>OU343225.1:86938587-87094573 GCA_910596185.1 Chrysanthemum makinoi
CAAAAGATAGATCTTTTTCTCCTCTTTCCAACCATATATCATACATTCAATTTGGACTTTATTAACACCTCCAAATTCAAGAATTAAGATTCGTACTTTTAGGGTTTCTAAAGATTTCAAAGGGCTTTTGTAATTGGTGATTAGAGAAGGTAAATAGAACATGTTTTGAGCTTGTTTGAACAATAAAAAGCCACGAATTGGGTAATTAGGGTTTCGACCTAATTATTAGTTTTGGGGCTTTTGGGTGGAACATGAAATTAAAGCTAATTAGTGATGAAATAAACAAGTAATTAGTGTTTGGTACATGTGTGGTGCATTAATTTGATGGGTTTTGCATTTTAGGGTTTAGTTGCATGTTCTTGGTTAATGATAGTTGATGGGTTTTATGTTTAGATAGTGTTTGGAGCTTGAATGATTGGATTTGAGTGTTGTAGATTGGTTTTGGCTGTGAGCTATGGGGGCATACACCAAGGAACCCAATGGCGAGGTCTTGGTTGGTGTCGTGACGGCCTATGATTGATCATGGTTGAGCTGCTCGATTTGGTACTTTCCGATTGGTTTAGTTGAGTTTGGACGAGACGCTGGAGCCTCAAAAGCTTTGTAGCTTGTTTGGTTCACGGTCTTGACCGCATCGCGCTAAGCGACCATTAGGTCATAACATTGGCTTCGGTATAATGGTTGATTGATTGGTTGGCGCAGATTGTTTTGAGTTAGTTTGGGATTGAATTGGCGACGCTATGACTTTTAATTATGGACTCTGATATATATTATGACTTTGAGCTACGCTGGCATACTTTGACTTTTAGTCAATAGTTGACTCACAAAGTGTAACACGGACTTTTAGTATAGTTTGACAATTGACGATTAAAAGCCGGAAATTATGACTGGGTACTGTGGACTTAAACCAATAACGCATGAGATTTATAATGAGAGATTTGACTTAAATATATATTATGTAAAAATGATAATAAAACTATGAAATGTAAATAATAATGGGCTTTTGTACCAAAAATATCAATAACAAGATTTATCTTATTATTTACTAGTTTTAAATGAAACCAAACGATCAAATTGGAGAGGTTTTGTAATAAATAAATAATTAACGCTTCAAGTACATCGCTATCAATAAATGTCAATTGTGGACATTTAATGTTGGATAAGTAATTATTTATTTATGCTTATGTGTGCATGGGTTACTTGATAACCTAACGCTAATATTGTTGATCCACGCGGGTAGCTTGACTTATTAGGTTGATCTAATCTAATAAGAGCCCACTAGGTGCACGCTGGGTAACCTTATTAATGGGTGAATTATCCTTATGACTTTTAAGGATAACGATTGATTTATGGGATAATGTTTATTACCTAGTAAATAAATGAGTTTATCGAGTTACAATTCGACAAAGTCTACTATTTATTCCAAACTTATTGAACTATGGAGCTTATCGTTTAGAGGTCTCATTGTGTCGCATTGAGTTATATATTGGTTGTTCGAGTGCATTCATGACATCATATCAGTCGACATACCCACATGAGGATACCAAACACTAGGATTAAATGGTGAAACGGTGACGCTTTGGAAATAAAGGAATGGAATATATTGGGGTAGTTAACGTTGATTTTGAGGAATATGTATATTAAGTTGCTCTACATTAATAGGTTGTTTAGTCGATAGTTGCTATGCCGCGGATTTCAAGTATCTCTCAAGTGATATTTGTGCGCTGATTGCTGAGGTGAGTTTCATAGCCCCACTTTTTTATATATACGCTTTAAACCACGCTTTGAACTATTTGGGGTGAGAATCATGCTATCGCTTTTGGACCGTTAAAACTATTTGGATTTGCTTATATGCCGATCGAAAGTAGATAGATGCTGGATAGTTGTTGCCTTAGTCTAGGTTTTACCGCGTCTAACTAAGAATAGACTTCTATCTCACCTCTAGCCCTGGTTGGCAACCGTTTCAGTAGGTTGCCACGACAAGGTTTAACTAGAGTCGCAGGGCCCGGTAAGTGATTATGTAATTGGAGATCCGTAGGATCGCGTGAAACGGTATTTACCTATCTGGTTCTTGATAGCAAATCAACTCTACAGTCCACTATGATTTTGTTGAACTTAACCCTATGAACTCACCAAATAAGAATGACCTTTTAGCATGATTTCTCGTATATAGAGATGTTTGGATTACTTGATGTGTGGAAGTTGGCATGGAGGTTGCAAGGATCATTTTCTCGACTCGATAAACAATGGGGACCTATTTTGTTAAACTATGTTTTGGGCTTAAAATTTATATCTTCGGATTAAATGTTTGAATATTTGATTTGGGATTGGTTTTAAATGGTTAATTGGTTATCTTTTATTTTACTTGTGTGCTTATACCAATCCAAAAGTAACGCTCTAAAACTTGATTAAGTCTTCCAGATCGATTGGGGTGTTACAACAGCTCGTTCTCCGCTGCTTGTTCCCCAAGCATTTGTTGTAGTCTCTGATCTGCGCTTGGTAGCACGCTTCTTTCCCATGTGGGCGAGGTTGTCATCATGACCAAACAAAGCCTCGCTTGTTTGGTTTTGGGACTTCGCCGTTAAATCAACCGCTTCCTGCTGCCTCCCATTCTTATAATGACGAGAAACCTCCCAAGCGCCATCGGTGACCAAAAGATGATCCCTCGGTTTCACGATACCATTGTTTCTTGCCCGCTGCATCACATCCAGCCTCCCTTCCCCGCCGCTGATCCCATTTCGCGACGCTTTGTAATGAGTTGAACTTTGTGCATATGCCGCTCAAAGTTTTCCACCACTTGACGATGTTCTTGCTATGCCGCTGAAAGTTGTTTTTATTCAACTCATTTCTCGACCATACCAAAACGTATCTCGTTGGCACTTTCCAACTTCTGGATCCCAAAAAAAAGCCTATGTAACATGTCTGTAAGTAATGCTTCCCTTCCCGAGTCCAACGTGACGCTAACAACAACTCTTCATCAATCAACTGGTTGGGCTCGGGTCTTTGGATTTTTGATTTTCGCTAGTAACGCACCTTTCCTTTGGAGGACGCTGCGTGTCAACATCATGTGTCGTTTCAGGATTGTTGTGTGAATTGTAGGTTTTGAAAGTTTTGTTGGTTTTGTTGCTGCCAATACGTAAATGTTTGATGTTGTTGCCATTTCTTGGCCTCGAAGCCTAGTGGGTTGTGGTTTGAAGATGAACCCGCTCGGGTTAGGGATGATGAACCTGTTCGAGGGATTCCACCCACCACCGGAAGATTGAAGAAACTATCATCGTTGCCCCCCGACATTTTTTGCGCTTAATTGAAGGAAAGATTGAGAGTGTTGAGAGGATTTAGTCGTAAGTGAAAAAATGGTGTTTTAATTGGGTATTTATAGTGGTAAAAAAGGTTTTTGAAATTTTTATTTATTTATTTATTTTATTTTTTATTTTTATATATATATTTTTACAACTAGCCGTTTAGGGTAGTTTCTTCCTTAACGCGACGCTAACGTTTTAACGCCGTCTCCTTCTTTCCTCTTTAACCGCTGTTAGCAACGTGAAACGGCATAACGCCATTACTTACGACTTTAACGCCAAGTATGTATTATCGCTTGGGGTGCTCTTAGGTCAATGTTAGTGGCAACTACAAATATGGTGGTCACCTCTTGTCACATCATCTTTCTCTTTTCAAAACTACATCCAACTACAATTTGCTAATAAGACGACAAAAACACAACAAAAAATATACCCCACAAAAACAAATAAATAAAAAACTACACACAACAATTCAGAGATGGACGCCTATCCAACCCTAAACAATTGAAAGGTTTGAGAGAATCATTACTTCCATCTTGGTTGAGCTTAGTGGTAGAAATGCTGTTGCCTATTCGATTAGATGGGGAGGTAACCACCTATTAGCATCGAATCTTATGATGTGTCCAAGTTAGTTTCCTTGTTTTTAGGATCACAAGACATTTTATGCGATTAGATATTTTTCAAGGACCGACAAGATTTTACTACCTTGGCTTGTATAGTGGTCTAATCATACAAAGTCTTGTCAACCAAGAAAAACGTCCTCACAAGATGTCACTTCTATCGCACAAAAATATCATAACTAACTTTAGATACGTGTCGAAAATGGTATGGGGTTGTACGGTCTAGCGGTCGCACAAGACCAAATTCATTTTTTATTATTTTTTCTTTTTTTCTAACGTGAATGCAAAATTAAAAAGGCGGCTAAATTTAGAATTGGCTCTTATTACTTTTATTGTTGTTGTTGTTATCGATTAACTATGAATTAATTTCTTCCAACGATGTTGAAAACTGATGTAATAAACTAATAACACTTATCTTGATGTTTTAGGGCCATCTTTACGTGTTATGGTGATTGATTTGACCATTGCTACATCCAGTTATCAACAACCTAGCAAGATGCTAGGAGCGTAAAGAAATAGTGTAAAATGGAAAAAATAGTTGTATAATGGTTATCAAAGTGCTCAATTAAGTTAACTAAAATCTTCTCGCGTTTGCTAGTAATCCAACTCAAAGAGTAGAAATTGATGTCATTAAAAAAAAGATGATCTATAGTTTTTTAGATGCAAAGGTTAACCCGTTCTATTAACATCGTAAAACCTAAAGAGTGATGTAAACGAAGTCAAAGAAGATCAAATGAAATCCTTTTAACTTGGCTTAGGGCGCGAGGCTCGAAATAAGTTTTGGCATATACTAACATAACTCACAACATTGACCAATTAATATATTTACGTACTCTAAAGACATGCAAAAAGTTAACATTCTAGCAAAGTTAGTGGCCACTTTGAAAGAGTGTCATCCCTTTTAGTGAACGTGATCATCTTGCAAATTTCTCGTGCTTGAAATCAACTTAGTTACGTGGTTTGGTCACGCTGAGGGACAAGATCTCGTAATATTCGAGATAGGCGCCAGCAGCGAAGTTTATGGCATGAATCATTGGTCAAAAGGATCCTCCGTATAAAGGTGATCCTTTATACTTTTGTCATTCGTCACATCGGCCTCAACATGTCCTCCGGACACGTGAAGAATCGTCCGGTCCGACACATGTCGTCAGGACACATATGCCAACAATATGTACCCTAGAGTACATTCTTAATGATACAACAACAATAGTACAATACCCAATCTCGTAAGGACTAGAATTTTTTATGATATAGTTAGCAATAGTGTATGTATTGGATACTAGGGATACTACAAAAAAACGAGTGCCACATGCCCACATGAGCAGTCACGTCTGAGCTTGGATTGGTACCAACTACCAAGCATATGATACATCGAAATCCTTTGAAATAGTAATAAGATCACACCAAAATAATAATCCAAGATTGGCCATATCAACTTTCTCTTTAGACCAAATACAAACCAAACACGCATTGTCGTAGGGGACCACATTCACAAAACCAAAAACACATACCATAAAATTAAATAAAAACAAAAAGCAGACACACAAATCGAACGATTTGTTCGGTCCATTACCGGACTAAATAAATTGATTTTTTGGAGAAAGAATGCATTGCATTTGGTTCTCGTGGGTGTGTGTGGGGTGGGGGGGTTAGGGGAATGTGAGAGGGTAGACCAACTGAATGGTCGGGTCTTATTACTTTTAGTCTTATGCATGTGCTCTTTTAAAACGTGTTTCAACTTTCAACTATATATCTTTCAAGAGTGTAGTGTGAGGCCCAATAAAGATCATATTACTTTACTTTGTTTATTCGAGTGTCCGGTGAGGCCCAATTTAGTATTACATGAACCCAATAGCCAAACGAATTCATTGGTTCTTTATTCGATAATCACATAAAAGTGAAACTAAAAGCAAAGTAATTAATATGATCTTCAGTTGCTCTGAAGTACGAAATACAATAACACAATTTAAAGACTTGTTAATTTTGCGTTATGAATTGGTTCAGGTGACAATAAATATAGATAAACCTTTTCTTAAACCTCTTATAGTGAATGTTCTAATAACACGCCTATTCCTTAATACTACACTTAACACCATACTCTACATAAGAATACTATACAAACACTTTTATAACTAGTCCAAGCATTGATCAATGTCAAGTTTTATTGTCGCTGCTTATCGAAATTGTGTTATATAAAAAGGAGTATCATTACTAGAGGTTTAACCGCTCGTGTGTACTTGTTATCGGTAAACTTGAATTGGTCTTTGTCTTTACTAATTGATGTTGTTACAACACATAATAATGTTAATGGTGTACATATATTTTGTTTCACATTCTATATGTGTTCATTGTTGTCTTCTTGTTTGTGGTGGTAAAGCGCTACTATACTACATTGTACTTGTATTAGATTATGTGAACCATTGGGGTTGAGGTATAATATAAGTGGTAAAAGTGTTTGTATTAGATTGTATGAATTGTTGGTGTTGATTGTTAAGGCGTGATGGAGGTATAGGATGTTGGGTCAATATACTTGGTGGTAATTACCTCGATGGTTTTTGAAGATCGAGTAAACCATGGCACGGCCAGAGCGTTAATCCGGAGCCCATTCGTTATTGAATGCAAGATATATTAGATAATATAAGAATGTGCTTCAGGCTATCCTATATATTTGTAAGGGTCTAGTCGGTCTTTTCAAATTGTTGAGGTAATGCTATTTGTCTATTGATCTTGAAAAACATATATTAACTAGGATTGCAGTATTACTAATTAACTAACAGGTAACACCAAACTTTACATAAGAATACTAATATACAAACAATTTTATAACTAGTTGAAGGATTGATCAATGTCAAATACATTTGTAGTCTGTTGACGTATGTGCTTGATTCATCCAACGTCCGCCAGCATATAGCCTGACATCGTAGACTCAAGGCCTGACGATCATCCACACGCCCGTCAAAGACTAATAACCACCCCACCATGTCAAGATTTTAGGACTTTGCCACGCGGCCACTAAACAGAAGTTACTATAGACTCAAGGAATGCTGGTCGAATACAGAGAAGAATAGTAGCATGAATAGGAGATTGGGGTAGTATAAATACCCCAACACATTTATTACTCGAGGGGAGGCTTTTGCCTACTTTTTCCTACTACATTTATCAATACATTTACACCTATTTATCCACACCAGCTTGGTCTCTGGACAACACCGAGGCGAAGCACGCTGGCCCGCGCATTGTGCAGTGAGTTGATCACGCTCAATCCGGACCAGGACCGGACGGAGACAAGATTTTGCTTCAACAAATTACGCCATCCGTGGACACGATTCATTCTACCGTAAGACCTGATGATGTGTCCGGGACCGCCACTCCGGCCGAACCCCACCTCTTCCCGGAGCATATTGGGGAAGCGGGGTCTCAATGCTCAAGCTCCTGATACAGAGCAAATACAAGCCCATGGCATCCGAGGCTCTCTTTAGAAAATACAACGCTGGCTGTGCCTGCGTTATCAAACCGACTCGCCTCACTTTCACGACGACGATGAATTGATGAGGACACCGCCCAAAACCAAAGACGACCTCAAAGAACCTTATAAAGAATCGCCCTCTACCCTTTACAAGAAGGATAGTAGAGTTCGCCGTCCCGCGCATAATGCCTACAAACTTGAAGTCGCACGACGGCTCTGGTGATCCGGATGATCACATCAATCGCCGCCGGAGCAAAGAAACCAAGGAGAATGGCCAATGCCGGTGTGGTGCGTGATGTTCCAATGTAATCATGGATGGAGCAAGCAAGGGTGGTTTCGTGAACTGGAACCGAAGCATCGACACTGGGGTGAATCGAGAGAACAACCACTACAAGGTTTGCTCTACGACAAAAGAACCTAAAAGATCCTAAAGTGCAACACTGGATTGTTAGGCAAGTGCACGAGACGCTTTATGGTATTCAAAGAACGATGGACCGATGAGGCTAGTCGGATTCGAGCCGGAACTCATGAAAATATCGCGATTCATGGGTGCTCATCTGTCCGATTTGTCTAAAAGTTTTCGATCAGTTCCAAGTCCAGAAGGAAATGATGACTGTGGTGGACGATTATGTTTGAGCGGAAGAGGCTTATAAGAACACGTAGATGCCGGGGAGAAACTGCGAAGTGGTCCCGCAGAGGAAACATTCGTGACTACAAAGGATAAGAGCCTGGCTCTGGACAGAGAAGGAATGACAGAGAGCTTACGAAAGAAGAGAATTTAGACACAAGGAGATGTTCTCCAGATGTGGCCCCAAGGGCGCATGTCCTACTCAAACGATTTCCTAAATGATCCTAATACTGTCGATAATCACGTGGTCATGCTCTCCGGCCCTATCCAAGCAAAATTTAAGGAAATCCTAGCTACCAACATCATTTGAACTCCGCCTCTCCCCCCGCCAAGCTGGAAAGCCAAGCAAGGAAAATGGGATAGATTCCCGAGTATCATGGGGAGAAGGGTCACCGACCAACGCATCATCACCGCTAAGCAATTGAAATGGCCATGGAATCGAAAGTTAGATCATATGGTGAAGAATGTCCAAAGAAGGAGGGCGAGAGGCCGAGAGGAAATGGGAAAGGAAAAGTAATCAACATGGTTAATCATTACGCTGAAGACCGCAAAGGAAGGCTCGTATCACGACGAGGAATGGTCGAACGCTTCCATATCTTTCCGCGCATAGCCGAGAAGATCATCTGAGGAACCTTGATTCTAGAAGGAAATTGAAGGTTACTTCGCCCGCGGGTGTTTGTGGACGGGTGCTTCGTCCGTGTGGTATGAGCACCGCTTTAACAACTTCAGCCCGGCCCATTCAATCCCGTTGCAAGAAAGTAATTCACCATTAGTGGATTCTCCGGAAGTCATCCAACCCCTAGGGAAGATCGAATTGAGGTATGCTTTGGGGATCATGGTTTGTACGAAACGCCATGATGAAGTTCACGGTTGTAAGATCTCCTTCACCTTACAACGCGATTCAGGATCTAACGGGTTTAAGGGAGTTGAGGGCCATACCCTCAACCATCCACGCCATGATGAAATTCCCAACTCCCAAGGGAATAGCTACTTTGGTCACCAAGAGGGCAGTTGTTATGGAGTGTAGAAGATTTGAAGAAAGTCTGGACCCAAGGAATGATTTTCTCCCAAGAAATGAACATGAACCGAGAGGATCAAGCGGTTAAGGCTAACGGTACATATTGGTTAATGCCGCGATACCCGGCCGGCCACAAGTGACAATAGGAATGGTTCTCTCGAGTGTGAGACAACTCATCGAGTCCGAGAAAAAATATGGAAGTGTTCGCTGGGAGCCAACGGATATGACCGGGTGCCAAGGCGCTTCATCCAAAGACTCCCTTAATGTGAACGCTGCATACCGCATTGCCCAAAAGGAGGATGTTCTCCGGAGAAGAACCAAGTAATCGCAAGTGGAGGTGTGGGTTGGGCGCCGAATAGTTCGACCGGTTAAGTATCCTACATGGATTGCCAACCGGCGGTGAAGAAATGTGACTAAGTTGGCTTAATGTGTATTAATTTCAAAAATCAATCCTCCTCGCCTAAAAGACTATTATCCATTACCAAATCATTGGAAGATCGAGTCCGCTATGGGATACGTGTATAAGTGCTTTCTCGACGCCTACAAGGGATACCACCAAGTCTGATGGACGAGATGACGAGGAGAAAACAACATTCTATACGTAACAAGTGACACATCACGTTACACCAAAATGCCTTTCGACTAAAAGAATAGGAGCAACGTATCACGGTAGACTCTCGCTTTCCAATCACGATAGGAAGAAATTTGGAGGCTTATGTCGCACTATATGGTCAAAAAGTCACGGAAAGAGATATGATAGCATATAGACGCTTGACAACCTTAGAAGGATAAATATGAAGTTGAACCCGCTGAAATGTTCTTTCGTGTATTAAGGAAATTCCTGGGTATATGGTAACGTCCAAGGTATAAGTGGCTTAATCCTCTAAGACGGCGCCATCATGGAGATGAAATCGAACACTGAAGAAAATGCAAA
Source organism: Chrysanthemum makinoi (assembly GCA_910596185.1). NCBI lineage: Eukaryota > Viridiplantae > Streptophyta > Magnoliopsida > Asterales > Asteraceae > Chrysanthemum > Chrysanthemum makinoi. Next base: position 86,948,550 of record OU343225.1, read on the forward strand.
GTCCGGAAAGTCGGGCGCCCAATAGGTTCCCGTCACAAACAGAGGTCCTTACCTTTCTTTTGAAACTTTGAAAACCATCACAAAGGAGAACAAAGACGCAGTATCGATACAGAGGCCGAGGTAGCTTTCCAAGAAATGAAGAACCCGATATTAGAATTACCTTCACACCACCCCAAGGTCAGGATGCTTGTTCATATACTTAGCAAAGATCAAAGGAGCCGCGCTACCATTTTAGTGGTAGAAAGAGACGGAGGCAATTGCCGCTGCATTACGTAGTCAGACGCTGCGCAGAAGCTTGAAAATTATGCTCCATGGAAAAGTTAGCTTATAGTTCCGCTACACGATCACTAAGACGCGAAGATACTTTGAGGCTCATCCCATTCGGTCATCACCCACCAACCTCGCCAAACGATATTGCATGCCTAAAGTTTCAGTGAAAGCCAAGCACTGTGGAGTTAGGGGCTCACAACATCACTTATGCTCCTAGAAACGCCGTCAAGGGCCAAGTACAGTGATTTCCTACGGAAGTGCAAGTGGAAGCCGCACCCGGCCGCCGTGGAAAGAATACGAGGGTAATGGAGGTAGGAGAGAAGGAGAATGGTTGCTATATACGCATGCCGCCTAGCAGCGAGCCGCGCGTGTTCGTCCTCTACCGACAAGGAGGAGCTTACTTATGCTTTCATACTTTAACTTCAGAGCACCAATAATGAAGCCGTAATTTATAGGCTCTGTTAGCTGGACTCGGATTGCTAAGAAGCTAAAAATCAAAAGGTTGAATGTGCGAAGTTGATTCTAAATTGTTGCTAGCCGATCAACGAGAGTTTATCGCTACTAAAGAAAGCATGTAAAAAATACCGGCGCAAAAGAACACATAGTGGATTCCAAGGCTTCAAAATCGCAACATCCCAAGGGCTCAAAACCAAAGGCGTGTATACTAAGCAAGTTAGCCAGAAGCCGCTTGAATTCATCTACCAAGAAGCTATTAGTAGAAGTCTTGGAAAACCGTTAGTGGGAAGAAACAGAGAATCTGAGGCCAGAGTGGAGAAAGAGAGGATAATTGGATGACACCATCATCGATGCTTGAAGAAGGAGCTTAGCCGATGATCCCAATGAGGCTAGGAACCTCCTGATGAAAATTCAAGAATATACCATGGAAGGAGGAGTTTTATTCAAAAAGGGTTACCCGTGCCAATGTTGGTAAAGGGTCCGCAAGCAAAATTATATAATAATGAGGTATGAGGGATGTTGTGGGATGCATTCCTAACCAAGAACCATCGGGCTTAAACTCATGAGACAAGGATATTATCGCCCAATGCAATGTAGCAGACACGAAGAAGTAGGAAGTGTGACTCCGCCGATACACGCCCTAGCATCCAAACTTCCTAAACGCTGCTAACCTCCATCATGGCCCGCGCCTTTCTATCAATGGGGAATGGATGTGTAGGCCCTTTCCGTAAGTCAGCTTCAAATATGTGATCTTAAGCAATAGATTATTTTACAAAATGGATAGAAGCTAAAACCGGGTGAAGACGTGACGGGAAAGACGCTATAAAATTTGTCTATGAGAATATTGTGTGTGTATGGCCTAACCGGGATCATAGTCACCGATAATGGAACTAATTTTGTCAATGATCCGCTCAAAAATGGTGGGGTTAAAAATCAAACATGAATACCGGCCGCAGACATCCTCAAGCCAACGGATTGGCAGAACGCCAACAAAGGTCCGATGGTGGGATAAAGACAAGGTTAGGCCGGTGAGAGGATCGGATGGGTGGACGAGCTACCTAACGCCCTATGGGCACAATCTAACAACACTTAAAACAAGCAATGGGGAGACCCCGCTCAACCTTAACATACGGGAGCCGGCAAAGGATACCAAGCAGTAAATTGGGATGCCTACATACCGAACGATGATGTTCCCGGAGGATCTTAACGGAAGCATACAATCAATTTGACATCCTACAGAAAGAAGAGAAGGTGCTACTATACGGAAGCCAAGCACAAAACGCAAGTCGAAAGCAAAGATACAACCGGAGGGTCAAACCGATGAACTTCAAAATAGGCGACTTTGTGTACCGGAGGAACGAAGCTAGCCGGGTGGAAAATCAAGGAAACCGGGACCCAATTGGGAGTGGTCCTACCGTGATAGGAGCCAATCGTAATGGCTCTTATAAGTTACGTAATGGAAGAAGCGTGAGGTCCCTCGACCGCACGCTATAAACTTAAGGAACTGCTTTATAATTGTTATTGTGATAAGAATCATGTGATCATTATGTAATCTAACCTATCTATGTACATTAGTTTAATGATGAAAGTTTTCCATGACAAGGAAAACAATTTTCTCAAGAAAGAATATATACACAAAGCGATGCATGGATATTCCGGATGGTTGGCCCGCCGAGTACGCATGTCCGAGGTATGCCCTGATAACGCCCCGGATGCCCAAATACCTTTAATCGATGCCCGATAATGGATGCCCAAAAATAGTAAATAATACTATGGATGCCCGGGGAAACACCCGTCCGGATGCCCGAGCACTCTTGCCGGATGCCCATATAATGGATGCCCTATAATATAATAGGTTGCCCGGGTATACACCGCCCGATGCCCGAAAGCACTCTTGCCGGATGCCCATATAATGGATGCCCTATAATGTAATAGGTTGCCGGTATACACCGCCCGGATGCCCGGAAAGCACTCTGCCGGATGCCCATATAATGGATGCCCTATAATGTAATAGGTTGCTCCGGTATACACCGCCGGATGCCGGCACCTTGCCGGATGCCCAAATAATGGATGCCCTATAATGTAATAGGTTGCCCTGTATACGGATGCACGGCCGCGGTGTCCGATGCTTAAATATCAAAGGAAGTTTGTCGATGAGAAAAAAGACAAAACATACAATGTACAATTAAAACCATTCAAGATATGACGAACGTGAGTCATGGAGGATGGAGTACTAATTATTACAATTAAAACAATTCAAAATGTGGGTTATATAAAAACTTCAAAAGTATCACCGCCGGATTCGGACGGTTGGTGCGCCGCGACGCCGGTGATGATCGAGGCGGTCGGAAGGTCCGTAGGATCTTTACGAGGAGGACCTACGGGTTCCATGTTTAATAAATCACACAAGCTATAGAATCCGCTTAGCTTCAATATAGGGTACCTACAAAAAGATTGTTGAACTTGGCTTTTCCATAATTTGAGCATCCTCATGACATTTTGATACCCTTCAAAGCCTCAACGATTTCCTCTTCTCTATCCACACTCGCCCCTACCACCTAACCCGCCTGTAGGTTAGGTCAGAGACCTTAGCCATACTCTTTTTGTATTCCACGCCGCCATTTCAATTTAACGGCTCCGGAAGAAGAATACAAAGATTTTGTTTTAGGACCTCCTCACCTGGGCTACCTGGGCCAAGTTCCCTTTCTACCTTCACCGACTATGGATTGATCTTTAACACCGAGCTCGCTTAGCTTCCTCGATCCTTTCGCCCGAGCGTACCGAGGTTCCTCTCCACTCTTCCTCTCCCGTCACCGCTCCACCTCGCCTTCCGTGTTCTTTCCTTATCAAGGACCACTGATACTCTCCAACTTCTTAAGTTCTCCTGATAACCTCTCATTCTCACCTTCGAGGCCTCCAACCTATCCCTTAAACCTCGACAACCTGGTGAGTCTGGGTGAGCTCCCATAATGTGGATGATGCATGGGCTAACCTCTTTCAAGAAATTCGCCTGGGTACAACACTCTTCCCAAATTCCTCATAGGCCCCGGGCGAGTGAGCTCAATGTTGTTCATTTGTTCCGTGAGCTTCTTGTTCGTCAGGTGGGAAGATTGTCGATGAGCCTTGCAAGACCGGTAGGAATTGATTCAACGCCATCCCGAGAGCCTGGGGATGAAGACGCTCAGGGCTTCATCTACATTAACGAACTAAGGAGCAAGAGAAATAATCGTATGCAAAAAAAAAAAAAAAAGGAACAAACGAAGTCCGGATACATACCGAGTCCAAGTTGATTTTATCAATCCGCTTAAGGCCGCTGGAATGATGGGCCAAAACCCGCGAACATAACATAGTGAGTTGGGAAAATCGCAAGTATGAACAACCGAATGATTTATACATACCTTCGTAGTCGTGGAGGTGCCGAGTTCACCGGCGCTTTGACCACCCTCATCGACCGGAGGGTGTGAGTCGTTGTAATTGCTCACTCCCACCGCCGCAAGATTTTCATCCATTCCTTCGGGAGAGTACGCTCTGTAATGTAACCGCCTCCCCGCCCTCGCAGTTAGATTCGTTGCTCTTGCTCGGCCAGAGGCGCTCGTGCCCGCTACTTGACATCTTCCCGGGCGACTGGTTTATAGGTCCGGGTTGTCGATAGGATCTCCGAAGACAAACGCCAACAAATTGGCGGCGCGGTTTTCTTTTCTTCTTGCCTTTGTGCCTTGGAGGTCCTTCTCCACTTCTTTTGTTTACGGGCAAGGGCCTCTTTTCTTTCTCCTTAGAGCAACCACTTCAAAGATCTTCTCGCTCGCCGGCTTGGTCGCCATCTTTAGGGAGGAGGACGCCCCACGGGGGTCGGAAGTTCTTTTGGCGCCTCCTGTTCGGATTAACCTGCCGGATCTTGCTCACCGGCCGTCCCCTTCCCATTCCGAAGCTCAAGGTACTGACATATTGACAACCGAAGGCGTAAAGCAACAACGAAAACAAACCGTTAGAAACTTTAAAGGGCAAAGCCGGGAGACAAGTATCAATCCTGTGGATGACAAGACTAAACGAAAGTGATTACCATGACCCCTCGGCATCTTTTAGAATGGGCTCGTGATCAGATTCTTGAAACCGAGGAGAGATGGCACATCCACAAAAGACTCATCGTCGGACCTGACTTAATATGAGTTTTGCTAAGTTTCGTCCGATTGGGAAAAGCCGTGGGAAAGTGTCCGTTATTTTAGAATCCTTATGCCTCCACGCCATGGCTAGGGGATGGCCCGCTTTGTGGCAATCAGTGAAAACTTCTCCTTCCAAAGTGTTTAGCCGACGTAACCTCCTTGAAACACTTGTATGAGTTTTTTCGTCCAGGTTCTCAAAGGAAAACCAATGCCCTTGCTTACACAACCCGGTAGAACGCCCTGAAGAGTGAGACCTCGGCTGAATATTAAGGCTATAACACCTGATCTCAAAGAGTATCACACGGTTCAATCCTAACGGGACTAGTTGAGAAATGTGCCCTCTAAAGTGCTTGATCACGCTCAAAGAAAAAGTGGAGAAGGGAATCCTAACCCTCCTATCTCTAACCGCTTAGGATAGATACCTATCTTATCCTCCTAAGCAAATGATCCATAGTCATGTCGTCGAGGTGGTAAGACCGGACGTGAATCGTGGGAATGCCATATTCGGCTACTATACTATCTAACTCGGGTTGTGTTAACCTAGAAGTATGTACATGCATATCAAACTTAGGAATGACCGCTTGAACGCCTCTTCGTTAGTCTCTCGATTGGACGGACGAAGTGTTTTCTCTCACTAAGGTGTTCCCTCTTTCCAATGCTCGGCCATTACTAAAAGATACCGAGACAATTTACGGATATTAAAGAGTAGCGGGCGTAACAAACCTTAAAAGAGTGAAGAAGACGTCCGGACTAAGTATGAATAGGAGATGCGAAACAGCTTTGTATGTGTGAGAAAAGTAAAACCAAATAGGAGAAAGAGGGTATATATATGCTAAGGAAACCCTAGTACCACCGTGAACAAGCGCCCAATCAGTCGAGAGGCGATGACGCGGCCTCATGTGGACCGCATACCACGCTGAGATGAAACGACAAATAACGCTGAAAAGCCCAAAAGGCCAATGGGCCCAACTTGCCGCCCATTTTCATGGTTTCGACCACCACGGTGGGGAATAAACTCGCTCTTCCCGGCCAAGTTGAATTATACTAAGTGTTACATCATCGGGCTTGGCACCAAAAATATAACATCGGAGGGACATGTTGACGTATGTGCTTGACGATCCAACGTCCGCCGCACGATAGGCCGGACATCGAGACTTGAAGGTCGGACATCATCCACACGCCCGTCAAAGACTAATAACCACCCACCATGTCACAGATTTTAGGGGATTCTCTCGCCACGTGGCCTACTAAATGAAGTTACTATAGACTCGGAATAATGGTAAAGAAGAATAGTAGCATGAATAGGAGATTGGGGTAGTATAAATACCCCAACACATTTATTACTCGAGGGAGGCTTTACCTACTTTTTTCCTACTACATTTATCAATACATTTACACCTACTTATCCACACGCCGGAGCTTGGTCTCTGACAACACCGAGTAGGCTAACGCTGGTCCCATTGTGCAGGAGTTGATCACGTTCAATCCGGACGGCTAGGATTGGACGGAGACAAGATTTTGCTTCAACATAGTCATTTTTTGAGATTCTAAATTTCTAATGTTAATTACTAGAGCTTGCCTGTACTTGTTACTTGCTAGTTGTAAACTTGAGTTAGTCTTTGTACTTGTTAATTCATGTGTCGTTAGAAGATGAAATAATGTTTATGTTGTTCACTTATTTTGATTTACATTTTGTATGTGCCTTAATTTGTTGTTTCGTGTTTGTCATGGTAATGAGCTAGTAATACGTGCTTGTTGTGTGACTTTTTGAAGAGTACAAAAACTTTGATTGGGCTGGAGGGACAACTCGAGCACAAGTACATGTGGGATTGTTGTATCATCCAACAAATAGTTAGTACTTTAGTCTATCCTCCATTCACGTTGTATGGGTGTATTCATCTTGCAAATATCCATCAATTAGGTATCTTACCATTTCTAGTTACCTAACATAACATTCGAAAGATACATTAGAACAGCCATTTTCATTTTCCTCAGAATTCGCTGATATCCCCAAAAGCCTCAAGGGTTTCATATGTGTATTTGCTTGTCTGGTTATAAACCCGATATTCTCGTGTAACTTGTTAGTAGTTGTGTTAGAAAATATGATTATGTTAATGGTGTGCATATTGTTTTGTTGTCCGCTTGTTACGTGAGTAATTGTTTTCTTTTGTTCACTTTGATAGTGAGATAGTAAGATATGATACGGAGTATAGGTTTGGATGAATTATAATTCAATGTTTGTTTCAAAGATCACAAATGGATACCGCTTTGTGTGACTAGGTATCTCCTATCTAAAATGTTTAATGATTGTGCGGTTACCAAAAATGTTGAGATGAAAAATGAATGCTCGTTTGTTTTAAATGAGAATTCGGATTTAAAGAATAATTATCCTTGCTTGGGTTAGTTGCAAAATTGGTCATATTATGTTTCTTATATATGAGAACTGTGATAGTGTGACGTATGGAAAAGTATGATGGTTTAGCTGATAGAAATTTTTGAAGGGGAATATACATCAGTTGACTGTATGCAGTAATTCTCAAGGCTGAAAAACATTGATGGGTTAGAGGGATAATCAGGAGCATTACCACTTGTAAAACTTAGGCCGGTCGGCAAGGGAAAGAAAACCACTCACCTTACCTTGCCTCACTCGCGAGTCACTGATAGGTCAATTGTTATATATAAATATCAAATACGAAATAAGCGAGAGAATTACAAATCAACCGTTTTAGGGAAAAAGGTCGACACGCAAAACCCGCGAATACTCGATAAGTGATACCGGGAAAGTGATTACCCGGGTCGTTTCCCAACGAGGTGTGAATTGACGGTGACGTTTGAGGTTTGGAATTGGATGCTTGAATTACAAAGAATTTATGTTTTGGATTACGTTATTCTAAAAATTAAAGAACGGGAAAGAAAATAAAACATGTAAACGAAGTAAATGACTAAATTAACTATTATTAAGCATAAGAAAAAATAAAACAAAGCTACACTACGTCCTAGGGCATTAAAACTAAAAAACGCGAAAATCGGGAACGCATTAAACCTAAAAAAGTGAAAACTTTGCAATTTAAGGCCTACGGGTGCAAAACCAATTTTCCTACATTCTAAACGACTAAAAATAATTTTAGAAAAAAGCCGGGTATTTTTTCGACTTTTAATTTATTTATTACGAATTAAAACGAATTTAAACTAAATTAAATGTTAAAAATGGTAAATGATAACGAAAAATTATGAAACTTTTAGGGAAAATACTTTATGTTATTACTAAGCTAGGAAAATTGTAAAACTGGAAAAAGCAAGACTGATAAGTCGGGTAAAAAGCCAACTACCTAAATAAGCTATTATGACTAAAAAGTAGTTAAGTTATTTGATGTTGCAAACAAAAACATAAAAGACCCAAGGGCTTATACGTAAGTGTTCCTCACTATCGTCTATCATAAGGGGAGGTCCCTAGTTCAACCTTGGCCTCCCCTTTTTGTTTTTTATTTTTGAAAATTTTCTTTTGCAAGTTATAAGTAGATGAAAATAAGGATTTTTCATAAACACAAAACTTATAAAAGCTTCAAAATAAGTTGTGCAAGGGAAACAAGAATCATTCATAAGCTAACAAAAATTACTAAGGGCCTGTTAGAATTATGTAAGTTGCTAAATGGAAATACAAGCTAAAAAAGAACTAAGACAAGCTATCTAATGGAGAAAATAAGCTAAGAAGTGCATATTTAAATAAGAAAAAGCAAGTAAAAAGAGTGAAAAGAAATAAGCCAAACAAGCAGTTGGGAATAATTCTAAACTAAGTGACAAAGGGTACTTAAAGGTTCAATAAGCTTTTAAGAAACATAAAATAAGCAATGCTAAAGCTACTCCTAATCTAATGTACCTAATAAGCACTAAATGGGACATAATAAGCAAAGAAAAAAAGGAAATAAGCTCTAAACTCCTCCCTATCTGCTGCTGCATACTGCAGTCCCAAACAGTCCACTAGGCACTTTTGAAGCAAAATCTAAATAAGCTACAATGGGAAACAGTAACAAGCTCAGAAAAGGTACTCGTATAGTTACTGATATGGGTCAGCAGATCAGTCCAAGGGGCTAGTTTAAGGGCAAAATAAGCTGTTAAAAAGCAGTTATAAAATTCTACAAAATTATGGAATAACTATTCTACCAACTAAAGATTAAGCATGCAAAATTACAGGGCTTAAGGCTAAATATTAAGCAAGTTAAAAATCTAAAAAGCAAGCCACTTGGCCATTTAGGCTGCTGAAACAGTTACTGAAATGGTTAAATGGGACAGATTTGGGAGGAAAATTAAGCTAAACTAAAGCTAACCTAAGGGCAAATAAGTTAAAGGCATAATGAGGTGGGTATGTAAGGAGGTAATAAAAGCAGTTTTGGAAAAGTTTTTGCTTAAAAATAAGCTGTAAAAGAAAGCTGCAAACAGCAGCTTAGCTGCTGTTTTAGTTGTGCAGAGAATTGTTGAGACCAAAAATTTTATAAAGCAAATCTTTGCCAAACTTTGTTAAACCAATTTCAAGCTTTTAAAACTAACTTAGAGCCTTAAACTGAGTTTGACTTGAAAGTCAAACGGGTACAAACAGCTTTTTGTTCTTAAAATAAGCTTAAACCAAACACCCCTAGTAGGGCAAAAGAGTTTTGAAATTGAAACTTAGAGCAGCTTTTCTTAAAGATAAATTGGTGAGCTTCAAAACAAGCTCACATGAACTTAAAACAAATTTAGAACACACTTTTAGCATCTAACCGAAGTAATCATGACGAAAAAAATTGAAGAACATAAAGGTTGCATACAATGGAATTAAGAATCAAATGTAAATTGCATTTATCAAAAATAAAATTACATGTAAATTAAATGACAAGAAAAGTAAATGGACTAGAACTTGAAATTCTAGACAAGTTTTTCACTATCACTAAAAGCCTATTTATACTAAAAAAATAAACCTGGTCTTTTTTCCTCGCTTTGTCTTCATCTATTGTGTTTGTTTGTGTGAGAGATTGAGTGAAAGGTGAGTGTTTGTGCTTCTGCATTTCATCCCCATTGAAATGCCTTGGTCCCCAATCTTGCAATCTCACCCATTGATGGCTTTTTGCACCTAGGATTGCCGAGGTGGACGGGGTGAGATGGGACATCATGTGAAGCATCTTGGACTCATCTCGTGAGAGGGACGGGGAGGAGTGAAGGAAGGTTTTGCATTTGGCGCCAATTGGTTGTTCTGGGTTTGGGATTTTTGGGTAAAAACAGATATGGGTTAAAGGGAATGGGTGGTTTAGTATTTGTTTAAAAGGTTTAAGTTAAAGGTTTTTTTAAAAAAAAATGTTTAAGTAAAATGTATTTATGTAAAAATGGTTTTTTAAAGAATTGGTTTTAATTAAAAATGGTTTTTAACAAAAAGTGTTTTTATGAAAAATAATTGTTTTAAATAAATAAAAAAAAGGTTTTAAATAAAAAAAATGTTTTTAGTAAAAATAATTGTTTTAAATTAAAAAAATGGTTTTAAATAAAAAATAATTGTTTTAATGAAAATGGGTAAATAGGTAATTTGGGTTCGGGTTTGGTTTCGGGTTTGTTTTCCCCACTCTCACTTCAAATATGCGCCCCGAGATCCAAAATGTAGAAAATCAACTCCCTACCGGTCTACAAAGCACGCTTCCATTCCAAGCTCATTTATGTCCTTTTGCCTGCTTTTGATCCTTTGTACACAAACACATAAAACACACTCCAAGGATATCTCCGCAGATAATTGGTTATATTTTCGTGTTTTTAAACGTTTTTGTGGGTCTTAGATGGGCAAAAATGATGAGTGAATAAGCACTCATCAAATCTCCCACACTATCAATTGCTAGTCCCTAGCAATCCGATCATATAAAGTAATGAAAGGATCAAAATTACCAAGAATACCCCGCTTCGACTTTTTATTCAATACTTGGAATTTAAACTTGAAAATAAATAAATAACGTGCTTGATTATCAAAACATGGCATCACGGAACGGGATTCACGCAAAATGGGTGTCTCCGGGGAATTGTAATCGTCATCCTCTTTTTGATACTCTCATACCAAGCTTAAACTTATTGTGCAAACGTTTTTGTAAAATGCTAACACTACTTATATCAATAATCTATGTAAGTCGAGACTTAACTTTTTACTCCCGCAATTTATAAAATTTAAGTGAGTGTGCTCATTTTCACAAGTTTGACCATTGAAATCGACATTTGTTATGGTTGTTATCCACTTAACTTAAGTACTAACTCACCGAAACGCATTAAAGTCTAAGGATCGAAAGGCCTTTTCCATGTAGCTGCTTTCTTCTCGCACATCCCAAAACATTAGTTTTAAGTGACCAGGCTTTTGACACCTCACAGAGAATAGTACCGAATTAGGGAATTCGATTCCAAAGATTTACGAAGCTACCGTTAAGTTAAAACTATACCTAAATGGATTACAACCGACGATAATTTAGAAATTCGAGATTCAAATGTGAGATCACTCCATGTGGCTTACTTTATTCTCAAACTTGTCCTTTTAAGGAGGCTAGGTTTTCACCCTCGAGAATAGTATCGAGTTGGATCTTTGAAATCAAGGATTTCCAAATTACCGCCAAACTTTTAGACAACTTTGACGAATACGAGTTCAACTTCCGATTTAAATTTAAGAAAAAGCAAGTTTTACACATTTATTCATAAGCAACATAGTGCTTTTATTTACGCAACTCATATTTTTCATTTTTCATTTTTTCTTTTTCATTTTTCAACTTTTTTCACTTTTTTTTTTTTCACTTTTTTTTTTTTTTTTTTTTTTTTTTTTTTCATTTAAACTTGCAACTTTTGCATCATTCAAGCATTTTTCGATACTTTCATTTTGCACATTATTCAGATTTTAAGAAAGTATGCTTTCTCGAAATTTTAAATAAAAAGTTGAACTCGGACTCTAAATCAATTTTGCTTAAAACTTTTTATTGTAACAAGACGATTTGAATGTTCAAAAATTTGACAATGAGCAAGTATTTAAGTCCAATTAGTTAGCTTATAGGAGAAAAGCCATAGATTACTTATATAAGCTCTAAAGAGAACCAACTACTCCACGCTTAGCATTTTCATTTGCACAACTTGTAAAACCTTAGCCTAAATGTTAAGAGAGCAGCTAGATCAACATTCTAGCAGAGTCTGGATTCCCCTTGTTCTAGCCTAATCAAGACTAAACTACCATTAACACCGAAGTATCAATGCATTATTTTTGTGCGAAGCACTTCTTGTAAATGTAAATACTTGACTTAAAGCGATAAAAATTTAAAAATTTTGGTCAAACGGGTGCTAGGGTACTAGAAGGTACAATGTGATCAAAATTGCTTAGAATTCCCCACACTTAGAGTTGAATATTGTCCTCAATATTCAAAGCACGCGAGAGCGTAAAACTATAGAACGGAAAAAGGTAATACTACTAGCCAAGTAGGGAAATCCAAATCTTTTTCACAAAAAAGATTTTATAAAGATATCCCTAGATAAACGTTAGCAAAAGATCGGATATTACCGGATTGAAAACAATGATCAATCATCATCATCTACGGAATCCTGAAACAGAGAGCAAACACACAACAAGCAAAGAACAGTGAATTCCCCACACTTAGTGTTAGAAAAGAGAAAGAAGTCAAAAACATGGGTGGATACCCATGAAATGCTACTGTTTTTGTTCACCGAGTCGCTAGCTTGACCTCACTCAATTCATTGGTCCATGGGGAGCAAGTGGAAGAGAAAATCTTCATCGGACTTTCATTCAAATGGTTTGGGTAAACATTGAATGTAGAAGTTCCACCGATGAGATATTATTACCAAAAGAATGAGAAATTGTTGGATATTGGATTTCACATACACATCAAACCATAACACAAAATGGGCGTATAATGGTGAGTTCTAGAGAGATAAAGTTAGAGGTTTAGGGAACTTAGTGAGAGAAAGAAAAACTATTATTATGAGCTCCAACTCTCTACCTTGGGAGGTAGAGAGTATTTATAGTACTTACATCAAACGCCACCCAACGGGTCGTGGATCAAGCATACAATGGTAAAGACCTCCGTCTCCACGGTGTTACAAAACAAAATACTACTTAACTAAATATAACTATGACTACGAGCATTCTAACGATTACATATACTTGAGGTGACCGACTTTAATACCTAGAATTTCTAATTCCTAACAATCTCCCCTAAGGGAGGTCACCTCAAACATATACTAAAATGACATTGAATACAATCAGATATTACATTAACAATTGATCTTGCATTCTAGATGTAGTACTTAGCTCAAGCTCAGTAGTCATTGATTCCACTCATTGCATGTTTGGTTAATCCAAGTGGAGGTCTTTTATCGATCCACGGATAATAATGTTGCCATTTTGAGATCATCACTAATAGAAAATCTCGATACATCCATTGTGGTGTTGGTATTATGTGATGATGTGACTTTCGGACCGACATGCTCACATTTTGGATCATGATATCTTCTCATCGAGTAGCGAAGCTTTAGTTGATTCATGATATTGGCGCAGCCAGCGTAAGCATGGAGTTAGAATATCGAGTCATTGATGCACCAATCATGATATCTTTGATATGAATGTGTTAGTGAGCATGCGGCTATGGATTGACCGCTCCATTTCGGATCAACGCGAACGCCGGTGTACTCGCATACAACAGCTTAGCAATAAATCGCACGAAGTGTCTTTGATCACTTTCGCTGAATTGAGGTACACGACCACGGTTCCCTCGCTGATCAAGCATACAAGTACCGCTCGTGATCGTATAATTCAAGAATTTCCTGATGTGGTTTCGCAACGCTCAAGTCGTTCTCAAACCGAACGCCTCAAAGAAGACAACACGGAGTGAGTGAACCAAATAATTTACGTCCATCGATTGATGAAAAGAGATTTGAAAAACAATCATGTATTGCTCAATAGAAATTGTTTTTGCAATATAACGAAGGTTTTAATGAAAATCAATTATCAATCATAAAACACCTTTTGATTTGAAAAATTAGTACACGGTCGACGTGCTATTGAAAAGAGTTTTAAAGCACAAAGACTGGTTTTTCAAAGGTATCCGTCAATCCATAACCTGAACCGTGATTGATTCAAAAGATTGAATCGCCCCATTGTTTCTGTCTCTTGTCATCATGGTTGATCTATATAATAGATCTCACATGCCACCTACCAGGAGCTTGTTAGATGTTGGCTCCGGAAGGCTTTCCATCTTCACAAAGGAATATGTAAACACATCACTCAGATGTTCTGGCAATACCACAAGGATAATGCGTAGGACTCAAGATATAATCTCTCTTTCCACATTGTGTGAAACATAGAGTCTTCATTGAAAGTGTCCTAATGAGATTTATTGATGATCTCGTGGCTCTAGACTCAATTTGTGCATATTTGGATCCTATATCGGAGACTAGGGAGAGGTCTCCTCCTTCAATATCAACAATCTCTAAGAGAAAGTCGATAGATAATGTCGGTTCCCGTGAGAATGAAACAAGTCCTTTTAAGAGGAACTTGAGTGGTTTAGGAAGTTGAAGTGCAAGGCCACCGGGTCCATGACGCCTTGTCTTCAATACCATGTTACCATCAAGCATATGAATTGAACCCGTTTCTAAGGTTGAATAAATAGAGGGCTATTTGTTTTCACCCTTTTCTCATTCAATTTTTAATTCTTCAACCCCTTCAGTGCTTACCGAGACTTCATAACTAGAACCTAGTTGGGTTTATTCCAAAGATTACTAGCTCGCCTTAGTCCGACTCTTCCCATATCTCATTTTTCTTCTTTTATCATCATACCTAAGAACTCTACACTAACTAGTGGATAGTCCCTCGGTAGATCCTCCGTTCTCGCGGATCATGGGAACACATACCTAACCTTATCGCCCTTATATCACCATACATAATGTAAAGTTGGTCGGTCTTTTTGGTATTGTTCATCCGCCATAGGAACCAATTGAAAACCATTTGAAAATCAATCCGTATACTTATGATATTTTATCAAAGCATTTTGTACTCAATTGTTTTGATATTTTTAGAAGAAGAACTCCCCCTCAACATGTGAATCAAGTAATTGAAATAGTTTTCACACTACGGAGGCAAGAGAAAGAATTAACTTCTTTGATTACCATTTAAAAAAATATCAACATCACTTCCCTAATCAATCAAGTAGATAAAGCATTTTGGGGAAGGATGAGGTTTTCATGATTTTGCTCCCCCTCAATATGTGCCTCGAGATTGAAAAGAGTTTTGCACATACTAGAGGGAACCCGCACCTTGAGATAAGTTATCACGTTTCAAATCATAGGTTTAAGATAGATGCTCCCCTCAACATGTGCATGGAAAATTTGAAATCGTTTGTCATATGTGGGAAGGAGAGCTTGTACATCCTTATAAAACCATTTACCGAATTATCAGTTTAAATCCAATTTAAATCACACATTCTCCCTCGATCACAATTATCAAATCATTTGAGATTTGTGATCTCTTATAGATTTAAATTGATTTTGAAAGCTTTTAAGGAGAATTGTGACTTGATTATGAAAGCGTTTTAACCGATAATGATCGGATTTTAAGACTTTAAACTCCATTGATAAAACATGCATGTATATCTTTTGAAAACAATTGAATGCCAAATAACTTTTAATTTAATTGAAATCATTCTCCCCCTCAATCAATGCCATAGGTTGTTGATTGAGAGATTGATATTTTGACAAATAAGTCCAGATGATTATCAAAAATAGACACTAAGTTATTTTTCAAAGCGCTTAGTTTTCAGATAAATGATTTAAAGAATCAGAGCATGGAATTTTGAAAACATGATAAAGTATGGCTCTGTTCTTTCCTTGAAAATGCGGGTTACCGAAATGACAATAAACCATTGTTTCTCCTTCTCCCAAAAATAATTTTTTTGATTTTTTTTTTGAATTCGAACAACATCTAAAGTCCCGTGTCATTCTTTGAATGACAACACAAAGACCGTAGATATAATCGAACCGAAAAACGCATGACAAAATGACAATATTTTTGAAGATTTTTCGAATTTTTCCGATTTTTATGGATTTTGAAGGTTTTATAATTTTGTATTTTGATTTTTCGAATAGATATATACAAGAGATAGATGAAGACGGACCTTTACTCCTCGCCTTCTTCCTCAAGACGCTTGAGTGTTTCTCGTTGAAAGCTTTTCAAGCCTAGTCGAGGAAGAATATGAACTCAAAACTCTCTTGGAAGAGCTTTGGTGAAGATGTCCGCTAACTGATATTCAGATCTCACAAAATAGAGTTCCACCACACCTTTTCCACTTGTTCCCTGATGAAATGATGTCGAATGTCTATATGCTTTGCTCTTGAGTGTTGAACGTTGTTGCATGAGAGAGCAATAGACCTTTTATTATCACAAGACAGGGATTTTGTTGAATTCAAAGCCATAGTCAGATAATTGAGATCTCATCCATAAGACTTGAGCACCACAAGATGACATGGCTATGTATTCACCTCAGAGGAAATAGAAGTACTCATTTGCTTCTTTGACGACCAGCTCACTAGCTTATCACCCAAAAATCGAGCACCTCCGGACGATTTCGACGAGTATCTTGACATCCCTGCATGATCAAGACCTGATAGGTCGTTAGTGACATACCGGTGTCCTTCGGTACCAAAGTCCCATATTGATGGTTCCTTGGAGATACCGAAAGACCCGCTTAACCGCCTAAGGTGCTTTTAGTAGGCTTAGCCTCGGTATCTAGCACACATGCAAACAAAAACAAGATGTCCGGTCTACTAGCCGGAGGTACATCGTGGATCCAATCATACTACGATATTTTGTTTGGTCAATCATGATCCCCGAGTGGTCCTCATCTAGTTTGGTTCGATCAATCATGGGAGTGTCAACAGGTCACTTGAATCAAATCCAAATTTCTTTAAGATCTCAGTTGCATATTTAGATTGATTTATGAAAATGCCTCCCGGACTTTGTGAAATTTGTAATCCCAAGAAAATGACATTTGTCCCATCATTGACATTTGAAATTTTGAACTCATTTCATTAGAAAACGATCACATTCCATTGGGTCGGTCGAGGCAAAAATAATATCATCAACATAAATTTGAACATGAGTTAAATGTTTGCCCGACTTCCCGTGAACAATGTTGGATCAATCGCTCCTTTGCTAAACGGTTGATAGAAGAAACTTTGACAACGTATCATACCATGCCCTTGGAGCTTGCTTTAAACCATAAAGGGCCTTCTTCAAACGATAAACGTGAGTAGGATGCTCTTGCTTTACAAATCCTTCAGTTGGCCGACGATGACGACTTCTTTAAGATCCCTCAGAATGCCGCCTTTACGCCCATTTGATAGACTACCATGTTCTTACTTGCAAAGATTAGCCAAAAGATTCTAATTGCCTCGATTCGCAAGCCACAGAGCAAAAGATTCTTCAAAGTCTATACCCTCCTCTTGACGGTATCCTTTAGCAACTAATCGAGCCTTGTTCTTCAACACATCACCATGCTCATCAAGTTTCACTTTGAAGATCCATTTTAGAGTAATAATCATAGCACAACTGGAGCAGTACTAATTCCCATACATCTAGTCGATCGAACTCATGAATTTCATCTTGCATAGCATTGAACCATCTATTTTCATTCATGGCGGTTTTAACATCTTTTGGTTCGATCTTAGAGAGTACGGAGTTGAAGAAGCACCATAAGGCATCGGTTGCAAGTTGTTTCCGTGTGGATACCGGACGAGAGGGATTTCCAATGATGTTGTCTAATGGATGATCGTGAGTCCATTTTCTCAGGTGTTCATGTGGTAGTTGTTGAGGGACCTGAAGTAGCGAGTCGATGTCTCCCCGAAGAAGGATGGTTCAAGAAGATTGAGCAAATATGTTTTCAAATGGAGAATCTTCGGGAGTAGCAAAGGGATTAACTTCATCATTGATGCCGTAAAAGTTCCATGATGTACATTTGAAGAATGATGATTTGTTGATGAGACGGAAGGATCAGCAGAAGGCACTTCTTGACTTAAAGATATTGAGACTGAGGGATTGACTTCATTCACATGAATATGAGCGGCCTCTGTAGGGATCAACACCTCATTAGTACTTGATCATAAAGTTCATCAAACATAGGATCAAACAATTTCTTTAAATCATCTTTAGATGGAGGTACATATGGAGTTTCTTGAGAAGAGTTTGGAACAAGGGATGAACCCATTGGACTGATTTGAAGCTGGGTCCGAATCAATTGTTCAGAGCCATTTGACCGTCACTCATCAAACGTAACGGAATTGTTTCCATGATGTTTCGGGTTCTTTTGTTGTAGATTCGGTATCCCTTTTGTTTGGTGCATACCCTACAAATACTCCAATGTCCGCTTTAGCTCTAAGTTTGCCTAAGTCTTGACCCTCATTAGTTGGATAGCACAAAGCTCCAAACACACGAAAGAAAGAGAGATTAGGTTTTCTCATTGTGGACAAGTTCATATGGTGTCTTTCCATGAACAAAGGTGAATCGTGGAACGATTTTTGTGTAACATGCAAGGCAATAGCTTCAGCCTCTGTGAGAAACATTGGAACTTTTGAGTAAATCAAAGATTGTTCTAGCGGCTTCTACAAGAGTTCGATTTCGCCTTTCAACTACACCGCTCGCTGAGGAGTTCGTGGAACACTTCTTTGATGGCTGATTCCAATGCTTTCATAAAATTCACTAAGTTTTTTTGTTAACAAACTCGCCCATTGTCCGTCGGATAATTCGACGGTTTTGTTAAGTCGAACCGCAACTGCTTGATGAGTTTGATGATGATATCGGGAGTTTCATCCTTTGTCCTTAAGAACTTGACCTGTGAATCTAGAGTAATCATCAACTATAACTAACACATATTTCTTCCCAAAGATATTCTCAGACTCATTGGTCCACATAAATCCATATGAATTGTATGAAGAACTTCGTGGATGAGTTAGTAGGTTTGGGTTTATGGGCATACTTCTTGCTTTTTCCCAATTGACATGCTCAACAAAGATGATCCTTTTCATACTTTAGTCGAGGTAAACCTACAACTAAGTCCTTTCTGGAGAGATCATTGATGGTGCCAAGTTCAAGTGATTGAGACGACGATGCCATAACCATGACTTTGTTTTTGAAGCCTTTGACAAGAAGCAAATTGGAGAAGACTTCATCATATCATCTATAGAGATGGTGTAAAGATTTGAACCACAAGTTCCTCTTAAAAGTTCCTTACCATCAAGTTCTCTAACAAAACAAGTATGTTTTCTGAAGGCTACTTCTAGATCGAGTCACGAATTGACCGACAGAGAACAAATTATGACCAAGACCTTCCACATAGTATACTCTAGAGATAACACTATCACCAACAACATAATCACCATAACCCTTAATTGCAACGAAATGATCATTACCGAATCTAACCGTCTCCGATGAATTTGCTCACGGTTCATGAGCGCGACCGTCTCCGGCCATATGCTTGGAACTGAGTCCGAGTACCACAAACGATTTGAACGATCCGCAGCTGAACACGCACAAGAATGGATAATCGATAATTGGGATCCCCATGCAAGAATGGGTTCCACTTGGTTAGTAACAGTAATTGGAACACCCACATCAAAAATAGAAACATCCATATCGGTAGAAGCAATGGAATCATTGGGAATAGATGCAATGTCGGTGTCAGATTTGACCTATTCAAAGTATGTTCACTTCTTAAGGGAATAGTTCTACCAAGAGGGCATCCATTTTCTAGTGGGCATAATCTTAGCAGTTTGAGAGGAAACTCGATTATTCTTATGCCAAAAGGTATCCAATAATAACCTATCTTTATAAAAGTTCTTCCCGTGGTTTCCAATGCTTTCTAACAATCTTTTGCTTTTTGCCTTTTTGCCTTATTTGCATTAACAATTTTAATTGGGCATTTGACATTATTAGACAAAGCATTCACACCACATTCATGATTAGCAACCTAATTCAAGCAGACATCATTAAAAGGTTTGCAAATAGTATCGAATTAATTACTCAAGATCTAAGGCTAATACTAGAATCAACACGATTCGCTTTATTCAACTCAAGCTTAAAGTTCCTAGATTGGTCTTCTACTCTCTTCCAATGCACATTCTTAGCTTGCAAGGTCCTATCATTCCTTGTATATTCTTGAGACTTTGACCCGCCGCTTTAAAGTCACCGATTACTCAGAGGGAATGGAAACATTAGTTGGTTGATCTAGTTTTTGCATTCCTGAACTTGATGTGCAAGGATCTCAAGTACTAGAAGGCACATTAGTGTATACTTTCTTAAGACTGTGATTTGAGCTTTTGTAGGCACCGACGTTCACTTTCTTAGCACTAACATATCCGAATCAACTACTTGAAGGCACATTAGTGTTTCCTTTCTTAAGACCGGGCATAGAACGGATTTCCTGCTTGGAACTAGGCATAGAACAAGGCATCACACCTTTGCCTTTTGCACCTAAGGTTAAGGATTTGGGACATGTTGCAATTACACATTCTAGCAACTCTTGAGATCGTTTGGCCTCGAGGCAAGCAAACCTAATTTCACTATCAAGAGGTTTGTTAATGAAATCCTCTTCGACAATCTCACGGAGACATTCTAGACTATCCTTAAGGTGAGCACAATATTCATGAAACACATGTTCATTATTCCCCTAGATGAGGAGGAATATATTTAACTCACAAGTTGTATTTGCAATCTAAGGGTGATTTTGAGACAACATTCTTATTGAAAACAAGTGGCGCTTTCCATTTCCCGACTTCTCGATTCTCAATTTCCTTTTGTAAAGACGTTATTTTTTCGTTGTTTTGGTCACGGGTGACTTTTATTGAATCATATAACTCTTTAAAATGTCGCTTAACTTTTTCATTTTCTTCTAGAAAACTCTTGTTTTCCTTTTGTAAGGCATCAACTAAGTTTTGAAGATGAAAAGTTTGAGAATTTCGAGAATCTAAAGGAGGAGGCATTTGGGAGCCCGTCATATTGTTCGTTTGACCCTTTAATTGAGAGATTTGGGCTTTCAACTTTCTCGATCGTGTTAATGAGCTTGAATCGTTTCATCACGCTTGTTAATTTGAAAACTGCATCAAACTCTAGAGCATCCGAGGATGTCTTGATATTTGAAGTTTTGACATTTTCTTTAAGATGTTGATATTTTAGTTGTAAATTAAAATGCTCAACTTCCAGTTTAGAAAAATGTTTAACCAAATTGTCGTGATCATCCAGTTCAATTTTCTCGTTTAGTTTAGAATTAGTTTTTCAAGCTCAATGACACGATCATGGGAGACTTTCGTGCAAACCATAATTCATGAAATTTGGAAGCATTAATGGAACAATTTGTAGCAAATGAAAAACACATCGAGTAATACATTCAGAGATCGTTCTCATTTAGTGTATGCAAGTTCTTCCTCTCAATCTCATTATATTTTAGTGCTCGCTCATAGTCACTAACTTCAACTATCATTGCGTCAAATTCTTTTTCCATTCCCTTAATATCAGTTTCTATCCCCTTTTAAGACTCTCAAAGTGATCTTTTAGAAGTTTAAAGAAAGGCATGACCTCAGTTAAATAACATTCTTTCATTTTCTCAAAACCTCTTTCTCCTTCCGTAATACCAGGTGTGATCCTTTTCTTGCAAGTTTTCTCAAAATCAACAAATAGTTGAAGTATAACATATTGGCTAATTAAGGTCTTGCTTTTAGTGGCAATTGTTCTAGGAACAAGATGCATTGGTATATTAGGAGGATACATACGCTTCTAGGCATTTTCCAAAGAGGAGGATTTGTTTCAACAATATTTTCAATTTTCGCTTATCTAAATCCATTTTCCAGAAAACTTGTTCGGGAGTCAACAATGTCCGAGGTTTAAACATGTTCAAGGAAATCCAGTTTTCCTTCTTGTAATCATGGGTGTGATCTTTATTTTCTTCTCTCTACATTTAGGATCATCTAATTTCTTGTTCATCTTTTCCCTAGTGACTTCATCCGATTTCTTATCTTCCTCAGTGCACTCAACGCAACTAGGTTTCGTCTAGGTTTTAAGGATTTCATTGCCATCATAAAGAACCTTATGAGCATTTCTAGCCCTTTTAATGACCTCCGGATTTGGTTCCTCAACAAGGGGAATGCTATGCTTATCGCTTAGGACCCTATGCTGAGTGATCATGTGAGCAAATGAATGGTGTTCCCTTGTATGTACAACTTGTTTTCAAGTTTGTTTTTAAAGTTTTCGATTAGAAAAATCTTTCAAGAGTTTTGATTCCTTTGCATTAAATTCTTGCTTAAGCATTTTCACATTTTCTTGAAGTTCTTGTTTTTGCTTAGCCGTTTTAGAAAGTTTTTCTTGCAAGGAATTTAACTCTTGTTTTAATACTTCTTCTCTAAAATTACCTTTTCTAATAATTGTATGCGACTTGGTCATCCATTTCCTGCTCGAAGTGGTCAACTCAAATTTAGCACGTTGTTCATAAATAGTAACACGTTCTTTATAGGCATTTAATTCGATATTACGTAATCATCGTAGTGTATTCATCAAAAATATAGTCATTGTTGACTGCAGGAGATGCATCACTTGGTATAACTTCACTTTCACTTTGTTTCACATATTGATCATATGGGACAACATTGATATTACCCATATTTTCACTATTTGAAACAAAAGTTTCAGTTGATAGTACTTTGTCATGAATCTTATGCACATCAAGATCATCAGATAGTTTTAGTACCTCGAGAGATGATTGTGTCTTTGGATGGGCCACTGTGTTGAAGAGGAGACCTTGGGAGAAACCATTGGAGAAATGCTAGCCATAAAGATTGTGTGGGTCCATCATCCACATCAGAATCGTATGCATCACAATCATGACTTGAAAGGCATTCGATGATTGTGACCTATCTCCCTAATAGGCCGCCATCCACATCTCGCATCATAGGTCTTGGCATTGCCCTCAGCAAGAAACAACAATTCCTCTTCATCCAACGTAGCACCATTATCCCCGAGCTTGCAAGCAAAGATCTTATCTCAAGTAATCGCATTCCGTGGACGCTTTGGAGATGTGCAGTTCCTTGCAATGTGTCCCTCACCACCACAATTATAACATTTGATCGGCTTAGCTTGACCTTGATTACCATTCCTTCCTCGATTCTGATTAACAACATAACTTCTCCCATCTCCACCTCTTCCCTCGATCATACTGCCTTTCCCGAATCTGGTTGCACCACCTATAACCTCCCATCTTTAACAAAGAGCTTGATTGTGTGGGTTAGATGTCGTTATGAGGTTGTTAATTGGTTTGTGGGAGAGAATTCATGTTTTGACCTAATCAAGAGCTAGTTGATTAATGAAATTACCCACGTGTGTATCAAAGATCACTTGTTTGATCATGGGATCAGGAATTAGTTTGTGATTACCATTTACCATGGGTATGACTTGTGAGGCTTTGGTTGTGATTCCTATGTTTGAAGTAGAAGGCGCTTGAGTCATTAGACGAGCTTGTCTCTCCCTGGTTGGTTTTGAACCGATTAAGAACCAATTTTTCAAACATAGCATGTCTCTCATTCTCAAGGAGGAAGGCATAGAGTTGCTCATAGTTTGTATTCTTCAATCCTTTAGTGAGCTTCACAGAGGTGACAAACTTGTGCCATTCGGGATTCATGTTGTTCACAAATTTTGAGTTCAAATGAATGTTAGGCATAGTCATTCCGATGTTCCTCATGTCATTCACCAACTTATGAAATCTCACATAGTACTCATAGACACTCTCATCCGGTTTCATCTTGAAGTGTTCAAATTCGTCATAGAGTTGTGATTCTCTGTCTTCCATAGTTAATTCGAACCGAGAGAAGCATCTTGACATTATCCCATACCGCCTTTGCTTCGTGTTGTGATTGATCGCCTTGTAGATGTCTTTAGGAAGACCTTGAAGAACAATGTTGAAGCCCGATATCAAAGATCGAATCTCTTTTTCTCCTTATCATCAAGCTCATCATCCATATTTGGTCTGTCCATTCCGTAAATCGAGTTCCATCTTCGCATTATATCAAGTACATCTCTAGTCGTCTCAACTCGACACGGTCCTTCATCAATGGATTTGAGAATGTTGACACCATTTTCCTTTCCAAGGCAAAGCATAACTGATTCGCTGAGCCCAAGAATCGTAGTCGGCCTCTATCAAGCATGGGTGGGCGAGTATCCAACCACGCTTGAACATCCCTCGCAACAAAGTGGAGATGATAGTAGGAACGCTGGTAGACATGTTAACAGATTATACGGGATTTTATAACTCTATGATTAAACCAGGAAATAGATTCTTTCACGGGATTTCACTAAATCAAGAGAAAACCGTAAACAATCACCCAAGTCGCTAGAAGATAATGCACCAAGTCGCTAACACCTAATTCGCTACACCCCCAAGTCGCTAAAGTTCCAAGTCGCTATACAAATGCAAGTCGCTAAGTAGTGGCTAAGTAGTAACTCGCTAACCTTCAAGTCGTTAGCAAAATTTTGGCAAAGAATTCGCCACTCAAGTCGCTAAAACTTCAAGTCGCTAAAGAGCAACTCGCTACGCACTCAAGTCGCTACCACCAAGTCGCTACCGTAGTGGAGAGTCCACTACTTGTACTGTTAATCGCTAGGTCTAAGTCGCTAGCTCCAAACCAGAACTCGCTACAAAATTGTGAAGCAAGTCGCTACACTAAGAAAGAAGTCCGTGTCAAGTCGCTAGCAAGAAAAATCACATAAACATCACTTTTCAATCCAAAACAACCCAACCAAGATGATTCAAGCTTACCAAATGAAAACCTAAACACTTGTGATGATTCTAAACATAAAAGTACTAACAAAATCCAAGCTTTAACACAAGAAATCAACCAAATGATGCACAAACCACTAAACTTTTTCAAACTCAAAAACCACCTAAAACCACTAGAAATCCAAAGATGTGTAAGATATGATCTAACCATGGCTCTTGATACCAATTGTTGGATATTGGATTTCATATACACATCAAACCATTAACTTATGTGGCGTACAAGATAAGTTTTAGAAAGAGAAAGTTAGAGGTTTAGGGAACTTAGTGAGAGAAAATGAAAGATATTATTACTAGCTCCAACTCTCTACCTTGGGAGGTAGAGAGTATTTATAGTTCTTACATGAATCGCCACCCAACGGTCGTGGATCAAGCATACAGTGGGTAAAGACCCGTCCGTCCTCCACGGTGTTACAAAACAAAATACTACTTAACTAAATATAACTATGACTACGAGTATTCTAACGATTACATATACTTGAGATGACCGACTCTTTAATACCGGGAATTTCTAATTCCTAACAGAAATGCCGGGGTCAAAGATGGTATCTTCACTCCCGTAGGAGATAAGATATGGAGAAGAAATGGGATAAGAAAGCAGGGTGTCATTGAAATGACAACGGGTGGGTCGGGTAGGCAAAAGATTAGATCGGGGAACATTGAGCTAATGTTCGAAATCTTATCCACCACTAAATCAATGAAAACATCTCAGATTTCGGGCTTAGAAGAGGTTCCATCATCCGCGGTTTAGCGGCGGGACGGGTGGATGATGGATCTAAGCCATACTCGCCACTCTCAAAACTCTGAGGCATCGAGTCATCCCGAGAAAGAAATGAGTCGATCTTCCATAAGAGTGTCACCACCTAATCGTAAGGCTTAATTATATAAAAGATTTTCCAATTCGTGAGGTTAGGCTTCAAAGTCGAAGCGCACATTATCATCTCCGGTGGAGAATGATCAATAAGAGCGAAGTTCATCGCTAACTCCTCGAGAAGGTCTAAAGTCGAAGTGGGATTGCCACTATTCTTTCTTCGTAAGTAGAATCCTCGAGCCCTGTAAAGAGGTAATGGGGTTTTCCAAGTAAAGGTCACTATCCTCATTTTGAATGTCAAACATTGGGTGATTCAAACTAGATTGAATTTAATCAAGTCAAACAGAGGATTAGTGAATGCCATAGTGAAAGGTTCCTCCTCACAACAAGAATATCTTCATCATCCGTGATCAAAATCGTGTCAATTTCTCGATCTTCCTGCTCAAAATCTCTCACTTCTAAGCCGACGAGCTAAGAAGGAATTTCTCAACATACTCGATGTCTCCACACGATAAGGAATCGCCAAACCACGATAGTCATTTTCGACTTTCGGAGATCATCTCAAATGTAATCATTAGTGGGAGGAGAAGAATCATCATCAACAAAGCTCATCACACATCATATCTGAGACACCCTCGCACTCACTTGGGGTTGGGACAAGGTTCTCAAAGACAAGACGGTTCCGCTTCCGCATTAGTGCTAAGATGCTCATCCCCCATACTTAGAGAGTTAACGGGCTCTTCTGTGATTTCGCCGACAAACTTTCATAATATTCCTTCATTTGAATAGAATCCTCATCATCTTCATCTTCAATGTAAGTCGAAAGCCATCGGGCACGCCTCTTGCAAGTGCTCGTTCCTCGATTCGTATTTCTTCAAGACATTTTTTGAATCTTAGCGGCTCTCCTCTTCTTCAAGTAATTCTAGCATAGATTTTTCTAGTAGACGCTTGGTCTCTCGCAAGTTCTTCTAGCATACTTTTCTTACGAGGATGTTGATTAATGACGGAAATTGTTCATTGACTGAAATTGTGGAGGTTGAAAATTGTCAAAACAAGGAGTGTTATAACAAGGATCATGTCCATGGTAATTTTGATTCCTTGATTGACATTGGTAATCATAATGAGGACCCCACAGCTTGCACAATAAGGAATTTGAGGAGAGAAATTCAAATGAAGGATCATTGAAATCTTGATAGTAATGCGGTTGTGGTTCATATGAATTCGTGGAGGGTAGTTTGAAATCATTTTGAGGAAAATTGAAGGAATTTGGATTAGAATCATAAGCGAATGAATTCCTCGCACAAATCGAACATAATCCATCAGTAAGATAGTTTCCACACCACTCGCACATACATTTGTAGCAACGAAATCCTTTTGGTAACACGCCTCCACAACCGTAGCAATACTCTTGATCGAATGAAGACATCTCGGGTTCGAGAGTAGGAAACGAGGATTCACATTTGGTAATTGCTGAATTTAAACCTTGACGAAGTTCATTAAAGTAGTTTTCAATCATGTTCATTCCAGCCCTAAGGAAATCATCCTCGCTTTGAGAAACGCCTTGAAGATTCCGAGGGATAAAGTGGTGTGCTCTTAGAGCTAGTAATTTCCACCACTTCCGTGATGGTCTCCTGTTCCATTTCCCCACCGGAGGGAGTAGGAATCGAGGGTTCAACATGATCAACTCTAATTCTAATCTTCTCCATGGCTTGAAGTTTTCAATTTTGTGATTAAAAGCACGAAGTTTAAAAGATCGTCCCGTAACCCTCGTGGGTGCTTGGAGAAACTCCCGACGCTTGAACGGGTTCACAACATTGGAACGTATTTCGGGTTGAGGTGGGTGGTCAGAAAAACTTGGAGAATTATCAAGAGAGTTTTTATCGGATAATTCGCACCAATAGGAATATTTCCTTGCACCGCCTCTTCCACACCACACGATACAATCGCGGACAATAAAGTCGATCCTCTTCCATACGGCCCCTTACATGAAAACAACTTGACGATAATCGATCGTCGCCATGAGAATTAAACTTGTAGAGGGTTAAAGAAATAGAATTAAGTGATCGAGAGGATACGAAGAATAGAATCAAACGCTGAAAGAGGGTAAGAGAAATAGAATCAAATTAATAAGAGGAATGAGAAGAATATTTTGGGGTTTTGATAAATAGAAAATATAAAAGGGAAAATAAATTTTGAAAAGGAAAATATTTTTGGGTTTTGGGTTTTGAAAGAAAATAACTTCACGAGGAAGGATCTTCAAGTCACTAATCGTCAAACCCAATCTATATTGTCGCGAACACAACCTCCGGCCCCAAATTGATAGGTCAATTGTTATATATAAATATCAAATACTAAATAAGCGCAGAGAATTACAAATCAACCGTTTTAGGAAAAGGTCGACACGCAAAACCCGCATGAATACTGATAAGTGATACCGAAAGTGATTACCCGGGTCGTTTCCCAACGAGGTGTGAATTGACGGTGACGTTTGAGGTTTGGGATTGGATGCTTGAATTACAAAGAATTTATGTTTTGGATTACGTTATTCTAAATATTAAAGAACGGGAAAGAAAATAAAACATGTAAACGAAGTAAATGACTAAATTAACTATTATTAAGCATAAGAAAAAATAAAACAAAGCTACACTACGTCCTAGGGCATTAAAACTAAAAAACGCGAAAATCGGGAACGCATTAAGCCTAAAAAAGTGAAAACTTTGCAATTTTGAGGCCTACGGGTGCAAAACCAATTTTCCTACATTCTAAACGACTAAAAATAATTTTAGAAAAAAGCCGGGTATTTTTTCGACTTTTAATTTATTTATTACGAATTAAAACGAATTTAAACTAAATTAAATGTTAAAAATGGTAAATGATAACGAAAAATTATGAAACTTTTAGGGAAAATACTTTATGTTATTCCTAAGCTAGGAAAATTGTAAAACTGGAAAAAACAAGACTGATAATGTAAAAGCCAACTACCTAAATAAGCTATTATGACTAAAAAGTAGTTAAGTTATTTGATGTTGCAAATAAAAACATAAAAGACCCAGGGCGCTTATGCATACAGTACCTCACTATCGTCCTATCATAAGGGGAGGTCCCTAGTTCAACCTTGGCCTCCCTTTTTGTTTTTTATTTTTTGAAAATTTTCTTTTGCAAGTTAAAAGTAGATGAAAATAAGGATTTTTCATAAACACAAAACTTATAAAAGCTTCAAAATAAGTTGTGCAAGGGAAACAAGAATCATTCATAAGCTAACAAAAATTACTAAGGGCCTGTTAGAATTATGTAAGTTGCTAAATGGAAATACAAGCTAAAAAAGAACTAAGACAAGCTATCTAATGGAGAAAATAAGCTAAGAAGTGCATATTTAAATAAGAAAAAGCAAGTAAAAAGCAGGAAAAGAAATAAGCCAAACAAGCAGTTGGGAATAATTCTAAACTAAGTGACAAAGGGTACTTAAAGGTTCAATAAGCTTTTAAGAAACATAAAATAAGCAATGCTAAAGCTACTCCTAATCTAATGTACCTAATAAGCACTAAATGGGACATAATAAGCAGTAAAAAAAAAGGAAATAAGCTCTAAACTCCTCCCTATCTGCTGCTGCATACTGCAGTCCCAAACAGTCCACTAGGCACTTTTGAAGCAAAATCTAAATAAGCTACAATGGGAAACAAGAATAAGCCGAAAAGGTACTCGATAGTTACCTTGATATATGGTCACAGATCACCAAGGGCTAGTTTAAGGCAAAATAATAAGGTATAAAAAGCAGTTATAAAATTCTACAAAATTATGGAATAACTACTCTACCAACTAAAGATTAAGCATGCAAAATTACAGGGCTTAAGGCTAAATACTAAGCAAGTTAAAATCTAAAAAGAAGCCACTGGCCATTTAGGTCACAAAACATTCATGAAATGGTTAAATGGGACAGATTTAGGAGGAAAATTAAGCTAAACTAAAGCTAACCTAAGGGCAAATAAGTTAAAGGCATAATGAGGTGGGTATGTAAGGAGGTAATAAAAGCAGTTTTGGAAAAGTTTTTGCTTAAAAATAAGTCATGAAGAAAGTGCAAACAAGCAGCCTTTAGTCAGCCGCTTTAGTTGTGCAGAGAATTGTTGAGACCAAAAATTTTATAAAGCAAATCTTTGCCAAACTTTGTTAAACCAATTTCAAGCTTTTAAAACTAACTTAGAGCCTTAAACTGAGTTTGACTTGAAAGTCAAACGGGTACAAACAGCTTTTTGTTCTTAAAATAAGCTTAAACCAAACACCCCTAGTAGGGGCAAAAAGAGTTTTGAAATTGAAACTTAGAGCAGTTTTTCTTAAAGACAAATTGGTGAGCTTCAAAACAAGCTCACATGAACTTAAAAACAAATTTAGAACACACTTTTTAGCATCTAACTGGAAGTAATCATGACAGAAAAAAAAATTGAAGAACATAAAGGTTGCATACAATGGAATTAAGAACTGAAATGTAAATTGCATTTACTGAAAATAAAATTACATTTAAATAAAATGACAATAAAAGTAAATGGACTAGAACATGAAATTCTAGACAAGTTTTTTCACTATCACTAAAAGCCTATTTATAGTAAAAAAAATAAACTGGGTCTTCTTTTCTGCTTTGTCTTCATCTATTGTGTTTATTGGTGTGAGAGATTGAGTGAAGGGTGAGTGTTTGTGCTTCTTTGCATTTCATCTCAGCCATTGAAATGCCTTGGTCCCCAATCTTGCAATCTCACCCATTGATTGGCTTTTGTGCACCTAGGATTGGCTGAGGTGGACGGTGAGATGGGACATCATGTGAAGCATCTTGGACTCATCTGTGAGAGGGACAGGAGGAGTGAAGGGAAGGTTTTGCATTTGGCGCCAATTGGTTGTTCGGGTTTGGGATTTTGGGTAAACAGGATATGGGTTAAAGGGAATGGGTGGTTTAGTATTTGTTTAAAAGGTTTAAGTTAAAGGTTTTAAAAAAATTGTTTAAGTAAAATGAATTTATGTAAAAAGGTTTTTTTAAAGAATTGGTTTTAATTAAAAATGGTTTTAACAAAAGTGTTTTTTTGAAAAATAATTGTTTTAAATAAAAAAAAAGTTTTAAATAAAAAATGGTTTTAGTAAAAATAATTGTTTTAAATTAAAAAAATGGTTTTAAATAAAAGTAATTGTTTTTAATGAAAAATGGGTAAATTGGTAATTTGTGTTCGGGTATGGTTTCAAGTTTGTTTTCCAATCTCACTCCAAAAACGTGTCCCGAGATCCAAAAATGTAGAAAATCAACTCAAGCCCGTCTACAAAGCTTTTCCATTCCAAGCTCATTTCTGCTTTGTCCTGTTTCGATCCTTGTACCAAACACATAAAAACACACTCCAAGGATATCTGCAGTATAATTGGTTATATTTTCGTGTTTTTAAACGTTTTTGTGGGTCTTAGATGGGCAAAAATGATGAGTGAATAAGCACTCATCAGTCACCTTGCACACCATCACTAGTCACACGCAAGTCTCGCTTTTCAAAGCAAATTAAGGTGACCAAGTCACCTTGTTGATTTGTGTGCAAAATGTATCCGTTGTTAGCTGTAATATTCTGTCTGTTAGACTATCCTTGATTAGTGGGTATTACCCAATCTAGTTTCTCATATCCCCTATATGTACCGATCGATTCTCATGTAATGCTCAAGCAAATAATAATCAATAAAGATCATTCAATATTATATTCTTACATAATAAAGATTATGGGGTTTGCCATCATTAGCTGTACACGCTTAGTCATTCCCATGTTTTGTTTTTCTCTTCTAGTTTTAGCTCTACTCAAATTGAAGCTCGCGATTTCACCGGACCGCTGGAGGAGTGTTAGTCAATATTCTCGTAATCGTTAGACTATCCTTAATTAGTGGTCCTTGATTATTGGTCCTTGATTAGTGGGTATTACCCAATCTAGTTTCTCATATCCCCTATATGTACCGATCGATTCTCATGTAATGCTCAAGCAAATAATAATCAATAAAGATCATTCAATATTATATTCTTACATCCGTTTGGTTTGTTTAAAAAAAATTAAAAAAATTAAAGGTGAGTGGAAGTGAGTCCTTGTCCACATAAAGGTGAGTGAAAGAGAAAGAAAAGAAATGATGTGTAAAAGAGTGTGTGGCTATATCTTGCCTCCAAACCTTAGGTTAGTTTATATTACACGCTAGCTGTGTTAGGAGGCGTTTGATTGGGGTAATTTGAAGTATATTGGAGGCATTTGCATTTCAATTCCTTTCAAATATCCTGTTTGGTAACTTAAATGAGGACATTTGAAGTAATTTACAATTCCACGAATTGCCAAAATGGAGATAATTAAAATGCCTCCAAAAAGTGAAAATTTTAATTTACTTGAAAAAGAATTATAAACTTTTTTTCTTATTGTTTTTTTTATAAACTTTTAAATAGAATATTTATAAAAAAAATGTATAAATTTTTTTATAATTTTTTTATAATTTTTGTTTATAAATTTTTTTATAAATTTTTTATGAACTTTTTTTATAAATTCTTATAATTTTTTCATAAACTTTTTTTTATAAAGTTTTTATAAACCTTTTATATATTTTTTTTATTAACTTTAAAATAGAATACTTATGAAATTTATATTAAAAAAAAAAAAAATTAATAAATTTTTGTCAACCAAACATGCGAAGGTATTTTAAATTCCGGAATTTCAAATTACCCCAACCAAACGCTCCCTTAAGGAAATTTAATGGTTGGTAAACTTTGATGGAGTGGAGGGATAATCCCGAACACCACCACCTATTGCAGGATAGTAATCCTCCATTTCCCTGTCACAATTTATCGTGCCTTCTGAAATTCCTGATGTCATACAACCTCAATGTATTCACTCACCTTTGATTTTTTGTTGAATGGAGTATCATACTATTTCTAACAACATAGTTTATTATGAGTAGTCTAATACAAACAGTTTTACAAGTAATGCTAGCGTTGATCTACGTCTTTATAACAAACGATGAACCTAAACAACCAAGAGAATGAATACATGGACAATGAGAGGTTAAGTCCTCAAAAAGTAATCACAAACCATGTGGTGGATAAAGCAAAGATCATACTCACACAATATTACATTAGAAATAATTCCAAAGTACACTGAAACACGATTAGAAAAAGATCTGCAACTAGGATGACAGATGTAATACATGGTTACTGATTCGAATTTGAACAAACTAAAACTGACCCATACACAAATATGTAAAATGTAGTAGTTGTGTATCCAAACACCACTTTATTACAAGACACTACAGAGACATCGAAGTACAAATTATAAGAATCAGGTACATCTTGAAAAGAGACGCGTGAAGATTGATTTGTACTCGTGGTTTTCGTAGTAAAGAACATGTTTCTTGGGCCTAAAGAGGTATGTAGAAACATTTGAGCGATATGCTTCTCTTAAGAGAGGAAATATCAGCTTAGCAAATAGGAAGATTGGCACCACACCAAACAAGCTGAAAAGGATTGGCACCCATCTCAAATGGTTATAGTAAAGGACAAAAAAGCTGACACTAAACGCGATTGCCATGGTTGTAATAGATAGAAAAAGAGTTGCTAGACCTAACATCAACTTTTTCGGTAATGATTTCAAGAAATCACATTCAGCATAACGGGAAGTAAGGATAGATAAAAACATCGGGATTGAAGCTGCTGATGAGAAAAGAGAAATGGCGTCGGCCACTACAAAAACCATAAATGTTACTTTAGATTTGAAGATAGGGATACCATTGGTTTGGTCGTAACCACCAGGAACAGTAAAAGCTGCAGCAAACACTACTGTGGCAATAAGTGCGGCAACAACCATACATAGACTGGCTGTTCCTTTCATCCATTCCTCACCTTTTGCAACTAGTTATCTATGCTCTTTAGTAATAACTCGTATGGAGTTAGACCATCTTTGTTCTTACGTTCTCTATAAGATGGTGGGATCATAGACTCTACCTCCTACACAGCACAACAGATTTCGAGTCTTCATAACAGACTTTTTGCCGATGCAAACATTCGTGCCCAAATTTAAAAAAAAAAAAAAAAAAGGCGATGCAAAGCAAAAAACAAAGATCAATGACATATAATGAGAGAATTATGGAAGCTTGGAGAGGAAATGAGGAATATGTACCTTGAAATAATAGATCACGTTGCATTTGAAAAGCAACTCCTGACACATCTTGAAGTCGCTTTCCACTCTTACCAACTAAATGTAACATGTTGTTGTCATTTTCATCTCGTAGAGGAGTTATTAAATCCTTCATTGAGCCTATCTCGTACAATAGGTTGTAGATACCCTCATGGCGATGTTTGACAGCAATGTGAAATATACTTTGATTATTATCGTTGACCTTCCATATCAGATCAGGATATTGACGGATGAGCTCAACTATGAATTTAGTATTTCCCGTTTCTGCAGCAATAAATAGTGTACGCGAAGAATATGTTTTTTTTGCATTTGTCATTGGCGGTTTTGTTGATATATTTGCAGAAGGCCCTCTGTTTAACTTCTGTAATTCATTAGGGATTTTACTGACATGATCAGCAATAAGTTTTAGTAGATGCAGTTGTTGATCTTCCTTTCCATAAGGCAACATGTCATCTTTTTTTATCTTGTCAGCTGGCCCTCTGATTATGTCATCAATTTCCTTCTTCTTTTTTGCAATATCTTTCCATATGATTCTTAGCAATTCCAATGCTTCAGTATCCTTTTTGGCATGTCCTTTTTAGCAATTCCAATGATTCTTAGCACTTGTTACCAGATAGTAGTGCTTTAGATTATTCTCCATTCACGTCACAGTTTATTCTGGTTTTCTAAATTCCTGCATTCATTCAGCTTTTGTGCATTCCTCTAACAAATTTACCAATAGAGTATCTATCACACTATTTTCAAATACATGATCCATGACATCACAGTCACATACAAATACACTTTTATTACTGATCCAAAGATTGACGAATACAAATGTTTCTATTGGCATTTTGGAATTTCTGGTTATCTATCGGTTCCTAAAAGTTTTTGTTGATTTCATGTGGGTACTTGTTAGTTGTTTGCTGTAAAACTTAGGTTAGTTTGGGTACCTGCTAGTTGCTGTGTTAGGGAATTTTAATGGTCGATAAACTTTGATGGGGCGGAGGGATAATCCTGAACACTACCACCTATTGCAGGATAGTAATCCTCCATTTCCTGTCACAATTTATCGTGTCTTCTGAAATTCACGATGTCATACAACCTCAATGTATTCACCTTGTGTTAGGTCACATAAATCATCATATCACACATGTAGATATCGTATAACTTAGAGAGAGAAAGACGTAAAGAGAGAGTGGATGGAACTTGTGTAAAGAAAAGGAAAATGTATTAACAAGAACCAACACCCTTCGGTGGGAAGGGGTATTTATACTATTTACATAAGGCTAGGGTTAGGCCCATGGGCTTACTACATGGGCCGACCTATTAAATTAACAATTATAAGCCATATTAACTAACGACCTATTACATCGTTAATGACCAATACTTTATAATAATAACGTATTCCCAACACCTTTGAAAATATATTTTAATGGAGTATCATACTATTTGTAACAACACTTACAAACAGTTTAACAAGTAATGCTAGGGTTGATCAACGTCTTTTTAACAAACAATGAACCTAAACATCCAAAAGAATAAATACAGAAAGAGTGAGATGTTAAGTCCTGAAAAAGTAATCACAAACCATGTGGAATTGTGGATAATGCAAAAAGTCATATTCAAACAAAATATTACATTAGACATGATTCCAAACTACAGTACTTGTGAATCCAAACCCCACTTTATTACAAGACACAACAGAGACATCGAAGTACAAATTATTAGAATCAGGTACATCTTGAAAAGAGACGCCTGAAGAATGATTTGTACCTGCGGTTTTCATAGTAAAGAACACGTATCTTGGGCCTAAACAGGTACGCAGAACCATATGTTGAACGATATACATCTGCTAAGAGAGGCCATATCAGCCAAAGAAATAGGAAGACTGGCACCACACCAAACAAGCTGATAAGGATTGGCACCCATCTCAACTGGTTATAGTAAAGGACAAAAAAGCTGACACTAAACGCGATTGTCATGGTCGTAATAGATAGAAAAAGAGCTGCTAGACCTAACATCAACTTTTTTGGCAATGATTTCAAGAAATCACGTTCAGCATAACGGGACGTAAGGATAGATAAGAACATCAGGATTGAAGCTGCTGATGAGAAAAGAGAAATAGCGTCTGCCACAACAAAAACCATAAATGTTACTTTAGATTTGAAGATAGGGATACCATCGTTTTGGTTGTAACCGCCCGGAACAGTAAAAGCTGCAGCAAACACTATGGTGGCAATAAGTGCGGCAACCACCATACATTGATTAGCTGTTCCTTTCATCCATTCCTCACCTTTGGCAACTAGTTCTCTATGCTCTTTAGTGAATAATTCGTATGGTGTTAGACCATCTTTGTTCTTACGATCTCTATAAGTTGGTGGGATCATAGACTCAACTTCCTACACAACACAACAGATTTCGAGTCTTCATAAATGACATACTTTTTACTCATATAAACATTCATGCCCAAAAAAAAAAAAAAAAAAGCAATATAAAGCAACCAAGAAAGATCACTGTATAAAGAATTACTGAAGCTTGGAGAGGAATATGTACCCTGAACCATAATAGTTCTCGTTGCATTTGAAAAGCAGCTCCTGACACATCTTGAAGCCGATATCTCTTTGCACTCTTACCAACTAAATGCAACATAGTGTTTTCATTTTCATCTCGTAGAGGAGTTATTAAATCCTTCATTGAGCCTATCTCGTACAATAGGTTGTAGATACCCTCATGGCGATGTTTGACAGCAATATGAAATATAGTTTGATTATCATCGTTGACCTTCCATATCAGATCAGGATATTGACGGATGAGCTCAACTATGAAGTTAGTATTTCCCATTTCTGCAGCAATAAATATTGTACGTGAAGAATATGTTTTCTTTGGTGGTGTTCTTGATAAATTTGCAGAAGGCCCTCTGTTTTCAGCAATAAGTTTTAGTAGATGCAGATGTTGATCTTCCTTTTCAGCAATAAGTTTTAGTAGATGCAGATGTTGATCTTCCTTTCCATAAGGCAACCTGTCATCTTTCTTGATTTTGTCAGCCGGCCCTCTAATCATGTCATCAATTTCCTTCTTCTTCTTTTTGGCAATATCTGTCCATATGATTCTTAGCAATTTCAATGCTTCAGTATCCTTTTTGCGATGTCCTTCCTTTCGACAAAATGAAAAAACTGCAAAAAACAAATGAAGATTAAAAAAAAAAATGGAGCTTAAGGTAAAAAATGATCCATGACTTTTTGTTATATATTTGATAAACACTTTTAATTTCAATGCTTAGAATGGCAGGGAGAGGAGGAGTATTCTTGTTTCTGAACTTGATGTTCTTCAGGTTAAAATTTTACGTATCTATATTAAAGGGTATTAGACTTGAAGCCTCTTGGTGATAAAGCTAAAAAATATATATTAAACTCGAAACATAGAGAGTAATAGGTATGGTTCTCTAACTTCAATAATGAAACGTAATTTGAAATGTATTATCTATATTAAAGATCAAGGAATAGAAATGCTTACCCCAATTGACGGTTTCCCAGAGGATATTAGAAGATTTTTCAACAAATGCATCAGGCTTTTTGGCCAATATTCTGAGTACATCCCCATTACTAGCAAGTTTTGGGTGGTCTTCCACTATCTTTAACGCAATATCTGAAAAACATTTAATAATCAATTTGTGAGGAAAAAGCTATGGCAGCGAAAAAAAAGAAAAAAAAGTCTAAATGCAATGTAACATGCTAAAATGCTTACCAAACATATCACCCTCAACACATTTCTGAAGAAGCCAAGCACGATTCGTGGAACCCCAACCACCATCATCACGCAATCCTTTGGATTGTTTAAAGAGATATTTCACCACATCGTACTGTCCAAATAAGGAAGCCATATAAAGTGGCATCATTCCTTGACTACCAGGAATGGTTAACAAGGCGTTGTTCTTTTTCACCATAATATCAACCATTTCTAAATTACCAGCGGCGGCTGCTAAACAAAGGGCAGTGTTGTAACTTTTATTTTGAAGTTCTAAGTCCTCCTTTCGCATCTTATCCACCAGATTTTGGACGAATTCTGCCACCCGTTTGGTTCTTTTTGCTGATGCTGCCACGTGAAGTGCAGTTTCGCCATTTTCAGTGATACTAGACCGTATCAGATTTGATTGCTTATCGAGGATTTCCTTGGCTGCTTTCCAGTCACCGTTAATGGAAGCTTCATAGAGGGGGATACCAAATTTTATGTACTGTTCTCGATTACCTTCAAAAGTAAGTTCAAGGCAAAGTTGGTACTTTATTCATTCAGGGACAGTTGAAGTATGCTTTTCCCCGGGCTTCAGAATCAATTTTAATGCATAAGGGCAAGCACATGATAATTTGCAAATCGTAGGCCAAATTAAACCGAAATCAAATTGAAAAAAGTTTTTTGGTTTTTGGGTCGGTTTTGGTAAAAAAATCGAATTGTGTAACGGGTTTTCGGTTTGATTTTGCAAATCATGAATTGAAATTAATAATACTAAGAGCGCCAGGTATGATCTATCACATGCACCTCAAAAACACCCTTACCTAATAACACAAGCCATAACTTACCCACATATTTTTTTTTTACTTTTTTCTTTTTTTACAACCAACTAATTTTCATTAATTGGAAATAAATATAAATTACATAAAAAAATGAGAATTACATTTAACTTGAATTAATTTGCAACTTTTTAAAAACTGAGACTAAAGTTACAAACTAATAAATAGAATATGTTTGCAATATTTCAAATAATTAAGTTCTCAAAAATTATATATAACTCTAACATCACCCACCTAAAATAAACACACACAAGATCGAAGCAACCGGAATTTTTTTCAAAACTATACATTATCGTTGTTATGCGCACAACCAGTTTACATAGAAATATGAATTTATAGGAGTTATTGACATGGTTGTTTACATGATTTTTCTAAAACATCGATGTATGCACACAGCACACAGCACACTACACAAACACATATCTCAAAATCCATTTCACAAGTGTAGACTTAAAACAACTTTTTATTTTATGTTTACTTTTCTAGGTTGTCCCAACATTTTTATTATTATTATTTTTTAACGACTTGTTAGTTGTTATTGGTTTAGGTATAGCAGTAACATACTAACACATCCAATATCACAAGTGTAGACTTAAAACAACTTTTTATTTTATGTTTACTTTTCTAGGTTGTCCCAACATTTTTATTATTATTATTTTTTAACGACTTGTTAGTTGTTATTGGTTTAGGTATAGGAGTAACATACTAACACATCCAATTGGGTAGTATGCATGCTTACCTAAGACATGTTTCCTCCTCCTTTATTGTTTGAAGGGGTAAAAGTAGAGGTGCACAAAAAAACCGGTTAACCGACCAGTAGTAAAAGAAACCGAAAACCTAACCGTCAAAACCGGTTTGACCCAAACCGTCCGGCTTTTTATCCAAACCGCCGTTTGGAACCTTTGGGGTTTTGGAAAACCACCGTTTGGAGACCGTTTTTATTAATCGAATAACCAAACCGTTCGAACCGTTTTTGGCTTGTTTTTTGAATTTTGAAATTTTGAATTTGAAATTTTGAAAGAGGGAAGGATATTATTAAATATGTTTTAAAAATTACCATTTTGCCATACAAATGTTAGTATAAATAGATGTGTTATGTATTTGGTTAATTACCACTTTCAAGCAATAAAAAAACACTCCAAAAATCAAAACCAAAGTATTTCACTAAACACTAATGGAAAGTTCAAACACCAACAACACCACCAACACCTAAGCTGGTTCAACAAGTGCGCCGGACGGTTTTGAAAGTTTTACCATGCGACCGTGTAAAAGATCCATGGGAACACTTCAACTACGTCCTAATGTCGGACGGTAAGAAAAAGGCTCAATGCAAATATTGCTTGAGTATATTGTCTAGCGGTTCCAACTCGACGTTGAGGGCTCACATCAAACAAAAGTATTGCAAGGCACTCAAATCGGTTCCGGAAGCCGGTCAATCATCCATGGCTCGAGACGGGACTATTTTTGCATACGATCATGATTTACTCCGTGAAAAATTGGCCGGTTTGGTGATTCAACGTAGTTTGCCGCTCAACCACTATGACACGACAATGATGGGACGATCTACCGGAGGTGTACGAATTATATGCAACCGCAGTATCATCATGTAAGTCGTATGACTCTTAAACGCGATGCTATGAAAATGTGGAAAACGGTTAAGCAAGATTTAAAAAATACTTTTTTAAATATGGATGCTTGTGTTAATTTAACAACCGATGTTTTGGGCGCCCTCATAATTTGCCATTTTCGTACCTTTCAGTGTTACCTCACATTGGGTTGATCCCAAAGTTGGCAAATGATGAAGCGAAGTCGTAGCATTTGAAAACTTTCCGGTTCCTCACCCGAGAAGCTTTATACAATTTGTTGAGAAAAGTGTTTCATAAGTTTAACTTGACAGAAAAAAATTTCAATAACGTTGGATAATGCTAGTAACAACACAAATGCAATGGGTCGACTAAAAATGGAATATGAGCCACCTTGTAATGGCGAATTTTTTCATACTCGATGTGTTGCACACATCATTAACTTACTGTGTAAGCGGGATTAAAAGATCCAGATTTCGAGTGAAGTGAAAGAAGATTTTAAAAGAATGTTAGTCGATGTTTTTAAAAAGGGTAATAAAAGATATAATGCATACATTCGGATGTGTGAAACTACGGGGAAACATTGGTTACAACCTTGTTTGGATATTGAAACACGGTGGAACTCCACTTATCTTATGTTCATAAGTGGTTTAAGACAAAAGGTGACCTTGCAATATTTTCATGATGAGAAATTGTCGGGGAGGGTAGGTGTGCTCCATTTAGTCAAGATAATTGGGATACTATTGAAAAAATAACCGACTACTTGAAGTTTTTTACAACGCAACAAAAAAATTGTCGGGGTTTATTATCCAACGCTACCATTTGGTACTCGAAAGCAACTATTCTTGATGTCTTCACAAATCGCCGCATTTGAATTTAATGGTGGTGTTTATACTAGCATGGTTTCCGGGATGAAAGAAAAGCTGTTGAAATATTTTGAAACTTTGTCACCGTTAATTACTTCAGCGGCGCATTAAATCCATGTTATAATGTAAACGGGGTGGAGGTTCTTATTGACTCGATTGTGGCTGATTTGGGTTGTTTCGCGTCAAACCCGAACTATGCTAATGATGCAAAAGAGTCCTTTGGCTATTCTTTTAAAAGTTTGTGGCAATATTATTTTGAAAAATATGGCAACCCACCTCCCTCGTGTGAAGTCTTCTTCATCATCATCAAGGGCTTTTAAAGGGAATCCGATACTTGCTTTGCATAAAAAGATAAGAGAAAATCCCAACAAACGGTTAAGAAATGATGGTTTAGCTAACAGTGAATATGAAAGATATATCACAACCGATTTTATCTCACATATTTTTGAACAAGTTGAAAACTTTGATGTGTTGGCGTTTTGGAAAGCAAAGGAAACAATGTTTCCTGTTCTATCCCGAATGGCTCGTGATGTACTAAGTGTACAAGCTACTTGTAGCTTTCGAATCCGCTTTTCAACAAGTGGAAGGGTTTTATCAAATCACGAGAAACGACTCACAAGCTTCTTTGGAGATGTGTATGGGTTTGAAAGATCACTGACGCCTTAATGAAGCGAGTGCAACATAAAAGTAGTCTTGATGATCTTTGAGACTTCGGAAGGGGAGGTCTACGTGGAAGAAGGCACGCGGG
Organism: Chrysanthemum makinoi; assembly: GCA_910596185.1. Taxonomy (NCBI): domain Eukaryota; kingdom Viridiplantae; phylum Streptophyta; class Magnoliopsida; order Asterales; family Asteraceae; genus Chrysanthemum; species Chrysanthemum makinoi. The sequence continues at coordinate 86,990,024 of OU343225.1, forward strand.
TGAAATCGAGATGCTTTCCGATGAAGAACTAAGGCAAGATGTACCGCCTTGCTTTCCAAGCTAGGGATCCAGATGACGACTATTAGTTTATGTATTTCCTTTGATGTATTATGTTTTAAGTTTATGTATTTCCTTTGATGTATTTCTATTAAGTTTATGTATTTCCTTTCAGTTTATGTATTTCCGGCGTTCTAAATAAAAGTTGAAGTTTATTCAAGATTGTAAGTTTGAATAATGTTGAAAAAAAAAAAATCCGGTTAACCGGTTAAAAACCAGTTACAAACCGGTTCAAACCGGTTATATGTTTTAAAATTTTGAATTTTTTAACTAGGCGGCAAAATTTTTTTAAAATGAAACCGGTTACAAACCGGTTCAAACTTTTGAAAATTTGAATTTTTGAACTAGGCGGCAATTTTTAAAAATTCAAAATTTTGAAACCGAACCGGTTAACCGGTCCAAAACCGGTCAAACCGGTCCAATATTCAAATTTTAAAATTTCAAATTTTGTATTTTTTGGCGGGAAGGCGGTAAACTTTCAAAATTTGATTTTTTTAATATTTACAAGTTTGCCATTGTAAGAATAGTATAAATAAATATATTGTGTTTTTATTTTTGCAACTTTTATACAATTTAAATTACACTCTAAAAAATAAAAATCGGAAGCATTTAATTAATGGTCGATCACGCCTCCGCCACCCATACGTTATTGTTCGTTATTTTCCCGGTAAAAGCGGTAATCCCAAGGTTTGGGCTCACTACAACTACGCCGAAATGTCGGATGGCGAATGGCTCAATGTAAGTATTGTTTATGTTTATTCAAACCCACCGTGCCGTTGAGGGTTCACACTATAAGTATTGCCGCCAAGCACACAATTGATACGATTCGAGATCTCGAGTTGGCGTTGAGTATCGTATCAAGTTATCGATGATTTATGTTTAAGTTATTATGTGTTGTGTTTTAAGTTTATATGTAATGTGTGATGTATCATGTATTCTCCGATCCGTTCTATTAAATAAAAGTTCTAGTTTATTAATGCACGAAACAATAAAAGTTCTAGTTTATTAATACACCTAAACAAGAAAACGATTACAAACGATCTAATTAAAAACGGAAAAAAGAAAAAAAAAAAAAAACTAGAACCGGGCCAAAACCGGTTAACCGGTCTAGACCGGTTCCAAACCGAGCCCAAACCGGTTTGGACCGGTTGGGTTTTTCCAGCTTTACTACCGGTTCGAAACCGAACCGGTTAACCTCTTTGTGCACCACTAGGTAAAAGTCCCGGGTGAAACTCGAACTTGAGACCTCCCCTAGCCAAACATCCCTTACCCAAGGCACTTTAAGAAACCTTTGTGGCCAACCGAGCTAGCCTAGTTGGTTGGGTTGTCCCAAATTAATAGTCCACTTTACAAGAATTTACATCAAGTTTACGGTAGGTTACTCGTAGAAACTTTAAATAAGTTATAAATTGATTAGTTAATGGTAAAATTATCATTCTACAAACAGTGAAATGATTTTTTTTTTTGTCCGTGGACAATTATTTTAGGACCGAGGAAGTATTAGAATATGCAAATACTAAAACTCTTATAAATGTGAATTTAAATATGAAGTGACCTTCATCTCCTCCTTCATCTAGGAGATCTGAACATGGTAGATTAGGTCCTGAGCGAGGAAGTGGAGGAAGTTCCACGATGACATGGTCTTCGTTAGGCTGGTCTTCAGGACTCTGCTCAATGATTGTTGGTGACTGCACACTAGCTTGTTGCACCATTTCTTGCTCCATTGATCTGCACTAATCCACACTTGCGCTATCAATCATTAAAAAACATAATGGCTTTACACCATGAGCAAAGTAAAGAAAACATACTAGTATTGAATATACCTTGGTGTTTTTGAACTTGAGGAAGTCTTTTTGTTTTGAATATCTGAAGTCTGAACTACATGAGTTGTGTACTTGTGTTTTATACAGATGTTTTTTAGTCAACGTTAAGTCTTTCTTTAAATTTTTACTATAGTAGTTGAGGGTTACAGTGTACGTTTCGTTTTACGCGCTTTAACATGTGAAATGTGGAACTACCTAAAAAGTGTGTAAATTTTAATTTTATTGTAGTACACCGAAAAATGCAATACATCGACATCAAGAGTACCATGTGCCCTTATCTTATAGGCTGATGCATTTAATATATTACTGTATATATTTAATAACTAAAGTTTTGAGAAAAGACTTTCTGTTTATCTAATTTTTGTAGAAAAGCTTTAATTGCAATGCAAAAAGCTTTTTAAAATGACTTTTTAAAATAGTAAAAAGTTTCGAACCACGCATTTTGAATGTTCTTATATTAATACTAATGACAATTATAAATATTGTGATCACCCTCTATCACATCAGTTTTATCTCTCCAAAACTACACTCCAACCACAAATAAATTGTAAAACGAACGTAACCACAATAAAAAACATACTCCACAAAAGCAAATTAAATAAAAAACAACACACACAAATGTTGGCGTATGTGTCCGGACGAAATCGGTTCGGAGGACCCCGCGTCCGGACGATACACCCTTTTATCCAATTTACTCTATTATCCAGTGGATAAAGCGTACAACCAGGTCAACGTCACCTTTCCAGATCTTATGAAATTTCGCCAACACGTGATTTGACACCTACTGAGTAGACTAGCTATAGGTTTGATGCACCTATTCCAAAGGCCAACCAGGTATCGAGGTTGGGGTAGTATAAATACCCCAACACACTTAATACTTACATTCATGACACACACATAAATACTCTCACATTTATTACTGCATTTATTATCATACCTTTCGTCTCATACTTACTCTCACGTCGGAGCTTGGTCTCGGGATAACCCCCCGAGACGAGGCTAACGCGTGTTGTTCATTGTGCAAAAAGGACAACTTCTACCTATACGATCAGAATATAAACGCTAAGGATTCTTGATCACAACCGAAGTGCAGGATTTTGCATCAACAAATTGGCGTCATCCGTGGGACTCGTTATTCATTCTACCACGTAATCAATGACTAATCTGTTAGAACACCAACCGCCTCTACCCGCCGATAAGGTAAGTGGGAAGTGTCACCAACAACCAAACACCCGAACTCCCGGAGCAGATACATGCCCAAATGTCGTCGTTAGAAGCACTCATTAAGAAGTACAATGCAACAGGAGCAAGTGCGATCAAACCCATACGGTTGTCGTTTGGAGACGATGAGGGAGTACCGGATAAACAAACGGAGGAAAATACCGGAGATGACCTGAGTAAACCACATAAGGAAGTAGCTAGGTCACCATTTACTATAAGAATCGTAGAATTCGCTGACCCCAAACATACCATGCTGACCAACCTAAAACAATATGACGGGTCCACGGATCCGGATGATAACATCAATTGTTTGTAGGAGCGGCAAATCAGGGAGAATGGCCAATGCTCGTATGATGCTGGATGTTTCAACAGATTATGGATGGGGCTGCACAAGGATGGTTTAGCAAATTAAAGCCATAAAGCATCGACAGTTGGGATGACCTAAGGCTGGATGCAGTAAGGGTGTGAGATCGATTCACACTCGATCTCGTTATTGTGGCTTAGACGATTGAGTGGCTTTTGAAACCAAGTTGGTCGAGTTGACGATCGAATAACATTTCTACTTTTTCGAATATATTACCGTTGCATGCTAACGGTTTAAAAAAATTGAACCTTATAAATACACAATACAAACACACTTCAATCCACAAATCTATTTCACACAATTCAAACTCAAACTACTTCGCAAGACAAGATTTATTATGGCTTGCCGTCTCCCCCATTTCGTTGAAGATATGAAAATGTACATTAACAAACAATGCGAAGAAGATGATGTTGCTCGAAAAAACGATATTATAGACGTTATCCATCGTTGGAAGGTGCGGCAAGAGCGAGAAAGCAAGATGAGAGAAAACTACAAGAGTTGCAACGACATTATGCACGAACGAAAAGGCGTGATCGACAAATTTTGAAAGATCAAGCAAAGCGGCGAGATTGCCTGACAAGGCGTGGCGGTGTGTTCAAAAGTTATCGACAACATCGCACCAAAATCAATTGGAGCTATCGGAGAACAAAAAGATGGTGTAGGTGCATCAACTTCGACCGCCAGCTTTTTTTTCGAACCTCGCTAGGACGAGGAAGATTTGGCTCGCATCGAGGAATTTGCCGGTTATCAGACTCCCTTAGTCCCTCGTATGACTCTGCATGCGGGGAGCATCATATTAGATTTATGATTTATGTATTTCGTATCCGTTTTATATTTAATATATTATTGTTTTTATTTAGTATTGTAACATTTTAATTATTAATGAAATTTTAGTTTATATTAAAAATGTTTTAAAAAAATTGATCATGGTCGCCTTTCTATCGGGAACTCAATCAATGGTCATTTGGAGAGAGAAAGTCGACGCCAGCGTGTGAGAGAAAATGAGGGGGATTGGGTGCCCTTACTGGGGGCAGCCTAAGGGAGCAATTCACAACTAGGTTTGCATTACGACAAAAAAGTATAAAAGACCCCACAAAGATCACGAGAATAGCCAGAAGGGCGAAAGAAACCTACCAGATTTTAAAGAACGATGGACTGATGAAGCAACAGAATACTAGGTGTTCCCGAGTTGATGAGAATATCGGAGTTTATGAATGCTCACCGATGTCCGGAGTTGGCAAAGAAGTTCTCCGACCAGGTGCTGAAAACCATCAAAGAAATGATGATCAGGGTAGACGATTATGTCCGGTCGGAAGAAGGATACAAAAATACTGAGTTGCCGAAAGGAGAACTACATGAGTCATACCGAAGGAGTAACTTCATGCAAACAAGAGACCGAACATCCAGAGGAGGATTTAGGGAGAGAAGGAGGGGTGAGCGAAGGCCGTGGGATAGAAATGACTTCAAAAAAAAGAGAAGCATACTCTCCTTACATCATTCCCAAAGTCGATACCTGTCCTCGTAACGATTACCGGTGTAACGAACTTGGGAAAATGGACAACCACTGTCCCATGCTTTTGGTCTTATCCAAATAGCCAAAGAAAATTCTAGCAACTGAGCACCATCTGAACTTACCTCCTCCACCGCCCTTGCAAGGAAGGCCCAACAAAGAAAACGTAGATAGGTACTGTAAGTATCATGGAAATTGACTGGAAGATTGAGTCTGTCATGGGATATAAATATAAGTGTTTCCTGAACACTTATAAGGGCTATCACCAAATTCAGATGGTCGTAGATGATGAAGAGAAAACCGCATTCTATACGGAACACGGGACATATTGCTACACCAAGATGCAATTCGGTCTGAAAAATGCATGAGCCACCTACCAACACATAGTGAATTCAATTTCCATTCGTAGATAGGCAGAAATCTTGAAGCATACGTGAATGACATGGTCATTAAAAGCAAGACCGAACGAGACATAATAGCCGATATTGTAGAGACCTTTGACAACCTCAGGCGAGTAAATATGGAATTGAATCCAAAGAAATATTCGTTCGGTGTGAAAGAGGGAAAGTTACTAGGGTATATGGTGACCTCAGAAGGCATAAGGGCCAACCCCAAGAAAACCAAGGTGATCATGGTGATGAAATCTCCGGTAACGCTCTGAGAGATGCAGAGTCTGAGCAGAAAATTGGTGGCCTTGAATAAGTTTCTGGCTAAGTCCGCAAAGAGATTGCTGCCCTTCTTCGAGACTATAAAGAACGTCACCAAGGAAAACAAAGACGAGTATCGATGGACAAAAGAAGCTGAAGCAGCCTTTCAAGAAATGAAAAGGTTGATCTTAGAACTGCCCTCCTTGTCAACTTCGAGGCCCCAAGAGCAGTTGTATGTGTACCTAGCGGCATCCCGAGGTGCCGTAAGCGCGGTGTTGGTTGTGGAAAGGGAAGGAAGACAACTTCCAGTGAACTAAGTGAGTCGGACGTTGCACGACACGGAAAGAAACTAGGCTCCAATAGAAAAATTGACCTTATGTTTATTGCACATGTCTAGAAGGCTGCGAAGGTACTTTGAGGCTCATCACATCAAGGTCATCATAGACCAACCTATCAAGCAAATACTAAACAAGCATGAAGTTTCCAGAAAATTGGCCAAGTACGCGGTTGAACTGGGAGCGTACAATATCACCTATGTTCCTAGAAACGCAGTCAAAGGCAAATTGTTAGCAGATTTCATTACAGAAATACAGGTAGAGATGAAAAACCCGGATGGGAAAAGAAAAGGAGAAGGGGTATATGAAATCGCTGGCACCAATGATTGGATATTATATACAAAAGGGTGCCTCAAACAAAAAAGGTTCTATGGCAGTAATGGTCCTCATCGGACCATCAAAGGAGGATCTAACATATGCACTACGACTGAACTTTGAGAGTACCAACAACGAAACCGAGTATGAGGCTCTACTGGCCGGTCTTAGGATCACAAAAAAGTTAAAGATAGAGGCTCTGGATGTCCGAGTTGACTCCAAGTTAGTAGCAAGCCAGATTAATGGAGAATTCACAGCAACCAAGGAGAGCATGCAACGATACCTGGCTAAATCCAAGCGACACATTAAAGACTTTAAAATCTTCAAGATCCGTAACATTCCTATAGCTCAGAATCAGAAGTCAGACATACTAAGCAAACTGGCGTCGGTAGCCTTCGATCATCTCACCAAGAAAGTCCTAGTGGAGGTTTTAGAGAAGCCTTCCGGAGAAGAAGATAATGTGAGTTCCATAGTGGAAGAGGAAGAAGATAATTGGATGACACCAATCATCAAATGCCTACAAGAAGGGGTATGGCCGACGAAACCGAACGAAGAAAAAAGCCTTCGGATGAAAATCCCTCATTTCGTGATGGAGGAAGGGATCCTCTTCAAGAAATCATACTTGGTTCTGATGCTGAGATGTGTAGTCCCACTACAAGCCAACTACATAATTCGCAAGGTACACGAAGGATGCTGTGGAATGCATTCAGGCCCTAGGACAGTAGTGGCCAAATTGATGTGGCAAGGATATTATTGGCCCACCATGCACCCAAATACAAGGGAGAAAATCCGGAAGTGTGATGGAATATGTTTGAACTTAGAATTACATTCCTCAACCTAGAGTTGCTCCTAGATTTTAAGGATGAACATATGTCAATTGTTGTGAAAATTGTCATAGCCAACAACTTGAAAGTTTGTAAGGCATCAAAAATTACGCAATAGATGTTGTAGTTTGCAGGTTTTTTTAATGAGCATATTGTTGTATGTATACAATGATGCTGGTTTTAATTGAGATGGCATTCAATACTAGCCATGGTAGGATTTCATCCTTGTTAATGGCGATGTGAACTAGTTGTGCTCAACTAAGAGCATAGTTGCATTATACATTAAAGAATAAGAATACTTTAAACTTTAAAATATTTGAAAGTTTAATTGTCATAAATTAGTAGCAGAAGATGTCACACACTTTATGAAATATTATGTAGCAATATCAAAATATTTGAATGCACACATACATGAACTTCACTGGTTGGTTGATTTATGCTTTGTCAAACAAGTATGATTATCATGACTTGAAGCATAATTCATCAACTAGAATTTTTATGCATTGATCTATTTAGTATTTGGATAAGAGATGTTAAACAGTTATTATAAAAAATTAAAATACTTGGTATGTTTGATTTCACTTATAATATATTGTATCCTATATTTGCATGTTTAATCCGTGAATAATATAGTTATTCTAAAATAGTCAATTGTCAATTAATGATATGGGAATATCATTAAACTAAGACAAATATGAGTGATTGGTAGAAAATACTTGAACGTATATTGATGTGTTAGCATATCAATTTCAGATGATATTCAATGAATTGAATATAGGACTTAGCCAAAACTGCATGATTTTACTTTATGGATATTGTTATTAAGTAAATCATGAATAGTTATCCTCAGACTTGAGATACCAGATAACTGTCATGAATGTAGTGCATTTATGTGGAACAACTTAATGCTATACGTAAGTGGTAGTCATAAGCGTTTTTTTCAGAAGTGTTGCAAAGTTCATGGGTTTTGCCTGTAGTCAAGATATAATTTGTTCCTTCAAATATATTTTGGAGTCCCGCGTAGGGTTGACAAGATGTTTGCGTGGACACGCCCAAGATCTCCCGTGAATATGTTTAGAAGATTTAGTAATCTTGCTCAATCTCAAACAACAAGAAACCAAATTTTTGAATAAATAATGACTTAGATCCATATATTTATTTAACGTGGTATTAGTAACAAAAGGATAATAATAATAATGATGAATCATTAAAAGGTTTTTTCAGGAGACCTTACTCGAGTTGTACTAGGCATTGGCGTATTGCTAGACGCTAACCACTGTGATCACGCTATTAAGATATGTCCAAGTGGGAGCCGTTAGTTTAATGGACATAAATTAGTAGATGTGTGTTAGGATCAAACTCGGGACCACAAGTGTAACACCCCCAAATCTCGGTACAGCGGAAGACTTAATCAAGTTTTCGGGGCGTTACTATTGGATTGGTATCGCACACAAGTATAGCAAACAGATAATCATTTGACATTCAAAACCAATCCCAAATTTAAGTATTCAAAACATTTAATCCAAAAGTATAAATATTAGGCCCAACACATGATTTAATAAAATAGGTCCCCAAAGTTTATCAGAGTTAGAAATGATCCTTGAACCCGCCTTTCTTGCCAAGTTTCCACCAATCACGTATTCCAAATATCTTTCAAATACCGAGAAATCATGTTAAAAGGTCAAACTTACTACCGGTGAGTTCGAGGGTTCATGTTCAACAAAATCATAGTGGACCTGTAAGAGTTGATTTGCTATGCATGACCTAAGATAGATAAATACCGTTTGCACACACAGATCCTACCCGGATCACCAATCATATAACCATATCCCACGTCCAGGGATTATTCGGGCCCCGCGACTCTAGTCCAGCACTGTCGTGGCAAAATCTAGAACAATTGCAAACCCCGAACTAGGTCGAGGTAGAAGTCTATTCTTAGCTAGGCAACGGTTCAACCTAGTCTAAGGCAACAACTACCGCACATCTATCTAAACAGTCAAGCATATAAGCAAATCCAAATAGTTTTAACGGTCCAAAAACAATATCATGATTCTCACCCCAATATAGTTAAAAACGTAGATAAAAGTGGGGCTATGAAACTCACCTCAAGAAATCAACGTACAAATAAACACTAGCAGAAGGTAACGGGTAATCACGTCACAAAGAACTATCGACTCGGCACAACCTATTAATTTAGAACAAATCTTAATATATAATTCCCATAATCAACGTTGTCTACCTCAATGTATTCCATTTCGTTATTTCCAAAAATGTCTCGTTTCACCATTTAATCCTAGTGTTTGGTATCCTCATGTGGGTGTATCGACTCAATATGATGCTATGAATGCACTCAAGTAACCAATATGTGACTCAATGCAACACAATGAGACATCTAAGCGATAAGCTCCATAGTTCAATAAGTTTCGGAATAAATAGTAGATCTTATCGAATTCGTCAACTCGATAAACTCAAATTTTTATTCGTGTCGCTTATTATCCCATAAATCAGTCGCATCCTAAAGAGTCATAAGGATATTTAACCATTAATAAGGTTACCCAACGTACCTAGCGGACTCTTATTAGATTCATCAACCTAATAAGTCCGCTACCCACGTGGATCAACACTATTAATGTTAGGTTATCCGTAACCCATGCACATAACGTAAGTAAATAAATACTTAACTAGTATTAAATGCCCATAATTGGCATTTATTGATAAACGTGTAATCGAAACATTAATTACTTATTTATTATAAAACATTTCCATTTTTAGTCGTTAGTTTCCATTTAAAATAGTAAATAACAAGATAAGACTTGTTATCGATATTTTTAGTATAAAAGCCTTTTTATTATTTATATTTCATAGTCTATTAGCATTTAAATATATATATATATATATATATATATATATATATATATATATATATATATATATATATATATATATATATATATATATATATATATATATATATATATATATATATATATATATATATATATTTATATATTTCGTCAAATTCCAATATTAATTTCATATCGCTATCCGTTTCGAGTCCACAAGCACGAGTCATGGCTTCTCGGCTTTTTAATCAATCAATAGTCCAAACTATACTAAAGTTCATGTTACGGCGTTGTCGGGTCAACTATTGACTAAAAAGTCAAAGTAACACCGACGTTGCTCAAAGTTGACAATTATATATATCAAGTCCAATTAAAAGTCATAATAGTGCAATTCAATCCCAAACCAACTCAAATCAATCTCGAATCAATCTCGCCAACCAATCAACCAACCAAATATACCCGAAATCAATGTTATGACCCTAATGGTCATGACACGGTCACGGTTAAGACCACGTGAACAAAACAAGCTCTAGAAGCTTTTCGGCTCCACGCGTCTCATCCAAACACCAACAATATCAACCAACCAGCTACCAAAACGACCCGAATCGGACCCGAGGTCCATGTGGGTCACGTACGACACCAACCATGACCCATACGTGGGTTTCATGGTGCGTACGCCCCATCACCACAACCTAACGCCATCCAAACACTCTCAAATCAATACCACAACATCCAAATAAATCAATCAACCTCCAATCATTAACCAAACACCAAACCCATTATCTATTCTAACCAAAAACATGAAACTAGACCTAAAATACAAAAACCCATCAATATGATACACCACATGCTTACCAAACACTAGCTACATGTTTATTTAAGTGTTAATTAGACTTAATTCCACGTTTAAACCAAAAGCCCTAAATTTCGTCATAGGGTTGAAACCCTAATCAAGCCATACGTGGCTTTACCAAGCTCAAACAAGGTGTATTCAAGTCCCCCTTACCTTATCCAAACACGAATCACAAAACCCACTTGAAACCCTAAAGATTCGACTCTTGATTCAAAGATTTGAAGGTGTTATGGAGGTCCAAATAGAGTGTGTAATATATGGTAGGAAAGAGGAGGAAGAGAGCTTCAATATGGTGGTGGTGGTGGGTGGTGGTCACGCACCGTCATGTGGCCGAAGACGGCGAGAACAGTGGCGGCGGCTAAGGGTGGTTAGGGTTAGGGTTTTATTTATTTTGAGGAGAGAGAGAGTGTAGAGAGAATGGTGAGGTTGTGTATGTTTTTAGTGAGAGAGGTGAAAGAGATGAAATGAGGGGGAGGTGAGGCTTTATATACTTGGGGAAAAGTACCCAAAAATAAATAAAATGGGGAGGAGGGGCGCCGGCCTAAGCAAAAGAGGAGGGGCCGTGGTCGCCATTTTTCGTAAAACGTCCCGTTTATCCATTCCCGAGCTCATATATTGTCCCTCGAGTGTCCCACGACATTCATTCTACTTTCTAACATCATTATTAATGTTCTTCCATGAGTTTTGAATATTTATTTGCCAATTTTTGAGTTACGGTCTAAAAGTTACGTTATTTCTCGTTTTAGGCTTTTCTAATGCCGAATCGAATAGTGCCTACCAATTAGAGTTAAAACTCATACGATGACTCATTCAATAGTGATATAATCCGTATAAACCATTAGACGATATAAAATGAAGTCATGGTTGATAAAATAGTGATAAAGGCAAAAGATAGGTTTAGTTTAACGTAATGCGGTTACCTAATGTAACATATTGGATTTCACAAACACACTAAACCATAAGATCAAATAGGCGTATAATATGTTTTAGAGAGAGAGAGTTAGAAGTTTGGGAACTTTAGTGAGAGAAAGAAAAATCTTATTATGAGCTTCAACTCTCTACCTTGGGAGGTAGAGAGTATTTATAGCCATTACATAAATCGCCACCTATCGGGCTGTGGATCAGGCATACAGTGGGTAAAGACCCATCCGTCCTCCACGGTGTTACATAAACTAAATACTACTTAACTTACAATAATCTACGACTACGAGCTTTCTAACGATTACATATACTTGAGGTGACCGACTCTTAATAACAGGATTTACTAAATCCTAACAATCTCCCCTAAGGGAGGTCACCTCAAACACACATTAAAATTACATTGAATACAACATGATATTTCATTGAGATAATTCTTGAGTTCTTGTTATGTTCTTTGTTCGTAGCTCGTAGTCTATGATTCTTCATTTTTGCATGTTTGGATAATCAAGTGGAGGTCTTTAAGCGATCCACGTGATCATGAAGTTTTGAGCCGACTTTGAGATCATCGGCAACATTAAATCTCTGACTCATCCATTGTGGTGTTGGTATTATGTGATGTTGTAACTTTTGGACCGACATGCTCACATTCTGAATCATGATTTGTTCTTATCGAGTAGCGAAGCTTTCGTTGATTCATGATATTGGCATCGGCGTAGCGAAGCATGGAGTGAAAATATTCGAGTCATTGATGCACTAATCATGATTTCTTTAGATATGAATGTGTTGTGTGAGCATGCGGCTATAAATTGACCGCTCCATTACGATCGACACAAGCGTCGGGGTGTACTCGCATAAAAGCGTTAGCAATAAAAGCGCACGAAAGTGTCTTTGATCACTTTCGATGAATTGAGGTACACGGCCCACGGTTCCCGTTGATCGATCAAGACAAGTCGCACATGATCGGTATAATTCAAGAATTTCCTTGAGGTTTCGCAATTTGCTCTAGTTCTCAAACCGAACGTCTCAAAGAAGACAACACGGAGTGAGTGAACCGATGAATAGTAATTCACCGATTGATGAAAAGAGATTTGAAAAACAATATTGTATTGCTCAATAGAAATTGTTTTGCAATACAACGAAGGTTTTAATGAAAATCAATTATCAATCATAAACACCTTTTATATTGAAATATTAGTACACCGGTCGAGTGCTAAAGAAAAGAGTTTTTAAGCACAACGACCAGTTTTTTCAAAGGTATCCGTCAATCCATAACCTGAACCGGGATTGATTCAAAAGATTGAATCGCCCATTGTTTCGTTCGTTGTCACATGATTGATCTATAGAATAGATCTCACATGCCACCTACCGGGAGCTTGTTTAATGTTGGCTCCAGAAGGCTTTCCATCTTCATCGTGAATATGTATGCATATCACTTGGATGTTACGCAATACCATAAGGATAATGCGTAGGACTCAAGATATAATCTCTCTTTCCACATTGTGTGAAACAGAGAGTCTTTATTGAAAGTGTCCTAATGAGATTTATTGATGATCTCGTGGCTCTAGACTCAATTTGTGCATATTTGGATCCTATATCGGAGACTATGGAGAGGGTCTCCTTCTTCAATATCAACAATCTCTAAGAGAAAGTTGATAGATAATGTCGGTTCCCCGTGAAAATGAAACAAGTCCTTTTAAGAGGAACTTGAGTGGTTTGGGAAGTTGAAGTGCAGTGGGTCACTGGGTCCATGACGTCTTGTCTTCAATACCGATGTTACCTTGGTAACCACCGGTAGCATATGAATTGAACCCGGTTTTACGCCTCTAAGGTTGAATAAATGGAGGGCTATTTGTTTTCACCCTTTTCTCATTCAATTCTTTTTATTCTTCAACCCCTTCAGTGCTTACCGAGACTTCATAGCAAGAACCTTGTTGGGTTTATTCGATACTAGCTCGGTCTCACCGCACTCTTCCCATATCTCATTTTTCTCCTTTTTTCAATATACCTAAGGACTTCTACACTATCTAGTGGATTGTCCCTAGGTAGATCCCTCCGGTTCTGGCGGATCATGGGAACAACTACCTAACCTTATCATCCTTATATCACCATACATAAAGTAAAGTTGGTCGGTCTATTTGGTATTGTTCATCTGCCATTTGGAACCAATTGAAAACTATTTGAAAATCAATCCAGATACTTGTGATATATTATCAAAGCATTTTGCACCTGAATTGTTTTTGATAATTTTAGAAAAAGAGTTCCCCCTCAACATGTGCATCATGTGTTTGAAATCGTTTAGCACACGGAGGCAAGAGGAAGAATTAACTTCTTTGATTTCCATTTTCTAAAAGATATCAACATCACTTCCCTTATCAAATCAAGAAGATAAAGCATTTTGGGGAAGGATGAGGTTTTCATAAGCTTGCTCCCCCTCAATATGTGCATAGATGTTTGAGAATGTTTCGCACATATTAGAAAAATCGAACATTGAGATAAATTGATCATGTTTCAAATATTTGTGGTTTAAGATAGATGCTCCCCCTCAACATGTGCATGGAAAATTTGAAATCGTTTGTCACTTGCGGGGAGGCAAACATGCTAATCACTTAAGAAACCATCTATCGAATTATCAGTTTAAATCCAATTTAAATCACAAATTCTCCCCCGATCACAATTATCAAATAATTTTAGATTTGTGATCTCTGTGGATTTAAATTGATTTTGAAAACTTTTAAGGAGAATTGTGACTTGATTATGGCGTTTTAACGATAAGGATCGATTTTAAGACTTTAAACTCCATTGAATAAACATGCATGATTATCTTTTGAAAACAATTGTATGACAAATAACCTTTTGATTTAATTGAAATCATTCTCCCCTCAATCAATGACATAAGTTGTTGATTGAGAGATAGATATTTTGACAAACTTTTAAGTCCGGATGATTATCAAAAATAGAGTCCGAGTTATTTTTCAAAACAACTAGTTTTCATTAGATAGTAAAGATTTGTTTAAAGAATCAGAGCAAGGAATTTGAAAACCAAGATAAAGTATGGCTCTGTTCTATCTTTGAAAAGCGGGTTATTGCCTGAAATGACAATAAACCATCGTTTCTCTTTCTCTCATTTTTTTTTTTTTTTTTAAATTCGAACAACATCTAAAGTCCCGTATCATTCTTTGAATGACAACATAAAGACCGTAGATATTATCGAATCGAGAAAAGCATGACAAAATGACAATATTTTTGAGGATTTTTTGAATTTTTCAAATTTTTATGGATTTTGAAAGTTTTATAATTTTCTATTTGATTTTTTAAGGTTTTGTAATTTTGTATTTTGTTTTTCGAATAGATATATACAAGAGATAGTTGAAGAAAACCTTTACTCCTCTTTCTTCCTCTTGAAGGCGTTTGAGTGTTTCGGTTGTAGGCTCTAAGCCAAGTCGTGGAAGGATAAACTCAAAAGCGTTCTCTGGAAGAGCTTTGGTGAAGATGTACGCTAGCGGTATTGATCCTTACAAAGTATAGTTCCACCACACCTTTTTCCAACTTGTTCCCGATGAAATGATGTCGAATATCGATGTGCTTTGCTCTAAAGTGTTGTACGTTATTGCATGAGAGAGCAATAACACTTTTATTATCACAAAGATCTGAGGGATTTTGTTAAATTCAAAGCTATAGTCGGATAATTGGGATCTCATCCATAGGATTTGAGCACAACAAGATGACATGGCTATGTATTCCACCTCTGTAGAGGAAATAGAAGTACTCATTTGCTTCTTTGAAGACCAGCTCACAAGCTTATCACCAAAAAACCGAGCACCTCGATGTACTCGACGTGTATCTTGACATCTGCATGATCGCGATCGTGCATAGGCATTAGTGACATACCGGTGACCTTCGGGTACCAAAGTCCAATATTGATGGTTCCTTGGAGATACCGAAGAGCCCGCTTCAAGGTGCTTTTTAGTAGGCTTAGCTCGATATCTAGCACACATGCAAACAAATGAACAAGATATTCGGTCTACTAGGCGTGAGGTACATCGGGATCCAATCATACTACGATATTTTGTTTGATCTACCATGATCCCTCGAGTGGTCCTCATCGGTTTGGTTCGTTCAATCATGGGAGTGTCAACGGTGTCACATGATACAAAACCAAATTTCTTTAAAATCTCATTTGCATATTTAGATTGATTTATGAAAATGCCTCCGGGACTTTGTGAAATTTATAATCCCAAGAAAAATGACATTTGTCCCATCATTGACATTTGAAATTTAGAACCCATTTCATTTGAAAAACGATCACATTCATTGGGGTCGGTCGAGGCAAAGATAATATCATCAACATAAATTTGAACGTGAATTAAATGTTTGCCTGACTTCCGGTGAACAATGTCGGATCAACTGCTCCTTTGCTAAATCCAGTGGATAGAAGAAACTTTGATAGTGTATCATACCATGCCTTTGGAGCTTGCTTTAAACCGTAAAGAGCCTTTTTCAAGTGATAGACATGAGTAGGATGCTCTAGATTCACAAAACCCTCGGGTTTGGCGTAAACCACCTCTTTCAAATCACCATTAAGAAATGCCGTTTCACATCCATCGATATACTACCATGTTCTTACTAGCGCATTAGCCAAGAAGATTCGATTGCTTCGATATGAGCAACCGGAGCAAAAGATTCTTCAAAGTCAATACCCTCTTCTTGACGGTATCCTTTGGCAACCAATCGAGCTTTGTTCTTTAGGACATCACCATGCTCATCAAGTTTCCCTTTGAAAATCCATTTCAGAACAATGATCATAGCACAATCGGGCGGTACTAACTCCCATACATCAAGTCGATCAAACTCATGAATTTCTTCTTGCATGGCATTGAACCAGTTGTCTTCATTCATGGCGGTTTTAACATCTTTTGGTTCGACCTTAGAGAGTACGGAGTTGAAAAAGCACCATAAGGCATCAGTTGCAAGCTGTTTCCGTGTGGATACTTGGCGAGGGTTTCCAATGATGTTGTCCAATGGATGATCATGTGTCCATTTTCTAAGGTGTTCACGTGGTTGTTGTTGTGGGAACCGAAGTAGCGAGTCGATGTCTCCCGATGAAGATGGTTACGATGATGATTCGGAGCAAATATTTTCAAATGGAGCATCTTCGGGAGTTGCAAAGGGATTAACTTCATCATTGATGCCTGAAACACTTCCATGATGTACATTTGATGATTGAAGATTTGTTGATGAGACGAGTGATCGGCCAGGATCTTCTTGACTTAATGATATTGAGATCGAAGGATTGACTTCATTCACAGGGGATATGGCGACTCTGTTGTAGGAATCGACATTTCATTAGCACTTGGCTCATAATGTTCATCAAACATAGGATCAAACAATTTCTTTAAATCATTTTCAGATGGAGGTACATATGGAGTTATTTGAGAAGAGTTTGGTACAAGGGATGAACCAATGGGACTGTTTTGAAGTGCGGGTCAGGCTGGATTGTCCAGAGCCATTTGACGGTCGACTCATCAAGCGTAACGTGAATTGTTTCCATGATATTTTGGGTTCTTTTGTTATAGATTAACCTTTTGTTTGGTGCATAGCCTACAAATACTCAATGTCCGCTTTAGCTCTCGGTTTTCCTAAATCTTGACCATCATTAGTTGGATAACATAAAGCACCAAACACACGAAGGTATGATAGATCAGGTTTTCTATTGTGGACAAGTTCATAAGGAGTCTTTCCATGAGAAGTGTGAATTAGAGATCGATTTTGAGTGTAACAAGCAGTGGCAATAGCTTCAGCCCATAGAAACATTGGAACCTTTGATTAAATCAGCATTGTCCTTGCAGCTTCTACAAGAGTTTGATTTCGTCTTTCAACTACACCGTGTTTGGTACAAGGGATGAACCAATGGGACTGTTTTGAAGGGTCGAAGCTGGATTGTGAGCCATTTGAGTCACTCATCAAGCGTAGCGTGAATTGTTTCCATGATATTTTGGGTTCTTTTGTTATAGATTCAACCTTTTACGTTTGGTGCATAGCCTACAAATACTCAATGTCCGCTTTAGCTCTCAGTTTTCCTAAATCTTGACCATCATTAGTTGGATAACATAAAGCACCAAACACACGAAGGTATGATAGATCAGGTTTTCTATTGTGGACAAGTTCATAAGGAGTCTTTCCATGAGAAGTGTGAATTAGAGATCGATTTTGAGTGTGACAAGCAGTGGCAATACTTACCCATAGAAACATTGAACCTTTGAGTAAATCGGCATTGTCCTTGCGGCTTCTACAAGAGTTTGATTTCGTCTTTCATTTACACCGTTCTGTTGAGGAGTTAGAGGACACTTATTTGGGGACCTGATTCCAACATTTCCATAAAATTCATTGAGTTCTTTATTAACAAACTCAGTTCCATTGTCGATCTGACGATTCGACTGTTTTGTTGAGTCGGATCGAAGTTGTTTAATGAGTTTAATGATTACATCTGGAGTTTCATCCTTCGTCCTCAAAAACTTAACCAAGTGAATCGAGTAGTCATCAACCACTACTAACACATATCTCTTCCCATTAATATTTTGCACTCTCATTGGGCCGCATGATCCATATGAAGGGTATGAAGAACTTCCATTACTGAGTTTGTGGGTTTTGGTTTGTGGGCATATTTCTTGCTTTTTCCAATTGGCAATTTGAACAAAGATGATCTTTTCATATTTTAATTTGGGTAAGCCTACGACAAGATCCTTTACGGAAAGGTTGTTTATGGTGCGAAGTTCAAGTGATTGAGACGACGGCGATGCCATAACCAATGACTTTGTTTTAGAAGCCTTTGATAGCAAGCGATTGGAAGAACTTCATCATGTCATCGATAGAGATGGTGTATAGATTAGAACCTCGAGTACCTCTTAATAATTCTACACCATCAAGTTCTCTAACAAAGCAAGTATGTTTTCTAAAAGCTACTTCTAGATCGGAATCACGAATTGACCAACGAGAGAACATATTGTGACCAAGACCTTCCACATAATATACCATGGAAATCACACTTTTACCAACTACATAATCACCATAACCCATAATTGCTCCAAAATGATCATTCCGAATCTAACAATCCCGATGAATTTGCTCACGAAGTTCATGAGCATGACCGGTCTCTAGTCATATGCTTGGAACTGAGTCCAAGTACCACGTAACGATTTGAACGATCTGCGCAGTTGAACACGAGACAAGAATGGATAATTGGATAATTGGGATCCCCATGCAAGAATGGGTTTCACTTGGTTAGTAACGATGGTGGAACACCCACATCGAAATAGAAACATCCATATCGGTAGAAGCAATGGAATCATTAGGAATAGATGCAATCTTTGGTGTATGCAGTATTTGACCTATTCAAAGTATGTTCACTTCTTAAGGGAATAGTTCTACCATCCATTTTCTAGTGGGCATAGTCTTAGCGAGTTTGAGGGCAAACCGATTATTCTTATGGCCAAAAGGTATCCAATAATAACCTATCTTTATAAATGTTCTTCCTGTGGGTTTCCACTATTTTCTAACAATCTTTCGTCTTTGCCTTTTAGCCTTCTTTGCACGATATTTTGCATTAACAAGATTAACTGGGGATTTGACAGTTTTAGACAAAGCATTCACACCACATTCATGATTAGTAACAGAATTCAAGTAGACATCATTACAAGGTTTGCAAATAGTATCGAATTGAATTAATTACAAGATGCGCTTATGGCTAATACTAGAATCAACACGATTCGTTTTATTCAACTCAAACTTAAAGTTCCTAGATTGGTCTTCTACTCTCTTCCAATGCACATTCTTAGCTTGCAGGTCCTATCATTCCTTGTATTGTCTTGAGACTTTGACACGCTTCGCTTTAATGTCACCGATTACTCTGTAGAGGAATGGGAACATTAGTTGGTTGATCTAATTTTTGCATTCCTGAACTTGATGTGCAAGGATCTGAACTACTAGAAGGCACATTGATGTTCACTTTCTTAAAACTGGGCCTAGAATGGTTTGAATGCATGGCACTAGGCATAGAACAAGGCATCACAGCTTTGCCTTTTGCACCTAAGGATTTAGGACATGTTGCAATTACACATTCTAGCAGCTCTTGAGATCGTTTGGCCTAGAGGCAAAAAAACCTAATTTCTCTATTAAGAGGTTTGTTAATGAAATCCTCTTCGACCATCTCGCGGAGACATTCTAGACTATCCTTAAGGTGAGCACAATAGTCATGAAACGCATGTTCATTATTCCTAAGATGAGGAGGAATATATTTAACTGTCACAGTGTATTTGACGCCTAAGGGTGACTTTGAAACAACATTCTCATTAAAAACAAGTGGCAGTTTCCCATTTTCTTGACTTCTCAGATTCTCAATTTCCTTTTGTAAAGACGTTATTTTTTCGTTGTTTTTGTCACGAGTGACTTTCATTGAATCATATAACTCTTTAAAGTGTCGTTTAACTTTTTCATTTTCTTCTAGAAAACTCTCGTTTTCCTTTTGTAAGGCATTAACTAAGTTTTGAAGATGAAAAGTTTGAGAATACTAAGAATCTAAAGGAGGAGGCATTTGGGATCCAGTCACATTGTTCTTTTCACCCTTTAATTGAGAGATTTGGGCTTTCAACCTTTTGATCGTGTTACAATGAGCTCGAATATGTTCATCACGCTTTTAATTTCAAAAGCGCATCAAATTCGGGAACATCTAAGGATGTCTTGATATTTGAGGTTTTGACATTTTCTTTAGATGTTGATATTTTAGTTGTAAATCAAAATGTTCAACTTCTAGTTTAGAAAGATGTTTACCAAATTATCGTGATCATCCTGATCAATTTTCTCATTAATTTTTGAATTAATCTTTTCAAGATCAATGACACGATCATGGAGAGACTTTCGAGCAACAGATAATTCATGAAATTGAGAAGCATTAATGGAGCAATTTGTAGCAGTGTAAAACACATCTTGAGCAATACATTCCGAAATAAGATTCTCATTCAAGGTATGCAAGTTCTTCCTCTCAATCTCATTATATTTTAATGCTCGCTCATAGTCACTAACCTCAACTATCATTGCATCAAATTCCTTTTCCATTTCTTCAATGTCTAAATTCATTCCCTTTTAAGACTTTCAAAATGATCTTTTAGTTGTTTAAAGAAAGGCATGACTTTAGTTAAATAACATTCTTTTGTTTGCTCAAAACCCCTTTCCCCTTGTTATACCTGGGTGTGATCCTTTTCTTACAAGTTTTCTCAAAATCAACAAATAGTTGAAAAATAACATATTGACTGATTAAGGTCTTGCTTTTAGTGGCAATAGTCCTAGGAACTAAATGCATTGGTTTATTGGGAGGATACACGATTCTGAAGGCATTTTCCTAAAGGGGGTTTGTTACAACAAGATTCTCTGCTTTTTGCTTATCTAAATCCCTTTTCCGAACACTTGTTGGTGTTAACAATGTTTGAGGCTTAAACTTGTTCAAGGAAATCCAATTTTCCTTCTTGTAATCATGGGGTGTGATATTTATTTTCTTCTCTTTACATTTAGGATCATCTAGTTTCTTGTTCATCTTTTCCCTAGTGACTTCATCAGATTTCTTATCTTCCTCGTGCACTCAAGCAACTAGGTTTCTGTCTAGGTTTAAGTATTTCATTGCCATCATAAAGTACCTTATGAGCATTTCTAGCCTTTTAATGACCTCTGGATTTGGTTCCTCAACAAGGGGAATGCTATGCTTATCGCTAAGGACTCTATGCTTAGTGATCATGTGGGCGTCTGAATGGTGTTCCCTTGTGCGTACAACTTATTTTCAAGCTTGTTTTTCAAAGTTTTTAGATTAGAAAAATCTTTCAAAAGTTTTGATTCCTTAGCATTAAATTCTTGCTTAAGCATTTTCACATTTTCTTGAAGTTCTTGTTTTTGCTTAGCAGCTTTAGAAAGCTTTTCTTGTAAGGAATTTAACTCTTGTTTTAATACTTCTTCTCTAAAATTATTTTTTCTAATGATTTATGCGCATTTGGTCATCCATTTCCCGCTCACGGGTGGTCAACTCAAATTTAGCACGTTGTTCATAAATAGCAACACGTTTTTTATAGGCATTTAGTTCGAGATATGAATCTTCGGGGCACATGCAAGGTATTCATCAAAGACATAGTCATTATTGATGCTGAAGATGCATCACTTGGTACAATCTCACTTTCACTTTGTTTCACATATTGATCATATGGGACAACATTGATATTACCCACATCTTCAATATCTGATTCATAAGTCTCAAGAGATTGTACTTCATTATGCATCTTTTGCCCATCAACATCATCATATAGTTTTAATACCTCTGAGATGATTTTGTCTTTGGATGGTCCAACTTGTGGTGAAGGTGAGACCTTAGGAGAGACCATTGGAGAAATGCTAGCCATGAAAATTGTTTGTGCAGTAGGTCCATCATCAACATCAGAGTCGTATGAATCACAATGACTTGAAAGGCATTCGATGATTGTGACCTATCTCTGAATTGGTCGCTCATCCACATCCGCATCATATGTCTTAGCATTCCCTTCAAAGAAGAAACAACTCCTCTTCATCCAAAGCTGCACCATTATCCTGAGCTTGCACAAGCAACATCTTATCCCTGAAGTATTCAAGACATTCGAGGCGTTTTGGCGATGTGCGGTTCCTTGCAATGTGTCCCTCATCTCCACGGCTTGTAACACTTGATCGTCTTAACTTGTCCTTGATTTCCATTTCTTCCCTATTCTCGATTTGCCACATATTCTCTACCGACTCCACCTCTTCCTTGTTCGCATCGCCTTTCTTGAACTTGTCGCACCATAACTTTCCCATCTCGACTAGAGCATGATTGTGAAGATTGGATGCGTTCTTATCTCATTGTTGGTGTGAAGGGTTGGTATGTGGGAGAGTCAAGTTTTGTTTAACCATAAGGCCAGTTGATTAATGAAGTCCCACTGCATCATCGCCTTGTTTGAATCTTGGATCGAATGAGTTTGTGATTGCCATCACCCATGGGTATAACTTGAGATGCTTTGGTGGTAATTCCAATGTTTGAGTAGAAAGCGGTTGAATCATTTGATGAGCTTGTCTCTCCCTGGTTGGTTTTGAACTGATCAAGAATCCTTTTTTAAACATAGCATGTCTTTCATTCCGAGAAGAAAGGCATAGAGTTGCTCATAGTTTGTATTCTTCAATCCTTTAGTGAGCTTCACCGAGGTGACAAACTTGTGCCATTCGGGATTCATGTTGTTTACAAACTTTGAATTCAACTGAATGTTAGGCATGGTCATTCTGATGTTCCTCATGTCATTCACAAGCTTATGGAATCTCACATAGTACTCATAGACACTCTCATCCGGTTTCATCTTGAAATGCTCAAATTCATCATATAATTGAGATTCTCTGTCTTCCATAGTTAATTGAACACGAGAGAAGCATCTTGACATTATCCCATCGCCTTTGCTTGGTGTTGTGGTTGATAAGCTTGTATATGTCTTTTGGAAGACCTTGCAATATGATGTTAGAAGCCCTGATATCTGCATCAAATCTTTTCTTCTTCTTATCATTGAGCTCATCATACGTCTTTGGTCTGTCTATTCCATAGATCATTGTTCCATCTTCAACAGTATCAATTATGTCTCTAGTAGTCTCAACCCGATAAGGTCCTTCATCAATGGATTTGAGAATGTTGACTCCATTTTCCTTTCCAAGACAATCGATTCATTGAGCCCAAGAGTCGTAGTCGGTTTTGTCAAGCATGGGTGGACGAGTATCGAACCGCTTGAACATCTTCGCAACGATGGAGATGATTGTAGGAAGCGTTGGTAGACATGTTGAGATTAAACGGGATTTTATAACTCTATGATTAAACCGGAAATAGATTCTTTCACGGGATTTTACTAAATCAAGAGAAAATCGTATTCACATAGTCAACCAAGTCGCTAAGAAAAATGAACCAAGTAAGCTAAGCACCAAGTCGCTAAGACACCAAGTCGCTAAATAACAACTTCGCTAAGCACCAAGTCGCTAGCAAAATTTTGTGACAAGAAGTCGCTAAGCACCAAGTCGCTAAGTTGTCAAGTCGCTAAAGAGCAACTCGCTAAGCACCAAATCGCTAACACCAAGTCGCTAACAAACTTAAGTACAAGTCGATAACTTTCACCAAGTAAGCTACTTTCGTAGTGGAGACTCCACTAAGTGTACTTTTTGTTTGCTTGTCTCAATAGACAAATTAAGCTAGCTCAACTCGCTATGACCTTCAACTACAACTCGCTACCAAATTGCAAAGCAAGTCGCTAGCAAGAAAACTTATCCGTGGCTCAAGTAAGCTACCTAGAAAATCACATAAACACCAGTTTTCAATCCAAAACAACCCAACCACGATGATTCAAGCTTACCAAATCAAAACCTAAGCACATACAATGATTCTAAACACAAAACAACACCCAAGATTTAAACTTTAACACTAGAAATAATCCAAAAGATGCAAAACCACTAAACTTATTCAAACTCTAAAACTACCTAAAAGTCACTAGAAATCCAAAGATATGTAAGAGATGATCAAACCATAGCTCTTGATACCATTTGTAACATATTGGATTTCACAAACACACTAAACCATAAGATCAAATAGGCGTATAATACGTTTTAGAGAGAGAGAGAGAGTTAGAGGTTTGGGAACTTTAGTGAGAGAAAGAAAAATCTTATTATGAGCTCCAACTCTCAACCTTGGGAGGTAGAGAGTATTTATAGCCATTACATAAATCGCCACCTATCGGGTACGTGGATCGGGCATACGATTGGGTAAAGACCCGTCCGTCCTCCACGGTGTTACATAAACTAAATACTACTTAACTTACAATAATCTACGACTATGAGCTTTCTAACGATTACATATACTTGAGGTGACCGACTCTTAATAACAGGATTTACTAAATCCTAACACCTAAAATAGACTCCCTAAATTGCCAGTTGTCACAGCCTCCCAGCCTCAGAAGAAACCCGTCCCGGGTTTCACTCGGAGTTGCTTGATGTCATGAAAAGTTTAGGATACTTCCTACGGAAAACGTCCTCACGTTCCCAAGTGAACTCCGGTCCATGCCGGGAGTTCCAACGAACTTTGATAATCAAAATACGACTATTCTTCAGTCGTTTAGTATCACGATCCATGATCTCAATCGGTTCCTCAACAAAATTCAATTTCTCATCAATACGAATATCTCTTAAGGGCACAACTATGTTTTCCTCCTAAAGACATTTCTTAAGATTACTAACATGAAAGACATTGTGTACCTTTGCTCAATTCGATGGTAGCTCCAGCGATGTTTACGGTCCGATTCTTTCCAGGATTGGAAAGGGACCAATATATCGGGGATTGAGTTTTCCACGCTTTTCAAAATGAATCACTCCTTTCCAAGGAGAAACTTTCAACATAACACGATCTCCGACCTGAAATTCTAAAGGTTTACGTCTCTTATAGGCATAATTCTTTTGTCTATCACGGCGGTTTGCAAGCTGATTACTGAATATGAACTATCTTCTCGGTGGTTTCTAGGACAAGTTCGGGACACGTAAGTTGACTCGCCAACTTCACCCAAATAAAAGCAGAGAACGAAATTTTCGCCATACTGCCTCAAATGGAGCGCCTTAATGCTAGAGTGATAACTATTGTTATAGGAGAATTGGCCAAAAGGAGATGTCTCTCCGGCCTTTGCCGAAATCAATAACACGTGCTCTAAGCATGTCCTCTAAAGTCTGAATGGTTCTCTCGCTTTGACCATCGGTTTGAGGGTGGTAAGCGGTGCTCATATCCAAGTTTGTTCCTAATGCTGATTGTAAGGATCTCCAAAAGTGGGATGTAAAACGGCTATCTCTATCGGAAATGATAGATATCGGTACTCCATGACGCGATACTACCTCCTTAAGATACAATCAAGCAAGCTTATCGAGACTATCGGTTTCACTAATGGCTAAGAAGTGAGCAGACTTAGTTAAACGATCAACAATTACCCAGATATCGTCATTGCCGCAAACTGTTCTCGGTAACTTAGTGATAAAGTCCATGGTTATTCGCTCCCATTTCCATTCTGGGATTTTGGGTTGAACCAAGAGTCTTGAGGGTTTCTGATGTTCGGCCTTTACCTTAGAACAAGTCAGGCACCAACTGACATACTGAGCTATATTGGCTTTCATATCAGGCCACCAATAAAGTTTCTTAAGGCCCTAATACATCTTATCAGCTCCAGGATGAATAGAGTATTTTGATTTATGCGACTCGTGCATAATCAACTCACGGATTCCACCATGAAATGGTATCCAGCTTCTGTCTCTGAAGCATAGTGTTCCGTCGGAATGCTTCAAGAAGCCGTTTTCACTTTCTACCATTCCATGAAGATCCTCGTAAGGACGGTTCTCTTCCGTCAAGGTTGCAGCTTGAGCGGCTAAGATTTGAGACGGTAGGGGCGAAACAATGGTCATTCCTAAGGATTGAACAAGTAGGGGTGGAATGTCCTCCTTATGACTAAGTGCATCAGCCACAACATTAGCCTTACCAGGATGATAACTAATCTCACTGTCATAATCACTAAGTAATTCTAACCAACGACGTTGTCTCATATTCAGTTCCTTCTGATCTAAGATATGCTTCAAGCTCTTAAGGTCGGTAAACACTACACACTTAGTTCCATACATATAATGTCTCCAAATCCTAAGGGCAAACACTACAACACCTAACTCAAGGTCATGGGTGGTGTAGTTTTTCTCATGCTTCTTAAGTTGTCAGGATGCATAAGCAATCACCTTCTCCCGTTGCATCAAAACAACACCTAATCCTTTATGCTTGGCGTCGCAAGATTACCACGACAAAGTCTTCGCTTCCTTCAGAAAAGCTAGGATGTATGCACTACAACTTCTCCTTCAGAAGTTGGAATGCTTCTTCTTCCTTTTCTCCCCATTCATACTTAACATCCTTCTATGTTAGTTTGGTCTGACTTAGCTATCTTGGAAAATCCTCAATGAATCTCCTATAATAGCACGCTAAACCTAGAAATTGTCGGATTCGATGGGTTCTTAGAGCGCCCATTCCTTAATGGCCTTAATCTTAGCTGGGTCAACATGAACACCTCGACTATCTATCACGTGACCTAAGAATTGCACGGACGGAATCCAAAATTCACACTTAGAGAATTTGGCATACAGCTTCTCATCTCTCAACAAACCTAAAATGAGCATCAAATGCTCTTCGTGTTCCTCTCTACTCTTGGAGTATATCAAGATCTCGTCTATGAATACTATCACAAACTTATCCAGGTATGGCTTACACACTCGGTTCATGAGGTCCATGAAAACTGCTGGCGCGTTGGTCAAACCGAACGACATCACTTGGAATTCATAGTGTCCATAACGAGTCCTAAATGCCGTCTTAGGGATATCCTCTTCTAACTCTAAGGCTCGGTGATAACCGATCGTAAGTCGATCTTAGAAAACACACTAGCTCCTTGGAGTTGGTCGAATAGGTCATCTATTCTAGGTAGCGGATATCGGTTCTTCACTGTCAACTTATTCATTTCCCTATAATCAATACACATCCAAAACGATCCATCCTTCTTCTTCACAAACGACACTGGTGCTCCCCATGGTGACGAACTTGGTCGAATGAATCACTTCTCTGACAATTCCACCAACTGTTTAGACAGTTCCTCCAACTCTCTTGGAGCAAGTCGATAAGGTGCCCGGGCTGCGGGTGCAGCACCGGGTATCAACTCTATTTGGAATTCCACTTGTCGGACAGGTGGAATCCCTGGCTGATTGTCGAGAAACACATCCGGAATTTCTCAAATGATGGGTACATCATTAAGGTGTCTTACACTCTTCTCCTCGCTTTTCTTTTTAGAAATTCGAGCCAAGAAAAGACAACCTCCTTTATCGATGTACTTCTGGGCCTTAATACAAGAGATGATGCTCAACCGGGAAGGACTCCCACAGTTGCTCCGATCTCCTTGTATGCTCAGAACTTTTCCGCCATACGGTAAACGCACGATCTTCTCATCGCAGATGATGTGTGCACCGTTCTTCAAACCAATCCATTCCGATAATGACGTCAAAACTTCCCAAGGTAACTGGCAATAGGTCTATACTAAACGGGCGGTCTAGGAAACTTAAGGTACAAACTCGGACTACGTTGTCTATCTTCTCCCTATTCCCATTAGCTAATTCCACATCGTAACTAAACCCTAGAGGTGTTTGGGAGATTCCTAGTAATGGCATAAAATTGGTGGATACGAATCTCATATCCACACCGGTATGAAACAGTATGGAAGCATAGCGATTATTGAGAAGGAACATACCCGTAACTACGTTAGGGTCCTCACCAGCTTCCTTCCCAATAGCGTAAAAACGTGTTGTTCCCATGTCTCTCTGCTGATTCCTAGCACCATGGTTTCCCTGGTTCTCCACAAACGCACGCTTCCAGGGGTTTAAGCCATTACTTCCCATACCTCGGTTAGAAAATCCTCCTACATTACCGGGATTTCCTCTCATCCACAGCTCTTGGCACTCATTCTTAAAGTGTCCCTTCTTTCCACATCCAAACAGTAACAGTGGCCAGTCCGTTCCTGTAGCGGAGTTTGGCTGCAGCAAGTGGTCGGGACCTACAGTCTTTGGCCAGATGTCCTACCTTAGAGCACTTCCTACACACATTTGGGCACAGTCCATGGTGGTGTCGGTTACAACGACCACACATAGGCCTACTACCTTCATAACCTTTCCTTTCTCCATTTCCTATGGAGAACACCCTGGCTGTCTCATGCCGTTTGTTGTCATTCCCTTTAACAACTTCATTCCTCTTACTCTTATCACTCGTATCTTGTCTCCTACTTCTAGCACATAAGAGTCCATCAAACGCTGAGCCACAGTAATTGCCTCATGCAAAATAACTGGCTTCGCAGCGATGACATCATTTCGAGTAGCTAAAGGCAATCCATTAGTATACCTCTCAATCTTAAGTTCTTCAGTGTGAACCATATCAAGGCAAAGCAACGATAACTCTTGGAAACGACGATTGTAAGTCGTCATGATTCACCCTTAACCTTATGGTTCCAGAACTCACTCTCTAACTTCTTAACTTCATTCCTAGGACAGTAAGTCTTGATCAGGAGAGTCTAAAACTAAGTCCAAGTCATGCTATAAGCTACATTAATTCCTACTGATCTGTGATAGTTGTTCCACTAGGTTAACGCTTCGTCCTTCAGGGTAAATGTTGCATACTTAACCTTACAATCCTCATCACAGTTACTAACGGCAAACACATATTCAGTTTTCTCCAACCACCTAGTTAGGTAAACTAATCCCTCAGTTCCTCCGAACTCAATGGGACCACAAAATCGGAACTCTTTGTAGGTACAACTGCAAGATATAGGATTTCACAAACACATCACACCATAATCATATGAGGCGTTAACAAGGTTTTAGAGAGAGAAAGTTCTAGAGAGAGAAAGGGAAGAGAGTTGGGAACTACGTGAAACAAAGAAAAATGATATTGAAGCTCCAACCCTCTACCTTGGGAGGTAGAGGGTATTTATAGTGTCTTACAATAAACGCCTCCTATGGGTTGTGGATCAGGCATACAGTCGGTAAAGACCCGTCCGTCCTCCACGGTTTTACTTAACTAACTTCTTACAAACATTAAATAACTACGACTACGAGCTTTCTAATGATTACATATACTTGAGGTGACCGACACTTTAATGACTGAATTTTCTAATTCCTAACAATCTCCCCCTAAGGGAGGTCACCTCAATTTACACAGAATACAAACAGATATTACATTAAGATCGTTCTTGAATTCTTGTTTAAGTTCTTAGCTCAGTAGCTCGTAGTCATTGATTCTTCATGTTCCGCATGTTTGGATAATTCAAGTGGAGGTCTTTAACTGATCCACGTGATGATGAGTTTTGAGCCAGCTTTGAGATCATTAGATTGCATAAATCTCAGACTCTTCCATTGTGGTGTTGACTATGTGTGATGTTGTGACAGTGGACCGGCATGCTCACATTCTGGATCATGATTTCTTCTTATCAGAGTAGTGGAAGCTTTAGATGATTCATGATATTTGCAGCAGCATAGCAGAAGCATGGAGTGAGAATATCAGAGTTATTGATGCACTAATCATGATTTCTTTTGAAATGAATGTGTTGTGTGAGCATGCGGCTATGGATTGACCTCTCCATTCTGATTAGCTGCAAGCATCGGGTGTACCTGCATACAACAGTTAGCAATAAAGTGCACGAAAGTGTCTTTGATCACTTTCGTTGAATTGAGGTACACGACCCACGGTTCCCCGTTGATCAGTACAAGTACTGTCTGTGATAAGGTAAAATTCCGAAGAATCTCCTTGACAGGGTTTCGCAGCTGCTCTAGATGTTCTCAAACCAGAACGTCTCAAAGAAGACAACACGGAGTGAGTGAACCCTCACTGATTGATGAAAAGAGATTTGAAAAAAAATCAAGTACTGCTCAATAAAGTGTTTTTGCAATACATCGAGGGTTTTTGAGAAAAATCTATTATCAATCATAAACACCTTTTATGTTTGAAATATTAATACACAGTCGATGTGCCAAAGAAAAGAGTTTTTAAGCACAACGACCGGTTTTTTAAAGGTATCCGTCAATCCATAACCTGAACCAAGATTGATTCAAAAATTTGAATCGCCCCATTGTTTCTGTTTAGTTGTCACATGGTTGATCTATTGGATAGATCTCACATACCACCTACCAAGAGCTTGTTTGATGTTGGCTCTAGAAGGCTTTCCATCTTCATTGTGAATATGTTTGCATATCACTCAGATGTTCTGGCAATACCACAAGGATAATGCGTAGGACTCTAAAAGTATATTCTCTCTTTCCACATTGTGTGAAACAGAGAGTCTTCATTGATTGTGTACTTAATGAGATTTATTGATGATCTCGTGGCTCTAGACTCAATTGTGAACATTTGGTTCCTATGCCGGAGACTAGGGAGAGGGTCTCCTTCTTCAATATCAACAATCTCTAAGAGAAAGTTGATAGATTATGTCGGTTCCCCGTGAGAATGAAACAAGTCCTTTTAAGAGGAACTTGAGTAGCTTGGGAAGTTGTAGTGCAGTGCATCACTGGGTCCATGATGTCTTGTCTTCAATACCAGTGTTACCTTAGTACACACCAGTAGCATATGTATTGAACCCGGTATCTGCCCTAAGGTTTAATTATTGGAGGGCTATTTCTTTTCACCCTTTTCTCATTTCATTTCTTTTTCATTCTTTAACCCCTTCAGTGCTTACCGAGACTTCATTACTAGAACCTTGTTGGGTTTATTCCAGTTCTAGCTCTTTCTCAGTCCGCACTCTTCCCATATCTCACTTTTCTCCTTTTTTCATCATACCTAAGGACTTCTATACTATCTAGTGGATTGTCCCTAGGTAGATCCCTCCGGCTCTGGCGGGATCGTGGGAACGAATACCTAACCTAACCATCCTTATAACACAATGCATAAAGTAAATTGGTCGGTCTTTTGGTATTGTTCATCAGCCATTGGAACCAATTGAAAACCATTTGAAAATCAATCCAAGTACTTGTGATATATTATCAAAGCATTTTGTACCTGAATCGTTTTTGATATTTTAGAAAACGGCTCCCCCTCAACATGTGCAACATATGTTTGAAATCATTTTGGCACATGGAGGCAAGAGGAAGAATTCACTTCTTTTGATAAATATTTTCTAAAGATATCGACATTACTTTCCCGATCAAAAATCAGTGATTCACATACAGTTAAAGATATTTTCGGGAAAGAATATGGGTTTCAATAAAAATTGCTCCCCCTCAATATGTGCATCGAGATTTGAATGAGTTTTGCACATATTAGGGAAAACCTGCACTTTGAAACAAATTAATCACGTTTCAATCCCTTTTGGTTTAAAATTGATGCTCCCCTTAACATGTGCATGGAAAATTTGAAATCGTTTGGCACATGAATGGTGGAGAGTTTGCTAAACACTTATAAAACCAATTATCTGGTTATCAGATTAAAACATTTAACCGATAGGGATCAAATCTGAGACTTTAAACTCTACGGATTAAACATGCTTTGATTATCTAATGAAACATAACAATAGCCAAGGTCTTGAACCACTTGTATAAAACATTGTTCATTTTGATTATCCAAAAGAAGACCTTGCTCGTTTATATGCCAATTGTTTAAAAATACTCTTTTTAATTCGATTGAAATCATTCTCCCCCTCAATCAGTGACACAAGTTGTTGATTGAGAGATAGAGAGTTTGACAGATGATAAGCACATATGATTTAGAAAAAATAATAGAGTACGAGGTATTTTCAAATCAATTTTGTTTTCATTAGATGGCAAATATTATTCAGAAGAATCATTACACGAAAAAAAATATTTGGAAAGAAAAACGTTTGTCTTTTTGGTGACAAACATTTGTTTTAAGAATCAGAGCATGAGATTTGAAAAATAAGATTAAGCATGGCTCTATTCTTTACCTTTTAAAACGGGTTACTGCCTGAAAATGACAATAAACCACCATTTTTCTCCGCCTTTTTTTTAAACAATTTATGTACATTCGAAGAACAACTAAAAACCCGTGACATTCTTTGAATATCAACAAAAAGTCCGTAGATGATATCGAATACTAATAATAAAAAATAATAAAAAAATATGACAAAATAACAATATTTTTTGGAAATTTTCAAGATTTTCTAATTTTTATGGATTTATGAAAATTTTATATTTTTATATTTCCTTTTGTGGGTTTTGAAATTTTGTATTTTGCTTTTTGAATAAATATATACAAGAGATAGATGAAGAAAGAACCATTTTTACTCATCGTCTTCCTCTTGAAGACTTTGGAATGTTTCTGGTTGTAGGCTCTTTAGACCGAGTCGTGGAAGGATAAACTCAAAACGTTCTCTAGAAAGAGATTTGATGAAGATGTCTGCTAACTGGTATTCAATCCTTACAAAATAGAGTTCCACCACACCTTTTTGCACTTGTTCCCGAATGAAATGATGTCGAATGTCAATGAATGTTGAACGTTGTTGCAAGAGAGAGCAATGACACTTTTGTTATCACAATACAGAGGGATTTTGTTGAATTCAAAGCCATAGTCAGATAATTGGGATCTCATCCATAGTATTTGAGCACAACAAGATGACATGGCTATGTATTCAACCTCTGTAGAGGATATGGAAGTGCTCATTTGTTTCTTTGAATACCAGCTTACAAGCTTATCACCTAAAAATTGAGCACCTCGGGCGTACTTTCGGACGTGTATCTTGACACCATGCATGGTCTCAGCATGCTGCATATCTTTGTTAGTGACATACCGGTGTACTTCGAGTACCAAAGTCCCATGTTGATGGTTCCTTGGAGATACCGAAGACCCGTTTAACCGCTTCAAGGTGCTTTTTGGTAGGCTTAGCCTGGTATCTAGCACACATGCATACAACGAACAGAATATCAGGTCTACTAGCTGTGAGGTACATCAGGGATCCAATCATACTTCGATATTTCGTTTGATCTACCATGATCCCTGAGTGGTCCTCATCCAGTTTGGTACGTTCCACCATGGGAGTGTCAACGGTGTCACAAGTGTCAAATCCAAATTTCTTTAAAATTTCATTTGCATATTTAGATTGATTAATAAAAATGCCTCCGGGACTTTGTGAAATTTGTAATCCCAAGAAAAATGACATTTGTCCCATCATTGACATTTGAAATTTGGAGCCCATCTCCTTAGAAAAATGGTCACATTCATTGGGTCAGTCGAGGCAAAGATAATATCATCAACATAGATTTGAACGTGAATTAAATGTTTGCGACTTTCACGGTGAACAATGTTGGATCAACTGCTCCTTTGCTGAATCCAGTAGATAGAGAAAATTTGATAGCGTATCATACCATGCCCTTGGAGCTTGCTTCAAGCCGTAAAGAGCCTTCTTCAAGTGGTAGACATGAGTAGGATGTTCTGGATTCACAAAACCTTCGGTTGGTGACGTATACAACTTCTTTAAGATCTCCATTAAGGAAAGCTGTCTTTACGTCCATCTGATAGACTACCATGTTCTTACTTGCAGCATTAGCCAAGAAGATTCTGATTGATTCGATATGAGCAACTGGAGAAAATGATTCTTCAAAGTCAATACCCTCCTCTTGACGATATCCTTTTGCAACCAAACGAGCCTCGTTCTTTAATACATCACTATGCTCATCAAGTTTTACCTTGAAGATCCACTTTAGAGCAATGATCATAGCGCAAGTCAAGAGCGGTACTAATTCCCATACATCTAGTCGATCAAACTCATGAATTTCTTCTTGCATGGCATTGAACCGGCTGTCTTCATTCATTGCAGTTTTAACGTCTTTTGGTTCGACCTTTGATAGTACAGAGTTGAAGAAGCACCATAAGGCATCAGTTGCAAGTTGTTTGCGAGTGGATACGGGACGAGAGGGATTTCCAATGATGTTGTCCAATGGATGATCATGTGTCCATTTTCTAAGGTGTTCGTGTGGTTGTTGTTGAGGAACTGAAGTAGCAGAATCGATTTCTCCTGATGAAGATGGTTCTGATGATGATTCAGGAGAAAATATGTTTTCAAATGGAGCATCTTCAGGAGTAGCAAAGGGATTCTCTCCATCAAGGGTGCCAAAAACAATTCCATGATGTGCACTCTCTATCGATGATTGATGATTTGTTGATGAGACAGAGTGATCAGCAGCAGGCGCTTCTTGACTTAATGACATAGAAACTAAAGGATTAACTTCATTGGACGGAGATAGGAGCGCCTCTGTTGATGGATTTGACAGATCATTAGCTTGGCTCATAGTGTTCATCAAACATTGGATCAAACAATTTCTTCAAATCATCTTCTGAAGGAGGTACATAAGGAGTTGCTGGCGAAGAATCGTATACAAGAGTAGAACTGATGGGACTACTTGATGACGCGGGTCCAGAACTGGGTTGTCCTGGAGCCATTGGACCGGTCAGCTCATCGAACGTAACGTGTATTGTTTCCATGATATTTTGAGTTCTTTTGTTGTAGATTCGGTATCCTTTTTTGCTTGGTGCATATCCTACAAATACTCCAATGTCCGCTTTAGCTTTAAGTTTGCCTAAGTCTTGGCCCTCATTAGTTGGATAACACAAAGCACCAAATACACGAAGGAATGAGAGATTAGGTTTTCGATTGTGGACAAGTTCATATGGAGTTTTTCCATGAGCAGTGTGAATTAGGGATCGATTTTGAGTGTAGCATGCAGTGGCAATGGCTTCAGCCCAGAGAAACATTGGAACCTTTGAGTAAATCAACATTGTTCTTGCGGCTTCCACAAGAGTTCGATGTAGTCTTTCAACTACACCGTTCCGTTGAGGAGTTCGTGGAACACTTCTTTGATGACTGATTCCAACACTTTCATAAAACTCACTAAGTTCTTTATTGACAAACTCAGTTCCATTGTCTGTTCGGATGATTCTGACAGTTTTATTAAGTCGAACTTGCAGCTGTTTGATAAGTTTAATGATGATATCTGGAGTTTCATCCTTTGTCCTTAAGAAATTAACCCAATCGAGAGTAATCATCAACCACAACTAACACATATTTCTTCCCAAAGATATTCTGTACTCTCATGGGTCCACATAAATCCATGTGAATGGTATGAAGAACTTCCATAACTGAGTTTGTAGGTTTGGGTTTGTGGGCATACTTCTTGGTTTTTCCCAATTGGCATGCTGAACAAAGATGATCCTTTTCATACTTTAGTCTAGGTAAGCCTATAACTAAGTCCTTTCTGGAGAGATCATTTATGGTGCCGAAGTTCAAGTGATTCAGACGATGATGCCATAACCATGACTTTGTTTTTGAAGCCTTTGACAACAAGCAAATTGGAGAAGACTTCATCATATCTTCGATAGAGATGGTGTATAGATTTGAACCACGTGTTCCTCTTAAAAGTTCTTTACCATCAAGTTCTCTAACGAAACAAGTATGTTTTCTGAAGGCCACTTCTAGATCGAATCACGAATTGACCGCAGAGAATAAGTTATGACCAAGACCTTCAACATAATATACCCTGGAGATAACACTATCACCGACAACATAGTCTCCATAACCCATAATTGCACCAAAATGATCATTCCCGAATCTAACAGTTCCGATGAATTTACTCACGAAGTTCATGAGCAGCGACCGGTCTCCAGTCATATGCTTGGAACAACCTAAGTCCGGTACCACGAAGCGATTTGAACGATCTGCAATTGAACACAGACAAGAATGGATAAATGGATAATTGGGATCCCCATGCAAGAATGGGTTCCATTTGGTTAGTAACGGTGATTGGAACACCCACATCGGAAGTAGAAACAATGGAATCATCAGGGATAGATGCAATGCTAGTGTCCGTATTTGACCTACTCAAAATATGTTCACTTCGGAATAGTTCTACCAGTAGGCATCCATTTCCTAATGGGCATTGATCTAGATAATTTAGGGCACATCTCATTAATATTGAATTTGCCGCCAGTAGGTATCCACTGATAACATATGTTACTAAATTTCCTTCCTATGGGTTTCCAATGTTTTCTAACCTTCTTTCGCCATTGCTTTCTAGCCTTCTTAGCTTGATTTTTTGTATTCACTATCTTAACAGGGCATTTAGCAGCATTAATCAACTCATTCATACCACATTCATAATTAGTAACAGAAACCAAACAATCATCATTACATGTTTTTCCAAAAATAGCCGAATTCGAATTAATTACAATACGCTTATAGCTAATACTAGAATCAACACGATTCGTTTTATTCAACTCAAACTTAATGTTCCTAGGGTGGTCTTCTACTTTCTTCCATTGCACATTCTTAGCTTGCGAGGTCCTATCTTGCTTTGTATTGCCTGAAGGCTTTGACTCGCTTGCCTTTGTGTCACTGATTACTCCTGTAGAGGGAATTTTGGGAACATTAGTTGGTTGGGCTACCTTGTGAATTACAGGTTTAGAAGTGCTGGGATCTGAGCTAGTTGAAGGCATATTAAAATTCACTTTCTTAATGCTAGGCATAGAACAAGGCATCACTGCTTTACCTTTCTCAAAAAAAGATTTAGGACAGGTTGCTCTTAAACATTCTAACAGCTCTTGAGATCGTTTGGCCTGAATGCAAGTAAACCTAATTTCTCTATCTAGTGGCTTATTTATGAAATCCTCTTCTACAATCTCTCGGAGACATTCTAGACTATCCTTAAGGTAAGCGAAATAGTTATAAAACCCAAGTTTGTTATTTCTAAGATGAGGAGGAATGTATTTAACTTGATCACAGTATATTTAGAGTCTTCAGATGACTTTGATGCAACATTCTCATTAAAGACAAGTGGCATTTTCCCTTTTACCTGACTCCTCAGATTCTCAATTTATTTTTGTAAAGACATTATTATTTCGTTGTTTTTGTCACGAGTGACTTTCACTGAATCATATAACTCTTTAAAGTGTTGTTTCACCTTTTCATTTTCTTCTAGAAAACTCTCATTTTCCTTTTGTAGAACATTAACCAAGTTTTGAAGATGAAAACTCTGAGAACATTGAGAATCTAAAGGAGGAGGCATTTGAGAGCCTGTCACGTTGTTCTTTTCACCCTTTAATTGTGAAATTTGGGTTCTCACTTTTCTGATCGTGTTACAATGAGCTCGAATCTGTTCATCACGTTTGCTGATTTCAAAAACTGCATCAAATTCAGGAGCATCCAAGGATGTCTTGATATTTGAGGTTTTAACATTTTCTTTTAGATGTTGATATTTTAATTACAAAGCAAGATGCTCAACTTCCAATTTAGAAAACTGTTTCACCAGGTTATCATGATCATCCCGTTCAAATTTTCATGCAATTTAGAGTTAGTTTTCTCAAGCTCAATGACACGATCAGGGAGACTTTTAGAGCAACAGATAATTCATGAAATTGAGACGCATTAATTGAACAATTCATGGCAGTGTAAAACATATCTTGAGTGATACATTCAGAAATCAGATTCTCATTTAAGGTATGCAAGTTTTCCTCTCAATCTCATTATATTTTAATTCTCGCTCATAGTCATTGACCTCAACTATCATTGCATCAAATTCCTTTTCCATTTCTTTAATATCTGAATCCATCCCCTTTTTAAGACTCTCAAATTGACCTTTTAATTGTTTAAAGAAAGGCATGACGTCAGTTAAATAGCATTCTTTAGTTTGCTCAAAACCCTCTCCCCTTCAGTTATCCCAGTAGGTGTGATCCTTTTCTTACATGTCTTCTCAAAATAAACAAATAATTGATAAATGACATATCTGGACTGATTAAGGTCTTGCTCTTAGTGGGAATAGATCTAGGGACTAAATGCATTGGTGTATTGGGGGGATATACAGTGGCAGGAAGCATTCTCCTACATGGGGATTTGTTCAACAAACTCATCAGCTTTTTTCATGTCCATATCCTTTTTCCCGAACACTTGTTCAGGGGTCAGCTGTGTTTGAGGTCTAAACTTGTTAAATGCAATCCAATTATCCTTAGCATAGTTGGGTGTTTTATAACTGATTTTCTTTTCTATGCATGAAGGGCTCTTAAGTTTTTCATCCAATTTCTTTCAAGTGACTTCTTCTAACTGCCTATCTTCCTCAGTATTCTCAGCGCAACTAGGTTTCTGTCTAGGCTTAAGGATCTAATTGCCATCATAAATTACAATATGTGCTTCTCTAGCTTTCTTACAGGCCTCAGGGTTTGGTTCATCAACTAAAGCAACAATATGTTTGTCACTTAGAACTCTATGCTTAGTGATCATGTGAGCATTCTGAATGGTGTTTCCTTGTACGTACAATTTGTTTTCAAGTTTGTTTTTTAAAGTTTTTAGGTTGGAAAATTCATTTAAAAGTTTTGATTCCTTAGCATTAAATTCATGCTTAAGCACTTTCACATTTTCTTGAAGTTCTTATTTTTTCTTAGCCGTTTTATTAAGCTTTTCTTTTAAGGAATCAAGCTCTTGTTTTAGTATTTCTTCCCTAAAATTACTTTTTCTAATAATTGTACGCATTTGTTCATCCATTTCCTGCTCACGAGTGGTTAACTCAAATTTAGCGCGTTGTTCATAAATGGCAACTTGTTCTTTATAAGTTCAGAGATAACAGAATCATTAGGGGCACATGGAGTGAATTCATTAAAAACATAGTCATCATTGACTACAGAAGATGCATCACTTGGTTCAATCACACTTTCACTTTGGATCACATATTGATCATATGGGACAATATCACTATTACCCATATTAACAATATCTGTTTCACAAGTTTCATGTGATTGCACTTTATCATGTATCATTTGCTCATCAACTTCATCATATAATTTTAATACCTCTGAGTTGATTGATTCTTTGGATGGACCAGCTTGCTTAGATGATGAGACCTTTGGAGAGACCATTGGAGAAATGCTAGCAATGAAGATTGTCTGGGCCGTAGGTTCATCATCGACATCAGAGTCATATGCATCACAGTCGGCAACTTGAAAAGCATTTTGATGATTGTGACCAATATCCTGAATTGGCTGCTTATCCACATCTGCATCATATGTCTTAGCATTCCCCTCTGCAAGAAATAACAACTCTTCTTCATCCAAAACTGCACCATTGTCCTGAGCTTGCACAAGCAACATCTTGTCTCTGAAGTATTCTGCATTCTGAGGGCGTTTTGGAGATGTACAGTTCCTTGAAATGTGTCCATCACCACCATAGTTGTAGCACTTGACTGGCTTCACTTGTCCCTGATTGGCATTTCTCCCACGATTCTGATTAGCCACATACCCTCCACCTACTCCACCTCTTCCCTGTTCATACTGCCTTACTTGAACTGGTTGCACCATAACCTTCCCATCTCTGATTGTAGCTTGATTGTGTGGATTGGATGCTGTTCTGAGGTTATTGTTGGTGTGTGGGAGGGAATTCATATTTTGACTAACCATGAGAGACAGTTGATTGATGAAGTTTTCCATGAGTGTGTTTGAGTCTGGAGGCTTATATGTTGGATCAGGAATGAGCTTGTAATTAACATTACCCGTGGGTATGACTTGAGAAGCTTTGGTGGTAATTCCAACATTGGTGTAAAAGGTTGTTGAGTCATTAGATGAGCTTGATTCTCCCTGTTTAGATTTGAACTGATCAATAATCATTCGCTCAAACATGGCATGTCTCTCATTCTGAAGCAGGAAGGCATACAGTTGCTCATAGTTGGTGTTCTTTAATCCTTTGGTTAGCTTCACAGAGGTGACAAATTTGTGCCATTCGGGATTCATGTTGTTCACAAACTTGGAATTCAGCTGAATATTTGGCATGGTCATTTTGATATTCCTCATATCATTCACAAGCTTGTGGAATCTCACGTAATATTCATAGATACTTTCTTCTAGTTTCATCTTAAAGTGCTCAAATTCATCATACAGCTGTGATTCTTTGTCTTCCTTAGTTAATTCAGAACCCGATAGAAGCATCTTGACATTATCCCAAACCGCCTTGGCTTCAGTGTTGTGATTGATAAGCTTGTAGATATCTTTTGGAAGACCCTGAAGTATAATGTTTGAAGCCCTGATATCAGCATCGAATCTCTTTTTCTCCTTATCATTGAGCTCATCATACGTCTTTGGTCTGTCCAATCCAAAGATCATTGTTCCATCTGCAGCAGTATCAATTATGTCTATTGTAGTCTCAATCTGATAAGGTCCTTCATCAATTGATTTGAGAATGTTGACCCCATTTTCTTTTCCCAAACAGTACATCCTGATTCTTTGAGCCCATGAGTCATAATCAGTTCTGTTAAGCATAGGTGGACGAGTATCTGATCCAGCTGCTTGAACGTCCTCAGCTACAGAAGAAAGGATAGTAGGCACGTTGTTTGACATGATTACAAGTTCTACGGGATTTTACAATTCTTTGATTAAACCGGGAAATTGATTCTTTCACGGGATTTTACTAAACCAAAAGAACAACCGTAAAAATGTAGCACGAAGAAGTGACAAGTCTCAAACGACAAGTAGCTAAACAATCAACTCGCTTTGGTATCAACTCGCTAAATAGTCAACTCACTTAAAAGACAAGTCGCTTAAAACTCAAGTCGCTTAAACAAACAACTCGCTTAATAGCCAAGTCGCATACAGAGACAACTCGCTTAACCACCAAGTCGCTTAAACCAACTCGCTGACAATTCAACTCGCTTAATAGCCAAGTCGCTTTAAAACTCAAGTCGCTTAAGGAAACAACTCGCTTAATAGTCAAGTCGCATATACCAACTCGTTGCTAATAGAAATCGCTTAATATCCAAGTCGCTTATACCAACTCGCTTTAAATAACAAAGCAACTCGCTTCCAAGAAATGCAACTCCGTGGCGCAACTCGCTTCGTACACTTTTCAAAAACAACCACTTGATCAATCAAAAACAACCAAACCACAATGATTTAAGCCTTCTAATTCAAAACCTAAACACATATGATGATCCTAAACACAAAATTACAATCAAAATTCAAACTTTAACACTAGAAATTGTCCAAATGATTCAAACTCTCCAAAACACGTATAACCCCAAAAACCTTATGAAATCCACCAAAACAAAGAGCATGAAAGATGAGGGATCAAACCATGGCTCTTGATACCAATTTCAAGATATAGGATTTCACAAACACATCACACCATAATCATATGAGGCGTTAACAAGGTTTTAGAGAGAGAAAGTTCTAGAGAGAGAAAGGGAAGAGAGTTGGGAACTATGTGAAACAAAGAAAAATGATATTGAAGCTCCAACCCTCTACCTTGGGAGGTAGAGGGTATTTATAGTGTCTTACAATAAACGCCTCCTACGGGCTGTGGTTCAGGCATACAGTAGGTAAAGACCCGTCCGTCCTCCACGGTTTTATTTAACTAACTTCTTACAAACATTAAATAAATACGACTACGAGCTTTCTAATGATTACATATACGTGAGGTGACCGACACTTTAATGACTGAATTTTCTAATTCCTAACAACAACCTCGAGTTCGATTCAGCATTGGGGTTCCACCAGAGGTGTTAGAGAGATTAGTCTCAGCTAGTAGTTCAGCGACACGCTGCGCCACTAATGATCAACATGGGTGGGTTCACAAGTGGAGGGTTTTGTGGAACATGACCATTCTCGACGGTTGTTCACATTCGGTTTCTACAAACATGGGTTATCGGTGTTGATTCTCAACAGTGGAGTGGTGGGGCCGGACGACGACCTCGACGGACAGGGGCAACAACAGTAGCAGGAGTTACTCGGTTGTTCCTAAGCGGGTTTCATCTTGTTGCCATCATTCTGAAGGCAAGAAGAACAGTTTTATAAGTTCACAATTCACGCTCTGAAGATAGAGTTGGGTTCCAAGGATCACCAAATAACGCTCGAATACATAATCAAGGTCAACAAGGATAACGCTATACCAAAGCGAAACAATCAGATACCAGATCATAACTAAGGATGCACGTTCCAATAACCATAACTCATAGGTTTCAAAAGTGGAGATACATGGAAGGATACGAAGGAATCAAAAACGATCCTAACAACGATACTAATAAGACAACTAGGATAGATCTACATCTCGAACCAAGTACTACTTAGTTTCAAGATGGTACAAAGCTATGAATCTAATACTATCTAGCCACGACTGCGGGCACTCCTAAATGATCTCCAAACATCATCCATCACTCTCCATAGTGACAAAATCCCCAAACGCTGAGAGTCGCAATCCTTCCTAAGACTCACGACCTCCTTCTCTAACCCGTCGACCTTGGCGTGAAGCGCCACCTCTAAGGTCATTAAACACTCTGTGTGCCTGTCTTCTACCTGCTCATAAAGTCCCGACAGACCTTCTCTCAAGGCCTTCGACTTCTTCTCTATCTTAGTAAAATCTATCGTCAAATCCTCTACACCAGTCCTCGTCACTCCGTCTAATCGATTTGACAACCTACCGAGACTAATATTCTGGGATATAATCCTCCTCCTGATCAGACCCGTTCCTCCATACTACTCGGGCTCTAAAGCAATCTCCGATGGTATCTCAGATCCTAACGAGCTACCTATCTCAGGTGAATAAGGTGGTGAGTCAATGTCTAAAGGCTGTCCAGGGGAATCAGGCTCAGGCAAAGGAGAACCTGGTCCTGAAGAATATGCAGGACTCTGCAATGGAGGAGTACCCCCTTCTGGGATATCTTCATCATCCTCCTCCTGAGGATCCTCATCCTCATCTACATACTGCTCCTTAATCT
This sequence comes from Chrysanthemum makinoi, assembly GCA_910596185.1. NCBI lineage: Eukaryota > Viridiplantae > Streptophyta > Magnoliopsida > Asterales > Asteraceae > Chrysanthemum > Chrysanthemum makinoi. The sequence continues at coordinate 87,033,090 of OU343225.1, forward strand.
CATGCTCCTCCTCGACCTCATGCTCCTCCTCGCCCTCATCCATAGAAGGAGAGTCCATGAGTCGGAGTCTCTGTGCAGGTAAATTCTGAGGTGGTACAATAGGAGATCTAGGTCTCCTAAGACATGGTGATGCTGGTGGTGATGACAGAAGAAAGTGGGCTGCTAAGTGAATAGGTGATGATGGTGGTCTCACGGACATGCAGGCAGTGCTATAAGCAAGCCTAGGAGTCTGGGCTCATGCTAAGACCTGATGTAAAGTGAGCTGCCTAGATGAGCTAGGGCGATCTGATGATGATGATGAACTAGTGTGACGGGCAATATAATAAGGATCACCCTGCGCAACCGTCATGAGAGTCAATGCTGGCGAACTAGCAACAGCAAGGACCTCTTCAGACACATCAAAAGCTAGTGAAGGCATAGTCTGTGACAATGGCATAGGGTAGGTATAAGTGTTCGAAACAACTAGTTTTAATAAGCACATCAACTCAACCAAAACATGTATCACATAACGAAAGATTTAAAAGTAGAGGTACCGCATTACTCAAAGTATGCCTTTAAATAAAACAAATAAGTTCCGTTCTATCACATAATCCCATATCGAATCAATTGAGTTCAAAATTCCAAAATCACAATATACCGTTTACTCAAATCAAATTCCGTAGTGTCTCGATAATCACATCTCATTTACCCAAAATCAATAATCATATGTCCAAATCATAATGTTTCAATAATCAGTTCACAATATCCCTTAACAGGTCATTTCATAATTCAAATCGCAGTTCATACCATAATCAAATAAGAAGCTTCGGCTTGGCAAGTGGGCGTGCGTCGGTCGAGGATCAAGTTTCTTAAAAAGTGGTTATAGTTTAGGGTTTATAAAATACCTAATTCTCTATAACCTTGAGCTCTGATACCAATCTGTAACAACCCTAAATCTCGGTACAACGGAAGACTTAATCAATTTTTCGGGGCGTTACTATTGGATTGGTATCGCACACAAGTATAGCAAAAAGATAATCATTTGACAATCAAAACCAATCCCAAATTTAAGTATTCAAAACATTTAATCCAAAAGTATAAATATTAGGCCCAACACATGATTTAAAAAAATAGGTCCCCAAAGTTTATCAGAGTCAGAAATGATCCTTGAACCGCGCCTTCTTGCCAAGCTTCCACCAATCACGTATTCTAAATATCTTTCAAATACCTAAGAAATCATGCTAAAAGGTCAGCTTACGCTGGTGAGTTCATAGGTTTATGTTCAACAAAATCATAGTGGACCTGTAAGAGTTGATTTGCTATGCAAGACCTAAGATAGATAGATACCGTTTGCACACACAGGGATTATTCAGGCCCCGCGACTCTAATCCAGCACTGTCGTGGCAAAATCTATAACAATTGCCAACCCCGGACTAGGTCGAGGTAGAAGTCTATTCTTAGCTAGGCAACGGTTCAACCTAGTCTAAGGTAACAACTACCGCACATCTATCTAAACAGTCAAGCATATAAGCAAATCCAAATAGTTTTAATGGTCCAAAAACAGTAGCATGATTCTCACCCCAATATAGTTAAAAACGTAGATAAAAGTGGGGCTATGAAACTCACCTCAAGAAATCAACGTACAAATAAACACTAGCAGAAGATAACGGGCAATCACGGCACATCAACTATCGACTCTGCACAACCTATTAATGTAGACCAAATCTTAATATATAATTCCAATAATCAACGTTGTCTACCCCAATGTATTCCATTTCGTTATTTCCAAAAATTTCTCGTTTCACCATTTAATCCTAGTGTTTGGTATCCTCATGTGGGTGTATCGACTCAATATGATGCTATGAATGCACTCAAGTAACCAATATGTGACTCAATGCAACACAATGAGACATCTAAGCGATAAGCTCCATAGTTCAACAAGTTTCGGAATAAATAGTAGATCTTATCGAATTCGTCAACTCGATAAACTCAATTATTTATTCGTGTCGCTTATTATCCCATAAATCAGTCGCAACCTATAGAGTCATAAGGATAATTCACCCATTAATAAGGTTACCCAACGTACCTAGCGGGCTCTTATTAGATTCGTCAACCTAATAAGTCCGCTACCCACGTGGATCAACACTATTAATGTTAGGTTATCCGTAACCCATGCACACAGCGTAAGTAAATAAATACTTAACTAGTATTAAATGCCCATAATTGCCATTTATCGATAAACGTGTACTCGAAACATTAATTACTTATTTATTATAAAACATTTTCATTTTTAGTCGTTAGTTTCCATTTAAAATAGTAAATAACAAGATAAGACTTGTTATCGATATTTTTAGTATAAAAGCCCTTTTATTATTTATATTTCATAGTCTATTAGCATTTATATATATATATATATATATATATATATATATATATATATATATATATATATATATATATATATATATATATATATATTTCGTCAAATTCCAATATTAATCTCATATCGTTATCCGTTTCGAGTCCACAGGCACGAGTCATGGCTTCTCGGCTTTTTAATCAATCAATAGTCCAAACTATGCTAAAGTTCATGTTACGGCGTTTGCGGGGTCAACTATTGACTAAAAAGTCAAAGTAACACCGACGTTGCTCAAAGTTGACAATTATATATATCAAGTCCAATTAAAATTCATAATAGCGCAATTCAATCCCAAATCAACTCAAATCAATCTCGAATCAATCTCGCCAACCAATCAACCAACCAAATATACCCGAAACCAATGTTATGACCCTAATGGTCATGACACGGTCACGGTTAAGACCACGTGAACCAAACAAACTCTAGAAGCTTTTCAGCTCCACGCGTCTCATCCAAACACAAACAATATCAACCAACAAGCTACCAAAATGACCCGACTCGGACCCAAGGTCCATGTGGGTCACGTACGACACCAACCATGACCCATACGTGGGTTTCATGGTGCGTACGCCCCATCACCACAACCTAAAGCCATCCAAACACTCCCAAATCAATACCACAACATCCAAATAAAATCAATCAACCTCCAATTATTAACCAAACACCAAACCCATCATCTATTCTAACCAAAAACATGAAACTAGACCTAAAATGCAAAAACCCATCAATATGATACACCACATGCTTACCAAACACTAGCTACATGTTTATTTAAGTGTTAATTAGACTTAATCTCACGTTTAAACCAAATGCCCTAAATTTCGTCATAGGGTCGAAACCCTAATCAAGCCATACGTGGCTTTACCAAGCTCAAACAAGGTGTATTCAAGTCCCTCTTACCTTATCCAAACACGAATTACAAAACCCACTTGAAACCCTAAAGATTCGACTCTTGATTCAAAGATTTGAAGGTGTTATGGAGGTCCAAATGGAGCGTGTAATATATGGTTGGAAAGAGAAGGAAGAGAGCTTCAATATGGTGGTGGTGGTGGTGGGTGGTCACGCGCCATCGTGTGGCCGGAGACGGCCGGAACAGTGGCGGCGGCTAAGGGTGGTTAGGGTTAGGGTTTTATTTATTTTTGAGGAGAGAGAGTAGAGAGAGAAAGGTGAGGTTGTGTGTGTTTTTAGTGAGAGAGTGAAAGAGATGAAATGAGGGGGAGGTGAGGCTTTATATACTTGGGGAAAAGGACCCAAAAATAAATAAAATAGGGAGGAGGCGCCGGCCTAAGCAAAAGAGGAGGGGTCGTGGTCGCCATGTTTCGTAAAATGTCCCGTTTATCCATTCCCGAGCTCATATATTGTCCCCCGAGTGTCCCACGATGTTCATTCGACTTTCTAACATCGTTATTTATGTTTTTCCACGAGTTTTGACTATTTATTTGCCAATTTTCGAGTTACGGTCTAAAAGTTACGTTATTTCTCATTTTAGGCTTTTCTAGTGCTGAATCGAATAGTGCCTACCAAATAGAGTTAAAACTCATACGATAACTCATTCAATAGTGAAATAATCCGTAAAAACCATAAGACGATATAAAATCAAGTCATGGTTGATAAAATAGTGATAAAGGCAAAAGCTCGGTTTAGTTTAACATAATGCGGTTACCTAAAATAGACTCCCTAAATTGCCAGTTGTCACAACGAGATTACACATTTTACGTATGGGAATTAGAGTTTAATAATTAAATATGAAATGTTGTATTTAGTTATTAATTACACAAAACGATTAACGAGCGTTACGTAATTAAAAGTAAATGACTAGCGACCGCTAAATATTACTCCCTCCGTCCCAAATTAATTGTCCACTTTGACTTTTATAGGTCTTTTTAATTTTTATCAACTTTGACCTTAAATATTTTTGTTTATGTTATATAATATTTGATGCAAAATATATGAATGGAATGGGTTTAAAATGTATTTTCATTGGTGTAATTTTTATTAAATATTATACACCACAAACAAAAATATTTAAGGCTAAAGTTGAAAAAGAAAGACTTCAAAAGTCAAAATTGGACAATTAATATGGGAAATAGGTAGTAAAAGAAAGGACTATAGATGAAAATAGAGGTCGAGAAGCTTTCGGAATCCCTTTGCGATGGTATGGCCGGTCGTAGGACTTAGGGGAAACCCAAATCCAAGTCCAACTTGTCCTCCAAGTTAGTCATGCTATATAAACAAACTTAGGGTTAATTATTTTGTAGCTCTTGTACACATAATCTAAACCCTAAACTTGTTTTATTGTCCTTGTGGTGATAACCGATCGGCCAAACATTTGTTTGGGTCGATTACTTTTGTTTTTCATAAACAAATTTTTGTGTTCCTAAACTAGCATTTACTTTAATTCGTTAATAGTACGTGTGTACAAAAACGTAGTACTAACACACTATTGTTAGTATCTTGAATTGAATTGCAAAAAACGGTAGGGGCAATTCTTATAATCTTTTTAAACCCTTATAGTTCATCTCAATTGCTAGCTTGGAATTGATTTTTGTTTAGCTAGAATCGAAGCTACGCATACTTTTATGTTTTAGTTAATTAATTACATGTTATATGATTCTTACGCTTCCCATGTGTATTTGATGTTTATTATTTATATTTATGAGTTGTCATGTTATGATATTGGCAACAAGTGTACCTTTTTTTTTTGTGATAGAGAGCTAGCAAGATGTGATACGGATTATACATATGGATGAATTATAATTCAATGTTTATTTCAGCATCATAAGTGGATACGGGTTTCTGTGCGACTACGTATCTCCTATGAAATGTTTGATGATTGTGCGGTTACCAAAAATGTTGAGATGAAAAATGAATGCTCATTGGTTTTAAATGAGAATTCGGATTTCAAGTATAATTATCCTTGCTTGAGTTAGTTGCAAAAGTGGTCATATAATGTTTCTTATATATGAGAACTGTGATGTATAAAGGTCGAGAAAACGTTGACTGTATGCGGTAATTCTCAAGGCCGAGAAAACATTGATGGGTTAGAGGGATAATCCAGAGCATTACCACTTCTTACCGGTATATAGTAGTGCTTCAAATTATTCTCCATTCACGTCACAGTTTATTCTGGTTTTCTGAATTCCTGTATTCATTCAGCTTTTGAGCATTCCTCTAACAAATACTAGTATATCAATAGAGTATCGAGAGGGGTCTTGGAGGGGTGTGCAATAAGTGCGGTCACACAGGGCCTCCAGTGAAAAAGGGCCACCTTTTTATTAGTTTTGCATATAACTGTGTATAATATTAAACATATATGAGTTATATAATTCAAGTTTGTATTCAATTTCTCTTTAGTTTACAAGTGTAATAAGGCCTCTTTGTTGTTATTTCCTAGGGCCACCGAAAACAACGAGACGGCCCTGAGAGTATCTATCACACTATATACATGATCCATGACATCACTGTCACATACAAATACTCAAATACAAACACTTTTATGACTACAAATGTTTCTATTGGCATTTTGTATTTTCATGTCGGTACTTGTTAGTTGTTTGCTGTAAAACTTAGGTTAGTTTGTTTACCTGCTAGTTGCTGTGTTAGGGAATTTTAATGGTTGATAAACTTTGATGGAGCGGAGGGATAATCCCGAACACCACCACCTATTTCAGGATAGTAAGCCTCCATTTCCTGTCACAGTTTATCGTGTCTTCTGAAATTCCTGATGTCATACAACCTCAATGTATTCATTCACCTTCCATTTTTTTTGAATGGAGTATCATACTACTTCTAAGAACACAGTTTAATATAAGTAGTCTAATACAAACAGTTTTACAAGTATTGCTAGCGTTGATCTACATCTTTGTAACAAACGATGAACCTAAACAACCAAATGGAATAAATACAGGAACAATGGGAGGTTAAGTCCTCAAAAAGTAATCACAAACCATTTGGTGGATAATGCAAAAATCATACTCTTAACACAATATTACATTAGAAATGATTCCAAAGTACACTCAAACACGATTACAGAACGATCTGCAACTAGGATGACAGACGTAATACATGGTTACTGAATAAACTAAAACTGACCCATACGCAAATATATAAAATGTAGTACTTGTCCAACCACTTTATTACAAGACACTGCAGAGTCATCGAAGTACAAATTACCGACTTATCAGATACATCGTGAAAAGAGACGCATGAAGAATCGTTTGTACTTGCGGTTTTCGTAGTAAAGAACATGTTTCTTGGGCCTAAACAGGTATGTAGAACCATATGTTGAGTGATATACATCTGCTAAGAGAGGACATATCAGCTGAGCAAATAGGAAGACTGGCACCACACCAAACAAGCTGCTGATAAGGATTGGCACCCATCTCAAATGGTTATAGTAAAGGACAAAAAAGCTGACACTAAATACGATTGTCATGGTTGTAATAAATAGAGAAAGAGTTACTAAACTTAACGTCAACTTTATCGGTAATGATTTCAAGAAATCACGTTCAGCATAACGGGACGTAACGAGAGATAAGAGCATCAGGATTGTAGCTGCTGATAAGAAAAGAGAAATGGCGTCGGCCACTACAAAAACCATAAATGTTACTTTAGATTTGAAGATAGGGATACCATTGGTTTTGTTGTAACCACCAGGAACAGTAAAAGCTGCAGCAAACACTATGGTGGCAATAAGTGCGGCAATCACCATACATTGACTAACTGTTCCTTTCATCCATTCCTCACCTTTTGCAACTAGTTCTCTATGCTCTTCAGTGAATAACTCATGTGGTGTTAGACCATCTTTGTTCTTACGTTCTCTATAAGATGGTGCGATCATAGACTCAACTTCCTAAGAAGCACAACAGATTTCGAGTCTTCATAAATGACATACTTTTTACTCAAACAAAACATTCATGCCCAAGAAGGAAAAAAAAAAGCAAGATAAAGCACTAAAGAAAGATCACTGTATAATGAAAGAATTACTGAAGCTTGGAAAGGAATGTGTACCTTGAACCATAATAGTTCTCGTTGCAATTGAAAAGCAACTCCTGGCACATCTTGAAGTCGCTTTCTCTTTGCACTCTTACCAACTAAATGCAACATGGTGTTGTCATTTTCATCTCGTAGAGGAGTAATTAAATCCTTCATTGAGCCTATCTCGTACAATAGGTTGTAGATATCCTCATGGCGATGTTTGACAGCAATGTGAAATATAGTTTGATGATTATCATTGACCTTCCATATCAGATCAGGATATTGACGGATGAGCTCAACAATGAATTTAGTATTTCCCATTTCTGCAGCAATAAATAGTGTACGCGAAGAATATGTTTTCTTTGGAGTGGTCACTGACGGTGGGGTTGGTATATTTGCAGAAGGCCCTCTGTTTTCAGCAATAAGTTTTAGTAGATGCAGTTGTTAATCTTCCTTTCCATAAGGCAATATGTCATCTTTTTTTATCTTGTCAGCCGGCCCTCTCATCAGGTCCTCAATTTCCTTCTTTGGCTTTTTTGCAATATTTTTCCATATGATTCTTAGCAGTTCCAATGCTTGAGTATCCTTTTTGGGATGTCCTTCCTTTGGACATACGAATGAAAAAACTGCAAAAAACAAATAAAGTTAAAAAATAAAAATAGAGCTCCAAGACGTTTTGTTATACATTTGAGAAATTATTTTGATTTCTATATCTAGATTCAAGAATGTCAGGGAGAGGAGTATTATTTTTTCTGAACTTGATGTTCTTCAGGTTAAAATTTTACGTATCTATATTAAGGGTATTAGACTTGAAACCTCTTGGTGATAAAGCCAAAAATATACATTAAACTCGAAACTTAGAGAGTAATAGAAATGCTTACCCCAATTGACGGTTCTCCAGATGAAATTTGAAGATTTTTCAACAAATGCATCAGGCTTTTCGGCCAATATTCTGAGTACATTCCCATCACTAGCAAGATCTGGGCGGTCTTTCACTATCCTGAATGCAATATCTGAAAAATATTTGATAATCACTTTGTGAGAAAAAAACTACGGCCAAAAAAAAAAAAAAAGTCTAAATGCAATGTAACATGCTAAAATGCTTACCAAACATATCACCCTCAACACATTTCTGAAGAAGCCAAGCACGATTCTCGGCATTCCAACCATTACCGCTCAATCCATTGGAGTTACCAAAGAGATACTTCACCACACTATGGTTTCCAAATAAGGCAGCCATATGAAGTGGCATTATTTTATCACCATTGGGAATGCTTAGCAAGGCCGGGTCCTTTTTCACCATAATGTCAACTATTTCTAGATTACCAGCTGCGGCTGCTAAACAAAAGGCAGTGTTGCCACTATCGTTTTTAAGTTCTAAGTCCTGGCAGTCCGGGCAGTTTGGGCAGTCCGGGCAGTCTGGGCAGTCCTGGCAGTCCTGGCAGTTCGGGCGTACCATCAAATTCACCAGATTTTGGACGAATACTGCCACCCGTTTGGTTCTTTTTTGCTGATGCTGCTACGTGAAGTGCTGTTTCGCCATTTTCAGTGATACGAGACCGTATCAAATCTGGTTTATCATCGAGGATTTTTTTAGCAGCTTTCCAGTCAGCAATAATGGACGCTTCATAAAGGGGGATGCCAAATTCTATGTACTTTTCACGATTACCTTCAAAAGCAAAGTTAGTACTTTATTCATTCAGGGATAGTTGGAGTATGCTTTTCCCAACCTTCATAATCAATTTTAATGCATAAGGGCAAGCACAAGATAATTTGCATGTGTCGGTCTTGAAATTAATAATACTAAGAGCGATAGGCATGGTGACTCAAGCTATAATTGTCATCTTAGTCACGTCTAACAAATTTTTATGTAACACAACCCTATCACATAACACCTCAAAAACACACTTCCTAATAACACAAACCATACCAACCCCTTAAATAAATTACTGTAACATTTATGAGAGTTTTGGAATTTGCATAATTCTAATCTAAAATCATCATTTGAGTAAGGGACGTGATTTGTACACTCAAATAATTGATTGGGACACTCAAAAATGTTGCATCTTGACATTTATACCCTTGCAGTGTGAACATGAGTACAAATGATCTAAGGATATATATGTCAATACACAATATTTTTGAGTGTCCCCATCAATTAATGGAGTGTACAAATCATCTCCCAGTAAGTAACCACCCAAGGCCTTTGTGCTACTGTTACGCGAGTGTGTATTATCACAAAAAGGTTATGGGTTTAAGTCATGTGAGATACATTTGTAGAATATATTGTGAGATATGTTACTGTAGTGTGTGCACATTGATGTTTTAGAAAAATCAGTTAAATAAGCATGTAAGTAACTCCTATTAAACTTCTATTTCTAAGTAGACTAACCGCGCGCATAAAGGCGCCGATTTATAATTTTGAAAAAATATGGTTGCGTCGATCTTGTGTGTGTAGGTGATGATATAAATATATATAATTCTGTAGAACTTAATTATTTAAAATTAGTCGCAATTTTTAACAAGTTGGTTTAAAACAAAAAACGAAAAAGTGGAATAAAATTCTCAACGATTATTACTATTTTTTCTTTCTTATTTTTTTGCCGAATGACATAACTAATATCTTCTTTAAAGTTTGTAATAATAATTCTAAAGAAGAGTAATATGTTAGATCTAAACATGGTAAGAAAGAAAAAGCTGTGTAATGACAATGTTTTTATCAATATGTGTACTTTTTTGTCTGTTGACAATTATTTTGAGATTCAGGGAGTATTAGGGCCCGTATGGTTTGTTTGTGGGTTTAATTTTAGTTTAAAATTTGGATTTGGTTTAGGATTTGGTTTAAAATTTTGTATAAGAATATAAAAGAAGGTGTTTGTTTTAATAGTTGTGAGTAAGAATGGAAATAAATTATTATTATTTGAAAGTTAAAAAGGATGGTGGAATATATGGCCCACATACGATGTGGTGGGGAATGAAAGTGAAATAAATTGTAGTGACATAAGAGCAAGGGGTGTGGCTCTCGCCACTTTTCGTCGATGTCTAGGTGGCAGCTCGCCACAAATTTTCACATCTCGCCACGATACCATCGTGGCTCGCCACAATGGAGTTCGCCACTCAAACGACGAAATAAACGACAAAGTAAAATATTAACGTTTACTTTTTTGTTAGTGTGTTGGGTGGGTCCCAAGTGAAGAGAAGTGGGTATGTTGTGATTGAGGGGTATTTTTTTGTTAGTGTGTTGGAGTGATGTGGAGGTGATGTGACACACGTGGGGCCCAAGTGAAGAGAAGTGAAGAGGTCATGACACCCCTTGCTCTAAGAGCATCTCTGACAAAAAAGTTTACATTAAAATAATGCAAAAGTAAAAAAAAAAAAAAAAAAAAGTCATATTGGAATATACTTGCACCAAATAAAATATGTTCCAATGTATAAAAGCACAAGGTGAGGGAGATACCAATAACACGTTATTGGTATGCCACATCAGCGTCACATCATACACTTCCCAATAACACACCAATCACTCAAACACCCCTCCCTTATAACACACTACTAACATGTTATTGGGTCCCACAAAATACCCCACTAAAAATACTCACTCACTCACAATACATAAAAAAACAAAAGAAAAAAAACACAAAAGAATGCAAATGGCTCGAGCCATTGCATTGGCTCAAAACGTTTGGCTCACGAATGACATGATGCTCCGGTATGGTTGGCTCAGGAATGTCATGCATTTGGCACACCAATGACACCCCATACTACCTTGTGCTCTAATACATTATATATTTGCATTAATTGTTACTTTAAAATCTATAAAATATATGATAGTGCAATAGATAATAAAAATAAATTAAGTATTTTATATCAATATTGAGCTCATTTTAATGATATTAATGTAAATTTACAAAAAATATTTTTTATATAAATTAATTTTTATGTTTTATATTAAATATGAAGAATTATTAAAAATAAGATGTTTTAATAGAATGAAAAGCGTTTAGTGCAATGAATAGTAATACATTATATTTAGTGCATTTTGTGTGTTCACTATCGATTGCACTATTGAAGACTATTTTTACTAGTTTTTGCACTATTTTAGTGCAAAAAATACATTTGGTGTCAACATTGGAGATGACCTGCGACCTACCATTATATTTGTTTTGTAGTTACATGCCCATCTATGACCTATGAGGGTGACTTTTGTTAAAACCCTCAACATAGAGAATTGATTTGCACATTTTTGAAAATGATTAAGACACTCAACTATGTGCTTCACATAGCTATATTGTATTTATGATGTGTTTTATTTGTTTGTACAATTGAGTGTCCCAGTCATTTTATAAAAGTGTGCAAATCACGTCCCATACATAAAGAATTACCTACAACTTCAAAACTCGGTGGACACCTACCAAACGAATTATTTGGCACGGAAACCTCATAAACCCACATACCAAACGCACCCTTAGAATACATAAATACTAAATGATTGTTGGTAACTGCACACTAGATTGTTAATTTAAATATAAAAGTGACCTTCTTTTAGTAGATCTAGAGGAAGTGGAGGAAGTTCGATGACATGGTCTTCTTTAGTCTGGTCTTCAGGACTCTGCTCAATGATTGTTGGTAACTGCACACTAGATTGTTGCTTCATTGAGCTAGGCTCTGAGCTATCAACTGGAGGAACTTCGATGACATGGTTTTCTTTAGGTTGGTCTTCAGGACTCTGCTCAATGGTTGTTGGTAACGGCACACTAGCTTGTTGCACCATTTCTTGCTCCATTGATCTGCACTAACCCACACTTACACTATTAAATATTAATCATCAAAAACATAATGGCTTTACACCATGAGCAAAGTAAAGAAAATATATTACTGTATAATATATACCTTGGTGGCTTTTATGTTTGAACTTAAGGAAGTCTTTTAGTTTTGAATATATGAACATGGGTTGTGTACTGGTCTTTTTATACATGTTTTTTAGTCAACGTAAAAGTCTTTCTTTAGAGTTTTATAGTAGTAGTTGGGGGTTACGGTGTCGGTTTCGTTTAATGAGTGTAACGTGGAAGTACCTTAATGAGTGTGTAAATTTTCATAGACACCCACCAACTATGAAATGAATAGCATTACTCATCCTAGACGGACAACTCGGATAATAATTTTCAAAGTCGAGAGACTGCAGGTATCATCTTTTTTTTTTTTTTTTTTCTTTAGTTGAAAGACTGTTAGAGCACTTGGTAAGTATGGCTGGTAGCCATGGCGCCAAACCATCAGCCCACCTTATGGCGCCACAATGATATTAAAGGATAAATAAGCTCAAGCACGGTTTCTGAGTTTAGGGCATTTAGGGTTTTACTATGGTCAATAATAAAATTATACCTATGGTGTTTACAATGCCTAACATGATATCGGAGCGAGTCTGATCATCATACCAATACCAAGTGGCTAAGTTGAGTCGCCTCTTTTGTATCACCCCTAAAAAAAAATAAAAATAAAAATGGTTCGTACATTCAAAATTAGATCTGCACCTTCGTTGTCGGTATTCTTATTAATTAATCTTGTTGGAAAGTTGTTAGAAAGTTTGGTTCTTTGGTTTTGATTGGATTTTTTAATCAAACAATGAGGTATTGATTGGATCAACGAATTAGTGGTCCCTTGTGAACTTTACATTCGGTTGTTTAGTTTTAATTGTAGTGGTAATTATTTATTTTATCTATTTGTTTGTTTAGGTACCTTCAACACAGCCGAAGACGCGGTCCGCGCATACGACGCGGCCGCGATCAATCTCCGCGGAGAAAAAGCGAAAACTAATTTCTCCGCGAATATTCATGAGGATGTATTAGTGGTGCAGCACCAACGCCCTACTAGTAGTAGCATGAGTAGTACTGTTGATGAGTCCCTTATAGTGGACAACGAGTAGTTAAACCTGTTGTGAAACTAAAACCTGTTGTTGTTGTTGGTGTGGATGGTGATTAATGTTGCGATTATTGCGATTCGAGTTCTTCGGTTGTTGTGGACGAGGGAGATGATGAGGTTGAAGGTGTTGAGAATGATAGTAAGAAAAGTGTTTTTATGTTTGATTTGAATGAGTTGCCTAAGGATCAGGGTGGTGAAGAAGAGGATCATTGTTGCACGGAGCTTCGTCTTTGATGATGATGATGAAAATGATTACACGTGAAAGCTATTACATTTGACGAAATTACGGCTTTGTTTAAGATTAAAAAAACTGATTGGTTGTTGTTGGTTTTCGGATGATAATTTATGGTTTACTAGTTGTATAAGTGTTTGTGTTAGATTATTGTGTGAATTGTTGGTGTTGAGTGTTGTGGGATAGGCTCCTAAATAAGAACTTCCTCGATTTTTGAAGACCGAGGAAACTTTGGCGGGGGTGGAGGGATAATCCGGAGCACTTTCGTTCCTTGTTTGATAGTATGTGCTTAGGCAATCCTCCGTTCCCATCGCAGTTTATTCCATCTTTTGGAATCGTGGAGGTTATTACTTGGGAGTGTATTGATCTTGTAAGATATTCATCAACTAGGTATCATGCCTATTCCTTAATACTACACTTAACACCATACTTTACATAAGAATACTATACAAACACTTCTATAACTAGTCCAAGCATTGATCAATGTCAAGTTTTATTGTCGTCGTTTACTGAAATTGTGTTATATAAAAAGGAATTTCATTACTAGAGGTTTAACTGTTGCGTGTGTGTACTTGTTACTGGTAGACTTGAATTCGTCTTTGTCTTTACTAATTGATGTTGTTACAAGACATAATGATAAGATTAACTTAAGATTTAGTAGATAAATCTAAGTCCATGTTTTTTTTCTTATCTTTTTGTCTTTCTTTTTTATTCAATTTTTTTTATTCACGTTTTTTTGTTTAAATTAACGTTTTTTTTTTCTTTTTTAATTCGCGTTTTCTTTAATTCGTGTTTTTTTTCTTCGATTTCATACGTTTTCATCTGTTTTCATACGTTCTTATATGTTTTCTTCAATTTTCTTATGTTTTCACCCGTTTTCATCATTTTTCTTTCATTTTCGTCCATTTTTTTATAAGTTTTCAGACGTGTTTTTACTCTTTCATACGTTTTCGCCCGTTATCATACGAATTCGTCCGTTTTCTTACGTTTTCGTCCATTTTCTTAAGTTTTTGTTCTTTTTCTACGTTTCTGACTATCACAAGTGATTTCTGTGATATTTAGAATATCACTTGTGATTATCTGAATATCACTTTGTGATATTCTGAAAAACACAAGTGATATTCTGTTAATATCACTTTGTGATTTCTGAATATCACATTGTGATATTCTGAATATCACTTGTGATTTTCTGAATATCATTGTGTGATATTCTGAATATCACGTGTGATTTTCATGTTACAAAACATTAGTTGAAATCACTTGTGATATTCAAAAAATCACAAGTGATATTCTGAATATAACAAAATATCACTTGTGATATTCAGAATATCACATAATATCACTTGCGATATTCACAGTATCATTTGTGATGATATTATGAGTATCACAGAATATCACTTGTGATGTTCAGAAACGTATGAAAACGTTTAAAAACGACCGAAAATATTTAATAACGGACGAAAACGTAAGAAAATGGACGAATATGTATGAAACCGCAAAACACGTATGAAAACGGACGAAAACGTATGAATAATGGACGAAAATGGGCGAAAACGTATGAAAACGGACAAAAACATATGAAAACGGGCGAAAACGTATGAAAACGAACGAAAAATAGATGAAAACGTATGGAAACGGACGAAAACGTATGAAAATGTATGAAAGGGAAGAGAAAAAAACGCGAATTAAAAAAAACGTAAATAACGTGAATTAAAAAAAACAAACAAAAAAAGGAAAACGTGAATATAAAAAAATGTGAATTAAAAAAAATGTGAATATTAACAAAAAAATGTTTATTAAAAAAACGTGATTATAACAAAAAAACGTGAATACTTAAAAAAAAAACACAAAAAAAAAAACAAAAAAAGAAAGAAAGAAAGAAGGACAAAAAATGTGTATAAAAAAAACAAAAAGACAAAAAAAAAAACATGGACTTAGGTTTAGACATATTAAATCTTAGGTTAATCTCACCAATAGATCAAACTAGATGGATGGTGGAGATTTGTCCCTCGGTAAGCATCAAAATAAGAGTAAGCATTTGAAATTTTCTCACCTTAAAAAGTGCGTAAATTTTAATTTTGTTTTACAAGACCGAAAATTGCATTTGTCGTCCTTAAAACTTTTACTTTTCATGGTTGGTCAATTACTACGGGAAAAAAATAAAATAATAACATTAGTTGTCTTTAGAGGACTGTTGGTATTATAATCTCCATTCCAAATTATAAGTCTAATTTTTCACTTTTAGTGGTCTCAAAACACTTGTTTATTTTTCTATTTCAATCAATCACAAAAAATTTTAGTGCAGAGAAAAAATATCTGATTGGTGAATAAATTAGTTAACGAAAATTTATTAAACTTTGTGTAAATTGAAAATAAACTTATAATTTATCACAGTGGGAGTAATTTTCAAAGCTGAAAGACTGCTAGTATTATGTTTTCTTTAAGGTAATGGACTCTTAGTGTCATTCATTTTGTTAGCTATTAGGGTTATTAACAAGCCAAACTTTTATTAAACAACTCGAGTTCGAGCTTGACTCGATCAAGTCGAGATTTTTATTGAGCACGAGACCGAACCCAATAAATCAGCTCAAAACACATAATGAGCTAAGATCGACCTTTCAATAACTTGAAGTCGAGCTTTTTGAGCCTTCATTTACATAAATATTTTGATCATACATGCATATTTATTTTAACAACGTAAATGTTAATGTGAATATTGATATAACAATAATATATTTTTGTAAAAGGATTTTTTAAACCCTAATGTTCTCAAATGTTTTGCATAAATTATTTGCTCTTGTGAGTTAATCGCATGTTTTGAATATTGATATAATTGTTGACTTGTTATTGACACTACTACAAAATGAGCCTAATGCAACATTTTTGAGGCACCACTCCTAAACTGTGTTACTTTTTTGATAAAATAGATTGGAATGCAACATTTTTGAAATAAATGTTGCATTGAACCATCTAATGCAATAATTTTAATAGAGTGATACAAATTTTACATGCGAGTGCAACATTTTTTATAAATGTTGCATCTTTGAAAACTAAAAGGCAACACATAGCATGAATTGTTGCTAAGTTTTCTTAAAATATACATTTTCTAAAAAGTGTTGTATTTGTTAATGATTTCAAAAAGCACTTGGTTTAGAGTGTTGTAGTTAGGCATGTTAAATTTGTACATATATTGACAATATGACATATAGCCGACAGACACAAATTTCATTTGCTAGGTATTATATAGTTGAGGGTATGCTTTTGCTTCAATTCTATCTCATTTGTTTTGTAAACATATTTTATTTTGTTTTGTCTTTTCCCTTAGAAGGCAAGGCAACCTTACACTTCATCGGCACATCAACTTTTTTTCTCCTCTCACTTCTACTCACTCCCATTCATTTTTTGTGTGGACAAAACACTCACTCCCAGTCTCCCACTCACCATTTTATTTATTTATTTATTTATTATTTTTTTTAACACACAAACAATTCACTTCACACAAATCAATAAGGTGACTTCCTCACCTTAACTACCATTGAAATACGTGACTCACGAGTGAGTGAAAGGAGATGGCAAAGTGACTCACGAGTGAGTGGCTCACCGCTCCTTTGCCCTCTAGTCTTAATGCGCTGTAAATTCCCAACCTAAATATTAATTTGCCCGGATATCAATTTCAACATCTAATCTAAAGATAAATGGCGCCACATTATTTTGTATTCCATCCAATTCCCAAATTAATTATTACTACTAATACATAAACACTACCAAACGTGGTCTAGTTCATTTTGGCGCCACATGTTGTGAAATGTAAACATTCCCTCCATATTTTCAAATCACTGGAATACCAATTCAATCTAACCGGCATTACAAAACAGTATACGTTCATCATTTTTAATTTGTAAACATCTATCATATAACAAAGAAAAACGTTATGCCAAAGTCATTTTCTATTTAAAGTGTTATATAACTGAATAACGAGATGGTGCATATAATAACGACTTTGTGTAGAATACGGAGTAGTAATTTTTTATTTAAAATTCTCACATATGATCTCTTTAACGATAAAACTTTCACACACATATCACCTATATCACTTCACCCGCGCGGTGGTAGTAGTTAAACCTGTTGTAAAACTAAAACCTGTGGTGGTTGATGATGATGAATGTTGTGATTCGAGTTCTTCGGTTGTTGTGGACGAGGGAGATGACGAGGTTGAAGTTGTTGAGAATGATAGTTTTTCTAATAAGAAGAGTGTTTTTATGTTTGATTTGAATGAGTTACCCAAGGATGAGGGTGATGAAGAGGAGGATCCTTGTTGCACGGAGCTTCGTCTTTGATGATGATGAAATTGATTACACGTGAAAGCTATTACATTTGATGATTTGACGAAACTACGGCTTTGTTTAAGATGAAGGAAAAAAAAAAAAAAAACTGATTGATTGTTGTTTTTCGGAAGATAATTTATGGTTTACTAGTTGTGAAAGTGTTTGTGTTAGATTATTGTGTGAATTGTTGGTGTTGAGTGTTGTGGGATAGGCTCCTACCGTAAGAACTTCCTTGGTTTTTGAAGACCGAGTAAACTTTGGCGGGGTGGAGGGATAATCCGGAGCACTTTCATTCGTTGTTTGATAGTATCTCAAACTTTGGATGGAATGTGCTTAGGCAATCCTAAGTTCCCATTGAAGTTTATTCATCTTTTGGAATCGTGGAGGTTGTTACTTGGGAGTGTATTGATCTTGTAAGATACTCATCAACTAGGTATCATACCTATTCCTTAATACTACGCTTAACACCATACTCTACATAAGAATACTATTCAAACACTTCTATAACTAGTCCAAGCATTGATCAATGTCAAGTTTTATTGTCGTCATTTACTGAAATTGTGTTATATAAAAAGGAGTTTCATTACTAGAGGTTTAACTGTTGCGTGTGTGTACTTGTTACTGGTAGACTTGAATTGGTCTTTGTCTTTACTAATTGATGTTGTTACAAGACATAATAATGTTTATGGTGTACATATATTTTGTTTCACATTCTATATGTGTTAATTGTTGTCTTCTTGTTTGTGGTGGTAAAGAGCTACTACGGTACTACATTGTACTTGTATTAGATTATGTGAACTGTTGGGGTTGAGGTATAATATGCTTGTATTAGATTATGTGGACAGTTATTATGGGACAGAGGGAGTAAGTGGTAAAAGTGTTTGTATTAAATTGTACCGTATGAATTGTGTTGGTGTTGATTGTTAAGGTGTAATGTAGGTATATGATGTTAGGTCAATATTGTAAAACCCTAAAAATCGTGAACGTGTTAAAAGACTTTTTTGCCCCTCAAGCTTAATAATTGTGAAATACGTAAAACTCGTTAATTATATTTGGCACTTAACTCGAAAATGACTTATACTAAATAAGGATAACCAACTTTATCTACCATATGAACATTGCACATTAAACAAGTTATTTGGACCCAATCTTAAATACAAAATTAAAAGGCAATCAAAAATTAAATTATAATGATCATTGTTATGGTAATTAAGAAATTGAATGGGTCATTAAAACCCCTTTTTATTCGGCCACAAATAAAAAGCTCACCCCATGATTTTGTTCCAAAATTATCTCCTAATAAGCACCTCATTTGGAAACTCCCAATCACCATTTAAAATAAAGGGTTAATTCCATATATACCCAATTTAAACTACAAAATGACGTATTTACCCAAGTAAAAATAATAATGTCATATTTACCCAATATAAACACCAAATCTAACATATTTACCCATTTCACTATAAAATGAATTAAAATTTTCATTTACAAAGATCAAATTCCCATAATAACCTTGGTGGTATGGTTAAACAAACTTCGCATCTATATGAACATTTAAAGGCATATCGAACTTCATGCAAATCAAAACGAAACTTCACCCTCTATTATTTACTTATTTATTCATTTTCATTGTTCGTGTCCTTGTTGGCCATGACTCTGCTATTTTTTTTTGAGTTGTGACTTGTGAGTGCCCATTTGGTGTTATATTTTGCTTGGTGACCTATTACGATATGACTTTGTTTGTGGGTACATGTTGATCCGGTGCTCCTCCACTGTCCAGTTCCTCACTTATCATCTGATGTTCCTTATAGACTTTTAAGGATGTCGTGTTTTCTACTTTTTGTTTATGTCTTTAGTCTTTACAAATAGCTGGAAAGTCATATCCTACCATTATCGTCAGTTCGTCACACGAGGCACACCTTAAAGTCACAAATATGCAAAGCATTAGGAGATCTAAATATCGTAATAAAATTACTTAATCTTGTAACCCAACCATTAAACTATATTTTAAGGGGTATAATGGGAATCTTATGGTTTTTATTGTGAAATGGGTAAATGTGGTAGATTTGGTGTTTATGTTGGGTAAATATGACATTATAATTTTTAGTTGGGTAAATATGTCAATTTATAGTTTAAATTGGGTATATATGGAATTAACCCTAAAATAAAAACATGCAAACCTAATTCTCTCTAAAACACAAGTGACGGCAAGCAATTTTTTTCTCTTTTCCATTCGACTTCAAGGCTAGTGTGAGGAGCTTCGAAAGGTGTCATGGAGGGCTGTTGATCGTGGGTGGTTGCTGGCCAAAGGAGGCTGTTTTTGCTTGGTTTTGTCGTGAGTTTTGGCTGCTCCTGGTTGTGGGTTTGGTTGCCTGATCATGGATTCGTTTCGTTGGCTTCGTGGTTCTTTTCTTGGCGCGCTACAAGGGTAACCTTCGTATCATCATCTCATTCTTATTTTCCTTCTTGTTTTCCTTGTTTATGTCGTGTGGTTATGGCCTTCATCAATGCATAAATCGAAATAAAACCATACCTGGAATGGTAGGATGTATATACATTACATAAAATGATAACAAAGGTCACATAAAATCATAAGATGGATACCTATATATGTCGAATAAAAGAGTACAAGATATAACTTGTCATGAACCTGATTTAAAACCACTCGTCATGTGTTTTCATTTGTTATCAAGCTAAAATGATTTAAAACAGTTATATACGTTTGGTGTAAGCGTGTCGACTTGATCTTGGATCTAAGGTTTCGTTTTGATGATGAAAAAAGGGGCGTACATATTTATTTCTTGGGTGTAAGACCTCCTTTAATGTTATAAATGTAATCTGTTGTTATGTCAAGTGGAGGAATGTAACTTTGGGTGGTATTTTTATCACACACATGCATGCATAGGAATCAGTATATCAAGTGACATTTGAGTTGTGTCTCATGTGCATGGAAAACGTGGGGTATGATTGGGAAGTTGAAAATCACAAGTTGAATGTAGTTTTTACAAACGTGCGTTGGGTGGGAGAATTTGAGTCACACGAAGTTCATTGGATTTTAGTGTTAACATTTGGACTTCAAGTGTGGTCTCGACCCGGGTCTACAAATATACGTATAAATTGTGTTGGGTATAATTCGAAAGGTATAATAATAGAGTGCGTTATAAGAGTGTGTGTTATATATTTTCCGAGAGTGGGCCTCATTCGTATTCGACAGAAGATTATTCGAGATGTAATTAAGGAAACGTGTGTCATTATTTAATATGGTCAAACTTTAAAAACACGATTATGAAATGAAGACATATATATTAAAATCCGTTTCGACATTTAGTGGTTCTTAAATAATAAAACGACCATTATTCGTGTAGATTTGCGGAGGAAGGAATAGCCTTTGGTTACTTGTGTATTCTGGTGGGTTGCGTTACGGTTTGAGGTACAGATATTCCGACCTTGTCTCTTAAGGTTTCTCATGATTCGTTTACATCCTTCGATATTAGCTTTGAACTGTTATACTTTGCTCTGAGCCTTCTTATTAGGGCTTCCCATGATTTTGCTATGCTCCCTTTGATTGGATCTCCTGTGTGAACTGTTTGATTTTGAACTATTATGATATTTCATTGCTATGTTTTCCTTTGCTATTGACCCTCTGATATTGAAACATTGCTATTGACCCATCTGTTACTGAACCTCGGTTATTGAACTACTGTTATTAAACTTATGTTATTGACCTCTGTAACTGAACCTTTGATATTGAACCTCTGTTTTGAACCCTTGATATTGGACTTGATATTGGACTATTGTTATGAACCTCTGAATTGTGACCTACCGATATGAACCTCGATTATGATGATGATATATATTGCTACATGTGGATCTTTGTTTGACCCTTCGGACTTATACCCGAGCCAAATATCGTTAACTAGTCATGGAGGTACCATGACCGTGTCATTGATGCACCAATGGCATGACTCCGGTGTGTACGAAGTGATGTTACACACCGTCCCTTTTCGTTATCCGATTATGAGCTCGATATATATTGTATGGCCACTATCTGTCTGCAGGGGCATATGGATGCATCCTAGATCTGTACTGCATCAGTTATGATATGTATATCGTTCGGTGATGTGGTGCGTGTGTGCAATACACCCCTCACGGGAGCTAGCTACTCCACCGTTACGAGGTCTCCTCCTATTGTCTGGTATTCCGAGGTCACCCCTCCGAATACGATGGTTACTATTGATTACTGGGCTGCTATTGCCACTACTGATATTACTGTACTGTACTGTTGGCTCGGGATAGATTTCTGACAACCCTTACATTGTTGATATACTTATATTGATTACTGGGCTGCTATTGCCACTACTGATATACTTGTATTGACTGCCCGTTACCCTGTACCCTTATGTGACTTATTCTTCTACCATTCCATTCACGTAACGGGTTATTATGTGATTATTGAATTTGATTATGCTTTTACATGTTTTACATGACTATCGTTTGCCCTGCTACTATATGGTTTATATGTGATTGTCTGATTCACCTACTGTCATGCTAATAACTGACCAACCGCTTATCATACTGTTATGTGACTCTTCGATTGATCTGGTGATCATGCTTGTGTAAAAGCAGTTAGGTTATCTATTTATCATGTGTATCTTCGTCCAGTTATGTTCTTGGGCTATGATTATCCGTTAATATTCTTGTCTGCTGATTGTTTACCCGCTATGTTATATATCTACTTATACTATTGTCTGATTTGGTAAATGGTTTATCGTATGTGGTCTGGCTTGTTGACTTGTTTAGTTGCTGTACTAGGACCTTGTTTAGATAATTCATACAGTTATAATGTTCGTTCTGTATTCCTACTTGATACATGTGACTACTGTATTTTTGACTATTGTTAGTACTTCCACTGTTATGATACTGGTTAAGTTAGTAACTGTGAATTATTCGACTTGGGTGATTTCCATGATCACTTTCTAATTAGATGCTTCCACTAGCTTTTGGACTTCCGTTTGGCTTATATGTACTCTAACTTCCTGATTTATTGTATGCCTGATTATTTAGATGTGCTTCCGTATATGTCATCAATGTGTTATGTGCTTTGTCCTCCTCTGTTATCTGTTCCATCTGGATATCTGTATAATTGTGTTTCTGCAGGAATCCTCATCGACTCATTGTTTCCTTTTCGTTACGACATTGTTATTGTTTCCTCTGTTTCATTTCGTATTTCTGATGCTGTTTAGCTTTCGTTTTGTTATATCTGTTCACTGGGCTTTTTAAGCTCAGCCGCATTTCTTTTCCTGCGGCAGGTTTACGTATGTTTTAACTCCCACAAACCAACACTAGCAAGATCTGATGCAAAGTATACGTTTGGATGAATTATAATTCAACCTTTATTGCAGCTTCACAAGTAGATACCAGTTTCTGTGTGACTAGGTATCTCATATCGAAATGTTTGATAATTGTGAAGTTACCAAATATGTTGAGATGAAAAATGAATGCTCATTGGTTTTAAATTTTCGGATTTCAAGTATTGCTTGGGTTAGTTGCAAAAGTGGTCATATTATGTTTCTTATATATGAAAACTATGATGTATGGCAAAGTACGATGGTTTAGTTAATAGAAATTTCTGAAGGGTAATATACATCAGTTGACTGTATGCGGTAATTCTAAAGGCTGATAAAACATCGATAGGTTGGAGGATAATCCGGAGCATTACCACTTGTTACCAAATAGTAGCGCTTCAGATTATTCTCCATTCACGTCAAAGTTTATTCTCGATTTTTGAATTCCTGCATTTATTCACTTTTGTGCATTCCTCTTAACAAATTTATCAATAGAGTATCTATCACTATTTTCAAATACATGATCCATAACATCACAAATACTCAAATACAAACACTTTCATGACTGATCCAAAGATTGATGAATACCTATTGGCATTTTGTAATTTCTGGTTATCTAAAAGATGGAGTATCGGTTCCCAAAAGTTTTTGTTGATTTCATGCGGGTACTTGTTAGCTGTTTGTTGTAAAACTTGTGTTAGTTTGTGTACCTGCTAGTTGCTGTGTTAGGGAGTTTTAATGGTCGATAAACTTTGATGGGACGGAGGGATAATCCCGAACACCACCACCTATTTCAGGATAGTAAGCCTCCATTTCCTGTCACAGTTTATATTGTCTTCTGAAATTCCTGATGTCATACAACCTCAATGTATTCATTCACCTTCCAATTTTTTTTGAATGGAGTATCATACTATTTTTAAGAACACAGTTTAATATAAGTAGTCTAATACAAACAGTTTTACAAGTATTGCTAGCGTTGATCTACGTCTTTATAACAAAAGATGAACCTAAACAACCAAATGGAATAAATACAGGAACAATGAGAATATCATACTTAACACAATATTACATTAGAAATGATTCCAAAGTACACTCAAACACGATTACAGAACGATCTGCAACTAGGATGACAGACGTAATACATGGTTACTGAATAAACTAAAACTGACCCATACGCAAATATGTAAAATGTAGTCCAACCACTTTATTACAAAACACTACAGAGTCATCGAAGTACAAATTACCGACTTATCAGGTATATCGTGAAAAGAGACGCATGAAGAATGGTTTGTACTTGCGGTTTTCGTAGTAAAGAACATGTTTCTTGGGCCTAAACAGGTATGCAGAACCATATGTTGCGCGATATACATCTGCTAAGAGAGGACATATCATCCAAACAAATAGGAAGACTGGCACCACACCAAACAAGCTGCTGATAAGGATTGGCACCCATCTCATATGGTTATAGTAAAGGACAAAAAAGCTGACACTAAACACGATTGTCATGGTTGTAATAGATAGAGAAAGAGTTACTAAACTTAATATCAACTTTGTCGGTAATGATTTCAAGAAATCACGTTCAGCATAACGGGACGTAACGAGATATAAGAGCATCAGGATTGTAGCTGCTGATAAGAAAAGAGAAATGGCGTCGGCCACTACAAAAACCATAAATGTTACTTTAGATTTGAAGATAGGGATACCATTGGTTTGGTCGTAACCACCAGGAACAGTAAAAGCTGCAGCAAACACTATGGTGGCAATAAGTGCGGCAATCACCATACATTGACCAACTGTTCCTTTCATCCATTCCTCACCTTTTGCAACTAGTTCTCTGTGCTCTTCAGTGAATTACTCGTATGGTGTTAGACCATCTTTGTTCTTCCGTTCTCTATAAGATGGTAGGATTATAGACTCAACTTCCTACAAAGCACAACAGATTTCGAGTCTTCGTAAATTACATACTTTTTACTCAAACAAAACATTCATGCCCAAGAAGAAAAAAAAAGCAATATAAAGCAATAAAGAAAGATCACTGTATAATGAAAGAATTACTGAAGCTTGGAGAGGAATATGTACCCTGAACCATAATAGTTCTCGTTGCAATTGAAAAGCAACTCCTGGCACATCTTGAAATCGCTTTCTTTTTGCACTCTTACCAACTAAATGCAACATGGTGTTGTCATTTTCATCTCGTAGAGGAGTTATTAAATCCTTCATTGAGCCTATCTCGTACAATAGGTTGTAGATACCCTCATGGCGGTGTTTGATAGCAATGTGAAATATAGTTTGATTATTATCATTGACCTTCCATATCAGATAAGAATATAGACGGATGAGCTCAACAATGAATTTAGTATTTCCCATTTCTGCAGCAATAAATAGCGTATGCGAAGAATATGTTTTCTTTGCAGTGGTCACTGACGGTATTGTTGGTATATTTGCAGAAGGCCCTCTGTTTTCAGCAATAAGTTTTAGTAGTTGCAGATGTTGATCTTCCTTTTCAGCAATAAGTTTTAGTAGATGCAGATGTTGATCTTCCTTTTCAGCAATAAGTTTTAGTAGTTGCAGATGTTGATCTTCCTTTTCAGCAATAAGTTTTAGTAGATGCAGTTGTTGATCTTCCTTTCCATAAGGCAATATGTCATCTTTTTTTATCTTGTCAGCCGGCCCTCTCATCAGGTCATCAATTTCCATCTTTGGCTTTTTTGCAATATTTTTCCATATGATTCTTAGCAGTTCCAATGCTTCAGTATCCTTTTTGGGATGTCCTTCCTTTGAACAAACGAATGAAAAAACTGCAAAAAACAAATAACGTTAAAAAATGAAAAATAGAGCTTAAGGTAAAAAATGATCCATGATGTTTTGTTATACATTTGAGTAATTCCTCTGAGTATTCTTTTTTCTAAATCCGTACGTTCTTTATGTTAAAATTTTGATAATAATATGTTATTTATATTAAGGGTATTAGACTTGAAATCTCTTGGTGATAAAGCTAAAAAATATATATTAAATTCGAAACTTAGAGAGTAATAGGTATGGTTCTCTAACTTCAATAATGAAACGTAATTTGACATGTATGATCTATATTAAAGATCAAGGAATAGAAATGCTTACCCCAATTGACGGGTTTCCAGAGGATATTTGAAGATTTTTCAACAAATGCATCAGGCTTTTTGGCCAATATTCTGAGTACATCCCCATTACTAGCAAGTTCTGGGTGGTTTTCCACTATCTTTAACGCAATATCTGAAAAATATTAGATAATCACTTTGTGAGGAAAAAGCAATGGCAACAAAAAAAGGTCTAAGTGCAATGATAACATGCTAAAATGCTTACCGAACATATCACCCTCAACACATTTCTGAAGAAGCCAAGCACGATTCCCGGCATTCCAACCACGATCATGCAATCGTTTGGATTTTTTAAAGAGATACTTCACCACCTTGTGCTCTGCATATAAGGCAGCCATATAAAGTGGCATCATTCCTTGACTACCAGGAATGCTTTGCAAGGCGCTGTTCTTTTCCAGCATAATATCAACCATTTCTAAATTACCAGCGGCCACTGCTAAACAAAGGGCAGTGTTGTAACTTTTATTTTGAAGGATTGATCAATGTCAAATACATTTGTAGTCATTTATTGAGATTCTAAATTTCCAATGTTAATTACTAGAGCTTGCGTGTACTTGTTACTTGCTAGTTGTAAACTTGAATTAGTCTTTGTACTTGTTAGTTAGAAGATATAATAATGTATATGTTGTTCATTTATTTTGATTTACATTTTGTATGTGCCTTAATATGTTGTTTTCGTGTTTGTCATGGTAATGAGCTAGTAATATGTGCTTGTATTAGATTGTGTGACTTTTTGAAGACTACAAAAACTTTGATTGGCCTGGAGGGACAACTCGAGCACAAGTACATGTGGGATTGTTGTATCATCCAACAAATAGTTAGTACTTTAGTCTATCCTCCATTCACGTCGGATTGGTGTATTCATCTTGCAAAATATCCATCAATTAGGTATCTTACCATTTCTAGTTACCTAACATAACATTGCAGTATACATTAAAACAATTTACATTTTCATTTTCTGTAATTCTGGTTGATATCCCCAACAGCTTCAAGGGGTTTCATATGTGTACTTGCTTGCTGGTTATAAACCTGGATAGTTTGTGTACTTGTTAGTAGTTGTGTGAGAAAATATGATTATGTTAATGGTGTGCATATTGTTTTGCTGTCTGTTTGTTACGTAGTAATTGTTTTCTTTTTGTTTACTTTGATAGTGAGATAGTAAGATATGATACGGAGTATACGTTTGGATGAATTATAATTCAATGTTTATTTCAGCATCACAAATGGATACCAGTTTCTGTGTGACTAGGTATCTCCTATCGAGATGTTTAATGATTGTGCGGTTACCAAAAATGTTGAGATGAAAAATGAATGCTCGTTTGTTATAAATGAGAATTCAGATTTAAAGAATAATTATACTTGCTTGGGTTAGTTGCAAAAGTGGTCATGTATTATGTTTCTTATATATGAGAACTGTGATGTATGGAGGTCGAGAAAACATTGACTGTATGCGGTAATTCTCAAGGCCGAGAAAACATTGATGGGTTAGAGGGATAATGTAAAACCTGAAAATCTAAAACATGAATAAAGACTAAAATACCCTTGAAAACGAAAATTTTAAAATACGTAAAATACGTTTATAATCATTTAACGAAAATTAAAACCTAACTAACGAATAATTAGAATTTAACTAAAATATATATGTGATCGACATAGTACGACGAAAGAGTTAAACGTCTCGTGTAAACCGAGTTGGGCCGTTTGTTTGTTCGTTGGATCAAGGAGCCGAGAACCCATATGGGCGTGGGTTTTTGTGTGCTCGGTTGGACTAGGCCGAACCCAACCCCTCCTAAAGCCCTAAACTAAATGTTACTAGCTATAAATACAATACATAAACTCAAAAGTGAAACCCTAGTTTTTGATTGCCTCTCTTTCTTTTCTTTGCTCTCACTCGGCCGAACCCTACAACCTTGGTGTCGAGATTTTGCTTCAACCAAGTTAAGGTATAACGTGTTTCTCGTTTTCCTTTGATGCACCTTAAGTTAATATGTTGTCGCATGTTTGTTTTAGTCGACTTGTGTTTCTTTTTCCTTGTGTCGAGCCGTATGAAACCAACAAAGAACAAACCATACAATTTGAACCTTATAAGTATTAAAGAGTATGTTACGTAATAAGTATTATTGAATCGGATCATGGTTAGGTCGAGTATACGAGAACCGAACCACATGCATGTGAACCGAACCATGTGTATGTTTCGGCTAAGGTGTAAAACATGGTAACTTGAATATGTAAAGTACTTAGATGAGCTAGGATTTGCGTAATAACCTATTAGCCGAAACCTAGGTTTGAACCGAAACATATAAGAGTTTTGAACATGTATTAAATAAGTAAGAGGTCATATAAACATAAACCCTAGTTTGAAATGTGAACCGAATAGTGCATGCCGAACCCTAAATGGTTTGTGTATCATGCGGTTGTTTTATAAGTCAAGTGAGCTTGTAGATATGTAAACGTAGTACGTGGTCATATTTAGTCGAAGCTATGGTGCGTGTGTGTGTAAATGTGTATTTAATCCGGATAATAAGTAATTTGTGTGTCACATAAAATCATAAACGTGCATGGGAATAAAAGTTGAAGTATAACATGTATATAAGTAACGTATGGTTAAGATATGAAGGTGTTAGGTTAAGTAGCGAGTCATTAAAAGACGTAACATAAAAAGTAAATGCATATTAATGTGATATTAAAAGAAGGAGAAAACCCTAGAACATAATGAGAGTCGATTAGGGTTTGAAGCTAAGAGTATTAATTCGTTATTTCATGTGTGAGTTATGACGTTTAAACTATTTTCACATTTAACCCTAAACTTAAATAAATGACATAATGAACCCTAATCTACGATATTAATTATAAACACTTAAGTCTCATTTAATCATAAAACCCTAAAGTATGAAGATCACTGAATACACTAAGTATAAACACCAAATGTTAAAAGATCATTTCGACGATTATGGAATCGTGAATAACATGGACGACCGTAATGTGTATAGGTTCTGTGAAGAAGGAGTAATCCTTTGCTTTCCGTATTTCTGCTTTTCGATCATTTGCTTTGGAATAAGGTACATATATTCTGACCTTTTCAAGAAGGTTCCTTTTAACGTTTTCTTTCGTTAACTTTTATATTAGGGATTCCTAAGCCTTTGCTATGAACCCCATTCCGTTTTGTTTGAGCTGTTGCTTATCTGAACTCTGATTTCTGAATTGTGAAACATTTGATTTTGAACTATATGATATGAAAACTCTGATTTTGAAAATATGAATAACCCTTTGATAAAATATGATCTCAGGTCAGCTTATGACATTCTGATTTGACCTAAGATAGTTTGACACACGGGCCAAATATTTCACTAGTCATGGGGGTTCCATGTCCGTATCGTGATGCACTTCTCGATATGACTCTAGGGCAGTAGAGTGATGTTCTGCCACGTCCCTGGATGGGGAGCATATTTTGTATATGTAGGAAGGGGCGTATGGATGCATCCTAGATCTGTTATTCTGTTATCGTTATATGTTATCCGATGATTGATGCGCGCATGCACGCCCTTCATAACTCTGGTAGGTCTCCCCTACAAATGTTGCCTTACGAGAAATGTTGCCTTACGAGAAATGTTGCCTTGTGAGAATATGATTATGATCTGATATTTGTTTCTGGGCTCGTGGTAGTTAACTATAAACTTTATTTGAAAATTCTGATTTATACTTTGAAAATGATTATGATTTTGCTATCAATCGTTTGTTATATTTCATATTCGATATCGTTTAGTATTCGTTTTGCTTTCATATCTGTTCACTGGGCTTTTGAAGCTCAGCCGCACTTTTCTTTTCTTCCGCGGCAGGTATCTAAGCATTGGAAGCTGGGTTTTGCTTTGGGATGAGTGCATGAGTGGACTTACCTTAGAGATTATTTAGCTTTGATCTTTTGATGCCATTTAAGACTTATTATTTCAGATATTTTTTTGGAGTTATTTTTCCTACTGACCTATGTATTAAAGTCGTGTTGACTTGAATTATTCCGCATTTATGTTAAGACTTCTTTTGGATAATTATGTTTGCTTTGATATGACACCATTGTTTGTGATTCCTTTACCCTTTTCGGGTCAATGCTATACAATTTATGGCATCGAGCCCGTGCTTACGACTTGTAGTCGGGACTGTGACATATGGACCCTAGGTTTTGAGACCCTTAGAGCTTAGGCTTTGACCTGTGAGGATTGGGTAGACTTTAGGTTTCCTTCTGCGAACTTTCATTTCAGATCTCACCTTTGTTCATTTTGCTAATCGCTGGAATATCGTTCGATGGTTCAACTCGCATTTAACCCGGTAGCGCTGATGGAGACGATGATATTCCCGCTTGGATGCCGCGGTTGCCAATGCGCTCAACACTCTTTTCCCTGGTCTTACTACACATGAGGTGATGACACAGGTGATCAACAACATTCGGAATCGACCTGGTGCTTCGGGTAGTGGTGGAGGAAATCAACCCGTCGGCATTCACACTTGGCTCGAGCGTTTCGGTAAGCTCAAGCCTCTTTCTTTTAGCACTGCCGCTACTCCCACCGAGGCCGAAGACCGGATTACTCATATTGAGAAGCCGTTTGAAGTACGGGTTGTGGAGATGAATTTAAGACCCGCTTTGGCTCGCATTTAAGTTGGAGGGTGATGCTTTGAATTGGTGGAAGGCACTCAAACAGGCAAGAGGAGGAGATGCTTTTGCTAGTACTTGTACTTGGGCCGAAGTTTCGACTATCTTCTATAACCGTTACTTCCCTGATGCTGAACAACAAAGGTATGAGAGGGATTATCAAGGAATTTACCAGTTTGATCATGAGAACTCCAATGAGTACATGGGTAGGTTTATGAGGCTGGTAAGTTTCGTGGGAACAAATGCTGGAGATGGTAGGCGCCAGGCTAAGCACTTCAAGTGGGGATTGAAGAAGTGGGTGTTGGACCGACTGCTTAACACCGAGTATGAGGATGTGTCGGCCTGCAATGACGCAGCTCGTAACATTGAGATCTTTCATGAGGGTTCGGTTCCAACAAGCGTAATCGCGATGGTGATCGGATTCAAGGTAGGACGCAAAGTAATGATTATAAGGGAAACTCGCAGTGAGTTATGATTCGAGGAGTCAAGTGGATAGGAGTTATGATCACGGGTCAGTCAGAAGGAATATGGACTCCAGGCGCTCGAGACGAGGGGTCGGATAGCAGAGCCGCTGGTAAGAATGGAAATGATCGCCGTAATCAAGGTAACAATAACCAGCGTTACAACAAGGATCACCGGCTCGAGGATCAAATCGTGGTCGTGCTTCGGATCTTCTCGTAAGCAAAGGACACCTGAAGTTTTGCCTCCCCACCTATCTGTACTACTTGTGGAAAGGCTCATCCGGGACCGTGTTTTAAGGCAACCGGTGGATGTTTCTCTTGTGGTTCCACTACTCACAAGATCAAGGATTGCCCTAAGAGGAACCCGTGATTCCGGAAACTACATCAAGCCGCCACCTACCTCTGGACGTGTTTATGCTACTACTGAATCAGCGGAGCGCACTTCAGGTACCATTACGGGCACTCTTTACATTGATGATTATTCTGTCTTCGCTTTATTTGACACCGGTGCCACACACTCCATTATATCCGTCACATTTGCTAAGAAACTTAATATGAAGCCCAAACCGCTAACAAAGCACTTATCAATTTCTACGCCTATGAAAAACCACATGATCATTGATCATAAATACGGTGTCCTCTTCGCTGATGATCGTATTCGCGGCAAATCTGTGATCCTCTCGATATGGTCGACTTTGATATCATTCTAGGCATGGATTGGTTGGCTTATCGTAGAGCTTCAATTGACTCGCTATGCTAGAACAAAGTGATCTTTGGAGACGAAACATCCTGAATTTGTTTATTATGGTTCTCAACCTCTCAAATCAAGTTAAGTTTATTTCTGCTATGAAGGCACGGACCATGCTTGCTCATGGGTGCCAAGGTTTTCTGGCATCTGTTAAGGACACATCTTTGGAGAGTCCTAACATTGAAAACCTTTTTGTTGTTTGCGAATTCACCGACGTTTTCCCGATGAACTCCCCGGTATTCCCCAGCCTAGAGAAGTTGAGTTTAGCATTGAGTTAATTCCCGTGCCTGAACCGATTTCGAAGGCTCCGTGATCGTATGGCACCTGTAGAATCTGAAGGAGTTGAAGGATCACCTGCAAGAGATGATAGAAAATGGATTTATTCGACCCAGTGTTTCTCCATGGGGTACACCTGTCTTGTTTGTGAAGAAGAAGGATGGAAGTATGCGTCTATGTATCGACTACCGTGAACTCAATCAGTATACTATTCGTAACCGTATCCTCTCGCAGTATTGATGATTTGTTTGATCAACTACAAGGAGCTAAGTTATTTTCTAAGATTGATCTGAGATCCGTTACCACCAGCTACGTGTGAGGGAGCAAGATGTTCCTAAGACCGCTTTCGCACCGTGATATGGTCATTATGAATTTCTCGTTATGCCTTTCGGTTTGACAAATGCGCCTGCAGTATTTATGGACCTAATGAATCGTGTTTTCCATGAGTTTCTCGACAAGTTTGTTATCGTTTTCATCGACGACATTTTGGTTTACTCCAAGTCCGAAGAAGAGCATGAACAACATCTCCGGATAGTTTTGGAGATTTTGAGGAAGAAGAAGTTGTACGCCAAATTTTCGAAGTGCGAGTTTTGGTTAAAACAAGTCGCGTTCCTTGGTCATGTAGTATCTGCTGATGGTATCACCATGGATCCGTCTAAGGTTGAGGCTATCACTAAGTGGCCAAGACCTACGATGCTGGATCGAGGTTAGAGTTTTCTAGGACTTGCTGGTTACTACCGACGCTTTGTTGAAGGTTTCTCTCGTTTAGCTTTGCCCCTAACCCAACTGATGAGAAAAGGAGAAAAGTTTGTATGGACGGATGAACGAGAAGAGAGTTTTGAGGAGTTGAAACGGAGATTGGTGTCCGCTCCAATTTTGACTCTTCCATCCTGGTTCGGAGGATTTCAAATTTATAGTGATGCATCTAAGAAAGGATTAGGTCAGGTTTTGATGCAACATGGAAAGGTGATAGCTTACGCTTCAAGACAATCAAACCGTATGAGGAGAATTACCCAACTCATGACCTTGAGTTAGCTGCTGTGGTGTTCGCATTGAAGATCTGAGACATTACTTGTATGGAGAGACGTGTGATATTTTCACTGACCATAAGAGTCTCAAGTATATTTTCACTTCGAAAGAACTTAACATGAGACAAAGAAGATGGTTAGAACTTCTTAAGGATGATGACACCAACATTCAAGACCATCCCGTAAGGCTAATGTGGTTGCCGACGACTTAGTCGGAAATCATGCATTCTTGCAAGTATTGAGATTGAACCTAAGATTATTCGTGACTTAGAACGTTTGGATGTTGAGTTGTGTGTACGAGGTTTTGATGGATACCGGGCTAGTATGAAGGTGGAGTCAAACCTTATACAAAGCAAATTAAAGAAGCTCGAAAGATGACGGCGAGCCGTGGGCCGAAGCGCAAAATGTAGAAGAAGGTAAGCAGACGAAGTTTAAGGTTGATAATGACGGAATTGTATGGTATGAAGATAGGCTATGTGTTCCCAATGATTCAAGATTTCGCGAGAAAGTTATGACTGAAGCTCATAGTTCTCCTTTCACTATCCATCTTGGTTCTACCAAGATGTATAGGGATTTGAAACAAGATACTTCCGTGGAATGGCATGAAGCAAGATGTGGCGACGCTTGTGTCGAAGTGTATGATTTGTCAGCAGGTTAAGATTGAACACCAAAGGGCTAGTGGACTGTTGCAACCATTGGATATTCCGACATGGAAGTGGGATAAGATATCTATGGATTTTGTGACTGGACTACCTCTTACTCGGAAGAAGCATGATGCGATTTGGGTAGTTGTTGATCGACTAACCAAATCTGATCATTTCTTACCAATTAGAAAGGATTATGGTATTGGTAGATTGGCGGAAATTTTTCAGCAAGAGATAGTTAGACTTCATGGTACTCCGGCATCTATTGTGTCCGACAGAGATCCGCGTTTTACTTCCCGTTTCTGGAAAGGTTTGCAAAAAGCTTGGGGTACTCGACTTAATTTTAGTACATCATTTCATCCTCAAAACAGATGGTCGTCAGAGAGGACTATTCAGACCTTAGAGGACATGCTAAGGGCTTGTACTTTAGAATGGACTGGCACCGGGATGAATATTTGTGTTTAGTAGAGTTTGCATATAACAACAGTTGGCATGCTAGCATTAAGGCAAAGACCGCTTGAACTTCTTTATGGGAGGAAATGTAGATCACCTACTTGTTGGGATGAAGTAGGTGAACGTTTAATTGAAGGTCCGGAAATGATTGAGATCAGTAATGAGAAAGTAGCTATTGCCGAGAAAAGTGAAGGAGGCTAGGTCTCGCCGAAAAGTTATGCCGACAAGCATCGCCGTGGATTTAGAATTTCGGGTTGGAGATCGTGTATTTTTGAAAGTGTCACCGCTAGAGGTGTGAAACGCTTTTGGAATCAAGGGCAAGCTCATCCTCGATTCATCGGTCCTTTGAAATTCGAACGATAGGAGAAGTTTCGATCGATTAGCACTTCCGCCGCTTATCGCATGTTCATGACGTTTTCCATGTATCTCTCCTAAGGGGATACAATTATCATCCGTTACACGTTGCTTCTTATCCGTTTGATCAAATTCAATCCGATATGTCTTTGTCTGAAGAACCGGAAGCTATTTTAGAAAGGCAAGAAAGAGTCATGAGAAATAAAGTCATTCCGTTCGTTAAGATTCTTGGAAAAATCACCCGAGCGCGAGGCTACCCGGGAGACCAAGAGTCGATGCGAGCTAGTTATCCTCATTTCTTTGAATAGTTTGGTATGTTCTCATTTCGTTTTCGTTTCGTTTCATTTCAATTTTCGAGGACGAAAATTCTTCTTTTAGAGGGGAAGAGTTGTAAAACCTGAAAATCTAAAACATGAATAAAGACTAAAATACCCTTGAAAACGAAAATTTTAAAATACATAAAATACGTTTATAATCATTTAACGAAAATTAAAACCTAACTAACGAATAATTAGAATTTAACTAAAATATATATGTGATCGACATAGTACGACTGACATTGAAAATTATCGTGAGGACCTCCACAATTCTCACAACAGTAAAACTGATGTGGCTGTGAGTCGTATGTGCTGTAGTCATAATTGTTATCGAACCTACCCATAGACAAGCGCTGTTTCCGATTGACAATCGAATCGTAGTGTGAACCACCACAGCTCACAACAAGAAACTGTTGAGTCTGGACCTGGTGAATCATATGGATTTTGGTCATAACCAAAGTTCGAGCATCACCGAAAACTGTTCATAGACAAACGTGTTCCGGATTGACACTCAAATCCTGGTGAGGACCTCCACAATATTCACAAAGTAATGTTGATTATATGAAGATAAGTCGGGCTGTGGTGGGTAATTGGAAAAGTTTGAGGGGTCGTTAAATGAGTTCCGATTAGGATCATAATCAAATGAATTCCTCGAACCACAAAACAAACAACTCCCGCTATGAATATCATTACCACATTGTACACAAGTACACCAACCAGGGTGAACCAAAAAGAGGCTCACCACAACCGACACAAGGAATAAACGATTGCATTTGAGAGTAATGAGAAAGAATCGGTTCATTCAAAGAATCAACAAAACCAACATGGTGATCCAGATGACTATCAAGTCTCAAGAACATTCCGAAAAATCCGAGGTGGGACAAGTGGTGTGCTCGAGAGCTAGCAATTTCCACCCACTTCCGCTATGGTCTCTCGGTTCTGGTTCTGAGAAACGTGAAGATTAGGCAAGTCATTCTTGCTAGTCACCGATGTTTGAATGGGTTCATCGTAATCAATTTCGATTCTCGACCTTTTCATCGGCTTGAATTTGTTCAATTAGATTACGGGCTCTAAATTCAAAGAGATTGTCCTCGTAACCATCGGTGAGTGCTTGAGGCAGCTCCGACGTTTGAACGGGTTTGTCAACATCAGAACGTATTTCGGGTTGTGGCGTGTGGTCGAAATAACTTTGAAAAGAATTTTTGATGGATAATTCGCACGAATTGCAAAATTCGCTTGAACTAGGCCCTCCACACCGCTCACACACGCTTGTGACGATGATGTTGACGATTGTCGACATAAGAATTAAACATATAGAGGGTTAAAGAGATAGAATCAAACGGTTTTGAGGTTAAATAAGAGTAGAATCAAACGTACGGGGGTAAGAGAAATAGAATCATACGGATAAGAGGAATGAGAAGAGTATTTTTGTATTTTTGGATAAGAAAATATAAACATATACAGATGGATGGTATGAACAAAGAGTGAATATCCAAATTACTAATCTGCCAAACGTAAGATAATCAAGACAACCTGGCAGCGGCGCCAAAATTTGATGCGTGCCAAACAAATAAGCTAAATCACCTGCCTGCCACTTGTGAATGGCGCGTCAGAACCAAACTGTTTAAAACTGCCTAAGCACCTAATGCAATGAAGATCCTGGGAGTATAGTGTTTCCGGTCGTTATGTCCCAAATGAGCTATGCAATAGATTATCAAACGTAAAGTGATCGAGGAATTTGAACCTAAAAGGGATTTGAGAATGATATTATAACTACAGAAAAAGCCAACAAATTAAAACGGCTTAAATGAAAATTAAAGGAGATTAAAAAGATAAAATCTATTAAATAAACGCTATCACTATAATTAAAATGATGTTTTTGTTTTTATGTTTGTACGAAACTGAAATTAAAACTACGCGAACGCATAAATAAAAACGGAAACTTAAACAATATAAATCCTAAAAATATGAAAAATACATTTTTACATTCCTAATGATAAAAGAAAATTTATAGAAAAAGAAAATTATTTTTATAACTGTTAAATTAATTATTATTAATTAAAAACAAGTTTTAACTATTAAATATTAACCTAAAATACAAGAAATTAGGGAATAAATCTAGAAAAATAAAGTTATGAATTGGAAAAGTCTAAAATATCAAAATAGAATTTTCAAAACTATTTTATATTTTTTTCTGATTATTTTTCTATTTTTATGAATTTTAAACTATTAAAAACTAATTAAATTACTAAAAATTACAAAATAAACTATGAAAAATCTGGAAAATTACTTTTTTCACTTTTTATATTTATCTAAACCTAAGAAAAATGAAAAATTATTTTTTTGAACCTTTTCTGAATTTTTTGTATTAAAAGCTATTTAAAAATGCTTAAAAACTAATTTAAATTAAGAAAAATAGCAAATCAACTTAGAAAAATCTGAAAATTTTAGGAAAAGTCTAAAATAATATTAGGAATCTGAGAAAAATGGAAAAACAGGGTGCTATGTGGAGGAATTTGAAACTGCTTTACAAGTGCTTATTGAAATAAGCACTTGAATAAGCTAAAGTTACACAACAAGCACCAACCTGATTACATGGTTCTAAACTGCTAAAACAACTAAAATGCAACAATTAACAACAGACCTTAACCTCTATATTACAAGTTTGCTCAGATTTGATGATGTGAGATTATGAGCTACAACAGCTCGTGGGGTTACTTTAGACCAAAGCACAAGCTACAAAAGAAGCTAAAACTGAAAACCAAAAATTGGAACTTATTCTAGACCTGACTAAGACCTAGCAAAACAAAACTCAGACCTGGGTGAGCTCATATGAGCCCTATGCAACCTCGACAAAACTGAGGAAACCTCAGTTTATAATAAGCCTGTGAACAGTGGCACTGACACCCAAAAGAGAAGCCTGTTTAGAGCTTTTAAGAAATTGCAAAATTCTGATAAAATGATGACAAGAAAGGGGACCAGTTGAAGTTTATGAAACAACAAATTTCACTGAATAAGATTCAGAATTGAGTCCAAGAAAAATGTCTCTCAGTTGGCTCAAAACTAGATTTTTAGTTTTTGACTTTTGATGAAAAATGAAATCTTGACTTTTTTGAGTTTTGAACTTGATTTGTAGACTGATATTGATGTTAATGATTGAAATGAGACTAAAGCAACCTATATCTATGTATTTTAGACACAATACAAGTGATTTGATTTCCTAAAACACAAATGATAAGTGTTAAAATAAGAGGACTAGGATTTTGACTTTAGGTGTATTGCAGGCACAAACTAAGACAGGTATGAGCTTAAATGAGCTAAACAAACATGATGCAACAAGGTTTAACCATCGCACAAACCTTGAACACGTATAAAAGAGCAAAGCCAAACACACCTTAATCAACTGCTTTGCAAATTTTATAAGACTACTACTGACCCAACTTGTTTAATGATCAAACTACATCTATATATCCTAAATACATCTTTTTAAACAGATTTGCACCAGTTTTAACTTCAAATAAAGAAAATGCAAAGAAACTAGAAATTTACTCACAAAGGGTCCTAGCCACTATGGCTTGAAACAATGAACCCAAGGATCACTAACCTATCCAAACCCCTATCCTAGCTCAATATCAACCCAATTCCATGGCTGCTTCACCCATTGACCAAATCTGCATCATATTTGCCCCTGTTTGACTTTTGTTGACCAAGTCCCAAGATTACTTAAATCTTGAATGTGAGCTTGTACAAAGTTATAATAAGCTCATTTAAGCTTGTTGAAGCTTAAAGGTAAGCTAAGAAGAGCTTTGATACATAAGTTTGAAAATGAGAATTGCAACAGTAAGCTTAACTAAGCAAAATGGTAATTTGACTTAAATTGAGACTTGAAAATGATTTATATTGATACTAGAACTTAAACTGAGTACATTATAACAAAAGGTTACGATTTTGAGCTTAACTAAAACTTAACATTAAAAACGACATTAAGAAATATTTAATAACTACAAGACTCTCTTAAACTCTTCCTTCTTCTTTCTTTTATAATCCAAACTCTTTGTCTCTCTCTTCTGAATAGTTCCCATCAATCCTTAGCCATTGGATGGCTCAAAATGATCCTAACCGTTTAAATGAGATTTTGGCGCCAAATTGCTTATCTGCCAATTGGGGTTGAGTGAGGGGGATGGAGGATCATTTAATGCTATTTGGAGGGTAGCTAAGGTGGGGGGAACAAGTTTGAGTGGAGTTGAGGAGGGGGGATGGGGATTGTCTGAGTTGCAGGCAGCAGGTGGAGGGGGTGACTTTTTTGGCGCTGCGGTTTGGTTTGACTGGGTAGGATTATTAAAAGGGGGGTTCAAAATGCAAGGGTCCAACAGGCAATGGCAGGGGTCAAGGGTTTATGACAAGGGTCCATTGGGTGTTTAAAGCTTTTAATAAAACAAGGACTAGTTTTGCCATTTCTGAAAATCAAAGGAACTATTCTGCCAATTAATCAAAGATGTTCCAAGGACTAGAAGTGACAAGCTTCAAAAGTACAGGGACCAAACTTGACAATTTCCAATTTCCAGGGGCCATTTCTGCCAAATTTCAAACTTGAAGGACCAATTTTGTAATTTTCTCAAACTTTTTATATTTTCCACCAAAGGACTAATTTTGACAA
Source organism: Chrysanthemum makinoi (assembly GCA_910596185.1). NCBI lineage: Eukaryota > Viridiplantae > Streptophyta > Magnoliopsida > Asterales > Asteraceae > Chrysanthemum > Chrysanthemum makinoi. The sequence goes on from OU343225.1 coordinate 87,072,997, forward strand.
GTTATGATTTAAAAAGGACCTTTGGTGATTTTTCTTTTGAAATTATGACTCAGGGACTATTTTTGACAATTTTAGAAACTTGGGGGCCTGAAACTGCCAATTATGCAAACTTTGCTCATTTTTCATCCGATTTTAAACATTTTGCATCTGAAACATATAAAATGCAATTTTGAGATATTTTCAGTATTTTGATGCATTTTGAGCATTTTTAGACGCTTTTGCAGTTGATTTGACTAAAAATGATGAGTATTTACACACTCATCAATTCCTCACACTAAACTATTGCTAGTCCCTAGCAATCTTTTGAGAAAACTTAATGGATTTGAATCTCTTTACCAAAAGCCATTACTTCTGGAGTAGCCAAATGTTTCAGTTCAAGTAAGAACTATGGTACAATGATAACCATCTGATTTATTGGCAAATCATAAACCATATAACGGATTTGATGTGTCTTTACCAGAAGCCGTTTGCTCTGGACTAGCCAACTCTTAGATAAATTATCAGAATTATCTTTGGTGAGCTGAATACCATACAATTTTGGGTAAATTGCAAGCCGTCAACGGATTTGATAAATCTTTACCAAGAGCCGTTTGCTCCTGGATTAGCCAATCCTTTAGTCTTACAGCATATGGCGGACGATAACCAAATGAGTAAGTGTAAAACACTTACTCCAAAAAAATTTTGGCCAAAAACGAGGGAATTGGGTGGATAATATATGATAAAATTCGTGAGAATTCCCCTCCACACTTAGAAATGAATATTGCCCTCAATATTCAAAGTACCTACGCATGATATGCCGAAACAAAGAACGTAAAAGGGAAATACTACGGCCATTATTTTGAAAGATTTTTTTTTTTTGAAACTTATATATATACACAACATGTGGGCAACCCCCCCACACTAGGGTGGTAGAAAATAGAAAGAAGTCAAAAATATGGGTGAAAACCCATATGGCATGCTACTGTTTTTGATTACCGAGTCGCTAGCTTGACTCGACCCCGCATTAATTTGTTCATGGGGAAGTAAGTGGAATAGACAATCTCCATCGGACTTTCATTCAAGATGTTTGGACAAACATTTGAAGCGCGAGAAAGTTCCACACCGATGAGATATATACGACGCACCGGCTCACAAATGATAAATGAAAATGCCGGGGTCAAAGATAGTGTCCTCACTCCCGAACGAGTGAAGAAGAGAGGAAGTCACCAGGTAGGTGAAGAAAAGAAGGAAAATCATGATTACGATCATGATAAGATCTTCTTCCTCAGGGTCAAGTGCAGTTGCACTTGTTTGGATTATATCGGTTGAGCTCTTTGGTTTGGAAAGCACCTCGGGAGGGAGGGTTGGAAAATTTGTCATAGAAATACAAACTCTCATGATTGAGAACTTTTCCCCCCGATCATGATTTTGCCATCCAAGCGATCATACTCCGGCGGAGTCATGATATGAGTGAGTTCATCTGAGAACTCCTTGAAGGTGAATGAATCATATTCGTAATTGATATGAGTGGGTTTACCGTGAACTCCTCCAATGTAAATGATTCATAATCGGGGAGAGAATTATGAAAATGAAAAGTGGTACTGCCACTAATCTTCTCTCCCATATTATCAAAATAGAAGGCTTTCATTTCCGAATAGAATCATCGGATAAAATGTCACTATCCTTTATGGGGATAGAGATGAAATAGGTTTTTCATTGAAAGCCTCGATTTTAGAAATGAGAAGATCTGACATTCAAGAATGTTGCACGAAGTGCTTCATCTTTGATTTCCGTGTCGTAACTTCATCATTCTTCTTCTAAGCTAACAAGCTCAGAAGGTAAATCTTCCATATAAACGATGTCTCCACAAGATAACGAATCGTCATCAATAGAATCGGAGCACATCTCAACATGATTACTTTGAAAGACAAGAGGAGGAGGGATATCACACACATGATCAAGAATTCCCGTGACTCTTGGGATTGGGACAAGGTTCTCAACACTAGACTTTATGAATTCGCTCTAATTCCTTTTCGTGAACAGTCAAGATGCTCGCCCCCATGCAGAGAGTGAGGGAATATCAGTGTGATAGCAGTTGTTTGAGATGGAATCTCAACCGCTGGGATATCAACGACCGAGAGGGTTGAGAAATAATATTCTTAAAAAGGATAAAACCCTCCTCGTCATCATCATATAGAGAGCCTTTAAGAAATTGGGAACGCCTTAGAGCTGCATGCTCTAGGGCTAATAATTCTTCCCTAGATTTGCGAGCCTCCCGTTCTTCGGCTAGCAATTCTCCTATGGTCTTTTCACCACTCACTTGATTCTTAAGGTTTTGAATTATATCATCAAGTTTTTCATTGCGGTTTCAAAATCTTGGGAGATTTCTTGAGACAACGGCTCAGGTGGAGTTTGAACCGTATAGTGCTGTGGAGGTTGGAAATTATCAAAACCTAAGTATAGCAATTTTGATTCCACCGCTGACATTGAAAATTATCGTGAGGACCTCCACAATTCTCACAACAAGTAAAACCGATGTAATGCTGTGGAGTCGTATGTGCCTGGAGTCATAATTGTTATCAAGAACCCGCCCATGACAAGCGCGTGTTTCCCGATTGACAATCGAACTGTAGTGTGAACCACCACAGTACTCACAACAAAGAAAATCTGTTGAGTCTGACTGTGAATCATATGGATTTTGGTCATAACCAAAGTTCTCGAGCATCACCGAAAACTGTTCATAGACAAACGTGTTTTCGGATTGACACTCAAATCCTTGGTGAGGACCTCCACAATATTCACAACAAAGAATGTTGATTATATGAAGATAAGTCGGGCTGTGGTGGGTAATTGGAAAAGTTTGAAGGGTCGTTAAATGAGTTCGGATTAGGATCATAATCAAATGAATTCCTCGAACCACAAAACAAACAACTCCCGTTATGAATATCATTACCACATTGCACACAAGTACACCAACCACATGTGGTGAACCAAAAGAGGCTCACCACAACCGACACAAGGAATAAACGATTGCATTTGAGAGTAATGAGAAAGAATCGGTTCATTCAAAGAATCAACAAAACCAACATGGTGATCCAGATGACTATCAAGTCTCAAGAACATTCTCAAAAATCCGGAGGTGGGACAAGTGGTGTGCTCTGAGAGCTAGCAATTTCCACCACTTCCGTTATGGTCTCCGGTTCGGGTTCTTGAGAAACGTGAAGATTAGGCAAGTCATTCTTGCTAGTCACCGGTGTTTGAACGGTTTCATCGTAATCAATTTCGATTCTCGACCTTTTTCATCTACCAAATAATTTGTTCAATTAGATTACGGCTCTAAATTCAAAGAGATTGTCCTCGAATCCCCTGGGTGCTTGAGGTAGCTCCGACATTTGAACGGGTTTGTCAACATTAGAACGTATTTCTGGTTGTGGCGGGTGGTCGAAATAACTTTGAAAAGAATTTTTGATGGATAATTCGCACGAATTGCAAAATTCGCTTGAACTAGGCCTTCCACACCACTCACACACACTTGTGACGATGATGTTGACGATTGCTCACATAAGAATTAAACATATAGAGGGTTAAAGAGATAGAATCAAACGGTTTTGAGGTTAAAGAAGAGTAGAATCAAACTAGATTTGCGGGGTAAGAGAAATAGAATCATACGGATAAGAGGAATGAGAAGAGTATTTTTGTATTTTTGGATAAGAAAATATAAACATATACAGATGGATGGTATGAACAAAGAGTGAATATCCAAATTACTAATCTGCCAAACGTAAGATAATCAAAGATAAACAGCTGCAAGCGGGCCTACTAAAATTTGATGCGTTCAAAATAAGCTAATCACTCAAGCCTGCCACTTGTGAATGGCGAATCAGTAACTGCCTTAAAACTGCCTAAGCACGAATGCAATGAAGATTTGGGAGTATAGTGTTTCCTGGGTCGTTATGTCCCAATGAGCTATGCAATGGATTATCAAACGAAGTGATCGAGGAATTTGAACGAAAAAAGGATTTGAGAATGATATTATAACTACGTAAAAAGCCAACAAATTAAAACGGCTTAAATGAAAATTAAAGGAGATTAAAAAGATAAAATCTATTAAATAAACGCTATCACTATAATTAAAATGATGTTTTGTTTTTATGTTTTTACAAAATCAAATTAAAAACTACGCGACGTACAAATAAAAACGTGAAACTTAAACAATATAAATCCTAAAAATATGAAAAATACATTTTTACATTCCTAATGATAAAAGAAAATTTATAGAAAAATAAAATTATTTTTATAACTAATAAATTAATTATTATTAATTAAAAACAAGTTTTAACTATTAAATATTAACCTAAAATACAAGAAATTAGGGAATAAAGCTAGAAAAATAAAGTTATGAATTGGAAAAGTCTAAAATATCAAAATAGAATTTTTAAAACTATTTTTATATTTTTCTGATTATTTTTGTATTTTTTATGAATTTTAAACTATTAAAAACTAATTAAATTACTAAAAATTACAAAATAAACTATGAAAAATCTGGAAAATTACTTTTTTCACTTTTTATATTTATCTAAACCTAATAAAAATGAAAAATTATTTTTTTGAACCTTTTCTGAATTTTTTGTATTAAAAGCTATTTAAAAATGCTTAAAAACTAATTTAAATTAAGAAAAATAGCAAATCAACTTAGAAAAATCTGAAAATTTCAGGAAAAGTCTAAAATAATATTAGGAATCTGAGAAAAATGGAAAAACAGGGTGCTATGTGGAGGAATTTGAAACTGCTTTACAAGTGCTTATTGAAATAAGCACTTGAATAAGCTAAAGTGGCACAACAAGCACCAACCTGACATGAAGTTCTAAACTGCTAAAACAACTAAAATGCAACAATTAACAACAGACCTTAACCTCTATATTACAAGTTTGCTCAGATTTGATGATGTGAGATTATGAGCTACAACAGCTTTCTGGGGTTACTTTGGACCAAAGCACAAGCTACAAAAGAAGCTAAAACTGAAAACCAAAAATTGGAACTTATTCTAGACCTGACTAAGACCTAGCAAAACAAAACTCAGACCTGGGTGAGCTCATATGAGCCTTATGCAACCCTGGACAAAACTGAGGAATCCTCAGTTTATAATAAGCCCCGTGAACAAAAGGGCACTTGACACCCAAAAGAGAAGCCTGTTTAGAGCTTTTAAGAAATTGCAAAATTCTGATAAAATGATGACAAGAAAGGGGACCAGTTGAAGTTTATGAAACAACAAATTTCACTGAATAAGATTCAGAATTGAGTCCAAGAAAAATGTTCTCATTGGCTCAAAACTAGATTTTCAGCTTTTGACTTTTGATGAAAAAATGAAATCTTGACTTTTTTGAGTTTTGAACTTGATTTGTAGACTGATATTGATGTTAATGATTGAAATGAGACTAAAGCAACCTATATCTATGTATTTTAGACACAATACAAGTGATTTGATTTCCTAAAACACAACAGATAAGCTGTCAGTAAACAAAGTAGGACTAGGATTTTGACTTTAGGTGTATTGCGTGCACAAACTAAGACATTGTATGAGCTTAAATGAGCTAAACAAACATGATGCAACAAGGTTTAACCTCTGCACAAACCTTGAACACAGATAAAAGAGCAAAGCCAAACACACCTTAATCAACTGTTTTGCAAATTTTTATAAGACTACTACTGACCCAACTTGTTTAATGATCAAACTACATCTATATATCCTAAATACATCTTTTTAAACAGATTTGCACCAGTTTTAACTTCAAATAAAGAAAATGCAAAGAAACTAGAAATTTACTCACAAAGGGTCCTAGCCACTATGGCTTGAAACAATGAACCCAAGGATCACTAACCTATCCAAACCCCTATCCTAGCTCAATATCAACCCAATTCCATGGTCAGCTTCACCCATTGACCAAATCTGCATCATATTTGCCCCTGTTTGACTTTTGTTGACCAAGTCCCAAGATTACTTAAATCTTGAATGTGAGCTTGTACAAAGTTATAATAAGCTCATTTAAGCTTGTTGAAGCTTAAAGGTAAGCTAAGAAGAGCTTTGATACATAAGTTTGAAAATGAGAATTGCAATAAAGTAAGCTTAACTAAGCAAAATGGTAATTTGACTTAAATTGAGACTTGAAAATGATTTATATTGATACTAGAACTTAAACTGAGTACATTATAACAAAAGGTTACAGATTTTTGAGCTTAACTAAAACTTAACATTAAAAACGACATTAAGAAATATTTAATAACTACAAGACTCTCTTAAACTCTTCCTTCTTCTTTCTTTTATAATCCAAACTTTTGTCTCTCTTCTTCAATAGTTCCCATCAATCCTTAGCCATTGGATGGCTCAAAATGATCCTAACCGCTTAAAATGAGATTTTGGCGCCAAATTGCTTATCTGCCAATTGGGGTTGAGTGAGGGGGATGGAGGATCATTTAATGCTATTTGGAGGGTAGCTAAGGTGGGGGGAACAAGTTTGGAGTGAGTGAGGGATGGGGATTGGTCGATTGCAGGCACTGCGTGCAAAGCAGGAGGGGGTGACTTTTTTGCCAGGTTTGGTTTGACTGGGTAGGATTATTAAAGGGGGTTCAAAATGCAAGGGTCCAACAGCAAATGGCAGGGGTCAAGGGTTTATGACAAGTGGTCCATCGGGTGTTTAAAGCTTTTAATAAAACAAGGACTAGTTTTGCCATTTCTGAAAATCAAAGGACCTATTCTGCCAATTAATCAAAGATGTTCCAAGGACTAGAAGTGACAAGCTTCAAAAGTAAAGGACCAAACTTGACAATTTCCAATTTCCGTATGGGCCATTTCGCCAAATTTCAAACTTGAAGGACCAATTTTGTAATTTTCTCAAACTTTTTATATTTTCCACCAAAGGACTAATTTTGACAAGTTATGATTTAAAAGGACCTTTGGTGATTTTACTTTTGAAATTATGACTCAGGGACTATTTTTGACAATTTTAGAAACTTGGGGACCTGAAACCGCCAATTATGCAAACTTTGCTCATTTTTCATCGATTTTAAAACATTTTGCATCTAAAACATATAAAATGCAATTTTGAGATATTTTCAGTATTTTGATGCATTTCTGAGCATTTTTAGACGTTTTGCAGTTCAGATTTGACTAAAAATGATGAGTATTTACACACTCATCAACGACGAAAGAGTTAAACGTCTCGTGTAAACCGAGTTGGGCCGTTTGTTTGTTCGTTGAATCAAGGAGCCGAGAACCCATATGGGCGTGGGTTTTTGTGTGCTCGGTTGGACTAGGCCGAACCCAACCCCTCCTAAAGCCCTAAACTAAATGTTACTAGCTATAAATACAATACATAAACTCAAAAGTGAAACCCTAGTTTTGGGTTGCCTCTCTTTCTTTCTTTGCTCACCGGCCGAACCCTACAACCTTGGTGTCGAGATTTTGCTTCAACCAAGTTAAGGTATAACGGTTTCACGCTTTCCTTTGATGCACCTTTAAGAATATGTTGTCGCATGTTTGTTTTGAGTCGACTTGGTTTCTTTTTCCTTGTGTCGAGCCGTATGAAACCAACAAAGAACAAACCATACAATTTGAACCTTATAAGTATTAAAGAGTATGTTACGTAATAAGTATTATTGAATCGGATCATGGTTAGGTCGAGTATATGAGAACCGAACCACATGCATGTGAACCGAACCATGTGTATGTTTCGGTTAAGGTGTAAAACATGGTAACTTGAATATGTAAAGTACTTAGATGAGCTAGGTTTTGCGTAATAACCTATTAAAGAAACCTAGGTTTGAACCAAAACATATAAGAGTTTTGAACATGTATTAAATAAGTAAGAGGTCATATAAACATAAACCCTAGTTTGAAATGTGAACTGAATAGTGCATGCCGAACCCTAAATGGTTTGTGTGTCATGCAGTTGTTTTATAAGTCAAGTGAGCTTGTAGATATGTAAACGTAGTACGTGGTCATATTTAGTCGAAGCTATGGTGCGTGTGTGTGTGTAAATGTGTATTTAATCCGGATAATAAGTAATTTGTGTGTCACATAAAATCATAAACGTGCATGGGAATAAAAGTTGAAGTATAACATGTATATAAGTAACGTATGGTTAAGACATGAAGGTGTTAGGTTAAGTAGCGAGTCATTAAAAGACGGAACATGAAAAGTAAATGCATATTAATGTGATATTAAAAGAAGGAGAAAACCCTAGAACATAATGAGAGTCGATTATGGTTTGAAGCTAAGAGTGTTAATTTATTTCATGTGTGAGTTATGACGTTTAAACTATTTTCACATTTAACCCTAAACTTAAATAAATGACATAATGAACCCTAATCTATGATATTAATTATAAACACTTAAGTCTCATTTAATCATAAAACCCTAAAGTATGAAGATCACTAAATACACTAAGTATAAACACCAAATGTTAAAAGATCATTTCGACGATTATGGAATCACAAATAACATGGACGATCAAGTAATGTGTATAGGTTCCGTGAAGAAGGAGTAATCCTTTGCTTCCGTGATTTCGCTTTTCGATCATTTGCTTGGAATAAGGTACGATATTCGACCTTTTCAAGAAGGTTCCTTTAACGCTTTCGTTAACTTTTATATTAGGGATTCCTAAGCCTTTGCTATGAACCCCATTCCGTTTTGTTTGAGCTGTTGCTTATCCGAACTCTCGATTTCAATTGGAAACATTTGATTTTGAACTATATGATATGAAAACTCTGATTTTGAAAATATGAATAACCTTTTGATAAAATATGATCTGTGGCAGCTTATGACATTCTGATTTGACCTAAGATAGTTTGACACACGAGCCAAATATTTCACTAGTCATGAGGGTTCCATGTCCGTATCAAGATGCACTTCTCGATATGACTCTAGGGCAAGAGAGTGATGTTCGCCACGCTCCCCGATGGGGAGCATATTTTGTATATGTAGGAAGGAGCGTATGGATGCATCCTAGATCCGTTATCCTATCCGTATATGTTATCTGATGATTGATGCTGCGCATATGCACGCCCTTCATAACTCGTAGGTCTCCCTACAAATGTTGCCTTACGAGAAATGTTGCTTTACGAGAAATGTTGCCTTACGAGAAATGTTGCCTTGTGAGAATATGATTATGATCTGATATTTGTTTCTGGGCTCGTGGTAGTTAACTATAAACTTTATTTGAAAATTCTGATTTATACTTTGAAAATGATTATGATTTTGCTATCAATCGTTTGTTATATTTCATATTCGATATCGTTTAGTATTCGCTTTGCTTTCATATCTGCTCATCGGGCTTTTGAAGCTCAAACAGACTTTTCTTTTCTTCCACGCGGGTATCTAAGCATTGGAAGCTGGGTTTTGCTTTTGGGATGAGTGCATTGTGGACTTACCTTAGAGATTATTTAGCTTTGATCTTTGATGCCATTTAAGACTTATTATTTCGACATATTTTGTTGGAGTTATTTTTCCGTTGGGACCTATGTATTGAAGTCGTGTTGACTTGAATTATTCCGCATTTATGTTAAGACTTCTTTTGGATAATTATGTTGCTTTGATATGACACCATTGTTTGTGATTCCTTTACCCTTGTCTGCCGGGCGCTACAATTTATGGCATCAGAGCCCAAGTTTACGACTTGTAGTGGACCTCGTGACATATGGACCCTAGGTTTTGAGACCCTAGAGCTTAGGCTTTGACCGTGAGGATTGGGTAGACTTTAGGTTTCCTTCTGCTAACTTTCATTTCAGATCTCACCTTTGTTCATTTTGCTAATCGCTGGAATATCGTCTCGATGGTTCGAACTCGTACTAACGGTAGCGCTGATGGAGACGATGATATTCCCGGCTTGGATGCCGCGTTGCCAATGCGCCAACACTCTTTTCCTCGGTCTTACTACACCCGAGGTGATGACACAGTGATCAACAACATTCGAATCGACGGTGCTTCGGGTAGTGGTGGAGGAAATCAACCCGCCTAAGATTCACACTTGGCTCTAGCTTCCGTAAGCTCAAGCCTCTTTCTTTAGCACCTGCCAACTACCCCAATCGAGGCCGAAGACCGGATTACTCATATTGAGAAGCCGCTTGAAGTACCGGGTTGTGGAGATGAATTTAAGACCTGCTTGGCTGATTTAAGTTGGAGGGTGATGCTTTGAATTGGTGGAAGGCACTCAAACAAGCAAGAGGAGGAGATGCTTTTGCTATTGCTTGTACTTGGGCGGAGTTTCGGACTATCTTCTATAACCGTTATTTCCCGAGCGCGAACAACAAAGGTAAGGAGGGATTATCAAGGAATTTACCGCTTGATCATGAGAACTCCAATGAGTACATGGGTAGGTTTATGAGGTGGTAAGTTTGTGGGAACAAATGCTGAGATGGTAGGCGCGTGCTAAGCACTTCAAGTGGGGATTGAAGAAGTGGGTGTTGGACCGACCGCTTAACACCGAAATGGATGTGTCTACCGCAATGACGCAGCCGAACATTGAGATCTTTCATGAGGGTTCGGTTCCAACAAGCGTAATCGGCGGTGATCGGATTCAAGGTAGGACGCAGTAATGATTATAAGGGAAACTCGCGTGAGTTATGATTCGAGGAGTCAAGTGGATAGGAGTTATGATCACGGTCGGGCCAAAGAAGGAATATGGACTCGAGACGAGGGGTCGATATAGCAGAGTGCTGGTAAGAATGGAAATGATCGCAGAATCAAGGTAACACAACCACCATACAACAAGGATCACGGCTCGAGGATCAAATCAGTGGTTTGCTTCAGATCTTCCGTCAAGAAAGGATACCAAGTTTTGCCTCCCACCTATCTCTCGTACTACTTGTGGAAAGGCTCATCCCGACCGTGTTTAAGGCAACCGTGGATGTTTCTCTTGTGGTTCCACTACTCACAAGATCAAGGATTGCCCTAAGAGGAACCCTGATTCCTCGAAACTACATCAAGCCACCTACTACGGACGCGGTTTATGCTACTACTCTGAATCAGCGAGAGCACTTCAGTACCATTACGCACTCTTTACATTGATGATTATTCGCTTTCTTTATTTAACACCGGTGCCACACACTCCATTATATCCGTCACATTTGCTAAGAAACTTAATATGAAGCCCAAACCGCTAACAAAGCACTTATCAATTTCTACGCCTATGAAAAACCACATGATCATTGATCATAAATACGCTAAGTGTCCTCTTCGCTTTGATGATCGTATTCGCTTTGTAAATCTGTATCCTCTCGATATGGTCGACTTTGATATCATTCTAGGCATGGATTGGTTGGCTTATGATAGAGCTTCAATTGGATCGCTATGCTAGAACAAGATCTTTGGAGACGAAACATCCTGAATTTGTTTATTATGGTTCTCAACCTCTCAAATCAAGTTTATTTCTCACGCATACGACCATGCTTGCTCATGGGTGCCAAGGTTTTCTGGCATCCGTTAGGACACATCTTTGGAGAATCCTAACATTGAAAACCTTTCTGTTTGCAGATTCACCGACGCTTCCCGATGAACTCCCCGTATTCCCCGCCTAGAGAAGTTGAGTTTAGCATTGAGTTAATTCCCGTGCCGAACCGATTTAAGGCTCCAGTATCGTATGGCACCTGTAGAGAATCAAGGAGTTGAAGGACCTGCAAGAGATGATAGAAAATGGATTTATTCGACCCGTGTTTCTCCATGGGGCACCTCGTTTTTGTGAAGAAGAAGGATGGAAGTATCGCCTATGTATCACTACCGCGGAACTCAATCGATACTATTCGTAACCGTTATCCTCTCGCCCGATTGATGATTTGTTTGATCAACTACAAGGAGCTAAGTTATTTTCTAAGATTGATTCGAGATTCGTTACCACCACTACGTGTGAGGGAGCAAGATGTTCCTAAGACCGCCGCACGTGACATATGGTCATTATGAATTTCGTTATGCCTTCGGTTTGACAAATGCTACCGGCAGATTTATGGACCTAATGAATCGTGTTTTCCATGAGTTTCTAACAAGTTTGTTATCGTTTTCATCGACGAAATTTTGGTTTACTCCAAGTCCAAGAAGAGCATGAACAACATCTCCGGATAGTTTTGGAGATTTTGAGGAAGAAGAAGTTGTACGCCAAATTTTCTCAAGTGAAGTTTTGTTAAAACAAGTCGCTCCTTGGTCATGTAGTATCTCACGATGGTATCACCATGGATCCGCTCTAAGGTTGAGGCTATCACTAAATGGCCAAGACCTCACGCATGTGACTGAGGTTAGGAGTTTTCTAGGACTTGTCGGTTACTACCGACGCTTTGTTGAAGGTTTCTCTCGTTTAGCTTTGCCCCTAACCCAACTGATGAGAAAAGGAGAAAAGTTTGTATGGACGGATGAACGAGAAGAGAGTTTTGAGGAGTTGAAATGGAGATTGGTGTCCGCTCCTATTTTGACTCTTCCATCCGTTCGAGGATTTCAAATTTATAGTGATGCATCTAAGAAAGGATTAGGCTGTGTTTTGATGCAACATGGAAAGGTGATAGCTTACGCTTCAAGACAACTGAAACCGTATGAGGAGAATTACCCAAATCATGACCTTGAGTTAGCCGGGTGGTGTTCGCGATTGAAGATCCGAGACATTACTTGTATGGAGAGACGTGTGATATTTTCACTTACCATAAGAGTCTCAAGTATATTTTCACTCAGAAAGAACTTAACATGAGACAAAGAAGATGGTTAGAACTTCATAAGGATTATGACACCAACATTCAAGCACCATCCCGGTAAGGCTAATGTGGTTGCCGACGCACTTAGCCTGAAATCGCATTCTTGCAAGTATTGAGATTGAACCTAGGATTATTCGTGACTTAGAACGTTTGGATGTTGAGTTGTGTGTACGAGGTTTTGATGGATACCGGGCTAGTATGAAGGTGGAGTCGAACCTTATACTGCAAATTAAAGAAGCTCAGAAAGATGACGCGCTGTGGGCGTGAGCAAAAATGTAGAAGAAGGCAAGGCACGGTTTAAGGTTGATAATGACAGAATTGTATGGTATGAAGATAGGCTCTGTGTTCCCAATGATTCAGATTTCAGAAAGTTATGACAAGCTCATAGTTCTCCTTTCACTATCCATCCCGTTCTACCAAGATGTATAGGATTTGAAACAAGATTTCGTGGAATGGCATGAAGCAAGATGTATGACGCTTTGTGTCAAGTGTATGATTTGTCAAAGTGTTAAGATTGAACACCAGGGCTAGTGGACCGCTTGCAACCATTGATATTCCGACATGGAAGGATAAGATATCTATGGATTTTGTGATGGACTACCTCTTACTCGAAGAAGCATGATGTATTTGGGTAGTTGTTGATCGACTAACCAAATCCGCTCATTTCTTACCAATTAGAAAGGATTATGGTATTGGTAGATTGGCGGAAATTTTTCAGAAAGAGATAGTTAGACTTCATGGTACTCCCATCTATTGTGTCCAGAGATCCGCTTTACTCGCTTCTCGAAAGGTTTGCAAAAAGCTTGGGGTACTCGACTTAATTTTAGTACGGCATTTCATCCTCAAACAGATGGTCGGTCAGAGAGGACTATTCGCCTTAGAGGACATAAGGGCTTGTGCTTTAGAATGGACCGCAAATGATGAATATTTGTGTTTAGTAGAGTTTGCATACAATAACAGCTTGGCATGCTAGCATTAAGGCAGACCGCTTGAACTTTTATGGAGGAAATGTAGATCACCTACTTGTTGGGATGAAGTAGGTGAACGCTTAATTGAAGGTCTGGAAATGATTGAGATCAAGAATGAGAAAGTAGCTATTGCTAGATAAAAGCTGAAGGAGGCTAGGTCTCCTCGTAGTGCTATGCCGACAAGCATCGCCGTGATTTAGAATTTCGGGTTGAGATCGTGGTATTTTTGAAAGTCTCACCGTTTAGAGGTGTGAAACGCTTGGAATCAAGGGCAAGCTCACCCTCGATTATCTGGTCCTTTGAAATTCGAACGATAGGAGAAGTTTCAGATCGATTAGCACTTCCGCCATCGATGTTCATGACGTTTCCATGTATCTCTCCTAAGGGATACAATTATCATCCGTTACGCGGTGCTTCTTATCCGTTTGATCAAATTCAATCCGATATGTCTTTGTTTGAAGAACCGGAAGCTATTTTAGAAAGGCAAGAAAGAGTCATGAGAAATAAAGTCATTCCGTTCGTTAAGATTCTTTTGAAAAATCACCCGACGCGAGGCTACCCGAGACCAAGAGTCGATGCGAGCTAGTTATCCTCATTTCTTTGAATAGTTTGGTATGTTCTCATTTCGTTGTTTGCTTTCATTTCAATTTTCGAGGACGAAAATTCTTCTTTAGAGGGAAGAGTTGTAAACCAAAATCTAAAACATGAATAAAGACTAAAATACCCTTGAAAGTTTAAAATTTTATAAATAATGAAAATACGCTTATAATCATTTAACTAAAAATTAAAACCTAACTAATAATTAGAATTTAACTAAAATAATATATATGTGATCATTATAGTAATGACTAAAGAGTTAAACGCCTCGTGTAAAACCGAGCAATGCTTGTTTGTTCAAGTTGGATCAAGGAGCCGAGAACCCATATGGGCGTGGGTTTTTGTGTGCTCGGTTGGACTAGGCCGAACCCAACCCCTCCTAAAGCCCTAAACTAAATGTTACTAGCTATAAATACAATACATAAACTCAAAAGTGAAACCCTAGTTTTTGATTGCCTCTCTTTCTTTTCTTTGCTCTCACTCTGCCGAACCCTACAACCTTGGTGTCGAGATTTTGCTTCAACCAAGTTAAGGTATAACGTGTTTCACGTTTTCCTTTGATGCACCTTAAGTTAATATGTTGTCGCATGTTTGTTTTAGTCGACTTGTGTTTCTTTTTCCTTGTGTCGAGCCGTATGAAACCAACAAAGAACAAACCATACAATTTGAACCTTATAAGTATTAAAGAGTATGTTACGTAATAAGTATTATTGAATCGGATCATGGTTAGGTCGAGTATATGAGAACCGAACCACATGCATGTGAACCAAACCATGTGTATGTTTCGGCTAAGGTGTAAAACATGGTAACTTGAATATGTAAAGTACTTAGATGAGCTAGGATTTCGTATAACCTATTAGCCAAAACCTAGGTTTGAACCGAAACATATAAGAGTTTTGAACATGTATTAAATAAGTAAGAGGTCATATAAACATAAACCCTAGTTTGAAATATGAACCGAAAGGTATGCCGAACCCTAAATGGTTTGTGTATCATGCGGTTGTTTTATAAGTCAAGTGAGCTTGTAGATATGTAAACGTAGTAATGCGGGTCATATTTAGTCGGTTATGGCGTGTGTGTAAAATGTGTATTTAATCCGATAATAAGTAATTGTGTGTCACATAAAATCATAAACGCATGGAATAAAAGTTGAAGTATAACATGTATATAAGTAATGTATGGTTAAGACATGAAGGTGTTAGGTTAAGTAGCGAGTCATTAAAAGACGGAACATGAAAAGTAAATGCATATTAATGTGATATTAAAAGAAGGAGAAAACCATAGAACATAATGAGAGTCAGACATGGTTTGAAGCTAAGAGTGTTAATTGTTATTTCATGTGTGAAGTTATGACGCTTAAACTATTTTCACATTTAACCCTAAACTTTAATAAATGACATAATGAACCCTAATCTACTTATATTAATTATAAACACTTAAGTCTCATTTAATCATAAAACCCTAAAGTATGAAGATCAACAATACACTAAGTATAAACACCAAATGTTAAAAGATCATTTCGACGATTATGGAATCATAAATAACATGGACGATCGTTAATGTGTATAGGTTCGTGGAAGAAGGAGTAATCCTTTGCTTTCCGTATTTCTGCTTTTCAATCATTTGCTTTGGAATAAGGTACGATATTCTCGACCTTTTCAAGAAAGGTTCCTTTTAACGCTTCGTTAGCTTTTATATTAGGGTTTCCTAAGCCTTTGCTATGAACCCCATTCCGCTTTTGTTTGAGCGCTGCTTATCTCAACTCGATTTCTGAATTATGAAACATTTGATTTTGAACTATATGATATGAAAACTCTGATTTTGAAAATATGAATAACCCTTTGATAAAATATGATCTCGGTCGCTATGACATTCTCGATTTGACCTAAGATAGTTTGACACCCGAGCCAAATATTTCACTAGACATGGGGGTTCCATGTCCCAGACATGATGCACTTCGATATGACTCTAGGGCAAGAGAGTGATGTTCTCGCACGCTCCCGGATGGGGAGCATATTTTGTATATGTAGGAAGGAGCGTATGGATGCATCCTAGATCTGTATCTCGCATCCGTTATATGTTATCCGATGATTGATGTCGCGGCATGCACGCCCTTCATAACTCGTAGGTCTCCCCTACAAATGTTGCCCTACGAGAAATGTTGCCTTACGAGAAATGTTGCCTACTAGAAATGTTGCCTTGTGAGAATATGATTATGATCTGATATTTGTTCTCGGCTCGTGGTAGTTAACTATAAACTTTATTTGAAAATTCTGATTTATACTTTGAAAATGAATATGATTTTGCTATCAATCGCTTATTATATTTCATATTCGATATCGCTAGTATTCGCTTTGCTTTCATATCCGCTTCATCGGCTTTTGAAGCTCACCCGCACTTTTCTTTTCTTCCGCGGCATGTATCTAAGCATTGAAGTTGGGTTTTGCTTTGGGATGAGTGCATGAGTGGACTTACCTTAGAGATTATTTAGCTTTGATCTTTGATGCCATTTAAGACTTATTATTTCAGATATTTGGAGTTATTTTTCCTACTGACCTATGTATTGAAGTCGTGTTGACTTGAATTATTCCGCATTTATGTTAAGACTTCTTTTGGATAATTATGTTTGCTTTGATATGACACCATTGTTTGCGATTCCTTTACCCTTGTCGGGTCGGGCGCTACAATTTATGGTGGCATCGTGAGCCTGTGCCACACTTGTATTCGTGGACTCCGACATATGGACCTTAGGTTTTGAGACCCTAGAGCTTAGGCTTTGGACCTCGTGAGGATCGGGGTAGACTTTAGGTTTCCTTCAGTTAACTTTCATTTATCTCAATTCTTTTGTTCATTTTGCTAATCGTTGAATATCGCTCGATGGTTCAACTCGCATCAATCTTAGCTACCATGGAGACGATGATATTCCCGCTTGGATGCCGTGGGTTGCCACGCGCCAACACCTTTTCCCTCGGTCTTACTACACTCGAGGTGATGACAGGTGATCAACAACATTCGAATCGCATCGGGTGTCGGGTAGTGGTGGAGGAAATCAACCTCACGGGCATTCACACTTGGCTCTAGCTGCTTAAGCTCCGCTCTTTCTTTAGCACCGCCGCTAATTCTTAATCGAGGCCGTAAGACCGGATACTTATATTGGAAGCCGCTTGAAGTAATCGGGTTGCGGAGATGAATTTAAGATCCGCTTGGCTGCATTTAAGTTGGAGGGTGATGCTTTGAATTGGTGGAAGGCACTAAACAGCAAGAGGAGGAGATGCTTTAAGCATTACTGTACTTGGGCCGAAGTTTCGACTATCTTCTATAACCGCTACTTCCCCGACAGTCAACAACAAAGGTATGAGAGGATTATCAAGGAATTTACCGCTGATCATGAGAACCCAATGAGTATGGGTGGTTTATGAGGCCGTAAGTTTCAAGGAACAAATGCCGAGATATGTAGGCGCCAAAGCACTTCAAGTGGGGATGAAGAAGCCGGTGTTGGACCGACCGCTTAACACCGAAAGTATGAGGATGTGCCTACCGCAATGACGCAGGCTCGTAACATTGAGATCTTTCACGAGGGTTCGGTTCCAACAAGCGTAATCGCCGATGGTGATCTGATTCAAGGTAGGACGCAGTAATGATTATGCGGAAAACTCCGGGCAGGAGTTATGATTCGAGGAGTCAAGTGGATAGGAGTTACGATCACGTGGGTCACCAGAAGGAATATGGACCTGTGCGCTCGGCATGGTGGGTCTATAGCGCAGTCAGCCGTAAGAATGGAAATGATCGCCGAATCATGTAACAATAACCGCTACAACAGGATCGCTACCGCGGATCAAATCGTGGTCGTGAAGCCAGATCTTCCGTCGCAAGAAAGATACCAGTTTTGCCTCCCCAATTCCATTCACTACTTGTGGAAAAGGCCCATCCGGACCGCAGGTTTTGGCAAGTAAATCAGGATGTTTCTCTTGTGGTTCCACTACTCACAAGATCAAGGATTGCCCTAAGAGAACCCGTGATTCCCGGAAACTACATCAAGCCGCCACCTACTAATGGACGTTTATGCTACTACTGAATCAGCGGAGCGCACTTCAAAGTACCATTACGCACTCTTTACATTGATGATTATTCTGCCTTCGCTTATTTGACACCGGTACAATACACTCCATTATATCTGTCACATTTGCTAAGAAACTTAATATGAAGCCCAAACCGCTAACAAAACACTTATCAATTTCTACCATGAAAAACCATATGATCATTGATCATAAATATGCTAAGTGCCCTCTTCGTTGATGATCGATTCTTGGAAACTGTATCCTCTCGACATATGGTCAATTTTGATATCATTCTAGGCATGGATTGCTGGCTTATCATAGAGCTTCAATTGACCGCTATGCTAGAACAAAGATCTTTGGAGACGAAAACATCCTGAATTTGTTTATTATGGTTCTCAACCTCTCAAATCAAGTGTTTATTTTCGCTATGAAGGCACCGACCATGCTTGCTCATGGGTGCCAAGGTTTTCGCATCTCAAGTATGACACATCTTTGGAGAATCCTAACATTGAAAACCTTTTCTCGTTGTTTGCTAATTCACCCATCGCTTTTTCCGATGAACTCCCCGTATTCCCCGCCTAGAGAAGTTGAGTTTAGCATTAGTTAATTCCGGTGTCGAACCGATTTCAAGGCTCGTATCGCATGGCACCTCGTGAGAATCCAAGGAGTGAAGGAGAGCTGCAAGAGATGATAGAAAATGGATTTATTCGACCAAAGGTTTCTCCATGGGGCGCACTGCCTTGTTTGTGAAGAAGAAGGATGGAAGTAGCGCGTCATGTATCGACTACCGGAACTCAATCGTATTACTATTCGTGAATCAAGTATCCCTCCCCGGCCGTATTGATGATTTGTTTGATCAACTACAAGAGCTAAGTTCTTTCTAAGATTGATCCGAGATCCGCTACCACCACCACGTGTGAGGAGCAAGATGTTCCTAAGACCGCTGCCAAGACCGCATATGGTCATTATGAATTTCTCGTTATGCCTTTCGTTTGACAAATGCGCCCGCAGATTATGGACCTAATGAATCGTGTTTTCCATGAGTTTCGACAAGTTTGTTATCGCTTTCATCGACGCATTATTTGGTTTACCAGTCCGGAAGAAGAGCATGAACAACATCTCCGAATAGTTTTGGAGATTCTGAGGAAGAAGAAGTTGTACGCCAATTTTCGGCTGAAGTTTTGTTAAAACAAGTCGCTTCCTTGGTCATATAGTATCTACGATGGTATCACCATGGATCCTTCTACACAGGCTATCACTAAATGGCCAAGACCTACCATGTTGGATCGAGGTTAGGAGTTTCTAGGACTTGCCGGTTACTAACACCGACGCTTTTGTTGAAGGTTTCTCGCTTAGCTTTTGCCCCTAACCCAACCGGAAGGAGAAAAGGAGAAAAGTTTGTATGGACGGATGAACGAGAAGAGAGTTTTGAGAGTTGAAACGAGATTGGTGTCCGCCCTATTTTGACTCTTCCATCCGTTCTCGAGGATTTCAAATTTATAGTGATGCATCTAAAGGATTAGGTCAAGGTTTTGATGCAACATGGAAAGGTGATAGCTTACGTCAAGACAATCAAACCGTATGAGGAGAATTACCCAACACATGACCTTGAGTTAGTTACCGTGGTGTTCGTGATTGAAGATCCGGAGACATTACTTGATGGAGAGACGGTGATATTTTCACCGACCATAAGAGTCTCAAGTATATTTTCACCGTAAAGAACTTAACATGAGACAAAGAAGATGGTTAGAACTTCTTAAGGGTTATGACACCAACATTCAAGCACTCATCCCCGGGTAAGGCTAATGTGGTCATTGACGCACTTAGTCGAAATCAGCATTCTTGCAAGTATTGAGATTAAACCTAGGATTATTCGTGACTTAGAACGTTTGGATGTTGAGTCAAGGTGTACGAGGTTTGATGGATACCGGGCTAGTATGAAGGTGGAGTCAAACCTTATACCGCAAATTAAAGTAAAGTTCTAAAGATGACGCTAGCTGCCGTGAGTTAAAATGTAGAAGAAGGTGCTGCACGGCTTAAGGCTGATAATGACGAATTGTATGGTAATAAGATAGGCTCAGGTTCCTAATGATTCAAGATTCGCGAGAAAGTTATGACAAGCTCATAGTTCTTCCTTTCACTATCCATCCCGGTTCTACCAAGATGTATAGTGGATTTGAAACAGATTCCGGTGGAATGGCATGAAGCAAGATGTATGCACGCTTGTGTCAAAGTGTATGATTTGTCGAAGAGGTTAAGATTGAACACCAAAGGGCTGGGTGGATCACAAACCATTGGATATTCCACATGGAAGTGGGATAAGATATCTATGGATTTTGCGACCGACTACACTTAATTTCTGAAGAAGCATGATGCGATTTGGGTAGTTGTTGATCGACTAACCAAACCGCCATTTCTTACCAATTAGAAAGGATTATGGTATTGGTAGATTGGCGGAAATTTTCAAAGAAGAGATAGTTAGACTTCATGGTACCGCACTATTATTGTGTCCATTTAGAGATCCGCTTTTACTCCCCTTCAAGTCTCGAAGGTTTGCAAAAGCTTGGGGTACTTAATTTTAGTATGGGCATTTCATCCTCAAACAGATGGTCGGGCCGAGAGGACTATTCGCACCTTAGACATGCTAAGGGCTTGTGCTTTTGAATGATCATGATTCTCCCGAACCACCCATCTTTTTATTTCTCCGCCACACTCGCCAACCGCCATAACGTCAACCGTAGAATAGATGATAAAAGGGCGATGTTCTCGGAGAGAATGCAAGTTTACCAAGGATTAAAAATATCCTTGATCGTTTATGTCCTCGGTAGGCGTGATAATCCACATACAATGACTTGTGAATGCTGAAATGATATAGAATGTACAAAAACAAGAATCTGATTGACTAACACTAGGAATGTGAATAGTAATAGCTCATTTCACAGCTACGCCAATAAAAACGCGGTAATCAAACCTAAAACGATTATAACTATAGTAGGGATTTGCATGTCTTAGGGACTTAAATGCAAATTAAAGAAAATAAAAGTTAAAATCTATTAAATAAACGCTATCACTATTTTTACAGATCGATGAACGTTTATTTGATTTTATAAAATAAAATAACTTAAATAAACTATTTTAACTAAACGCGGTACTAAAATTACCTAGAAACGCTACTTAAACTGAAAACGAAATATTTACAAAAAATGACGCTGAGCGCGAAGACAAAACGTGAAAATTTATGAAATAAAA
>OU343225.1:87094673-87206255 GCA_910596185.1 Chrysanthemum makinoi
AAAGATACTATTTTTATTTTGTACGAAGTCAAAACGAGCCTTAAGCTTCATAAATTATTTCGACTTATCGAAAATATATTAGTATACTTTGATACGAAGCTAAGGACATATAATAATGAGAAACGGATTTGAAACGACTAAGATATACACGCTTATAAACTTGCCGTGAACTATTATTTTTAGAAAAACTATATTATTTTTTACGAGATAAGTGTTACGGTAACTAAAATCACCATATTTAACCTCTATTATCTTTATGTTCGAGACCTTTATGACGAAAACTCCTAAACTGAAACTTCTAGATTTCGATACAAACTTTCCAAACTGCCGAAGTTGCTTTCTAACGATCGACGTACACCATTTTACTTAATTAGTTTTCTGAGACATTTTGTCACTTTCAAGAAAATTCAATTTACATTGTTTTACTAAAAGTTTATAATTTCACAATAAATCATTATAAAACCATTGTAGGATGACATTTGACGAAATACTTGTGAAGTAATTTTGAATGGTCAAGACGCCAAAAGAGTATTTTTCATCTATTAAGTAATATTTTTCAAACTCACAAATGGTATAAATAACATATGAAATGCATGCATAACATTACATTGCAACTCATGACATATCATATCATTGGTAATAGGTCTCGGTTAACGCATCACATTATACCTCAAGCTACTCACTCTTGTCGCCATACCAGCTTTACTAAGTGAGTAATCACATCCCCTTTTACCGCTTTTACTATATTTTAATGAATGCATGAACCATATTGGAACTAAATTGATTATTACTTCTATGAACTCTTTAGACTTGAACTTTTGAACTTGACTTAGACTCTTGAACTTAATTATGGACTCATGACTTGTTTGAATATATTGAACCGTACGTGTTATGATCTAAAAGTCTCTACCGCTTTGGTGGAGCTGCTCTTGACCCAAAGTCTCGCTCTTATTGGTGGAGCCGTTCTCACAAATCTCGCCAGGTGGTCGAAAGTGACAAAGGAGTCTCCCTTGTTGAGCAAAGGCAAAGTCTCCCATGATCGAGCATCACTATAAAGTCTCGCCATATTGGTGGAGCGTTTCTCATAAATCTCGCTTAGGTGGTCGAAAGTGACAAAGGAGTCTCCTTGTTGAGCAAAGGTAAAGTCTCCCATGTTTGGAGCATCTCTAAATTATTATATACTTGGTACTATATTGTGAACTATTCTGACCGCTTACACTTGACTACTTGACGTACTATATTTTTGTGCAATGGGTTGTACACACAAAGCTGCAAGTTTTGTATGGGCGAATTTGGAACCGAGTGGATACACAATGCCTTTGCTTTGAGAACTATTTTCGCTTGGACCTAAAAGCTTTGAATATTTCTTACGAAGTTTTCTTATTTTATTAAACGTAGTTTACTCACCAACTATTTTCATAGTTGACCCGCTTTTTCTCTCATGCATTTCCTGTGATCGTTAGTAAGCTTTTTCTATCATGTCTTGCATAATGAAGTTTTCACTTGTCACTACAAATCGTTATGTAATAGAACGAAATATTTTGGATTCTAAACTTTGTAATATATTTGCCGATGACGGCTAAACTGGTATTGTAATGGTGTATTCTTTCTTTTAAATATTAACGTTGGTATGTTCTATTATCTTGTGCTTATGTTCCTCCGCTACACCTCGTGTTTTAGGTGTGTGTGAAAATATAGTGTCAGAGTGTATTTAACAACAGGCCAGTACCCCGCCAAAAACGTTGAAAGCTCTTATTATATTACCATGATGGAATCTGTGAAAAACGGCAAAGACTTGCATATATCAGTCTGTTATCAGTAATTTTTTGTTAATAACATACCTAATTTTACTTTTTATATGCATTTGTTAAATTAATTATTTGTGTCTAAATTGAAATTATTTAGGCTTAATTTTGATTTTTGCCTTTTAGTAGAATATTAATTAAAGCTAAAAAATTTATGTGGTGTTTCGTTAGATTAAGCTAAATTTTTGATAATTTTAAGTATATTTTAGTTTCTTATGTGTACCTTGGTATTGGTACTATATTGTAGTTACTTTGATTTGTAGATTGCGCGAATGTAGTTTGTATGAATCAATTGAATTTCTATTAACTTTTATTATTTTTGATCTCGACGAGAAACAGCCTGTATGTAGAAGTTGACTAATAGTCAAGAAGTTTAGCGTATAGTGATAGATGATTAGTAATTACGTCACAACAAGAATGTGTATGTGTATGAATGAAACTCTTGAATTGGTTGTATGTGTATTGAGTTGTCGTAATGTTGAGTTGATTTGTTTGTTTAAGATGAATGGACTTTTTGAATATGGAATCAAGTTCACTTTAGCAATTTTAGTTTTTGATGTTAGGATAGGCTTAATGATCCGTTGATTTGAATTTGTTGTCGATACAAAGGCCATAATACCTTCTAACAGTAGTCATTGGGCACCGATACGCCGTGAGAGGTGTGTCTTTATTTGAAGAGAAGGTCAATAGAAAAGTATTCAACTTTTTAAGGTTCATATGTCTAATATTCACGCAGCATCTATTCACCGACCGTTAGCTCATATCTTTAAAGAACACACGATGAATGGGTTTCAATCAACACATGTTGAACGGGTGTTGAACGCCACACACCTGAACGGGTGCTAAACTAACGCACAATCTAATAAAGTTCGAACAAACACACGCAAAGATTAGATGCGATGTTATATTTGGTGCTAAAACCTATAAATCATAAAAAGCCCAATGAAAAAGATGCATGCGAAGTTTGTTGTATGAAAATGCTTGAGTAGGTGGGAAAATGTTTTCAATTTGACGCTCGCTTGAGTTCTTATAGTACTTTTATGTCATGTTATTTAAGGAGTGTCTGATTTCTTTTGCTTGAGTTCCTATAGTACTTTTATAGCCGGCTATAAAAGTACTATAAGAACCAATAGTGACGCTTTTACTTGAGTTCTTATAGTACTTTCTATGTCGATGTTACAGTTACGGAGTGCTCTTTGCTATGTATCTCCAACAATAGCAAGAATAATCTCGAGGTCCATTGAGTGTGGGCTTTGGAAGCTATTTTCTTTTAGGACAATGAGAAGGGTGTATGGTGCTGTTGTTGCCCAACAGTGGTAATGATGAGTTGGACGAGCTTGCAGCCTTTAATAGAATAAGAACTTAGAATAAGAGGATAAAATATTTGATGAAAAGTGCAAGATGAAAAATTATGCATTGATTGATACAAAGACTTTTTCTTCTTTTCGTGTGATTTTGATGATTTGCTATGATGCTTTGCTAAAGTTTCAAGAACACCATCAACTTCATCTTCAGCTGAATCATCACTGCCTCCATCAAAATTGTTTCTATTGGAAGTAATATAATTAATGTTCCGGATTACAACTATTTTTGATGACTTCTTTCTGTTCTTTTTAGTCGACTTTTGATGCTTTGAGACGGCATTCTAATCACTAATCGATCCAGATTCATTATCTTCGTTGCTATCTTCATCTTCTTCTTCTGAGGAAGAATTAGGTAACACAGACTTTGACTTCTTTTCAGACGATGATCTATGGTGGCGGCTATGACCAGATTCATCAGCATTTTCAGGCCAATTCATATGAGCCAGATAATACGGTGGCATACCAGTGGGTGGATATCATTGACCTTGGGGGCCTTGAAAATTGCATATATCGAGTGGCCATGGCATCCGTGATCGGAAATTTGAAGGTGTAGAGGATGCCCTGACGGTGTTACCTTCGATTCGCCTCAAAGTTGAGCTCGCTTGTTTAAGCATTACTTCGGCTGCATAAGTAATCCCGAGGTACCAAAGTAAATACATACGCTGGGTGAGCTAATGATGTTGTTTTGATGACAATTTTACAGCTCATAAAAGCGTTAGTTGTTATGTTTTACCGGTGGTGGTGTCCATCCGTATGAGAAATAAACATTGGACAAAATATCAACCTTTGGTTTAACTAAGGACCCTTACATTCAACTAAAAGGAGGAAATTTTAATTCAAATAAAGTTGGAGCGTATATAATGAATGCAGGAAGTTAAGTTACATTGTTATTCAAGTTTCAAATTAAATTGTTTGTTTCTTTAATCAGTATTGGCTCATAATACAAAGGTTTGTCTTTATAAAAATGAAATACATGTATCAGTATTGGCTCATAATACAAAGGTTTGTCTTTATAAAAATGACATACATGTATCATGAAGTCAAAGCACGTCTCTTTTGGTGACTTGGCATGTGAGTAATGCAAATAAGAAGATACTTTGATTCACCAGATGTGAACCCTATGAAGCAACGAGTTCCAAAGGTTAGTAGCGAAAGTTTATCATTCATTAACGTGCTTATAATATACTTATGATTAACAATTTTATGTTTTATTAATATATCAATGGAATAAAAGCAGGGTCTGCATGATTATAAATCACGTTACTTGAATCAATCACCTTACTTTCAAACGTATCTTTTAATATTGCAGCTGCTATAAAAATTAAGAAACACATGCGTAAATGGCGTGCATTGTTAGACTTAATAATCAAGAATTATATGTCTTTGAAAGTAGAAGGAAAAATAGTGTAGATTAGAAACTTGATAACCGAAGTTAGTTATTTCTCAGAAACTAGGAAGGGATGTGTCGTTTGATACATGCCTTGTAGAAGAGTCACAACGGTTCAATAACACCGTTTGACATAGTATAAATAGATACCAATTGTAAACATTTTAGTGTGTGGATAATATTAATATAGTGTGTTTTTTACAGAAACATAACCCACCCTCTGTTTCTCATACCGAGTCCCTGCACACATTTCTTTTTTTAAAGTGAAAAAAGAAGTTGGCATCGACTCTTTTGTTGGTAAGGAGCAGATCTGGACCAAATCAGAAACAACTGTAAGTATATGTTCATACTTCCATATTTATCTATAATATAATTCCATATGTCTTTATGGTTTGAATGTAAGGTTTTAAATGTAGCTCACAAGAGTCGTCTGTCCCAAAACCAAACAACCTTACTACTGCATCAGGGGTGTTTGGCTACTTCTTAGGTGAGAAGCTTGCAACCGGGAAGTATCAAAAAAACATTTCTTTCAAGAAAACTCAACAGTCAACCCATAGAAAGTTTATGCACCTAAACCCGTTGGTCCACCAAAACCAACTCAAATGCCAACACCTGTTGTTGTCCCACAACCCCAACCAGTAAAGATGCTTGATCCAATCCCACAAATTCAATTGTAAAATAGAGAAGTAAACAATGAAAGATTTAAGATCTTGCATAAGGGATGAGCGGACAAGTTAGTAAAAAATGTGACTGAAGCATGTATTGGTGTGCTTAAATGTTTGAGAGTTTTTGTTTGTATAGTATATGAATTGGCTTATTTGAATTTTTCTAATTACCAAGTAAATTAAGAAATAAGCACCTTGCAGGGAACTTCGCTACACCTTCCAACGACCTTGCTTCAACGAAACTAGGCTACCATCTCCATGTACTTTTATTTAATTAGACTATATATAGTTGACATTTTTGGTCAAACGGTAATATCACGAGCTCATTAGAGTTCATAAATGAACAATTATGTATGTAAACATGTTTTAATAAACAATCATTGTAGCTTATGCATGGGTAAAATGTGAACATGTTATTGTCAAAACAGAATTTTATTCACTTTTATAATTTAAGTTAATTTTATTGTTTCTATTAGACAAGGAAAGAGGCTTATATCGCCAGTTTAGCAGTGGCACCTGGTTTTGAAGCACTGATAATGGTCAGTCGATTAGTCTATAACTCCTTCGACACAGGTTTCTTGGTGCAACTTATTTATGGACTCTCTTTATTTCTTAGGATGTATGTGTCCCCTTATCACACCTTGTGGAGCTAATTTCTAAATCTAAGGAAGAAATAGATGCTTCACACTACTGGGGTATGATCGGTCAAAATATATCTGTGTATTCATATTTGCAATTCGACTTGATAATTAGTATTGAAAATTTTCATTAGTTTGTTGTTTAATTTTTTGTTGACATATTCTCAAGTAACAAATGATGGTGTTTATTGCTCATGTCGGGCGATATCAACTTTCACACAACATATTCCTGGTAAGCATTAGTATCCACTGAGTGCATTTGGAGCTGTTAGATAACCATCATTCATTGGCTCATTGACTCATAAATCCAACCGTTACTGCACCATTGTTGAACAAGTTAATTGAGGTATGCTGCTAAGTTTGTTCTTACAACAATTCTCTAAGCTATTTGATTCCAAACACCGAAAATGATAATTGGTTAAATTAATATTAAGTTTCTATATATTCTTTTGCATTCTATAGACAAATGCTCGTTACTTATGAATAAAGCTAATAGTACAATAACTCCTGGAATCAATCCTAACAATGTTTATCTCAGGTGATGAGTTTATTCTCATTATAATGTGTGATGTCTTCCTGGAGCCATTTTCTAAAATGCCAGTTCGTTTATTACAGATATGAAGACATCCGAATCGGCTTACCATAGTTGATGGTGTGACCAAGTTGCTTAATCCGCAAACATGTTGGCTAAGTGTCAACATGTAAGTCAAAACACATCTTTTACTATTTTGCTAATGAATAACTGTGATTATTAATTTAAAGCTAAGCATGATAAGTTAAACAATGTAGTTATGCGACCCCATACTACTTAATATTAAGTGGCATGCAATGGCAATGCAGGTTTTTTTTTTTTTTTTTTAACTTGATATTTAAGATATGCAAAAGTGTAAAACTATGGAGGTACTTTTGTTTTTTCTTAAACTCGTTGGTGTTTACAGAATGAGCATGAGCTACTGGATGTTTGACGTTGATTACATACCTTGCGTATTCAAAACTATCTACCTGTTGAACAAGACGATGCTTACATGTTCATTGTTTTAATAGTTATAAACAAAATTGTTTATAGGTTCTTTCAAATATTAAACTTATTATTCTCTTCATGAAATAAAGAAACCTATTCGCGATCGTTGTTGTTTCTACTTTATTCGTGAACCTAACTCTTTAATGGATAATACCACCACCAACGTGGTCTATAAAGAAAAGATACACAATTTATGATCACATCTACATGTACACGCATATCGCCTTCGTAGAATAAAGGATTGAAGATGTTTCTTTTATTTTTTTGTAGTTTTTACGATTGTGATTTATAGAATGTATGTATGTTTGATTACAACCAACTGTACACTTTACGTTTGTTTATCCATATGCGGTTCTTTCTAACTTATAACTTCATGATACATTTTTCAACATTACTTAAAAATACCCATGATTTTCACGGGTCTTTTAAAAACCTAAAATTAATATGTATCATAAATTAATATCTTTTGTTCATGTAACTATATATTTGTTCTATTAAATCCTAAACATAAAAACCACAAATCAAAATACTTATTTGCTTTTAGTGGTTTAATGAATTATGGTAACATCAATTATATATCTTAACCCTTTCATTTAACTTTTAATTACTTTTTAGAATATATTTGATCCACAAAATCATAAAAATAAAACCACAAGTCATACCTCCTGATCGAGGGTTTTGACACTAGTGTATATATATATATATATATATATATATATATATATATATATACTAGTGTCAAAAACGCTTACTTCCATGCATAAAATCTCAATTATGATGTCATCTTAACATCTTAAACTTGTAAACCTTCCTAATCTATCATATCCAACATCTATTATTTGATATTGTTGCAAATTTTTATGTGTGTGTTCTTGAATCAAGTTTCAGCCATTTAAATGGCTACTAACATCTTACATTTGCAACAATGACTATCTTAGTGTAAATTTCAATGATAGATGTTAGTTATAAGATATTATTGATTGGAAATAGATTTATGATGTTAATCGGGCATAAAATTTGATGTTTTATTCCTCAAATTGGCATAATGGTAAGCCAACTTAGCTACACCTTGGTGTAGCTAAGCTTTCCCCTATATATATATATATATATATATATATATATATATAGTAGCGTTCAATGTAGAACCAATATTTTGTACAGAACTTTACAGAATCATATGAACCAATCTAAGCCTTTCATTTATTTCATCAACGGATAAGATCATGTGTGCCATTTGTGTCATTAAAGAAAAGATTAAGGAAACATATGTAAATGACTAAAGGGTAATTTAGTCATGTCAAGTTATTTCCTTCAATAATCGCCCATTTTATGGGATATTAATGAGATTGAAAAAATTTCAAACCACAAAAACACGCTCCATCATAACCTCGTGATTTTCACCGCCATATTCTTCTTCTTCCCATCTAAGTTCATCACAAAGAGAATCTTCTTTAATTGCGAGATGATTATATCTTTTTGGTGTATAAACATATAGTAAATTGATATCCATGATTTGTATAAACGATTTTACGTAATTAAACGGTTTGATGATATTACTATTCAAGATTTAATGCGATGTTTTGATTTTTATTTTACAGGTTATCGATTTTATATTTGCTAGTTTCTATGAGTAGTCTTCGTAGGATTTTCATGGTAATGAACTACACATTATAGACAATTTCTTGGGTAGTCTTGCGGTAGGATTTCAGATCTAATCTTTTGGTTAGTGGAGGGTCAAGTTGTGATTTGAGGTTGTGGTCGCTGATCCAAATCATAAATATTGGTTGAGGGTCAAGCGGAGATGGCACCGGATAGTGGTTTGTGTTTCCGACTTGGTGGATCTCGATCATAAATTAGAAAAAGAGCAGTTTGTGAATCTTTATAATTATTTCGAAATAGGTTCGATGGGTTCTTTGTTAGTTTTGTTATTTTGAAATAGCACAGCTTGTTGTGAATACTAGTTTGTCTTGGTACGCTAGATATTTTGAGTAAAAACATGAATGGTATATTGTGTTATATGTTATATTTGTGCTTTGCTTAGAGCAAGTAATGAGTAGAAATGGTATTTGACGGCAATCTCAATGGCATATCCTTATTGAAGTTGAAAAGTTATGTTCAATTAAATGATGTATCCTTAATGAAATCCAAAAGAGAATGCGCGAATTTTAGTGAAAAAGAATGTTTGGCATGCCTAATCTTGTACAATATATATTTTTGGTTCTACGTTTTACTAGTAGTTAGTTAATTTGGATGCCTAATCAAGACAAGTAATTATGTTTCGAAATAGGTATCATGTTTTTGGTGTACATATGTTCTTCGTGTGTCTTCAAATATTGGAGGTTTTGTTCATTAAAAGTATACTTGTCTCACCTTTGATCCATTCCAACTGTAATGAATATGTTTGAAACCGTGGTTGCAGCCTGTTATATAAATAAAATGTTCAAGGCATGGGGATACAGGAAAGTGCAGTAACAAATATGGGTTAACAAATATGGGCTGGAACATAAGTGTAGAACTCTCAGAGCAATGCTGTTGTGGACTCTACCGATTTTGATTCTGGGGCATATAATCCTGCCATTGAATGTGACTGCAACTTCCCCAACTCTACTTGTCACATTACTCGATTGTGAGTCCCCTCGTGGTTCTCTTTAGTAATTTTTTCCAACAAATTTGAAACCAACTTTTACCATCCATTGAAGTCATGAAATAACTACTTCTTTGAGTCGGCTGATCCATTTTGGTAATTATATATCAACTTTTAACTCGTGGACTAGTTTGGTACTTTAGATAAGTCATTAGAAGAACACATTTTAGAAAGTATGCATATATGTTTTAAAAAATTAACTAAAAAGTTGTGCATATTTGTCTCAAGGTTGATATAAAATCAAAGAAAAAGGTATACATATATGTTTAAATTGTGTATATGTGTTTAGATCATGCTTGCCTGTGTTTTTAATAGATGTTTAAAAATAAGTTTGTACATATATATATTATAATAGATGTTTAAAAATAAGATGTGCACATATGTTTTTGCCATTTAAAAAGTTTGTGCATATATGTTACAGTAAAAAAGGAGAGTTTACTAATCTTTGTGTTTTGAATATGGTTGGATTAGGTTGCAACTAAAGTTAATGATGATAATATGCAAATCGCAACAAAGTTCTTTTTCTAGTTTTTTTTTTTTGTTTAATGATAGTTATTTAATTCTTAGTTTTTGTTTTCAAACAGTAAAAGAATGGATGAGAAAGTGCAACAATGCACATATGTTCTTGATGAAAAGCAGCTAAGGTACATATGTTTTGGATTACGTGCACATATGTTCAAAAGAATTGGACAAGAAAGTGAAGAGTGTACACATGTTTTTAAACGGCGCAGCGTTTATATTTAACAAGATACTTGTACATGAATTGTATTTTATTTAATATTAGTTTTTGTGTATATTATATGTGTTCTTGGTTTGTTATAAATTATTAGAGGCTACATGTGCATTTTTATGCTTTTGGTCATAAATTTTGATAGTCAAATAATGTACACTTAAAACATATATGCAATTACCATTTTAAGCAAATAAGTTTGAAGTCTAAATACCATAAACACATGTAAATTTACTATATTTATGAAAAAAAAAACACCTATGCACTTGATTTTTCTAAAAAACATGTTCGTTGAAAAACATATATGACTTGAGGTTTTTTAAAACATGCATGCCGTGAAAAAAAAAATCCGAAAATTAAGGGTAAAAAAAACATTTTTAATAAAAAAAATCAAAAAGAAAGTAAAAATAAGTTTTTACTATTATACCCTTTTCATTAAAATATAAATATTTAATAATACTAAATTCTTATTGGTCTAAAGTGGTTCTCAGAAAGTTCTCAGCATAAAAAAATTGGTTCGTGATTGAACGTGACCTATATTATATATATATATATATATATATATATATATATATATATATATATATATATATATATATATATATATATATATATATATATCAAAAACCGGGTTGATCCGCGCCACTTCAAATTCGACGACTAACCGGGTTTCAAATACATAAGAACCGGTTTTATTTGATGGAACCGTTCAACCGGTAACCGCCGGTCGAACCGGTTTCAAAATGTTATGTTTACGCCGATGAGTAATGTGTGTTGTTAGTTAGTATTTCATATTTTATGCATGTTTTTCAGTCTCACTAAATATTTTTATATGTCGTTTGATACATGTTAAGAATTTGTGTTAGTTGAATAATCACATGTTAAAACCGTTTGTAATTACATTTTTATCTTTTCACGTTTTATTTTGTCGTTTATAATTTATAAACTCTTTATCACTACAACGATTCGGTTCTTGCTTTTTCTCGATGGGCAAATTTTATATGGCATTATCTAGAGGGATATCCCAGAGTACAACAAAGGTATTGGTTAAACCAGTCAAAGAGTTTCACAAGGTAAATCTATACCTCAAATGTCGTGTATCAAGAAGTTTTACGCGATAAGTAATGTGTGTTGTTAGTTAGTATTTCATATTTTGCGTAATGTTTTCTTTTTCAGTCTCACTAAATATTTTTATATGTCGTTTGATACATGTTAAGAATTTTTGTTAGATTTGAATAATCGCATGTTACAACCATTTGTAATTACATTTTTTATATCTTCACGTTTTATTTTGAATGTTATACAAAACACTTGCCACAATATTGGATATTGTTAATCGTCTGTCGCTAAAAACTGGTGCCCCCGGCGCGGGTACTCGCCTAGTTTTAAAAAGGGATAATCTACCCCAACACCCCATGATCTCCTTCCCATTCACCCCATAGGGTGGGGCCCACGACCCAATGATTGCCCCAATCATTGTGGTTTTTAATTTATTTGTGTATAATAAATTTGTGTAGTGTATTTTATTTGTGTAGATTGTGTAGTGTTTTAATATGTATAATGTATTTATTTGTGTAGTGTTTTTATATATAGAGTATATTTATTTGTGTAGTTTTTTACTTTATGTTTTTTTAATTGTGTATTTGTTTCCATTTAATTAAACAATAACAATAAAACATTAGACATTAACACATTAAACAAGTACAACAACAAATGTTACTAATATTACAACGAAATCTACTCCACATGAAGATTATTAATGTCATCTATAAGCTCATAAAGTATTCCACTAGACTGACATGCGTGATCAATCGTATTTTGCCAATTCCTGATGCCTCCAACGCCTTTATTCTTGCCTTCAACAAATTGTTTTGAGCCAATAGCATGTTGATCGTGGATCTTTAGTTTCATAGCTGAGCATCGTTGAAGAAGAGGCTTGACCAAAGTACTTTTGTTGAAATACTTCCTTCCACATAAAGTATCCATAATCTATAGTCTTCTCCGGTTGTTACATAATGAAACAATTATAAGAAATGTATTCTTAACAAACAAGTTATTGATATATTTACGTAAATAAGCAAACGCTTAATTATTTACCTTTGATAAAGGACATGCATAATACTTCGCACCACAAGTTTTGGGCTTGTGGATGTTCTTGTTGCATCCGCCAAAAGAATTTGTATAATTATTCACAACATAAATCAGTAGTATCATGGTTCACAAAATTAGAAGCTTCGAATACATAAATAACCAATCTTGTTATAGATTAATAGTTGATACATGGTTCACAAAATCACAATATAACTAGAAACTAAGATCAATCACGCCGGCGTGAAGTCGCCTAATGATGCGCCATCCGTCCCACACGAACTCTAACTCAAATGCCCTCAATATGGCAATCTCTCGCCGACTTGTCAACGCGAGATCGTAGAACAAAAGATGAGGAAGAACCGGAGGACGGTGTATAAAATTCTCCTCATCTCATACCGGAGATATATTTGAGAGGGAGGCACATAAAATGGAGAAGAAGGCACATAATCTGGACTCTCAACACGAAGCGGTGTGTTGCCGAAAATGAATGTCCCTCCATCTAATGTCATCCACCTCTGAATAAAAATATGAGGAAGAACCGGAGCAGAGCATAAATCTATAACAAAAGATGAGGAGTCGCATCAGAATCAAGAATCGCTACTATAAATCAAGAATCCGTAATCGCCTATACATGCTTTGTCGCCAATATAAATCAAGAATCGCCTATACATATTTTTCGCTACAATATAAATCAAGAATCGCCTATACATGTTTTGTCGCTTACAATATAAATCAAGAATCGCTATACATGTTTTGTCATTTACAATATAAATCAAGAATCGCTTTCACGCCATTCTAAACAATGCCTGGCTGCTCAAAGATATGATGTGCCCATCCAGCGGCCAAGTCATTTCTGAACCATCTCCATTGTGGGTGAGTATACGGAAGTGGTGAGTTTTCATCAAGAACCGCGTGAACGAAGTGAGAAGTTGTTTGGTTTCATTGACTTTTTTTTGTGGTGATATTTTGCTGGTGCCTATGCGCTTCATTATCGATGGTAGTGCGCTTTTATCTCACTTTGCAACTTTAAATGAAAACTTTGGTGCCTATGCGCTTCATTACGGATGGTAAAGTGCGCTTTATCTCACTTTGCAACTTTAAATGAAATTAATAGGTTTTAAAAAAAAAGGCAATGATGATTTTTATAAAAAAAAAAACTTAAGAGTTTTGGCATGGCAAATATGAATGGATTGCAACATTCATATTTGCAGCCAACATGATTGTTTATATCTCATAAAGAGCTAATAACGAGCCTTACCTTGTGTGTCAAATGGTGAACTAGACATGGTTGTTTGGTGTCAGGTGTTGTTGGTTGTTGCTTTTTGTTGTTGCTTTCTGCTTGTTTGGTGTTGTTGGTGTTGTTGTGTTGTAGCTTTCTGTTGGTGCTAATGGTGTTGTGGTGTTGTTGCTTGCTTGGGAACTGGATTATGGGGTGCTTGTGCTTGTGAGACTTTGTGTAGTTTGTGTTGTAGCTTTCTTGTTGGTGTTGTGGTGTTGTGGTGTTGTGGTGATGTTGCTTTCATGTGGCATTATAAGCCTGTGCCTGCTATGCTGGTACCCCTTTGAGAATCTTAGTTACTTTCTTGTGAACTTTTGCAGTTTTTGAATCTTACTTACCACATTCATGTTGAAAACGTGTAACTTGTGAATATTGTTGAACTTGTGAGGCTTGTGTCCTTGTGCAGTTTGAGACTTGTGAGACTTTGTGCAGTTCCTGTGAACTAGTGACTTTGTGCAGTTCCTGTGAAATTGTGACTTTGTGCAGTTGTGACTTAAAATTTTCCGAGGCGATGATGATAACCGAAACCGAATGGACGGTAAAGTGAGATCAAATCTCACTTTGCAACCTTTGGATTTGAGCCTAAAAATTTTCCGAGGCGATGATGATTTTTGAGCCTAAAAATTTCCCGAGGCGATGATGAAAATTGAATGGACGGCAAAGTGAGATAAAAATTTCACTTTGCAACCTTCGAATCTGAGCCTCAAAATTTTCTCTACTATTTTACGCTTTTTTTAAGTTTTAAAGACCTGATTCACAAAAAAAAAAAAAAGAACTTGTAAAAAAGTTATAAAAAAATTGTAAAAAAAAAACTTGTAAAAGTTGTAAAAGTAAAAAAGCAAAACAAAGTGACACAAACACAACACAAAACACCCCAAGCAGCACCCCCACCACCCCACCTTATAATATTTTGACACGAAACCCATGCACCCAATGATTGGGTGAGAGATAGAAAACCCAAACACCCCCTATTATATTTCATACCCTTTAAAAAATGAGCAAATTCCCAAAAATAAGCCAAAAAGTCATGGATGGTCCCTTTTGTGGTCACTTTCATGTGCCTTTTCCCATTTTGGTCATGCTCGACTGCTCGACTGCTCAACTCCATTAATTTTATGCCATGTGTTATTGCAAGTACATTGTTAGGTAGAGATATTTATTAAGTTTTAGGTTAAATGACAAATGTACCCTTACTGTATGTTGAAGGAACAGGTTATTATCTTACCACTTTCACCAAATCCTAAAACAAACACACCTCTCCCTCTTCTCCTTGCACCGCACCCTCAAGAAACACCACCACCACCGCGCGTCCTACCTCACCACCACAACCAAGATACTCACCACATCTCCCTCGGCATCATTTGTACCTACATTACCACGCCACCACCATCATCACCGCCACCTAAACCATTGGATGGACACAAGCCCATTTTTTATGTTGCTAAAGATCCGGCCATCGAATAAAATCCGTCAAAGATCCGCCATCAAAAAAGAAAACACTCTTACATCTCACCAATCCATCAAAGATCCGCCACCAAATATTCACCACCAAATATCTATCACCGGATCTATCGGATCCTACCATCAAAGATTCACCACTAAAGATCCGACCATCAAAGATCCAGCCATCTTGTTGTTAGTTGATTATTTCTGAAATGAGCCGTCGCCGGTGATAGATCCGGCCATGGTTGTTCTCCCGCTGTCGCCGGTGACACATAAACAGAAGCTTTGTCTATTTGTCCTGTCTCCACTTAAATAAACTCGTCTAACTACTGTCTTCTTCTTCTTCTGCTCACTTTCTTCTTCATTCAATTTTTTTTATAAAAACAAAAATGAGTGCTTCAAGGTTTGTAAAATGTGTTTGTGTTGGAGATGGAGCTGTTGGTAAAACTTGTATGCTCATTTGTTACACAAGTAATAAGTTCCCTACTGTAAGTAGTCTCATTTGTTAAAATACTTGATAATTTGTGGGTATGTTAAAAAATGAATATAAAGTATGTTTTCTTGATGATATATATGTTGGTTTGTTTAGTTTTGGTGTTTCTTGGAATAAAGTTTGTATCTTTGGTCTTATTGGCTCACATATTACGATTATACAGTTTATTGGAATAAAGTTTGTATTTTTTTTTTTGGCCTTGGATATTGCTGCCATCTGGTAAAAAAAAGAGACCATTTTTGTGTCTTTTTAATGATTAAAAAATGTAGTTTGGAGATGATTGTAGTCGGAGTGGCGGTTGAGCAATAGTGGTTGGTCGGAATCTGCAGATGAAGGTGGTCGGAATCTGCAGATGAAGGTGAGTGATGGTTGAGCAGTGGTTGTTGGCCGGAGGTGGTGCCGGAATCTGCAGATGAAAAATGGGTGTGAAATGAGAGAGAAAGAGAGAGAATAAGAAGATTATGGTATTTTAGACAATTAACTATCATGCCTAATAAAACAAATATCAATCATTGATAAACTCTACCTAACTTTTGTACTTGCACTTGACATGTGTCATAATTTGAATCGAGTTGAGCAGTCGAACATGACAAAAATGAGAAAAAAGACATGAAAGTGACCACAAAAGAGACCATGGTGGACTTTTTGGCCTAGTTTAAAAATTTGATCTTAAAAATAGAGTGGTCAAACTTGAAAACTCAAATGGTACTTTCACGTTTTCAAATGCAAAAGCGCGTACCACACGACCATAACCTAACTAACTTTAAAAAAAGACTTGTACGTTGACTAAAAAAAGATCTATAAAACACAACCAATGTAGTTCAGATATAGTAACTAAAAGACTTCCTCAAGTTCAAACATAAAAACAACCAAGGTATATTTAATATTTGCTCATGGTGTAAAGCCATTATGTTTTTAATGATTAATAGTGTAATAAGTGTGGATTAGTGCATATCAACGGAGCAAGAAATGGGGCAACGAGCTAGTGTGCAGTTACCAACAACCATTGAGCAGAGTCCTGAAGACCATCCTAATGAAGACCATGTCATCCAACTTCCTCCACTTCCTCGCCCGTGTTTAAATCTACTACAAGGAGGTCACTTTCATATTTAAATTAACATTTATGAGTGTTTTAGTATTTGTGTATTCTAAGGGTGCGTTTGGTATGTGGGTTTACGAGGTTTAGATGGGATCCACTCAAAAGGCTGAAAAAATTTAAAAAGTTTGCAAAGACTGTCATTTAGTATCTCGTGTCCCCACTCACTCTTTTCTTTTTTTATTAAATTCGATTAGGGGGCATTTTGGTCTTTTTAACTCATTTTTTTTCTACCCCAAAACTTCAAACGTAAATAACTTTCAAATGACAAACTTTTATGAAAAACCGATTTCACAATAATTTTTTAAATTTAATTCTCTTTAATTTGGTATGCATTGTGACATATGAATCGCAACTTTTTTTTTCCAACTTTTTATATGGCAACTTTTTAATATATATCTCAAATTTACTATAAATCCAATAAACCAATTATAATAATTTATTTTTCTAATCAAAATAAATAAATAAATAAATAAATAAATAAATAAATAAACTTTCACTCTTTTTTTAAAAATTAAATATATCGCAAACTGTTAATCGTTACGAAAAAAACAATCATACCATCGCGACGATAATTAAATTATCACTTCTATATATTTTTAACAATTTTTTTTTTAAATTTCGGTCCAGAAAAATCATATGTGATTTGTGAAAATCACATGTGATTCGATTTTTATAAATCAATTATATGATTTTTTCAAATCACATGTGATTTGTAAAAAATCATATATGATTTGAAAAAATCGAATCACATTTGATTTTTGAAAATCATATATGATTTTACAAATCATATGTGATTTTTCTGGGCGGAACTTTTGAAAAAAAAAAGTTTGTCGAAAATATAGAGAAGTGCATATCTATAGAAAGATAATTTAATTCTCGTCGCGATGGTGTATTTTTTTATAGTTTGAAAATTTACTGTTTGCATGATCTGTTGTTTTAAAAAAAATATAGAAAATAGTTTTTTTTATTAATTTTGATAAAAAATGGATGACTAAAATTGATTTATTAGATTTATAGTAATATGAGATCTATATTGATTTCAACTATCTTTTATATTCTTATACAAATCTTAAACCAAATCCAAATCCTAAACTAAAATTAAACCCACAAACGAACCATACGGGCCCTAATACTCCCTGAATCTCAAAATAATTGTCAACCGACAAAAAAGTACACATATTGATAAAAACATTGTCATTACACAACTTTTTCTTTCTTACCTTGTTTAGATCTAACATATTACTCTTCTTTAGAATTATTATTACAAACTTTAAAGAAGATATTAGTTATGTCATTCGGCAAAAATATAAGAAAGAAAAAATAGTAATAATCGTTGAGAATTTTATTCCACTTTTTCGTTTTTTGTTTTAAACCAACTTGTTAAAATTTGCGACTAATTTTAAATAATTAAGTTCTACAGAATTATATATATTTATATCATCACCTACACACAAAAGATCGACGCAACCATATTTTTTCAAAATTATAAATCGGCGCCTTTATGCGCGCGGTTAGTCTACTTAGAAATAGAAGTTTAATAGGAGTTACTTAAATGCTTATTTAACTGATTTTTCTAAAACATCAATGTGCACACTACAGTAACATATTTCACAATATAGTCTACAAATGTATCTCACATGACTTAAACCCATAACCTTTTTGTGATAATACACACTCGCGTAACAGTAGCACAAAGGCCTTGGGTGGTTACTCAAATGATGATATTAGATTAGAATTATGCAAATACCAAAACTCTCATAAATGTTACAGTAATTTATTTAAGGGGTTGGTATGGTTTGTGTTATTAGGAAGGGTGTTTTTGAGGTGTTATGTGATAGGGTTGTGTTACATAAAAATTTGTTAGACGTGACTAATATGACAATTATGGCTTGAGTCACCATGCCTGTCGCTCTAAGTATTATTAATTTCAAGACCGACACATGCAAATTATCTTGTGCTTGCCCTTATGCATTAAAATTGATTATGAAGGTTGGGAAAAGCATATTCCAACTATCCCTGAATGAATAAAGTACTAACTTTGCCTTGAACTTACTTTTGAAGATAATCGAGAAATGTACGTAGAATTTGGCATCCCCCTTTATGAAGCGTCCATTAATGCTGACTGGAAAACAGCTAAAAAAATCCTCGATGATAAACCAGATTTGATAACGGTCTCGATCACTGAAAATGGCGAAACAGCACTTCACGTAGCAGCATCAGCAAAAAGAACCAAACGGCTGGCAGTATTCGTCCAAAATCTGGTGAATTTGATGGTACGCCCGAACTGCCAGGACTGCCGGGACTGCCCGGACTGCCCGAACTGCCCGGACTGCCAGGACTTAGAACTTAAAAACGATAGTGGCAACACTGCCCTTTGTTTAGCAGCCGCAGCTGGTAATCTAGAAATAGCTGACATTATGGTGAAAAAGGACCCGGCCTTGCTAAGCATTCCCAATGATAATAAAATGATGCCACTTTATATGGCTGCCGTATTTGGAAACCATAGTGTGGTGAAGTATCTCTTTGATAAATCCAATGGATTGCGTGCTGATGGTTGGGACGCCAAGAATCGTGCTTGGCTTCTTCAGAAATGTGTTGAGGGTGAAATGTTTGGTAAGCATGTTAGCTTGTTACATTGCATTTTAACTTTTTTTTTCTTGCCATAGCTTTTCCTCACAAAGTGATTATCAAATAATTTTCAGATATCGCACTACAGATACGAAAAGACCATGGAGAACTTGCTAGTGATGGGGAGGTACTTAGAATATTGGCAAAAAAGCCTGATGCATTTGTTGAAAAATCTTCTAATATCCTCCTGAAAACCGTCAATTGGGGTAAGCATTTCTATTCCTTGATCTTTAATATAGATCATACATGTCAAATTACATTTCATTATTGAAGTTAGAGAATTGCATACCTATTACTCTCTAAGTTTCGAATTTAATATAAATTTTTTAGCTTTAACACCAAGAGGTTTCAAGTCTAATACCCTTAATATAAATACGTATTATTATCAAAATTTTAACCTGAAGAACATAAGGGTTTAGAAAAAAGAATACTCCTCCTCTCCCTGCCATTCTAAATATTGAAATCAAAGTAATTTCTCAAATGTATAACAAAACGTCATGGATCATTTTTTGTTGTTAAATGGCCTTCGATTAAACCTTGTTCCTTCGATTATACAACTTCTTTGATCGGTATAAATGGAACCGAATGTTTGGAACGGAAACATGCAACAGGTTATCCACAAAGTATAATAATATCAAACACTGATAATAACTTGAAGATCACACAGATCGATTTGTTGCAGTGAATACACAAAGTATTTTGATAGAAATTGAATAAGAAATCGGGTATGAATATAAACACAAAGTTTATATTAATCGAATGAACATATATTGAATTACAACTGATTGTCAATAATTACAGAACATAACCTATTTATACTACATGAATCGGTACCTGTGAACAAGAGGAATACCGATTCACATAAAGTAATCGACACTTCTATTCTAAACGTTACAACCCTAACATATAACGGTTATTTTGTTTGTTTTGACCCAGCCCATATACAATTTCGGTATATACCAAAATTTACATAATACGTAACATATATATACTAAACTACCCTTAACATTTGCTTCTATAACATTAATGGTCCAACATTCACCCCCTTAATGTTATAGACAGCAATCGAGTCTTCTTTACTTGACTTCACAACAATGTGGGTTCATCGTCAGTTTCATAAATGAGATGTGATTGTTCCTCCTTGTCTTTCTTCTTCCATTTGGTGCATTCGCGTACAAAATGACCTAAATCACCACATTCATAGCATCTGTAAGTGCTATTGTCTTTATTTCCTTGATTCGTACTTGTCCTACGTGCATTTGGACTATTCTTCCATTTCATGCTTTCATTAGCTTCTTTGTTGAAATTTTTACCTCGCCCTTTACCACGACTTTGGTTGTTTGAACTTGCCATCAAAAGTTTGTCTTGATCATTTTCCTCTAGTGTGTCTTGACTTTTAATTCGTTCTTAAAAGACTGTTAATCTTCCAACGGCTTCTTCAAAAGACATTTTTGTCTAAATCTTGATATTTGTTCAATAGTTGCCACGATCGGTAAAAACTTCTTTGGACCCGAATTGAGTAGTTTCCTTTCAATTATCTTGCTTTCGAGTGTAGTTCCAATATTTTTAATTTTGCCCTTATATTGCTCAATTTGTTTGCATAACCACTTACAGTTTCACTTTCTTTCATCTTTAAAGCCTCTAGTTCACTCCTCAAAGTTTGCGAACGTGCTTTCTGAACTAAGTCTACTCCAATGAACAAAACTTTGATCGAGTACCATACTTCCTTTGTAGTCGGACACTGTGCTACATGCATTAGGACATCTTCGGGCAATGTTTGAAAGATCCTTGCCTTTGATGTATGTGCTTTCTTCTCACCCACCGCATCTTCGGAATCAATTGTTTCCCATAGACCATGGGCCTTCAATATTGTTTCCATTAACAATGCCCACGTAGTGTAGTTTGTTTCGGTCAATTTTGGATATTGTAGTGAAACATTTCCTTGTTCTCGAACTAATGCACTGCTTGATGCATTATCATGCTTGTCACCTTCTTTTCCCACCATGCTTGCTTGCTTTTAACTTGCTTACTTCTTACAATCAGAACCGAGATGGTTTCTGGTTTTCTTGCTCTTTGTGTTTGATCAAAAGATCAAAAATCTTACTTGCTACTGGCCAACTTGATAACCAGGTTCTCTTGCTCAATATTGACCAACTTGCTAATCAATATTGTGTTTTCCAGACCCCACTTGCTAATCTGGCTCTTTCTGCACATATCTGACCTACTTGCTAATCAGTTCATGCCTCCTGACCCACTTGCTAATCAAGTTCTTGCTTGCTTTGATCAAAATAATTGATCCTTTCTTGCTGATATTAAAACCCCAATGATTCTACTTTCTTTCTTGTTTGAATCAAGGGTTCTACTTGCTATTTGAACCTAAGAAAAGGCTCGAAACTTGTTATTTGAATCTTTAAGGCTCGGAACTTGCTATGAACCTAAGGATTCGGTCTTGACTTGCTAAGAATCACTAGGATTTGGTTTAACTTGCTATGAACCACAAAGGGTTCGGGTTGTCTTGCTATTAACCCAACAATGGTTCGGATCTTACTTCTTACTTTGTGAACTACAAGGGTTCAGTTTCTTTCTTTCTTACTTTCTAACTAATTTATATAATTCTAATTCTAATATTGAAATATATAAAGTGAAAGCGAGAAGCACTTATTCAAAAACGATCACTTGCAATCTTCTTTCTGATTATTATCGACACAAAAGAACAAAATCTGCTTTCTTCCTCTTGTCGCTACACACAAAGATTGT
The DNA here is from genome assembly GCA_910596185.1 of Chrysanthemum makinoi. Classification (NCBI taxonomy): domain Eukaryota; kingdom Viridiplantae; phylum Streptophyta; class Magnoliopsida; order Asterales; family Asteraceae; genus Chrysanthemum; species Chrysanthemum makinoi. Next base: position 87,116,718 of record OU343225.1, read on the forward strand.
GCAACAATCACTCACCTTTGATTCTTGCTTTCCAATCGATGGCCACTTGCACTCGTTCTTCCCTGGATCGATTGACTCTTGCTCTGATACCACTGTTGTTAAATGACCTTCGATTAAACCTTGTTTCTTCGATTATACAACTTCTTTGATCGGTATGAATGGAACCGAATGTTTGGAACAGAAACTTGCAACAGGTTATACACTAAGTATAATAATATCAAACACTGATAATAACTTGAAGATCACACAGATCGATTTGTTGCAGCGAATACACAAAGTATTCTGATAGAAATTGAATAAGAAATCCGATATGAATATAAACACAAAGTTTATATTAATCGAATGAACATATATTGAATTACAACTGACTGTGAATGATGACAGAACATAACCTATTTATACTACATGAATCGGTACCTGTGAACAAGAGGAATACCGATTCACATAAAGTAATCGACATTCTATTCTAAACGTTACAACCCTAACATATAACGGTTATTTTGTTTGTTTTGAAGCCCATATACAATTTCAGTATATACCGAAATTTACATAATACATAACATATATATACTAAATTACCCTTAACATTTGCTTCTATAACATTAATGGTCCAACATTTTTTACCTTAAACTCTATTTTTTATTTTTTAACTTTATTTGTTTTTTGCAGTTTTTTCATTCGTATGTCCAAAGGAAGGACATCCCAAAAAGGATACTCAAGCATTGGAATTGCTAAGATTCATATGGAAAGATATTGCAAAAAAGAAGGAGGAGGAAATTGATGACATAATCAGAGGGCCGGCTGACAAGAGCAAAAAAGATGACAGGTTGCCTTATGGAAAGGAAGATCAACAGCTGCATCTACTAAAACTTATTGCTGAAAACAGAGGGCCTTCTGCAAATATATCAAGAACACCGTTAATGACATATGCAAAGAAAATATATCCTTTTCGTACACTATTTATTGCTGCAGAAATGGGGAATACTAAATTCATAGTTGAGCTCATCCGTCAATATCCTGATCTGATATGGAAGGTCAATGATCATAATCAAACTATATTTCACATTGCTGTCAAACATCGCAATGAGGGTATCTACAACCTATTGTACGAGATAGGCTCAATGAAGGATTTAATAACTCCTCTACTAGATGAAAATGATAACACCATGTTGCATTTAGTTGGTAAAAGTGCAAAAAGAAGGCGAATTCAATATGAGTCAGGAGTTGCTTATGTGTCAGGAGTTGCTTTTCACATGCAACGAGAAATATTATGGTTCAGGTACATATTCCTCTCCAAGCTTCAGTAATTCTTTCATTATACAGTGATCTTTCTTTATTGCTTTATATTGCTTTTTTTCTTCTTGGGCATGAATTTTTTGTTTGAGTAAAAAGTATGTCATTTATGAAGACTCGAAATCTGTTGTGCTGTGTAGGAAGTTGAGTCTATGATCCCACCATCTTATAGAGAACGTAAGAACAAAGATGGTCTAACACCATGCGAGTTATTCACTCTAGAGCATAGAGAACTAGTTGCAGAAGGTGAGGAATGGATGAAAGGAACAGCTAGTCAGTGTATGGTGGTTGCCACACTTATTGCCACCATAGTGTTTGCTGCAGCTTTTACTGTTCCTGGTGGTTACGACCAAACAAATTGTATCCCTATCTTCAACTCTGAAGCAATCTTTATGGTTTTCGTAGTGGCTGATGCCATTTCTCTTTTATCATCAACAGCTTCAATCCTGATGTTCTTATCTATCCTTATGTCCCGTTACGCTGAACGTGATTTCTTGCAATCATTACAGAAAAAGCTGATGTTTGGTCTAGCAACTCTTTTCCTATCTATTACAACTATGACAGTCGCGTTTAGTGTCAGTTTTTTTGTCCTTTATTATAAACATTTGAGATGGGTGACAATCCTTATCAGCTTGTTTGGTGTGATGCCAATCTTCCTATTTGCTAAGCTGATATTTCCTCTCTTAAGAGAAGTATATCGCTCAAATGTTTCTACATACCACTTTAGGCCCAAGAAACATGTTCTTTACTACAAAAACCACGAGTACAAATCATTCTTCACGTGTTTCTTTTCAAGATGTACCTGATTCTTGTAATTTGTACTTTGATGACTCTGTAGTGTCTTGTAATAAAGTTGCGTTTGGACAAAGAAGTGCTACAGTTTACATATTTGTGTATGGGTCAGCTTTAGTTTATTCAAATTCCATTGAGTAACCATGTATTACGTCTATCATCCTAGTTGAGCAGATCTTTTTGTAATCGTGTTTGAGTGTCCTTTGGAATCATTTCTAATGTAATATTGTGTTAGAGTATGATTTTTGCATTATCCACCAAATGGTTTGTGATTACTTTTTGAGGACTTAACCTCTCATTGTTCCTGTATTTATTCTTTTGGTTGTTTTGGTTCATCGTTTGTTATAAAGACGTAGATCAACGCTAGCATTACTTGTAAAACTGTTTGTATTAGACTACTCATATTAAACTATGTTGTTAGAAATAGTATGATACTCCATTCAAAAAAAAATCAAAGGTGAATGAATACATTGAGGTTGTATGACATCAGGAATTTCAGAAGACACTGATAAATTGTGACAGGAAATGGAGGATTGCTATCCTGCAATAGGTGGTGGTGTTCGGAATTATCCCTCCGCTCCATCAAAGTTTATCAACTATTAAAATTCCCTAACACAGCACCTAGCAGGTAAACAAACTAACCTAAGTTTTACAACAAACAACTAACAAGTACCCACATGAAATCAACAAAAACTTTTGGGAACCGATACTCCGTCTTTTAGATAACAAGAAATTACAAATGCCAATAGGTATTCATCAATCTTTGGATCAGTCATGAAAGTGTTTGTATTTGAGTATTTGTATGTGATTGTTCATGGTCATGGATCATGTATCTGAAAATAGTGTGATAGATACTCTATTGATATATTTGTTAAGAGGAATGCACAAAAGCTGAATGAATGCAGGAATTCAAAAAACCAGAATAAACTGTAACGTGAAATGGAGAATAATCTGAAGCACTACTATCCGGCAACAAGTCATAATGCTCCGGATTATCCTCCAACCTATCAATGTTTTCTCAGCCTTGAGAATTACCGCATACAGTCAACTGATGTATATTACACTTCAAAAATTTCTATTAACTAAACCATCATACTTTTCCATAAATCATAGTTTTCATATATGAGAAACATAATATGACCACTTTTGCAAGTAATCCAAGCAAGGATAATTATACTTGAAATCCGAAAATTTAAAACCAATGAGCATTCATAAGGGATGGAAGGGCAGAGTCCTTTGGTGTCCCCCCCAGTCAAGAATTGGGGCCTCGCAATCACTATTTTCTCTCATGCCTTTCTTCGTTCATGGTTTGATATTCTGGTGTCATGGGCGTAGAGGAACCACACCAATCCATCCCGAACTTGGTGGTTAAACTCTACTGCGGTGACGATACTGTAGGGGAGGTCCTGCGGAAAAATAGCTCGACGCCAGGATGATAAAAAACTTAACACCTCCCGTTCTTCATACTTTTTCAATATGAAAAAAAAATGCAAAAAAAAGGTCGTCTTAATTGCACAATTATCAAACATTTCGATATGACATACCTAGTCACACAGAAACTGGTGTCTACTTGTGAAGCTGCAATAAAGGTTAAATTATAATTCATCCAAACGTATACTTTGTATCACATCTTGCTAGCTCACTATCGAAGTAAAAAAAAAAGGTACACCATTAACGTACATAATCATATTTTCTAACACAACAACTAACAAGTACACAAACTATCCAGGTTTATAACCAGGAAGCAAGTACACTGTACACATATGAACCCTTGAGGCTTTTGGGGATATCAACCAGAATTACAGGAAATGAAAATGAAATTTCTTTTAATTTTAACTGCAACGTTATGTTAGGTAATTAGAAATGGTACTTGATGGATGTTTTGCAAGATTAATTTCTATGCATCATACACTTTTATACCTTAATACCAACAAGTCACAATCTAATACAAGCACATGTTACTGGCTCATTACCATGACAAACATGCAATCTCTAGTTGATATATATTTTGCAAGGTCAATAGAAAAGAGTTATTACCTCAACAATTCAAAAAGACTGAATAGACCTTGATGCGAATAGATGATAGCCTAAAGCACATTCTTATATTATGTTGGGGTGTATGTCTCAGAACAGGGTTAAGACAATCAATGACAGTAGCAATACCACTAGGTGGTTACCGGATATCACTTGGAATCGTGTGATCACTTTCCAAAGTAAACTATTCGACCCTAATGCCTGGGTATCACGAATATCTACTTGGGATAAGACCAAATGCAGTTAGAGAATTAGGCACAATTCTATAACCCTTTCGCTAATAAGTGTTTTCGTTTTCTGTGTGTCTTTCATGTAACACCCCCAAAATACCGCAACGGAAGATTGTGTCATTGGGGTGCTACTTCATAATACAAAGTACAAGTTATAGAAACGACCTCTAAATGAGACGTTTTGAAAAGTTACCATTCGATTAATGAAATCAAGGTTACAAACAATGAGGTCCCAAAGTATAATACAAAAATGTTTACAAAATGTTTCGAATGGTAAATACGAATGTATAAAGTCTTCAAAACATGTCGCGGCGACTCTAAGTTCCATGCAACAACTATCGCCTTATTGACCTGAGATAAACATGCTAAAGTGTCAACACAATGGTTGGTGAGTTCATAGAGTTTGTTTTGAATAAGTTGAAAAGCCTTGAAAGAATGTTTACAAAGAAAGGCATTGTAAATCCACCCAGCCCAAGTTCCGCCATAAAGAACTTGCAACCGTGTGTTCACAACCCATCGCCAAAATATAGTTTACACAATACACCGGATTATATTCACCCATGGTCAAGAATCCGTACACATGGGCGGGGGCATCCCAAATAGTACTATATTAATCCCAAGGTCATGAATCGGGTACACAAGTGGGCTACCCGACTTATAGTACTATCAATACCTCCGACACGATAGAGTATTGTCGCGACGCTTGTAAATACAATTCATGTATTTAAGCAAGTATTTCCAAGCATGTAAAACGAAATCAAGTATAAAGTAATCAAGTATAATGCAACCAAGTATAATGTGATCAAGTATAATGCAATCATGTATAATGCAATCAAGTATAATGTTTCGTGATTTGTAAAAGTAAAAGCAAGTAGTTGAGCATGTATCTTCCCCAAAGAGTTTAAAACAAGTATTAAAAACGGGGCTAAGAACTCACGATAATCAGTAAAAGTTTAGAGTACTTATGAAAGTAAATGAAAATAGTTGAGCATGTATCTCCCCCAAAGAGTTTGTAAAACAAGCATTAAAAGAGTAGGGGCTATGACTCACTGATAATAACCGATAAATGATACTAGAAAATTGGGCAAATGGCGCATCCAAATTCAAAAATCCATTTCCTAAGCTATAAAAACCTCTAAATCACCTCATATCTACCCCATAACTATCCCAATAGCTTCAAAAACAAAACCCCATCTTTAATATTGCCCGATCTATTCTTGCAAAAGTTTTGAGAATTTCCTAGGACCCACAGCTCCAACCCACCATTGTGTAGCTCTTAATCCAACCGCAGAAATACAAAATAAACTTAATTTTTACGTAGAGAATACTAATGCCTTCAACTTATGTGTATAACTTGAGCCCGAAAATCAAGTATGGAGGGTGTATGGAAGGGTGGCGACATCAAGGAGGAGGGGAAATGTGTGTGTTTTTCTGTGAAATAAAATGAACTAGTTTTCTTTCTATTTATAGTGAAAATATCTGAAAATATCTAGATATTTTGATGAATAGTGTTTAGATATTTTGATGAATAGTGTTTAGATATTTTGATGAATAGTGTTTAGATATTTTTAAAAATATCTAGATATTTATAAATAGTAACTAGATATTTATATATTATGAGTACAGAGTACATTGTTTATGCATAAAAATTGTGTAAAAGTATTTACTTGTTCAATTTAAAATAAATCAAGAATAATAAAAATTACGGTGAATAGTAACTCGTGAATAGTAATTTGTGAATAGTAATTTTCGGAAAAAAAGTTTGAGTTTAAATAATGACTCAAAATATGATGAATAGTAAAAATGAATATTAACATTGAATAGTAAAAGTGAATAGTGACCCAAAAATGCGAATTGTTACAGTCTCTACCCCTTAAAGGAACTTCGTCCCGAAGTTCTGTTGATGTCAACTACTTATAGTGTGTCTTAGAAAAGTGTGGTCTCTAAAACAGTTGGATTCTCTCTTATTCAACAGGAATAGTGTATGGGTTACGTTGTAATACACCCATAATGTGGTTATGGAATCGTATCGGATGCAAATAAGCCCACTTATTTATAATTCATTACTTACATAAAGAAGCGTCCAAATTTATGTAATTAATGGATTATAAACTTATGGTTAGGTGGTTTATAACTTCTTTATTTGAATAAAGAGACGTCCCAATCCATTCAAATAAGGAGATTATAAATCATCCTACTTAAGATTTCCGACACAAAACTCGCTTGCAGATAATAAGATAACCAAGTCATCAAATCCCTAAAGCTAAGTAATAATATTATTTAACTCAAATCTCATGTCTCATCAAACAAGAACTGTCACAAGATTAAGTTAAATAATTAGTTATTACTGAGCTCCATATTTTTAATGACTCGATTGAATTATGTGGTTTCCTTATTATTACTAAAGTCATATCATCCAACAACGTGGATCTAAGCAAACAACTAACAAGAAGCATATGCGCACGAAGTGTGTGTAAGGCAATCATAGTGGAGAGTCTTAACGGATAAAGCAGTTATAGTCTAGGCTCTTAAATGCAACCTAGTTCTCTATAACCAATGCTCTGATACCAATCTGTAACACCCCAAAATACCGCAGCGGAAGATTGTGTCATTGGGGTGCTACTTCATAATACAAAGTACAAGTTATAGAAACGACCTCTAAATGAGACGTTTTGAAAAGTTACCATTCGATTAATGAAATCAAGGTTACAAACAATGAGGTCCCAAAGTATAATACAAAAATGTTTACAAAATGTTTCGAATGGTAAATACGAATGTATAAAGTCTTCAAAACATGTCGTGCGACTCTAAGTTCCATGCAACAACTATCGTCTTATTGACCACGAGATAAACATGCTAAAAAGTGTCAACACAATGGTTGGTGAGTTCATAGAGTTTGTTTTGAATAAGTTGAAAAGCCTTGAAAGAATGTTTACACAAAGAAAGGCATTGTAAATCCACCCGCCCAAGTTCCGCCATAAAGAACTTGCAACCTGTGTTCACAACCCACCGCCAAAATATAGTTTGCACAATACACCGATTATATTCACCCATGGTCAAGAATCTACACATGGGCTGGGCATCCCAAATAGTACTATATTAATCCAAGGTCATGAATCGGTACACAAGGGCGGGAGCTACCCGACTTATAGTACTATCAATACCTCTCCGACAGCATAGAGTATTGTCGCACGTTTGTAAATACAATTCATGTATTTAAGCAAGTATTTCCAAGCATGTAAAACGAAATCAAGTATAAAGTAATCAAGTATAATGCAACCAAGTATAATGTGATCAAGTATAATGCAATCATGTATAATGCAATCAAGTATAATGTTTTCAGTATTTGTAAAAGTAAAAGCAAGTAGTTGAGCATGTATCTCCCCCAAAGAGTTTAAAACAAGTATTAAAAACGGGGCTAAGAACTCACGATAATCAGTAAAAGTTTAGAGTACTTATGAAAGTAAATGAAAATAGTTGAGCATGTATCTCCCCCAAAGAGTTTGTAAAACAAGCATTAAAAGAGTAGGGCTATGACTCACCGATAATAACCGATAAATGATACTAGAAAATTGGTAGCGCTTCAAGATCCAAATTCAAAAATCCATTTCCTAAACTATAAAAACCTCTAAATCACCTCATATCTACCCCATAACTATCCCAATAGCTTCAAAACCAAAAACCCATCTTTAATATTGCCCGATCTATTCTTGCAAAAGTTTTGAGAATTTCCTAGGACCCATAAATCCAACCCACCATTGTGTAGCTCTTAATCCAACCGCAGAAATACAAAATAAACTTAATTTTTACGTAGAGAATACTAATGCCTTCAACTTATGTGTATAACTCCTGAGCCCGAAAAATCAAGTATGGAGGGTGTATGGAGGGTGGCGACATCAAGGAGGAGGGGAAATGTGTGTGTTTTTCTGTGAAATAAAATGAACTAGTTTTCTTTCTATTTATAGGAAAATATCACGAAAATATCTAGATATTTTGATGAATAGTGTTTAGATATTTTGATAAATAGTGTTTAGATATTTTGATGAATAGTGTTTAGATATTTTTAAAAATATATAGATATTTATAAATAGTAACTAGATATTTATATATTATGAAGTATCAGAGTACATTGTTTATGCATAAAATTGTGTAAAAGTATTTACTTGTTCAATTTAGGCTATTTAAATCAAGAAATAATAAAAATTACGGTGAATAGTAACTCGTGAATAGTAATTTGTGAATAGTAATTTTCGAAAAAAAAGTTTGAGTTTAAATAATGACCCAAAATATGATGAATAGTAAAAATGAATATTAATATTGAATAGTAAAAGTGAATAGTGACCCAAAAATGCGAATTGTTACATTTCATGCATGATCAGATCTCCTATTTATAGGAGGTTACTCTTAGCTAGTCAAAATGGAATTATGAGTATTAATCGGCCCATTAATAGCCTCATAATTATCCCCATTATAGCCGTTAGTGGTTACATGACCAATTAAACGTGGTCATTAAGCTTGTAATCGCCATTTAGCAAGATTCTTTAACACTAGCAAGATACTTTAACACTAGCGACTTTCATACCATTAGCAAAGACTTTAACACTAGCAAAGATTCTTTCATAGTGCTATCGGTGGTTACACCGCTGGAATCCACAAGCTTCAGTGGAAACACAAGCTCAGCTGGAAACATCGCTTATCGCTGGAAACTACAAGCAAGACTTTCCACAAGCGATTTTCTACTAGCACTACTAATACAAACCACTACAAGAGTCAGGGTGTTCATGGACCTTATGGGTGTACACTCCGTACCTCCTAATCCATTACAAGATGTGAACTAATCCCACAAGTGCACTAAATTTTCCAACAATCCTCCCCAAATTTAGTTCACTTCCTTTGCATGAAAAATAAACATCAAGCAAAACATGTGCATAAATGAAAATGTCCCGAGGATTGAATTTTCATCTTAGTAAATTACACGCTTCAAATATTCGAGAATCAGGGTGTTCTAAGAATTGAACCCTTCAACCCATTTGATACCTGAAGATAAAATACACACAAGTTTTCAAACACTTAAAAGCTCTTGACACTATACAAGCCATGTGTCCATATCCAAATTCATAAATGTTGTAAAAGCTAAAAGTCCAAAGCTTCATGAAGCGGCAAAACTTCAACATTTACATAGGTGGTTCCTCTTTATTCATGCTCCGCCAAGCACTTTTCAAAGAAAATTAACCATTAAGAAGTAAAGACTTCATCCTCCTTTCACAGGTTCTCGAGCACAACCTTGGGATGTAAAATAAAACATGTGCTCCAAATCCATCAATGTTTAGCTTTCCACATTGAACTCAGCTCCCAAGTTTCCTCAGGAAGGAGTTGGGTGTCCTAGCATTCAGTGACTAAGTTGGACTTAAACCCATCCCTTTAGCAGACTTTATAACCAAGTCTCTAGCCACACCCTTCGTCAAGTGATCGCTAAGTTCATTGAGATCTCACAAATTCTATAGATACCACCCCATTCATGATAAGCTCACGAATCATGCTATGTCCGACACCTAAGTGTCTAGACTTACCATTGTACATCTGGCTATAAGCCTTAGCCAATGTAGTTGCACTATCACACCGGATAGAAATAGGTGCTATAGGTTTAGGCCACAATGGAATCTCAAGAAGCAAGTTTTTCAACCATTCTTTACCGCTAATGCTAAAGCCACAAATTCAGATTTCATTGTTGAACTGGTGATGCAAGTTTGCTTCTTGGATGCCCAAGAAATTGCACCTCCACCAAGTAGGAATACCCGACCACTGGTAGACGAATTGTCTTCTTGTTACTGATCCAACTTGCATTAGTGTATCATTCCAACACCGATGGGTAACCAAGATATAAGAGACTATAATCCATAGTTCTCTTCAAATACTTCAAGCATACCTCTGAATCGCTTGCTGCTGATGAGCACTAGGATTACTAGTATACCGCCATTTTCCCATTGCAAAACCAATATCGCCTTGTACAAGTCATGGCATACATCAAAGTACCAATCACCCTAGAATACTCAAGTTGAGATACATCCTTGCCATGATTAGGCATCAGCTTCTCACAAGTATCCATAGGTGTACTCACCGGAGTACAATCAAAGTAATTGAATTTCCTCAACACCTTCTCAATATAATGACACCGAGAGATAGAAATTCTATTACTTTCATGTTTAATCCTTATACCAAGGATAACATCAGCCTCCCCATGTCTTTCATGGAGAACCTTGATGACAAAAATTCCTTTGTCAAGTCAACCTGATTTTGGTCATTGCCAAAGATCAACATGTCATCAACATATAGACAAATGATGACTCCTTTACCGGATTCATCAAATTTGCTATATACACATTTGTCAACTTGGTTAAGAACATAACCACTAGACAAAACCACTTCATCAAATTTTTGATGCCATTGCTTAGGTGCCCGCTTAAGTCCATAAAGAGACTTAATCAGTTTACACACCTTGTTTTCATTGCCGGGCAAGATGAAGCCCTGAGGTTGGTTCATATAAACCTCCTCTTCCAATTCACCATTCAAGAAAGTCGTCTTCACATCCATCCGATGAATAACCGATTGTGAATAGATGCCATAGCAATCGCAGATCTTATGGTACTGATACGAGCCACAGGGGCATAAGTATCAAAATAGTCTATCCCCGACTTTTGTTTAAAGCCCTGAATAACTAGTCTAGCCTTGAACTTTTCAATAGTTCCATCTACCTTCATTTTCCTTTTGAAAATCCATTTGCAACCCAGGCTTGCAACCTGGTGGTAGATCAACCAACACCCAAGTGTTGTTCCCCATGATAGAATCCATCTCATCATTGATTGCTTCTTTCCGTAAAGCAATATCCTCGGGATTTCATTGCTTCTTCAAATGTCTTGGGATCATCCACAACAATGAAGCAATAGGAGTATTGGTCTGAGACCTCATTCCCTGTACCTTCAACTAAGTATAGTTGAAACTCAGGTCCAAATGACTTTGTAGTCCTCACCCTTTTGCTCTTCCCGAGCACGGTTCAGTTGTTGAACCACAACCTCATCGGGACCACGATGGTTCATCATCGTGGACCTCTCGATACACCGCTGTCATGAGTTCCATCAGGAATCCTCTGACTTGGTCTAGGGATTGATGAGAATCTATTCTCATCAAAGTTTGCATCCCTTGATTCAATTATGGAGTTAATTGAAACATATTCATTAGGTTCAATAACATAGAACCTATAAGCCTTGGAATGCTAAGCATATCCAACAAAGATGCGCAATGCCTCTTTCACCCAAAGTCTTTTGCTTTGGATCGTGGAGTCTTACAACAGTTCTACAACCCCGCACTCGAGATAGTTCAGTTGGGTTTCCTTTAGTCCGAGTTCATAAGGGGTAACCTTGTTCCTTTTGTTAGGAAACCTATTTAATAAATAGCAAGCTGTTAACATAGCTTCACCCCAGAACCCTTGACTCAGTCCTGAAAAGGACAACATGGAATTAACCATCTCCTTCAAGACTGTTTTTCCTTTCGAAATACCATTTTGCTGAGGAGTATAAGGGCACAAGTCGTTTCATGGATTATACCAACAGATTGAAAATACAGAGTATCCATGTACTCACCTCCCTATCAGTCCTTAATCTTTTGATCAAAGACCCAAGTTGTAATTCAACTTCAGTTTTAAACACTTTGAATTTATCTAATGCTTCATCCTTGGAATGTAACAAATAAACATAACAAAACCTAGAAGCATCATCAATAAACGTCACAAAGTACTTATTATTTCCCAAAGAAGGAGTGGCATGCAAATCACACAGGTCACTGTGAATAAGCTCCAAGACCTTAGTCTCACGACTAACACCCTGGAAGGGTTTCTTGGTTATCTTGGTCAACATGCAAGTTTTACACTTTTCAGTGTCCATGTCAAAAGCTGGGATCAACCCATCCTTAGACATATCTTGCATTCTTTTATAGTGTACATGGCCAAGTCTTGCATGCCATAGGATAGAGTCGGTCTGGTTATATGTGGTCACAAAAGCTGAAATAACACTTAAGCCATGGTAATATTAAGCCAGAACATTTGATTACATAAATAACCAAAACCAATAAAAACACCATTCTTAGAAAGCACAAATTTATCAGACTCAATAACTTGTTTATATCCATGATTATTCAATACACTACTTGAAACCAAGTTCTTCCTTATATCGTGAACATGAATAACATTAAACAAAGTTACAATCTTTCCAGAACTAAAATTAAGATCTACACAACCACGACCATGCACCAAGGTCGTTGACTCATTTCCCATGTGAAGAATAGAACCATCATTCAGTGACTCATAAGTCTTGAACCAGCTTCTATCTTTGCACACATGAACTGTTGCACCAGAGTCAACCCACCACTCAACATCATCATCCTGCACATAATAAGATTCAGATACATATGTAACATAATAAACTGAAAAGACTTATTAACCATATTCGACCTTTCGCTGAGTTGGAAGAACCACCACCCCTGAACCATTAGTGTCCGATCCATTGGCTTTACCACCAACCTTAACACCCTTTGCACCTTTTGATGTGACCAGGTTTGCCACATTTCCAACAAGTAGGTGTTGCCTTCTTGTTAGGATCCGCCCTTGTATTGTCATGATATTTGCGTTTGCCTTTGTTGTCATTGTACCTGGTGGAGTTATTATGCTCCACCATATTGACAATGATGCACCGTAGCATTGCTACTCTTTGGCTTGTCATTATCCCGCATCTGAGAGATTCCTCAATGCGCAGATGACCCCAACTCAACCGAGTTAACTCCTCTTTCATATGTTTCAAGGTATGCTTGAAATCTTTCCAAGAAGGAGGGAGTTTGTCAATGACACATGAAACTTTAATGGCCTCATCCATGTTCATATTGTGTTGTGTAAACCTTCCAAGTATTCCAAGAAGTTCATTGTATTGTTCCATAATGTCTTGAATCATCATTTTGTAATTTGTGAAATTACTAACAAGAAACTTCTTACTTGATGCATCCCACCATATATTTGGCATCCAAGGAATCCCACATTTCTTTAGAAGATTCAAAGTTCTGATAAATATCAAACAGAGAATCAGACATACCATTGAGAATAAGACCTCTGCATATGTAGTCATCATTCTCCCATTTGCTCCTCCTCCGACCGCTCCACAGAGCATCATCACCATCATCGGAATAGGTGTGGTTAGCACATACACCACACTCATGCTTGACAGCAAGAAGTGCATCTTCTTCAGCCACCTCCTAAAGTCCACCCCTTCAAACTTGTCCAGCTTAGCAAAGTTTGAAGCCATGTGTTTCATTGCTGCAGTTGCCATTGATTATCACAAAATAGTTTACTTTGATTGTTGGGGTGTATGTCCCGAGCGGGTTAAGACAATCAATGAGCGAGCAATACCACTAGGTAGTTACCGGATATCACTTGGAATCGTGTGATCACTTTCCAAAGTAAACTATTCGACCCTAATGCCGGGGTATCACGAATATCTACTTGGGATAAGACCAAATGCAGTTAGAGAATTAGGCACAATTCTATAACCCTTTCTAATAAGTGTTTTCGTTTCTCTGTCTTTCATGCATGATCAAATCTCCTATTTATAGGAGGTTACTCTTAGCTAGTCAAATGGAATTATGAGTATTAATCGGCCCATTAATAGCCTCATAATTATCCCCATTATAGCCGTTAGTGGTTACATGACCAATTAAACGTGGTCATTAAGCTTGTAACGCCATTTAGCATTTCTTTAACACTAGCAAGATTTCATACTTTTATTAGCGATACTTTAACACTAGCAAGGACTTTCATAGTGCTATCGCATGGTTACACCGTCAGTGGAATCCACAAGCTTCAATGGAAACACAAGCTTCTGGAAACATCGCTATCATGGAAACTACATGCGATTCTCTTCCACAGCATTCTTTCCACAAGCGATTACTTTCTACTAGCACTATCAATACAAACCACTACAAGAGTCATGGTGTTCATGGACCTTATGGGTGTACACTCCGTACCTCCTAACCCATTACAAGATGTGAACTAATCCCACAAGTGCACTAAATTTTCCAACATATTATCTAATATATCCTGCATTGCATTTAATGTGTGATACTATCAGACAAGAAAGAAACGAATGGGCTCCGGATTAGCCCTCTGTCCGAGCAAAAGTTTACTCGATCTTAAGAAACCATCTAGGTAATTACTGCCAAGTATATTGACCCAACATCATATACCTAACATAACACCTTAACAATCAACACCAAAAATTCATACGGTACAATCTAATACAAACACTTTTCACTTACTCCCTCTGTCCCATAATAAGTGTCAACATAATCTAAAACAAGTACAATGTAGTAGCTCTTTACCACCACAAACAAGAAGGCAACATTTAACATATATAGAATGTGAAACAAAATATATGTACACCATAAACATTATTATGTCTTGTAACAACATCAATTAGTAAAGACCAAGACCAATTCAAGTTTACCAGTAACAAGTACACACATGAAACAGTTAAAGCTCTAGTAATGATACTCCTTTTTATATAACACAATTTCAGTGAACGACGACAATAAAACTTGACATTGATCAATGCTTGGACTAGTTATAGAAGTGTTTGTATAGTATTCTTATGTAAAGTGCCGTGTTAAGTGTAGCATTAAGGAATAGGCATGATACCTAGTTGATGGAATAAACTGTGATGGGAACGGAGGATTGCCTAAGCACATCCCATCCAAAGTTTGAGATACTATCAAACAACGAATGAAAGTGCTCCGGATTATCCCTCCACCCCGCCAAAGTTTACTCGGTCTTCAAAAACCGAGGAAGTTCCTACTGGGAAGCCTATCCCATAACACTCAACACCAACAATTCACACAATAATCTAACACAAACACTTTCACAACTAGTAAACCATAAATTATCTTCCGAAAACCACCAACAATCAATCAGTTTTATTTTTCTTCTTAAACAAAGCAGTAATTTCGTCAAATCGTCAAATGTAATAGCTTTCACGTGTGATCAACTTCATCATCATCATCATCAAAGATGAAGCTCCGTGCAGGGAGGGAGCCAATAGGGGGGCTGGAGGGTGCTCAGCCCCCCCCCCCCACCCCGGCCCAACACGTCTAGCTTGTAGTTTGAATTTCAGTCCATGTTTCGTTAAGTTTTCATTTTGGCCCTGCTAATGGTTAAAATCTGATAGAAACGCTGCTATTGAAGAACACTTTGTTGCAATTATGCTCATCGAAAAAGCAGAGTTTGTTGCAGGTTGGCAGTTGTAGATGGAGAAGAAAGAGTTGACCAGTCAAGGGGCCGCTGTTTTATTTATAAGAAAAGGCCCAACTAAATGTATGGAACTCCAGTTTCAGGCCCATTTTAGGTTTTGATTTTCTTTTTCACTAAAAGCCTTATCAGTATATGTGGTGCTATATTAAGTTGCAAGGTGTTTTTTTGTTTATTTAACCAGATGGCACTTATTAGTTTTATGCGTATTTAGGTTTTTAATATGTAAAATATTAACTTGCGTTTTTACTACCTTTATATTATAACTTCAATTATAGTAATTAGTAACTTAGTTTATAAAAAAATCCTTGTTACCATGAAATATTTAAATATGAATTTATTCAGTTGTATAAAATTTAGTTTCGATTTTAGTATCAAAATACACCGAAATCAATGTAAATTAAATAATTTAAACCTAAAAAGAAATATCTTTCTTAAATATTCCTAATTTGAAGGAAAAAAATATATATGACAAAATACAATTTGCACTAACAAAAACCTGAAAACCCAAATCAAATTTTTATATGAAAAATTCTAGTAAGTGTGCATACTTTATTATGAAATTTTAAATAGGCCGTACGATGTTATCTGGCATTTGAGGGGGTTAAACATATTTATTGGTTCGATTATTGATTTGATAAATAAAACACCAAATCATTACTACTAGACCATAAAATCCGAGCCCCCCTTAAGATTAAATCCTGACTTCGTCCCAGTTTAAGACTCTTTCTAATAAATACTATTTAAAAAAAAAAGGTAAAGTTTGACAACTAACAAGTACACGCATAAAATCCTTGGAGCTCTAGAAAATAGAAATAGTGTGATGTGATACTAATTTAAACGCAAGTAACAAAAAGATAAACCACTAATTGTAGTGTACACTTTCCTCTTGCTAGGTTTGTGAACTACATAAATCTATACTATATTATAAAACATTTGGGACATTATTAAAAATGAAGGCTTAAAAAATTAAGATTTAACACTTGCTAATAATGACAAATTTTAGTAAATACATCTATAATAGCATTTGTTGCAACACTTTAAAACATTTTTTTAGACATGTTTTTAAAAAAAATAATAAAAAAAGACAAAGTAATTTAATATAAGAAAAAAAAAAAACTTTCATAACAATAAATACCTAATAAATGTTATTTTTAAAACACCCCTAATATGAAAAATACTTGTTATTATACATATTGTACAAACTAATAAAACACACAAATCTTCATGCAATTTATATGTAAACAAGTTCATGGTAAATATGGTTTTAAAAAACAGACCGGGCCAACGGGTTCAACCGGAAACCGGAGTCACCACCGGTTCGGCTAGTCCATAAAAGTCGTCCGAAAACGATATTGTTAAATCAATAGAGTTTAAAAATGCACACTACAATAAAATGTTCAAAAAATATTATTAAATCGCATGAGTGCCTCGAGAATCAACATATGCGTCTTTTGGAATTTTTTTAATAAAACTTACCGTAAAAACTAAAAACTTTGTTTATCGGACGATTT
Organism: Chrysanthemum makinoi; assembly: GCA_910596185.1. Classification (NCBI taxonomy): domain Eukaryota; kingdom Viridiplantae; phylum Streptophyta; class Magnoliopsida; order Asterales; family Asteraceae; genus Chrysanthemum; species Chrysanthemum makinoi. The sequence goes on from OU343225.1 coordinate 87,133,919, forward strand.
TTTCAAAGCAAATGATGCAAAAGTGCAAAGTCTTAAGCGCTAATTATATATATTATATATATATTTGAATATTAATAATTATACTTTTTTAAAGTAACCCATATAATTTATTGAATATTTATTTTTACTTTATATTTATAAGTAAGCTTTTACCTGTATCATCCATTTATGTGGGACAAATTTAACAAACATTATAAGTAAGGTTTTCCTTGTATCATCCATCTATTAGGGGCGTTTGGTTGGGGTAATTTGAAATTCCGGAATTTTAAATTCTAGAAAATTTAAATTCTTGTGAATTTAAAATACCTTCGCATGTTTGGTTGACATAAATTTATAAATATATATTTTTTAATTTTTTTAATATAAATTTCATAAGTATTCTATTTAAAAGTTTATAAAAAAATTATAAAAAAAAAGTTTATAAAAAAATTATTAAAAAAGTTTATAAAAAATTTATAAAAAAAGTTTATAAAAAATTTATAAGAAATTTATAAAAAAAAAGTTTATGAAAAATTTATAAAAAAATTATTAAAATAGTTTATAAAAAAATTATAAAAAAAGTTTAAACAAAAATTTATAAATTAAATTTATAAAAAAATTTATAAAAAAAAGTTTATAAAATTTTTTCATAAATATTCTATTTAAAAGTTTAAAAAAAAACAATAAGAAAAAAAGTTTATAAATTTTTTTCAAGTAAATTAAAATTCTTCACTTTTTGGAGGCATTCTAATTCTCTCCATTTTGGCGATTCGTGGAATTGTAAATTACTTCAAATGTCCTCGTTTGAGTTACCAAACAATATATTTGAAGGGAATTGAAATGCAAATGCCCCCAATATACTCCAAATTACCCCAACCAAACGCCCCTTAGTATAATGTAAGTGATTTTTAAAAGTCGCTATGGTGTTATTATTTAATGATAACTTATGACTACGAGCTATTGTCAACTACTTTTATCTAATACCTTTACAGTATACCTATTACCAACTATTGTCACCACATCACATGGATAATCTACAATTTTTATATGAAAAATTTTATTATTGCATAACAGTATTTAAAACTAAAATTATCGTCGTCCGTATATCTATTGTATGGGTTATTATACATAGAAGTCACTAAAGTTTGCGCGATATTTGTCCTAAGTCACTAAAGTTTCAAAGTTGTCATTCAGGTTACTAAACTTATGAAAGTTGGCATTCAGGTTACTGAACTTATGAAAGTTGCCATCCAAGTTATTGAACTCGTAAGGACATGACATTTATGTTACTCAACATATCAAAAAAAAATATACGTAAAAATCACTGAAATTATAGACGTGTTTGCTTTTTATAGTTTAGTAACCTGGATGACAACTTTAAAACTTTAGTGACTTAGGACAAATTTCGCACAAACTTTAGTGACTTCTTTGTATAATAACCCTCTATTGTATTGTAAAATATAGATCTAGAAAAAATTTCGTTGAATATTTAAATTTAACTTAACTAAAGAGTATAATATATGCACCAGTGTCTCTAGATTTGCGAAGGCCGGTCTTCTACAAAGTTTAATTTAACTAAAAAAACAAACCTAATAATATAAGTTAAATAATAGAGTTAGTTGCATTTTTGGTCCTTCCGGCATGGCCAAATTGCAGATTTGGTCATGAAATAAGCAGTTTGTTGAAACTACTTATTATGAAACAAACAGTTTCTTGAAAATGCTTATTATGAAACTTGGTTTGTTGGTTTAAGCGGATCTGAAACTTGGTTTTCATTAAAAAAACCGAGATACGGCGATGATGATTCTAAAAAAAAAAACTTAGAGTTTTGGCGTGGCATAACCAAATGGACGGTAAAGTGAGTTTTTTTCCACTTTGCAACATTCGAATTTGCAGCAAAAATGATAAAACGATGATAATCTGAGCATATTAAAAATCTCGATTTATCATTTTATTTATAAACGTTGCTTATTTTTGAAGTAATAGCGTAAAATTATACCTGAGTCGTGTAAAATGGTGAGTTTTTCATCGTAAACTTTTATAACCCGTAATACCCGCACTTTTGATATGCTAGCACTTGTTTTTTTTGGTTGAATGCAAGTGTTGTAGTGTTTCTGTCAATGTGATTGTGGATCTGAAATGTGTCTGTGAAATGTGATTCTGGTTCACTTGGTTATAACAATGAAATCGAATCTTCACTATTACTTATTTGACACAAAGCCTGCAAATGACACTTTCTCAACATAAACGTGTTTCACACAAACACACCCGTGACTTCATTTGGTACATGAGCTTGTACATTTGTTCAATGAAAAATACTTTTGAGATAAGGCGATGATGATAACCGAAACCGAATGGACGGTAAAGTGAGATTTTATCATTTTGTAACCTTCAAATCCGAGCCTATTAAAAATCTCAATAATTTTTTGACTATGTTTTTTTTTAACCCAACACAAAAAATAAAACGTGAAGAGGACAAAATATATAATCTTAGTAAACAAAGACTCAAGTTGTAAAAAATTTAGTATTGTGAGGAAATTTAGTAACGTCAAAGACTCAAATTTAATATACTATGCCTTTTATAGTATATTTGTGCAAAGTAAATATCCTCACAAAGATAAAAACACAATAAAAACACAAACCCAAAACTATGATTAAGAAAAAAAAAAAAAAAAAAGACGTTGTAGTACTACACGAAAAGCAAAAAAAGCATGAAGTACCCTGCCCTACTACTAGGGAGGGTTTGTAGTACCCTAGTAGTAGGGAGGGTGTGAATAGCGTATCACTTGAAGAAATTATTCGTTTTCAATTTAGTCACTAATATGTCATAAGGGATATAGTGCAACCGCAAATAGTTGATTAATTTCAGTCTTATATACATATAACTATGGGTAGTGGATCAATTGCAAAGTAATAAAGTTTAAAAAGTGTGAAAAGCCACTCGTCATATGACATGTTATTCCACTTATTTTATTCAAAAATTCGTTCAAGGGTAAAATCGTAGTTTTACCTTTTTTTGCTTTCCACCTCAAATTTCAAACGTACATATCTCCAGAATTATATATATTTATATCATCACCTACACGCACAAGATCGACGCAACCAAATTTTTCAAAACTATAAATCGGCACCTTTATGCGCGCGGTTAGTCTACTTAGAAATAGAAGTTTATAGGAGTTACTTACATGCTTATCTAACTGATTTTGTTAAAACATCAATGTGCACACTATAGTAACACATATCTCACAATATATTTTACAAATGTATCTCACATGACTTGAACCCACAACCTTTTTGTGATAACTGATAAGACACACTCACGTAACAGTAGTACAAAGGCCTTGGGTGCTTACTTAAATGATGATTTTAGATTAGAATTATGCAAATACCAAAACTCTCATAAACGTTACAGTACTTTATTTAAGGGGTTGTTATGGTTTGTGTTATTAGGAAGGGTGTTTTTGAGGTGTTATGTGATAGGGTTGTGTTACATAAACATTTGTTAGACGTGACTAATATGACAATTATGGCTTGAGTCACCATGCCTGTCGCTTTTAGTATTATTAATTTCAAGACAGAGGACACATGCAAATTATCTTGTGCTCGCCCTTATGCATTAAAATTGATTATGAAGGTTGGGAAAATCATACTCCAACTATCCCTGAATGAATAAAGTACTAACTTTGCCTTGAACTTACTTTTGAAGATAATCGAGAAATGTACATAGAATTTGGCATCCCCCTTTATGAAGCGTCCATTAATGCTGACTGGAAAACAGCTAATGAAATCCTCGTTAAGAAACCAGATTTGATACGGTCTCGTATCACTGAAAATGGCGAAACAGCACTTCACGTAGCAGCATCAGCAAAAAGGACCAAACGGGTGGCAGTATTCGTCCAAAATCTGGTGGATAAGATGGTAAGCCCGAACTGCTCAGACTGCCCGGACTGCCCGAACTGCCCGGACTGCCTGGACTGCCAGGACTTAGAACTTAAAAATGGAAGTGGCAACACTTCCCTTTGTTTAGCAGCCGCAGCTGGTAATCTAGAAATAGTTGACATGCATTATGGTGAAAAAGGACCCGGCCTTGCTAAGCATTGCCAATGATAAGCAAATGATGCCACTTTATATGGCTGCCTTATTTGGAAACCATAGTGTGGTGAAGTATCTCTTTGGTAAATCCAATGGGTTGAGCGGTAAGGGTTGGAATGCCGAGAATCGTGGTTGGCTTCTTCAGAAATGTGTTGAGGGTGATATGTTTGGTAAGCATTTCAGCATGTTATATTGCATTTAGACTTTTTTTTGTTGCCATAGCTTTTTCCTTACAAAGTGATTATCAATTATTTTTCAGATATTGCATTAAAGATAGTGAACAACCACCCAGAACTTGCTAGTAATGGGGATGTACCTGAATAGTGGCCAAAAAGCCTGATGCATTTGTTGAAAAATCTTCAAATATCCTCTGGAAAACTGTCAATTGGGGTAAGCATTTCTATTCCTTGATCTTTAGTATAGATCATACATATCAAATTACGTTTCATGATTGAAGTTAGAGAACATGCCTATTACTCTCTAAGTTTCGAGTTTAATATATATTTTTTAGCTTTATCACCAAGAGGTTTCAAGTCTAATACCCTTAATATGGATACGTATTATTATCAAAATTTTAACCTGAAGAACATACAGATTTAGAAAAAATAATACTCCTCTCCCAGCCATTCTAAATATTGAAATCAAAGTAATGTCTCAAATGTATAACAAAACGTCATGGATCATTTTTTACCTTAAACTCTATTTTTTATTTTTTAACTTTATTTGCTTTTTGCAGTTTTTTCATTCGTATGTCCAAAGGAAGGACATCCCAAAAAGGATACTGAAGCATTGGAATTGCTACAAATCATATGGAAAGATATTGCAAAAAAGCCGAAGAAGGAAATTGATAACATGATCAGAGGGCCGGCTGACGTTATCAAGAAAGATGATAGGTTGCCTTATGGAAAGGAAGATCAACAACTGCATCTACTAAAACTTATTGCTGATCAAGGTATTAAAATCCATACTGAAATCCAGAATATAAACAGAGGGCCTTCTGCAAATATATCAAGAACACCGTCAGTGACAAATGCAAAGAATACATATTCTTTGCGTACACTATTTATTGCTGCAGAAATGGGAAATACTAAATTCATTGTTGAGCTCATCCGTCTATATCCTGATCTGATATGGAAGGTCAACGATAATAATCAAAGTATATTTAACATTGCTGTCAAACACCGCCATGAGGGTATCTACAACCTATTGTACGAGATAGGCTCAATGAAGGATTTAATAACTCCTCTACGAGATGAAAATGAAAACACTATGTTGCATTTAGTTGGTAAGAGTGCAAAGAGAAAGCGACTTCAAGATGTGTCAGGAGTTGCTTTTCAAATGCAACGAGAACTATTATGGTTCAGGGTACATATTCCTCTCCAAGCTTCAGTAATTCTTTCATTATACAGTAAAGTAAAAAAGTAACGCCCAATGCCGTCTTCCACGGGTTATAGGTACCCAATACCGTTTCCGGTGTATGGGGGAGGTTAAGATGTAGACAGCCTTACCCCTACCTAAGGTAGAGAGACTGCTTCCAGTTCTACCAAAGGTAGAAAGGACCTCCGGCCTTTTGTAGGGAGTGAGGATCGAACCCCTGACCTCTCGGTTGAGAGGCAAGGGGTTTTCCAACTGATCCAACCCTACTTGTTTTTTCTTTCATTATACAGTGATCTTTCTTTATTGCTTTATATTGCTTTTTTTCTTCTTGGGCATGAATGTTTTGTTTGAGTAAAAGGTATGTTATGAAGACTCGAAATCTGTTGTGCTTTGTAGGAGGTAGAGTCTATGATCCCACCAGCTTATAGAGAACGTAAGAACAAAGATGGTCTAACCGCATACGAGTTATTCACTAAAGAGCATAGAGAACTAGTTGCAAAAGGTGAGGACTGGATGAAAGGAACAGCTAATCAATGTATGGTGGTTGCCGCACTTATTGCCACCATAGTGTTTGCTGCAGCTTTTACTGTTCCGGGCAGTTACAACCAAACCGATGGTATCCCTATCTTCAAATCTAAAGTAACATTTATGGTTTTTGTAGTGGCCGACGCCATTTCTCTTTTCTCATCAGCAGCTTCAATCCTGATGTTCTTATCTATCCTTACGTCCCGTTATGCTGAACGTGATTTCTTGAAATCATTGCCAAAAAAGTTGATGTTAGGTCTAGCAGCTCTTTTTCTATCTATTACAACCATGACCATCTCGTTTAGTGTCAGCTTTTTTGTCCTTTACTATAACCATTTGAGATGGGTGCCAATCCTTATCAGCTTGTTTGGTGTGGTGCCAGTCTTCCTATTTGCTCGGCTGATATGTCCTCTCTTAGCAGATGTATATCACTCAACATATGGTTCTACGTACCTGTTTAGGCCCAAGAAACATGTTCTTTACTACGAAAACCGCAAGTACAAACCATTCTTCATGCGTCTCTTTTCACAATGTACCTGATAAGTTTGGTAATTGTACTTCGATGACTCTGTAGTGTTTTGTAATAAAGTGGTTGGACAAGTACTGCATTTTACATATTTGTGTATGGGTCAGTTTTAGTTTATTCAGTAACCATGTATTACGTCTGTCATCCTAGTTGCAGATCGTTCTGTAATCGTGTTTGAGTGTACTTTGGAATCATTTCTAATGTAATATTGTGTTAGAGTATGATTTTTTGCATTATCCACCAAATGGTTTGTGATTACGTAGGTTCATTACAATACTTGTAAAACTGTTTGTATTAGACTACTTATATTAAACTGTGTTCTTAGAAATAGTATGATACTCCATTCAGAAAAAAATTGGAAGGTGAATGAATACATTGAGGTTGTATGACATCAGGAATTTCAGAAGACACGATAAACTGTGACGGGAAATGGAGGACTACTATCCTGCAACAGGTGGTGGTGTTTGGGATTATCCCTCCGCCCCATCAAAGTTTATCAACTATTAAAATTCCCTAACACAGCAACTAGCAGGTAAACAAACTAACCTAAGTTTTACAGCAAACAACTAACAAATACCCACATGAAAATACAAAATGACAATAGAAACATTTGTAGTCCTAAAAATGTTTGTATTTGAGTATTTGTTTGTGACAGTGATGTCATGGATCATGTATTTGAAAATAGTGTGATAGATACTCTATTGATATACTAGTATTTGTTAGAGGAATGCTCGAAAGCTGGATGAATACAGGAATTCAGAAAACCAGAATAAACCGTGACGTGAATGGAGAATAATTTGAAGCACTGCTATCCGGTAACAAGTGGTAATGCTCCGGATTATCCCTCTAACCCATCAATGTTTTCTCGGCCTTGAGAATTACCGCATACAGTCAACGTTTTCTCAACCTCCATACATCACAGTTCTCATATATAAGAAACATAATACATGACCACTTTTGCAACTAACCCAAGCAAGGATAATTATTCTTTAAATCCGAATTCTCATTTAAAACAAACGAGTATTTCATTTTTCATCTCAACATTTTTGGTAACCGCACAATCATTAAACATTTCGATAGGAGGTACCTAGTCACACAGAAACTGGTATCCATTTGTGATGCTGAAATAAAAATTGAACTATAATTCATCCAAACATATACTCCGTATCACATCTTACTAGCTCACTATCAAAGTAAACAAAAAGAAAACAATTACGACGTAACAAACATAGACAGTAAAACTAATGCACACCATTAACATAATCATCTTTTCTAACACAACTACTAACAAGTACACAAACTATCCAGGTTTATAACCAGCAAGCAAGTACACATATGAAACCCTTGAGGTTTTTGGGGATATCAACCAGAATTACAGAAAATGAAAATGAAAACTGTTTTAATGTATACTGCAATGTTATGTAGGTAACTAGAAATAGTAAGATACCGAATTGATGGATGAATACGCCAATCCGACGTGAATGGAGGATAGACTAAAGTACTAACTATTTGTTGGATGATACAACAATCCCACATGTACTTGTGCTCGAGTTGTCCCTCCAGCCCAATCAAAGTTTTTGTAGTCTTCAAAAAGCCACACAATCTAATACAAGCACATATTACTAGCTCATTACCATGACAAACACGAAAACAACAAATTAAGGCACATACAAAATGTAAATCAAAATAAATGAACAACATAAACATTATTATATCTTCTAATACATGAATTAACAAGTACAAAGACTAATTCAAGTTTACTACTAGCAAGTAACAAGTACATGCAAGCTCTAGTAATTTACATTAGAAATTTAGAATCTCAAAAAATGACTACAAATGTATTTGGCATTAATCAATCCTTCAATTAGTTATAAAATTGTTTGTATAATAGTATTCTTATGTAAAGTTTGGTGTTACCTGTTAGTTACTACGTAATTAGTAATACTGCAATCCCAGTTAATATATGTTTTTCAAGATCAATAGACAAAGAGCATTACCTCAACAATTTGAAAAGACCGAATAGACCCTTACAAATATATAGGATAGCCTAAAGCACATTCTTATATTATCTAATATATCTTGCATTCAATAACGAATGGGCTCCGGATTAATGCTCTGCCCATGCCATGGTTTACTCGATCTTCAAAAACCATCGAGGTAATTACCACCAAGTATATTGACCCAACATCCTATACCTCCATCACGCCTTAACAATCAACACCAACAATTCATACAATCTAATACAAACACTTTTACCACTTATATTATACCTCAACCCGAATGGTTAAAATAATCTAACACAAGTACAATGCAGTAGCTCATTACCACCACAAACAAGAAGACAACAATTAACACATATAGAATGTGAAACAAAATATATGTACACCATAAACATTATTATGTCTTGTAACAACATCAATTAGTAAAGACAAAGACCAATTCAAGTTTACCAGTAACAAGTACACACATTGAACAGTTAAATCTAGTAACGATACTCCTTTTTATATAACACAACTTCAGTAAATGACGACTATAAAACTTGACATTGATCAATGCTTGGACTAGTTATAGAAGTGTTTGTATAGTATTCTTATGTAAAGTATGGTGTTAAGTGTAGTATTAAGGAATAGGCGTGATACCTAGTTGACGGAATAAAATGCGATGGGAACGAAGGATAGCCTAAGCACATCCCATCCAAAGTTTGAGATACTATCAAACAACGAATGAAAGTGCTTTGGATTATCCCTCCTCCCCGCCAAAGTCTACTCGGTCTTCAAAAACCGAGGAAGTTCCTACTTGGAAGCCTATCCCACGACACTCAACACCAACAATTCACACAATAATCTAACACAAACACTTTTACAACTAGTAAACCATAAATTATCATCCGAAAACCACCAACAATCAATCAGTTTTTTTTTTAATCTTAAACAAAGCCGTAATTTCGTCAAATGTAACAGCTTTCACGTGTAATCAACTACATCATCATCATCATCATCATCATCATCATCATCATCATCATCAAAGACGAAGCTCCGTGCAACAATAATCCCCCTCCTCTACATCCCCCCCATCCTTAGGCAACTCATTCAAATCAAACATAAAAACACTCTTCTTACTATCATTCTCAACACCTTCAACCTCATCCTCTCCCTCGTCCACAACAACCGAAGAACTCGAATCGCAATAATCGCAACACTCATCATCACCACCATCACCAAGTTGAAGGTGACACCAACAACCACAGGTTTTAGTTTCACAACGGGTTTAACTACTCGTGGTCCACTAAGGGGCGTTGTTGGTGCTGCACCACTAATACATCCTCATAAATGTTCTCCGCGGAGAAATTAGTTTTTGCTTTTTCTCCGCGGAGATTGATCGCGGCCGCGTCGTACGAGCGGGCCGCGTCTTCGGCTGTGTTGAAGGTACCTAAACAAACAAATAGATAAAATAAATAATTACCACTACAATTAAAACTAGACAACCGAATGTAAAGTTCACAAGGGACCACTAATTCGTTGATCCAATCAATACCTCATTGTTTGATTAAATAATCCAATCAAAACCAAAGAACCAAACTTTCTAACAACTTTCCAACAAGATTAATTAATAAGAATACCGACAACGAAGGCGCAGATCTAATTTTGAATGCACGAACCATTTTTATTTTTATTTTTTTTACGGGTGATACAAAAGAGGCACTCAACTTAGCCACTTAGGTATGATGATCAGACCCGCTCCGATATCATGTTAGACATTGTAAACACCATAGGTATAATTTTATTATTGACCATAGTAAAACCCTAAATGCCCTAAACTCACAAACCGTGCTTGAGCTTATTTATCCTTTAATATCATTGTGGCCATAAGGTGGGCTGATGGTTTGGCGCCATGGCTACCAGCCATACTTACCAAGTGCTCTAACAGTCTTTCAACTAAAGAAAAAAAAAAGATAATACCTGCAGTCTCTCGACTTTGAAAATTATTATCCGAGTTGTCCGTCTAGGATGGGTAATCTTATTCATTTCATAGTTGGTGGGTGTCTATGAAAATTTACACACTCATTAAACGAAACCGACACCGTAACCCCCAACTACTACTATAAAACTCTAAAGAAAGACTTTACGTTGACAAAAAAACATGTATAAAAGACTAGTACACAACCCATGGTCATATATTCAAAACTAAAAGACTTCCTTAAGTTCAAACATAAAAACCACCAAGGTATCTTTACTATATCAAATGAAAAAATGGTCAAAGGAGAAAAGTGAAAACTTGAATATTGAATATTGAAAGTCAAAATTTTTGAAACATTTTAAAATGTACAAATTATAAGATGGGTTTGTAGTGTCGACACTAATATGGTCAAAGATTATTTCAACAAAGATATTCTCGTATACTTTAACACTGAGCCCAATTTCTATATAAAGTATAAGTTTCCTTAATCCACATCAAGTTTTATTAATTTATTAGTAAACGGCGACATCTATTGGGACTAAATTTGTTATCCATTAGTTGAAAGCTCTTAATTAGATATCCACATATTTTCTCTTTACTCATACGTAATATTGTTATTAATTACGTTAAGACCCATATTAGTTCAAAAACACACACATATAAAAGAAGTTAATAAAGAAATCTGTGTGTATATATAATCCTATACTTTTACATAACGTAAGTACTTAGATTAAAATAACTAGCATAGTTATATGCTTAAAACATAGCCTATTCAACAATATACATATACTAGACGAAATTTTATATATAGCGAAAGATCGTTTAGTGATAAAAAAAATTTATGGGTTATAAACGAAAAATAATAAAATTTTGAAGATTTGGGGATTAAACATAATATTTTGAAATCCTGTTCGACCCGGGTGGTTCAACTGGTTCAACCATTTTGGTCAAAACAGGCGAATCGATTTAAACTGGGTCAACCCGACGGATTGGGTCGAACGCGGGTCAAATTAAACCGGGTCAAATCGCCGGGTTTGAAGTGTCTCGGGTCAACCCGGATTTCGATGTGTATTAATATTTCCCTTCTAAAATATATGTTTTCAACATTTTCTATTTTTAGTTTCAACTTTTTACTTTTCACTTTTTTTTCCCTTTATATATAGTATAAGCGGGTATCCTGTGACGATTAACCGGAGAAATAGATCTCGATGAGGCCTGATTTATCAATTATATTGGTTTCAACGGGTCATCTCTGGTTCGTTTTCGGATGGTTTTTACTTGTTATCCGAACCGGTGGCGACAACGGTTCCCGGTTGAACCCGTTGGTTCGGTCCTGCTTTCAAAACTATATGTACCATCAACTTGTTAGCTTGTATGAAACTTTGTGTGTTTTATTAATTTGTATAATTGTTGACTTTGTTGAATGTTGAAAAAATTAAATTGTTGAATGAGTTATGGTTCACGAAACATGCATGGCAACACATAATCAATACCATATATATAAACATAAACATTACCGTGAAACGATTCAATATGCTAAATGCTATAGGTATTGATTGAATGTTTAAAAAGGAAAGAATAAAATGTTGAAACTCATATTCAATGAAATGTTGAAACTCATACACAATATATCTTCCATCAATAATTTGTTTTGTGCTTGGAATATCTTCCATATGGGAATTGATAGCCAAATATTTTTCATACGGGGATTTATTTAAAAGAAAGCTGGTAGGTTGGATTGGAGTATATAATCTCATTTGTGATGTTTTAATATGTGACGTCCGCTAAAATATTGAATTTATATTAATTTAGTATTTTGTATACGTCGATAATTTTTAACCACGACTAATTTTGTATACATCAATAATTTATAACCACGACTAGAAACTATGCATAAACCACAATAGCAGAACTCACATGAACCGACGCACCGGAACAAATCAACGCATCAAACTTATGTTGAAAACTAAATTGCTACCACTGAAATTGTGTCTGCAACTTGGCTATCGCCGCTATAGGCGCGAGTACTCGGTTATAAACTATTAATGTTGAAAAGTTGAAAAATAAAATGTTGAAATGCATTTCAATCAACTACTATTGCAGGCAACTATTAACTAGCCATGCGTTTGAAAAATAGTCTAACTTTGTTTGAAAATTTCAAAAATCTCGAAATCAATTTAAAGATATTGCAAATGGTGAAAATCATGGAAAGTCGTACAATTAATTTTTCAATTAGTGTGTTACCGTTTTCTATTTGGTCTTATAATGAGTTGAGAGAAGAAATTTGTTAACCGACAATTATCAATTAATGACTTACCATTTTGCATTTACTACTTGGAGCAATAATTACGAAAAATGAGTAGTATAAATCATCCTTCTCTTCATCATGGACTCTTGCTATAATGTCGAAAACAAAAACAAGACATTTTGGCAACAACTCCAAAAGTAAACTATTAATACACATTGGAAACCGGTTGACCGGACGCTTCTAACCCAGCGGGTTGACGGTATAAATTGACTTCGTTTTGTAACCCGACGGTTCAAGGTTGTACTAGGTTTGAGCATCAAAGGTCCAAAACGAACAGACAGACAAAACCGACAAGGCAACAACAACCGAAGCCCGACAGCCCGTCGGTTTCGGTTTCATGTTTTACATGTTTTCGGTTTCGGGTCGGTTCGGTTCGGTCCGACCCAAAACCGACAAAAACATACCTAAATACACCTAAACCGAACCGACCCGACGGCCCGTCGGTTCGGTTTCTGTTTAGACCGATGCTCAGCCCTAGGTTGTACCACCCGGGTCGAACCGGGTTTCAAAATACTATGTTTAATCCCCAAATCCTCAAACTTTTATTATTTTTCGTTTATAACCCGTAAACTTTTTTTTATCACTAAAATTATCTGACGCTATAAAATCACGTTGCTGTGAACGGGTACTCATCTAGAGTTAAATTATCACATGTTACAACAGTTTGCAATTACATTTTGATCTTTTTACGTTCTATTTTGAATGTTATACGAAACACACACTATTACGCTATATATATCGATTGTAATGCTGCGCTAGGAACCGCTGCCGCTTGGCGCGGGTACTCGTCTAGTATATTATACAGTAATATATTTTCTTTACTTTGCTCATGGTGTAAAGCCATTATGTTTTTAATGATTAATAGTGTAAGTGTGGATTAGTGCAGATCAATGGAGCAAGAAATGAAGCAACAAGCTAGTGTGCAGTTACCAACAATCATTGAGCAGAGCCTTGAAGACCAGCCTAACGAAGACCATGTCATCGTCGAACTTCCTCCAGTTCCTCGCTCAAGACCAAATCTACCATGTTCATATCTCCTAGATGAAGGAGGAGATGAAGGTCACTTCATATTTAAATTCACATTTATAAGAGTTTGTTTGGTTGTCATGTGGGCCTCATAAAAAAAATAACTAGGATTTGATAATGATTTAAAATGATTTGAGGACAAAAGATTGTTTATATGAAGAATCACTCTCTCTGAATACTTTTTGGAGTGTTCTGCTCTTGGATGAAGAGAAAGATCGTTCTTCACAAACACTCCAGCAGCAGTGCTTGCGATATGTATCCCATGTACAGAATAATCCAGTGGTGAATCTACTTTCGTGTTCACATTCGAGACCATTGCACCAATGTTAAATGATCTCGCCCTTATAAGTTTATTATCAGTGATAATACATTATGAACTGAAAACCAATACAGAGAAAGTAATAACATATATCCTATAAGATTAATACACATTGCAGACTAGAGAAGCCTTTGAACTCAAAAGTAACACAACCTCTACAAATAAAGATACTTAGGAACAATTATAATTGTTTGTTAGATAAATGCATATATCTCTAATAACTTCCCATTATTACCTAATTATGCTTCTTTAAATTCCTATGATAACTTCACAAAACTCATATCCAAACACTCCTAAAGCACACCGCACATGCAAAATCGCTACTATTTCAACATTTGCATCCCACAATCACCTAACATAACTAAAAATTAGACCCAATAATAAAAATCGAAGCAATTTAATCAGTGGCTTACCATGTTCATACGGGAAATCATTGCAAACACGTTATCATACGAATTGTGCACAACTCTTGGCAAACACTAAGTTCTCCACAATATCTTAAACGAAGGGTGTTTCGGCATAATTTTTCGAGAAGAGTTATAAGGGGCGTTTGGACAGTGGTCGTCAGATCCCTAGTCTCAACACTTCTCTACGCCTTGTATCGAGACCACTCATTTACAAAAATGAACATATACTCTTGTTCATGTCTGTACATTTACAGAACTAAAAGGTTAAAAACGTGATTATTAATCAAAAGTTGTTAACAAAAGTTGTAATACCTGATCAAAAACTCCAAGAGATTTACCTCTTTTGTTCAACATACCCGACATAACGAATTGAAGCTCCTTCAATGCTTGAAACCTTCATTTGTGCATATGTCTCTCTATGACACTGCCCAAATAAAAATGATAAGTAAAATACGAAATAGGTATATGTCACCAAGCTTGTGCTATTTAGTCTCTTAATTAAGCATAAACCATGGTAGTGTATATGTATTTGTTCAACGCGTCCCATTGTATATGGTAGTGTATATGTATTTAAGGTACATAAACAACTAACTAATGTAACCACCCGCACTTTCAGGTTACTTTTCATTTTCGAGAATTTACTATTCATCCATAAAATTTTTATTTCACATTCTCGTAAGATAAATTATTTTAGTAATATCCTGAGAATTCGATAATCGTTAGATCATCTTCGCAAAAGTTATTAAGAAAACATCGTTATAAAGTTTCATTTTGGTCGGAACATCGTTTAAATATCACGCGCATAACGAAAATCAACTCTGATAATTTTCCTAACATCAGATAAATTCTTAGATCACTCATGATTAATTTGAGAATTTTTAAGATTTGTTTTTATGTTACCAAATAAACCCTGCGTTGAACAAAACTAAACTTACGTTTTAAACAATTCTACTTACATCCAGACTTAACGATTCCTGCACTGTGTTTCTAATATATTTTTGACACTTTTACATTTTTTGGAAAAGTCAAACATATTTTTCTCCTCCTTTGACCATAAAGGAATTAACTTTGTACGTTTTACATTTTTGCTTAAATCGCGTAACTTTTAAACTTCACAAATAACTGTTAAGTTATCCCGCGTATGAAGAAAACCACATTTTGACATCTCATATCACTTTTAGACTAACTTTAGTCTACTCTAAATAAATTCACGATCGTTTCTCTGAAATTTCGTTCTTTTCGATAAAAGCTAATTACGCGTTTTGACCGTATTTCCACTTTTAAGCAAGCGTTTTTACCCAATGAGACTTATCACTCATTTTATATTTTTAGATGGAGTATAATGATGAGTCTCATCATTCCTATAAGTTTCGTATTTTTACGATACCCGGTTTTACGTTTTATGGCTTAACGACTTACGGTTGGCATTTAACGGAACCAAAACTTACTCTAAACTCAAGATAAGACCAAGGCTTATCATCTAATCCTTGTCATGCATTGTGACCGCCTCTTAGGGGGGGGAGTCACCATTCATGTGGCTTGATCCTAAGCATGCATCATTTTGATCATTACAAGTGTCCTAACTTAACCATGGTTAATATTTAACCCAATACATGGTTAACCAAACTTACCCCCTATAAATAGGAAGTGAAATACATCATAAAATCCCTCACATACTCTTTTTGGTCGTTCATACCCTAAAACATTCACATCTTCCATCATTTGATCTATAAACTCCAAGTTTATGCAAGGAAGTTCCAAAGATCAAGCTACTACATCAAATCTCTAGCAAGTTTAAGTGATCTTCTTGAGTTTAAATCCACTCAAGTCACTTAGTACTTCATCACCAACTCTTCAAGTTTGCAAGGGTGTCAAGGTGTGGAAAGCTAGCTCAATCCGAAGTCTTACGCGATCAATCAAAGTCCTATCCTTACTAAGTTAATCCTTTCTTATTGAAAGCCAAAAGTTGTAAGCAACTTATCACCTCCATCATCTCATCTTTATTATTCATAATCTTAACTATTTCATGCTATATATATAGTTACTATGTTGATTCATGATGTACATATACACAATCACATGTTTTAATTTACATATTGTCATAAAAGTAACAAACTAGTAAACTAGTCATATTCTACACATGGAGACCATTAAAATCAGTAACATATGGACTTTTCTAACTTACATAATGTGGTAGACAAGATAAAAAGGGAAACATAGCAATTTGAATCACCCGAAACGGACAAACGAGTCAAAAGTTATAAGCAAAAGAAGTTAGTGAAACCTAAACGCCAAAACTGCCATGTAGAAGCTGTTTTTGGTTCTGCCTTTTTAAAAGTGGTACTTCTGGTCCGAATCATCAAAAAGTTAAAACACGAAAGTTGTCCGAAATGACGTTTTCCTTCAATAGTTAACGAGCTCGGACCTTGAAAACGCATAAACATGCCATAATCTTTCAAAAACAGAAACTGCCGTAAATATAGTCTCACAACTATACTTTTGTCACAACTAAAAACAAACCAAGAGGCCTAATGGCCTTAAGGCAAGACCACGGCTACGGCAAAGGTCAAAGCTAAGTCTCAAGACCATGGTAGTCAAGACCAAAGTCACGGCAAGGCCATGGCTAAAGCCTTAAGGCTTGTTTGCCCAAGACCGTTAACTAAGGTAATCATATTTATGAAACGACGAGAACTTGTAAGAACATGATAAGCTTATTTATATAACAATCTTCACTCAAAACATATGTTGTATCTACTAAGTGCTACAATAGTAGGGAGCTTCATGTGAGGGGTTCATTTGAGTAAAACGTGTGTCCTAGCTCCTCGAGCGTTTACTGCATGACCTCTGAATTATGATGGCCCGAACGGTAGTACGATATCTATAAACTAAATATGTTTTCACATATTAAAGATCTTTCTATAAACATCAAATGATAATTAACTACATCATGATCAACATAGGCATATATATAGGATGGTTTATGTTTTCTTAAACATTATTCCAAACCTAAGTCGCAACATTTCATTTTTAGGTTGCACGTAGAAGTATTCCGACTTATCCATCACATCCGTTAGTACTTAACATCATCAACTCTTGGTGAGTTCATAGCCCCACTTTCTATTACTTAATTGTTTTACAAACTCTTGGGGGAGATACATGCTTTATTTCAAACCGAACACATTGCTTTCAAACTGTATGCTTATCTGATTATTTTATTAGCACTAAGTTACCGCATTTGCCAAACATAAGTCCCTAAATGATGAATCATTAATCACTATGTGAGAGTGGGCGCGACTATTGTGAATAGATCTATTAGGATTGACGAATCCCGTTTGTGTTGGCCCCGTTAAAGGTAAACAAACGCACTATATTTGAGTAACATTAGGTAAAAATGGTAATTTTACCTACTAGGGCACGTACCAACAATTTCTCCAATTAAATTTGGAACACGTTAACGCCTTGATTGCATGATGCTTAGTCTAGTAATAACTGTTTTGTTTTCAAACCATTGGTGTGAGTCTAATTAACTCACACTACCAACATAATGTGTTCAACCATTAAACAAATTTATGAATTTCACTCAACCTTTGTGTTGACAGTTTTAAGCA
The DNA here is from genome assembly GCA_910596185.1 of Chrysanthemum makinoi. Classification (NCBI taxonomy): domain Eukaryota; kingdom Viridiplantae; phylum Streptophyta; class Magnoliopsida; order Asterales; family Asteraceae; genus Chrysanthemum; species Chrysanthemum makinoi. Next base: position 87,152,043 of record OU343225.1, read on the forward strand.
TGTATTTCAGGTCCATAATGTCGGAAGCTGGCACGGAAGGGCAAGATCAAAAAGGCTATATATATAAATAATTTATCATTCACAAAACATCAAAAACTTTATATTGAGGTGTTTTGTAATCAATGGAACCAACTGGGACCTATTTTGTAAACTCTGATATATTTGAATGATAAAGCCTTTTTAAAACGACTCCTTTAGAGATCGTTTTCTATTATTATGACTGTTGTGCCATCAAGTGATACCCAGTTTGAATTCCGCAGCATATCACGAAATTGGGGGTGTTACAACTAACACCAATTAAAATGATACCTGCTCCCAGTTCCAATCAGCCCTAACATTTGAATCCTCCAATAAAGATTTAAATGTAGCTTTTGCCTCCTGAAAGAAAAGCGTTAAAAAAATCCAAAAGTAGGATCTACTACATGAGCATATTGAAAGGTTTCTACCACCAGCTTTTACCTGCTTAGTCGCATATTGAAAAGTTTCACCATCTGCAGCTTTCTCTTCTACTGGTGTTGTGTTGACTTTTCCAGCAGCTGCCATGCCTTTCTTAGCTTCCTGCCACATCACCATCAAATCAAGTTTAACACATTTTCTCAGATAAATGTAAAAAAACAGAAATGAGGACAAATAAGCATACCTCGGTGTCCTGCACTGAGACTCCGTCTAAGGCTTCTGGAGCACCATGAGACGATGAATTTTCCATTTTGCCCCTGAATTATTACATCTTTCAGTATTTAACAGAACAGCGCAATATACCATTTAACATTCTATTAGGGATGGAAAAAATTACAATGGAGAAGAATGCATGTTGGCAGAAACCATAGTTGAACCACCAACTGCTGGAATAAGAGGGCTTGCTAAAGATGACTCAGATGCCACATTAGGGGGAGCATTGCCAACCGAGTTGACAAGTATAACTGCTACAGGGCTTGAAGAAACACCATTAGCTGAGTTACAGAAGCTGGTCGTTGATTAAGTGCAGACGGGGTTAAAGTGGCTTGAGATTGAGTCCCTCTAGAAGCTTCTTTCTCAGCCTGCTCACGAGCCAGCTAAACATACAGAAACAAAAGTTCAGAGCCGAATTTTGTTCCCATGGAGAGTTAAGAATAGCAAGGTGATAAGCAATGACTCATACCTTCAATTCCTCAGGTATTGTCCATTTGGATTGCTTTGTATCTTTGTTGTAATAGTATCTGCATAAGTATGAATTTAGCACATTACAAATAAAATGTAACAACCGAGTTGGATATCATGTTAATAGAACGAATAGGCTTACTTTTTACCCTCTGCGGTTGTGAATTCTTTCCAAACAGTAGATGCATCAGCCCTCTGACACAGTAAAAAAGAATGAACACATTGATTACATATGACCATGCTCATTAAAAAACAGGATATCTAATTGTCAAGTAGTATTGAAACATCTGATAAATTCACAAAATCCATATGCAATCATGAGTTATGCAAAAAAAATATTGATATGTGCAGAATGTGTTGGGCAAAAAATGATTCTGAATCTACTCGGAGAACCGAGAATTTCTCAGTGTCAGGATCAAAAATAACCTTTTTCCATGCAAAACATTGCGTATATATCATAAACACGGTACAACAATAACCAACAATATCTAATTTTTGTACTTTTATCCTTACCAATTATACTAACTATATTCCTCAATAAACTCAATACGAACTGCTAACAGATCAGAACCCTAGTGTAAAATCAGATGGAGTCAAGCAAGAAAACTAACCATAAGCTTCTCAAATTTTTGAAATAATGTAGGTATGAAAATGGATGGCTTTTAGTAACAATCTGTCATTGATCATTTATGTGCGTTTCTGTAAGCCAAAAGAAACAGAATATTAATATAATCATCAACATATGATAAAAGAAGAAATTCATCGGATAGTAAAAGAAAGAATAGAAAGTGTTCATTGTATAGACACTCAGCGTTGCATAGAGGGTTTGTGGATCAGTGGCTGCACCTTTACCTAATCTTGTTTTCCAGTGCGAGTTATATGCGCCACTATTTAAATCATCTTTAGAAATACATCAAGCTGAACTCGTGATCATGGTCTTGCTTCCTTTTCTTTATCCGCTGGAAATACCTATGTAAAACCTCCCTCTGCGAATCGGTTTCTTCCATTATTTGCTCCACTTTTCTGCCACATATCAAACCAATTAACCACAACAATCAATCAACTTTTTTCCATCCCTCTAGAGTTTCAGATTTTCTACTTTGTACCAGCTTTGTTATCTGCTTCAGGATTGTCGCCAGCGCATTTGTTGCAGCTTTAAAAGCAGCCGCATTCAGTCCCTTATCTGCTTCGTCGAGTTCCACTTTTAGCCCCTCAATTTGTTGACACAAATAAATCATAAGTAGTAATGATAAATTATAGTTACTATATGCAGAAATAAATGGATACATTTTTATGACATGTGGACTTTATATAACTTAAAGAAACATGTGTAAACGACAGACTCAATACGAATGGAATTATAGAGTGTCACCTGTTGGACGCAACCACTCAAGCATAGGAGTAGCCATTTCATCAAAAACATTACGGTTGTTTATGATTAATAATCTAAGCTACACAAAACCCATAAAATCAATACAAAAAAACCCTAAAAATCAAACCTTTAAATCATCAAAACAAGTCACATATCGGTGGTGCTAATGTAAGGACACATGTTTAAAGGGAGGGGAAGAAGTGCTAAAAACAAACAGCATACGAAACTAATGTCTGAAAAGCGCAGAACACAAAAAAACATAGCAAAATCGAACATGATGCTGCTGATGAAGACGAGACGATAGGGTATAATATGAAGTCTACATATATGAAAAAAATACCATGATAAGAAAAATACACGTTACCTTCCTAGAGTAGATTTCGTCAAGTTGCTATCAAATTCCTTTAAAGGAGCTCTATCCTTTTGTTCATGCAGATTAAAGGATTATTCTTTAGAGCAAAAAAGGTAATGTGGACTAAAATACGTTGGAAAGCTATAAAGATTAGATTTAGTAGGAGTGATGCGGACCTAAACACATTTGGATTTGAATAAAAATATTTGTATTCAGACGATAATTAATCACAAACATACACAATTAAAAAGATACTATAAATTAGATTTACCTTTGAGTAGAAGGTTGTTGCTGTGCATTCATGGTACATTTGATATGTGCAAAATATCTACAGTTTTATTTGCATAATGATACAACCATTCGTTTTCACCAACTGCCCATGATGTCCATGGTTGCAAACCTGTGATGAAGAAAACACAAAAAAACAGTAAACTGAACATTAGAAGAGATTGTGAGGAAAAAAAGGATATTAGGGTTTTTGAGAAAAAAATATAATGAACCGTATATAAGTTTTTACATATATGTTTTGTTTAGAGTTACCTAAGTTGTAGGGATTCTCCTACATAATTGGTTGGATAGATTTAAAATTTTGGACTTGCAACATATATTCCAAAAAGTTGTGTTGCCTTAGTGGTAAACACACTTGTTATTCAACCAACCAACCAAGGTTCAATCCTTGCAAGACTCATTTTTTAAAAAAAAAAATTCGAAAATAATTAAATAAAATCCGAAATTTACAAAATAACAAATTAAATTAAAAAAATTATTGCTTAGGTGGATAAAAATATTGCTTAGTTGGACAACAAATGATTATATAACAGGAGGAATTTGGCATTAATGCCACTCTCATATATATATATATATATACGTATATATATATATATATATATATATATATATATATATATATATATATAGTATATATATATGGTAAAGTTAAAATAAAGACAAATATCCGTAAAAGAATAAAAAGATTTTTTTTTTAAGATTCTCCAAAATTCAAAAAAAAAATCCACAAGATCGGGTATGTTGGTGCATAAAACTTTTGTGAAAACTTTTTTTTATAATTTTGAGTTTTGATACGTTTTTTTAATGCACAAAAAACGAATTTTGATGTGCAAAAAAATTTTGATGCACAAAATTTTCAACTTGTTTTAGTTAGTTGCGCAATGTTATTTTGATGAAAAAAGTCAAAAGAAGTTGGGTGCAAAAACTAATTTTTGATGCACAAAAAAAGGATTTAATGCGCAAACGTATTTTTTCATAAATTTTTTTCGGAAAAAATATCCACTTTTAGAAAAAAGTTTTTCACAACTTTTTCATGCACCATCATACCCGATATTGTGAAATTTTTGGGGAATTTTCCGAGAACTTTTTTTGAAAAAAAAATCTTTTTATCTTTTTATGGATATTTGTCTTTTATTTGATCTTTATCATATATATATATATATATATATATATATATATATATATATATATATATATATATATATATATATATATATATATATATATATATATATATATGTGTGTGTGTGTGTGTGTGTGTTGTGTGTGAGAGAGTTAATGTGAGATTAAACTTAAAGTTGTAAAAATAAGATCAAGTTTAAAAAACCACTAAAACATTTATAAATAACAATTTTAGCAATAATACATAAAAAATAATATTTTAATACAAATTAACATTTTAGCAACTAATAACCAAATGATACATGAGTTTGGATTAGTGATACACCGATACACATTACACTAATAAATATTACAAAACGTGATACACATACAAAAACTTGATACACATTACACTTCTAATCAAAGTGTATCACCTAATTTTCGTAAATTTTAAAAATAAATCTATCGAAACTTTAACAATTTTAGTTGTAGCTAATAAAAAAATTATTTTTGTTGTAAGGAGAGTGTTACTTGTCAAATTTTAGTTGGATCTCATTTTAACAACTTTAAGTTAAAATCACTTTTAGTGGTGTGCATATCACCCCGTGAAGGCACATGGTGCAGGGGCGGATACACTGCCAAAAAAAGGTATGCACGTGCATACCCTCTTCAACATCTCATTAGTGTAAATTTTTTTTACAATTAAAGCTTTATGTAACCATTTAACCTATGGTGCATACGCTGAAACTATCTTGAAAATAAATGTTGCATACCCCAAGATTTCTCAAAATCAACAAAACAAACAAATGAAAAATCTACATCATAAAATAAAAGAGGAAGAAGAAGTTTGCAGGTTTTTGAGATGAAGAAGAGAGGTAGAAGACGAAAATGAGAGAAGAGAGGGGACAAAAAAGTAAGGGGCCGTTTGGTTGGGGGATATTGGGGTATATTGAGGGCATTTGCAATTTAATTTCCTTCAAATACTATGTTTGGTAACTCAAATGAAGTAATTTACAATTCCATGAATTCCCAAAATGGAGAGAATTAAAATGCCTCCAAAAAGTGAAGAATTTTAATTTACTTAGGAAATTTTTTTTATAAACTTTTTTTCTTATTGTTTTTTATAAACTTTTAAATAGAATATTTATGATTTTTTTTTATAAACTTTTTTTTTTAATTTTTTATAAATTTTTAATAAACTTTTTTTATAAATTTTTTATAAACTTTTTTTATAATTTTTTTTATAAATTTTTTTATAAATTTTTTATAAACTTTTTTTTATAAATTTTTTTATAAACTTTTTTTATAAATTTTATTTATAAACCTTTTTTATAAATTTTTGATAAACTTTTTTTATAAATTTTTATAAATTTTTTATAAAGTTTTTATAAAAAATTTTTATCAATTTTTTTATATATATATTTTCTTTATAAACTTTTAAATAGAATATTTATGAAATTTATATTAAAAATGAAAAATATTTTTAAATTTCTGTCAACCAAACGTGCGGAGGTATTTTAAATTCCGGAATTTTAAATTCCCAAGAATTTAAATTTTCTAGAAATTAAAATTCCGGAATTTAAAATTCTCCAACCAAACGCCCCCTAAAGGTATTTGTGTTTGTCCCAATGTTACTTGTCCATCACACAATTAAATATGATGTTAAATGAGGTTTTAATTTGGGCAGTAGGACTTTTGATTTTGGGGTTTTTACATATATATCCTTGGTAATTTCAAAAGTTACATATATATCCTTTTGATGCATTAAAAGCATTGTATTTTATGCATTAAAAACTGGTACAAAGGATATACATGTAATTATTCATCTAGGGAAGGATATATATGAAATTATGCCTTTGATTTTTTTAGTTTGTTTGAGTATCAAAAAGCATAACACTTGTTATATTTTGGGTGGAGAAATGACACATAGACTTAAACTTATACTTAAAACCAAGTGTTAGCATCTTGATGGTTGCAGACAGGGGCCCACTTATTCTACAATGTCAAGTAGTTTTAGGTCTAAGTTTAGGCTTAAGTTTAGGTTCATGTATCATTTCTTTTTTAGGTGTATAACACTTCGCATTGGTCGATCTAGAATTATTTTGGTTTTTTCTTTAGAATTTATCTAAATGTAAGGAATAAGCTTTTTAAGTTCTAACAACGTAATTTATGTTTAGAATATTAAAGAAAATTTTCATATCCAACACAAGTGACACCAAAAGTTAAATACAAGAAGCGCATTATACATAACTAGTAGGTTACTCAAGCGTTGCGGCTGCGGGTACCTTAAAATAAATATTAGGGGCACCAAATATCTAGTAGCGTGTTTGCATTTGCGTCACTGACAAATAATCAGTATATTAAATGCTTAACGATATTTATAATATGCAACAATTGAATAACATACATTTATTGATGAGACTACAAATTCATATGATAAAGTGTTTTACAATATATATATACACGATACTGAAAATCCTACACACATTTATATTTAATTAGATCGTACATTATGGTTAAATAGTTGTATATTTTGGTGAATGAATGTTTTTAATAGTGTATTAATTATAAGTGTTGAATAGTGTTTTGTTAGTTTTTTTAGTTTTATTTATACTTTAAAAACTTGTAAATTAGGCTCATTTACTTGTATTTGCTTAAAAATCTATTTTTTGTAGTATTGAAAAATAAATATGAGAGATATATTATAAGTAGTATAGATTAATGTCATTAAACGACAATATATGCATGATAATTTTTTAACAAACAGTTTAGTTGCTTACTCTAATACTAATTTAGTTGAAAAATGAATCTATGAATCAAATATCAAAACCTTGAAGCCGATAAAAGAAATGATAATAACCAACAACGAAAAAGCATAAAAGTAAACTAAAGAAAACCAAAATCGTGGACCGAGAAACTAAAAACCTGAACCTAAAAACCGAAAAAACCCAAGCCAAAAACCCAAAATTTTGTGGCCTAATTTATTTAACGAATAATACTACTAAATGGTGCATACCCTTTTACAAAATTCTAGATCCGCCATCGGTCATGGGGCTCTTACAATAAATGCATTTTTCGGTGTACTGCAAAATTAAGGTAAGGTACTTCCACGTTTAAGAAAGACTTTATGTTGACTATAAATCGAAACCTACCCCTTAACTATAAAACTTTAAAGAAAGACTTTACGTTGACTAAAAAAACATCTATAAAACACAAGTACACAGCCATGTTCAGATATTCAAAACCAAAAGACTTCCTCAAGTTCAAACATAAAAACCACCAAGGTATATATATTTCTTTATTTTGCTCAGTGTGGATTAGTGCAGACCAATGGAGCAAGAAATGGTGCAACAAGGTAGTGTGCAGTTACCAACAATCATTGAACAGAGTCCTGAAGACCACCACCGACAAGACCATGTCATCGTGGAACTTCCTCCACTTCCTTCTCATCCTCCACTTGATCGCTCAGAGCCTAGCTCAGAACTAGATCTACTACGTGAGGATCACTTTTATGTTTAAATTAACATTTATGATAGTTTTGGTATTTGCATATTCTAATGCTTCCGTCCCAAAATAATTATACACCGACAAAAGAAAAAAAACACGGGTTAATATTAACATCTTCATTACCAAGGCGGATCTGCATGGGAGGGTAATATGTTAAACTTGATGTAAATTAAATCTATTTTTAAAAAATACGTAAATGTATAATAAATTTGGAACAAAGTTAGTATAAAATAATCATTTACATAAGCAGTCAAGGAATTTATACTAGTGGTATGTGTGTGGGTTTATTAAAAAAAAAGATGTGAGTTCATGTTTCGCGAGATACATTTGTGAAATGTATTTTGAGATATGTGTTACGTGTGCATACATTGATGTTTTAGAAAAATCATTTAAACAAGAACTCCTTTAAACTCATATTTCTATGTAAACTAGTTGCGTGCATAACATTGATAATGTATAGTTAAATGTAATTCTCATTTTTTATGTAATTTATATCTATTTTTGATTAATGAAAATTAGTTGGTTTAAAAAAAATAAAAGGTAAAATAAAAAGAAAATGTAAAATAAAATTGTGGGTATGTTATGGTTTGTGTTATTAGGAAGGGTGTTTTTGAGGGTATGTGATACGGTTGTGTTGTATAAAAGTTTTTGACAGTGTTATGGCTTGAACTACCATACATGGCGCTCTTAGTACTATTAATTTCAATTCGTGATTTGCAAAATCGAACCAAAAACCAGTTACACAATTCGATTTTTGACTAAAACTGAATCAAAAAAATGTTTTTCAATTCGATTTCGGTTAACTATCCCTGAATGAATAAAGTACCAACTTTGCCTTGAACTTACTTTTGAAGGTAATCGAGAAATGTACATAGAATTTGGCATCCCCCTTTATGAAGCGTCCATTAATGCTGACTGGAAAACAGCTAAAGAAATCCTCGATAAGGAACCAGATTTGATACGGTCTAGTATCACTGAAAATGGTGAGACAGCACTTCACGTGGCAGCATCAGTAAAAAGAACCAAACGGGCGACAAAATTCGTCCAAAATCTGGTGGATAAGATGAAAAATGCGGACTTAGAACTTCAAAATAAAAGTTGTAACACTGCCCTTTGTTTAGCAGCCGCCGCTGGTAATTTAGAAACGGTTGATATTATGGTGAAAAAGAACAAGGCCTTGCTAAGCATTCCTGGTAGTCAAGGAATGATGCCACTTTATATGGCTTCCTTATTTGGAAAGCACGATGTGGTGAAGTATCTCTTTAAAAGATCCAATGGATTGTGTGATGATGGTTGGAATGCCACGAATCGTGCTTGGCTTCTTCAGAAATGTGTTGAGGGTGATATGTTTGGTAAGCATTTTAGCATGTTACATTGCGTATAGACTTCTTTTTTTTTTTTTTTTAATTTTTTTTTTTTTTTTTTTACCATAGCTTTTCCTCACAGTGATTATCAAATATTTTTCAGATATTGCGTTAAAGATAGTGGAAAAACACTCCGAACTTGCTAGTAAAGAGGATGTACTCAGAATATTGGCCAAAAAGCCTGATGCATTTGTTGAAAAATCTTCGAATTTCCTCTGGAGAACCGTCAATTGGGGTAAGCATTTCTATTCCTTGATATTTAATGTAGATTATACATGTCAAATTACGTTTCATTATTGAAGTTAGAGAACCATACCTATTACTCTCTAAGTTTCGAATTTAATATATATATTTTAGCTTTAACACCAAGAGGTTTCAAGTCTAATACCCTTAATATGGATACGTATTATTATTCTGAAGAACATACGGGTTTAAAAAAATGAATACTCCTCCTCTCCCTGCCATTCTAAATATTGAAATCAAAGTAATTTCTCAAATGTATAACAAAACGTCATGGAGCTCTATTTTTTATTTTTTAACATTATTTGTTTTTTGCAGTTTTTTCAAAGGAAGGACATCCCAAAAAGGATACTGAAGCACTGAAATTGCTAAGATTCATATGGAAAGATATTGCAAAAAAGAAGAAGGAGGAAATTGATGACATGATCAGAGGGCCGGCTGATGAGATCAAGAAAGATGACATATTGCCTTATGGAAAGGAAGATCAACAGCTGCATCTACTAAAACTTATTGCTGAAAAGGAAGATCAACAGCTGCATCTACTAAAACTTATTGCTGAAAACAGAGGGTATCTACAACGTATTGTATATAAACCAACACTACCGTCAGTGACCCCTCCAAAGAAAACATATTCTTCGCGTACACTATTTATTGCTGCAGAAATGGGAAATACTAAATTCATTGTTGAGCTCATCCGTCTATATCCTGATCTGATATGGAAGGTCAACGATAATAATCAGAGTATATTTCACATTGCGGTCAAACATCGCCATGAGGGTATCTACAACCTATTGTACGAGATAGGCTCAATGAAGGATTTAATAACTCCTCTAAAAGATAAAAATGACAACAACATGTTGCATTTAGTTGGTAAGAGTGCAAAGACAAAGCGACTTCAAGATGTGTCTGGAGTTGCTTTCCAAATGCAACGAGAATTACTATGGTTTAATGTACATATTCCTCTCCAAAGCTTCCGTAATTCTTTCATTATATATCAGTGGTCTTTCCTTTTTTGCTTTATATTGATTTTTTTTTTTTTTTTTTTTTAAGTTTATTATTGGGGCATGAATGTTGGCACAAGCAAAAAGTATGTCATTTATGAGAACTCGAAATCCGTTGTTTTGCAGGAAGTTGAGTCCATGGTTGAACCATCTTATAGAGAACGGAAGAACAAGGATGGCCTAACACCACACGAGTTATTCACGAAAGAACATAAAGATCTAGTTGCAAAAGGTGAGGAATGGATGAAAGGAACAGCTAGTCAATGTATGGTGGTTGCCGCACTTATTGCCACCATAGTGTTTGCTGCAGCTTTTACTGTTCCGGGCGGTTACAACCAAACCGATGGTATCCCTATCTTCAAATCTAAAGTAACATTTATGGTTTTTGTGGTGGCCGACGCCATTTCTCTTTTCTCATCAGCAGCTTCAATCCTGATGTTCTTATCTATCCTTACGTCCCGTTATGCTGAACGTGATTTCTTGAAATCATTACCGAAAAAGTTGATGTTAGGTCTAGCAACTCTTTTTCTATCTATTACAACCATGACAATCGCGTTTAGTGTCAGCTTTTTTGTCCTTTACTATAACCATTTGAGATGGGTGCCAATCCTTATCAGCTTGTTTGGTGTGGTGCCAGTCTTCCTATTTCTTTGGCTAATATGTCCTCTCTTAGCAGATGTATATCGCTCAACATATGGTTCGACATACCTCTTTAGGCCCAAGAAACATGTTCTTTACTACGAAAACCACCCGCGTCTCTTTTCAATATGTACCTGATTCTTATAATTTGTACTTCGATGTCTCTGTAGTGTCTTGTAATAAAGTGGGGGTTTGGATTCACAAGTATTGTATTACATCTGTCACCCTAGTAGCAGATAGTTTTGTAATCGTGTTTGAGCGTAATATTTTGTTGCAACATAATCTTTTGCATTATCCACCATTCCACATGGTTTGTGACTTCATTTTGAGGACTTAACCTCTCATTCTTTATGTTTGCATTTGTTACGCCCCGATTCTGGATTGACTGGAATTTACTCAAGTTTTAAAACTTTGACGCGGAACATTTGACTATTACTTTAACTCTTTAAAGAATAACAAAACTATAACAATTTACCTTTGACAACCCTTTTATAACATATACTTGTTTACCCTTTAAAAATGATGACCCAAGATTACAATAAAACCTCATTTATTTTCTGTAATAAGGGCTGACGCCGTCGCCTTATAACTACGACGCCGTCGCCCTTTAATTACATTTTCAGATTTAACACGCAACGGCTCAGAGGATTTATAACCTGACGCCGTCGCCTTATAACTGCGAAGCCGTCGCGACCACTGCACATTTTGACAGCAAAACTGCACAATCAAATTGACACTTTTCAATCAAATTAACACTTGAACATTTCCAAAATAATAAAAGACCTTACAAACTATAACCAAATCAATCATGATGTATTTTAATACTTGTTTGACCCATCCAACCCAAAATGGGTAGAAAAACACTTTAATCCAAACACCCTTTTAAACTAACCATGACTTCCAAATTGACCATTTAAAATACTATAACGACTATGACATACACTTGTCGATTGACGACACTTTTACAAACTATCAAAAGACTCACGGGGGTACAAATTCATCACACGAGCTCGGTATCTACCTAGCTCCTAATATGACATATTACCATCTTCAATAATCAATCCATGAACCACACCCAATCCAAGCCATATCGCTTCAAGCACATGAACCTACAATAATATTAAAAACTATAACATGTAAGCGATAACGCTTAGTAAGTAATCGGCTAATACATGACAATGCTTCTATCATCATACAATTCACGTAAGCATTACTAACACACAAAACCATAGCACAAATAGCACATAAGGCAATAACACATACCTTAACACATCTTTAGGCAATTAACTCTATAACCATCATCAATTCTCATGATAATTCATTAGCTTAACTATAACAATCTTTACTATAACAATCAAGAACACATTATACAATAATATCCACATTAAGCATGTAGTAACCGGATTACTTACCTTAGCAATCCATGCTAAGCCATACACAATAACCATCATCTTTCATATCTTTAATATCCAACATCATCCATAGCTAACATCCTTAAACACAATAATCAATGATACACTTAATACATCATTAATTAACTATAGCCATGGTTTACATAACCATTTGGCTTACATAAACAACCTTCAATCATCATATAATCATATATAATGATCCAACCCATAAATTATCCAACTTTTACCCAAAATAAGATACCTCTAAGATTACTATAATCCTTTTTAATCAAACCTTATGATCATAACATGATCATATCCAACTTACCCATTTACTTTAATTTATTAAAAAGGGGTTTCACCCAATTTACACTATAACATCTCAATTAATGTATAAAACCACAATTACCCAAAACCCCCAACTTGGGTACATGAACCCTAACTCTTCAATTTATAATTAAACCTAATTAAGGATTACTCACCTTGCAAGGATCATCGTTATGACTTTCCATTAGGGATAACACCCTTAATTTATCACCAATTGGTCTACATGACCAACCCATATTTTCCCTCCATTCTCTAAACCGACATTTCTCATTATCCTGAAGAAATGAGAATTCTAGACTTTTAATACTTAAACCTTTCTTCATTTTAAAGTCATCTCATCATTTGACACTTTTGGTCCCTCAAGCCCGATTCATTATAAATTGGCCACACTATACTTCTATAACTATTTTACAATATGACAACTTAGGTCCTCCTCATATATATAACTATAATTTAACATTTGTAATTATTAGTTTGACTATCGGGTCAACTAGTCAATCTCGTCAAGTCCTTAGACCATATTCATCTAGGGTAGGGCCTATTTGTATTTCGGGATACGGGTGTAACAATTCTACCCCCTTATTTAGATTTCGTCCCCGAAATCTCTCGTCTATTACTATCTCTCACATAAATTATATTTTCATCATGTTACGTAAATAATCAAATAATCAAATTATTGCGAAGATTTACTTAATCTCGCAACTTAAAGCCCATTATAATATAATCAACCCCACTAAAGCGTCCTATAATTCACTTAAAGCTCTATAACATACATATTTTATGTTATTCGAGACATAATTTATTCAAAATTCGACATTCCGAATAGTCGATTCTATTACTATTACAATACACACTTGATCACTATCAAATTATTTTGACTTTACATAAGTCAAATTCAATCAACACTTCCGTATTTTACCATAATCATTTTATAATTTCAATAACATTAAACTATAACGCGTGGCTATTACTATAACGTATTGTTATTACTATAACGTTCTCATAAATTTCACGATTTTTCATGACTGTTATGGTCTTTTTCCTATTACCACATGCCCTCAAGGCATACTATAACTTATTCAAGCTTTTTAATTTCATGCAATTTATGATCTCCACTATCATTTCCATAACAATATCACATCATCTTCAACGATTTCATTTACTTAGGCTTTAGTTTTCTTTGACTTAAGTTTACACAACGACCCTTACCACATTAGGTTCCTTTTCCACCTATCATAATTCTTATGACGTCTAATTAGTTTTAGACTTTCAATTTCAAATTTATTACCCTTTCTCATGCCATGTCGGAGACACATAAGCCTACTCATTTATACTTCTTCATTTACATGGAGAGGCTTCCCAAACAATATAAATCAAGAAATATAAACTCGTAGTTCGGTGATTCATAATTTCTTTACGTAAATGAAAAGGCGTCCCAATCCACTCAAAGAAAGGAATTATAAACCATCCTACTTATACACTTCCGACATATCACTAATACATATCCATTACACGCTTTAACAATCAAAATTTTCATTTATTAGCATTGGATCCTTTTACTATAATGCTCCCCAAAGGAGCCATCTCATATGCCAAGGTTATAGGCAATTCTTTTCCGGTGAAGGCAATTTAATTTATCCCGAAGGATTTCTATAACTTTCTCTTGCCAACTCGTACTATAACTCATCCCGTAGGATTTACTATAACATATCCCGAAGGATTACCATTATATATGTCCCGTAGGATTTTATAACAATAACTGTAACATCTTTCGAGTGGCCTGTAACATCATACTATAACATTTCATAGGATCCAAGCTATTATTACTTTATCATACATACTAACACATCCATTTTCATTTAACCAATACATTCTCATAGGGCTTATAAGCCCGCCTTCCATATTGACACATTCACTATGTGTTTAACCATTTCATCTTCTTATTGACTCGTCAACCCTTGTTGACCATTTTCACATTTTTACCATTACCACTTTAGTCTATTTGACTTTATTCACATGCAAACCTTATAGGTTTATTTCAATCACACTCATATCTTTCAAATATTTCCTTTTTACATGTTCTGTAACTTTAACACGTTCTTGTCGTGTTTTATTATATCGTTAACATTTACAATTTCTTTCGTATATTTAGCTTATCACTTTCTCGTTAATTAGTATTTGGCTTGACCATTTTCACATTTACTTGTGAGCTACAACACGCCTTAATATTATACTATGACTCATTTATTATCAATCATTCATGCTCATTTATTACATTCTATAACTTTTACTTATCCCATTTCTAATACCATCATATTGGCTACCCATTAGCCATTCACATAACAAGACCATAGGTTGGTCATTAACACAACACGATTCGCACCTTGTCTTATTTATAATCATAACTTTACTCATCATGATTTCAATTCATGCCTTTTATAGGCGTCAACATCTTGACTCCTTTATTAAAGTCCCATTATAATTTCTATAACTTGATAAGCACATAATCATATCATACACACCGTCACCATCCACGGTGAACGGACTACAATAATCTATCACATAAATACTATAACGTACAATTACACAATCATATATGTATATTCATCGACACTACCAAAGTGTACGATATTCTATAACTTAACACATTTAGTCCGTCATGGACTTTCGTTACATACACCAAATCAATTTCTATATACATAATTACATAATCATAAAACATTCATGGTGATCTACTCACCTATACACACATGGTCCGCCATGGACCTACATCAATTACACATAGCACTATAGCATATAAAACATTTTCACTTAGCACAAACGCATAATTTATTCTATAACAATCACATACATTTCCACTTACTTAATTCCGCAACTAAGAGTGGTTTAAGACTAGGTAACCTATAGTGGAAACCTAATTCACTTAAACCGAAGCTCTTATACCAATTTGTTACGCCCCGATTCCAGATTGACCGAAATTTACTCAAGTTTTAAACTTTGACGCGGAACATTTGACTATTACTTTAACTCTTCAAAGAATAACAAAACTATAACAATTTACCTTTGACAACCCTTTTATAACATATGCTTGTTTACCCTTTTAAAATGATGACCCAAGATTACAATAAAACCTCGTTTATTTGCTGTAATAAGGGCTGACGCCGTCGCCTTATAACTGCGACGTCGTCGCCCTTTAATTACATTTTCAGATTTAACACGCGACGGCTCAGAGGATTTATAACCTGACGTCGTCGCCTTATAACTGCGAAGCCGTCGCGACCACAGACCTGCACATTTTGACAGCAAAACTGCACAATCAAATTGACTCCTTTCAATCAAATTAACACTTGAACATTTCCAAAATAATAAAAGACCTTACAAACTATAACCAAATCAATCATGATGTATTTTAATACTTGTTTGACCCATCCAACCCAAAATGGGTAGAAATACACTTTAATCCAAACACCCTTTTAAACTAACCATGACTTCCAAATTGACCATTTAAAATACTATAACGACTATGACATACACTTGTCGATTGACGACACTTTTACAAACTATAAAAAGACTCACGGGGGTACAAATTCATCACACGAGCTCGGTATCTACCTAGCTCCTAATATGCATATTACCATCTTCAATAATCAATCCATGAACCACACCCAATCCAAGCCATATCGCTTCAAGCACATGAACCTACAATAACATTAAAAACTATAACATGTAAGCGATAACGCTTAGTAAGTAATCGGCTAATACATGGCAATGCTTCTATCATCATACAATTCACGTAAGCATTACTAACACACAAACCATAGCACAAATAGCACATAAGGCAATAACACATACCTTAACACATCTTTAGGCAATTAACTCTATAACCATCATCAATTCTCATGATAATTCATTAGCTTAACTATAACAATCTTTACTATAACAATCAAGAACACATTATACAATAATATCCACATTAAGCATGTAGTAACCGGATTACTTACCTTAGCTATCCATGCTAAGCCATACACAATAACCATCATCTTTCATATCTTTAATATCCAACATCATCCATAGCTAACATCCTTAAACACAATAATCAAAGATACACTTAATATATCATTAATTAACTATAGCCATGGTTTACATAACTATTTGGCTTACATAAACAACCTTCAATCATCATATAATCATATATTGATTATATAATGATCCAACCCATAAATTATCCAACTTTTACCCAAAATAAGATACCTCTAAGATTACTATAATCCTTTTTAATCAAACCTTATGATCATAATATGATCATATCCAACTTACCCATTTACTTTAATTTATTAAAAAGGGGTTTCACCCAATTTACACTATAACATCTCAATTAATGTATAAAACCACAATTACCCAAAACCTCCCAACTTGGTTACATGAACCCTAACTCTTCAATTTACAATTAAACCTAATTAAGGATTACTCACCTTGCAAGGATCATCTTTATGACTTCCCATTAGGGATAACACCCTTAGTTTATCACCAATTGGTCTACATGACCAACCCATATTTTCCCTCCATTCTCTAAACCGACATTTCTCCATTATCCTGAAGAAATGAGAATTCTGGACTTTTAATACTTAAATCTTTCTTTTTTTTAAAGTCATCTCATCACTTGACACTTTTGGTCCCTCAAGCCCCATTCCTTATAAATTGGCCACACTATACTTCTATAACTATTTTACAATATGACAACTTAGGTCCTCCTCATATATATAACTATAATTTAACATTTGTAATTATTAGTTTGACTATCGGGTCAACTAGTCAATCTCGTCAAGTCCTTAGACCATATTCATCTAGGGTAGGGCCTATTTTTATTTCGGGATAGGGGTGTAACAGTATTAGACTACTCATATTAAACTGTGTTGTTAGAAATAGTATGATACTCCCTTCAAACAAAAAATTCGAAGGAGAATACATCGAGGCTTTATGACATCGGGAATTTCAGAAGACACGATAAATTGTGACAGGAAATGGAGGATTAATATCCTGTAATAGGTGGTGGTGTTCGGGATTATCCCTCCGCCCCATCAAAGTTTATCGACCATTAAAATTCCCTAACACAGCAACTAGCAGGTACACAAACTAACCCAAGTTTTACAACAAACAACTAACAAGCACCCACATGAAATCAGCAAAGAATTTTGGGAACCGATACTACATCTTTTAGATAACCAGAAATTGCAAAATGCCAATAGGTATTCATCAATCTTTGGATCAGTCATGAAAGTGTTTGTATTTGAGTATTTGTGATGTCATGAATAATGTATTTGAAA
This sequence comes from Chrysanthemum makinoi, assembly GCA_910596185.1. Classification (NCBI taxonomy): domain Eukaryota; kingdom Viridiplantae; phylum Streptophyta; class Magnoliopsida; order Asterales; family Asteraceae; genus Chrysanthemum; species Chrysanthemum makinoi. Next base: position 87,170,086 of record OU343225.1, read on the forward strand.
AGGGATAATGGCATGTAATAGCAACGTACTTTCTCATTTGTGCCATTATCAGATACGAACCAAAAAAATACCACAGTACCCATCCAACTTTCAAATTTTGTTTAACTATCAGATACGAACCCAAATTTTGTTTTATTATCAGTCATGGGTTGTTTGCACCTAGCAGAAATATAACTACACTTCTCTCACATTTGTCATGATGATATCACGATGATAGTTACAAGACTTTTGCCACTAGGCTACATACCCCACGGTTAAAATTGTCATCATAGAGATAAAGTAATTAATTTCATAATCCTATGCTTCGTGTTTGGGTTAGCTTTGTTATTGTTAACGAGGTAAAATGACCAAAAAGTATGTGAGAATGTTGCTTTGTTATTGGAACCCAACTACATCTCAGGTCATTAATCTCCTTCCCTTGAAGTATAGCAAATCAAAAGGGTGTGGTGATGATATGAGAGAATGTTGTTTGTTGGCCCCTCCCGAAGATCCCAATTCGGTTCTTTTGCTGATGAGATCCACAAAACCCAATATTGTGTAATGTAGGCTCGGGATGGATTCATTCTTCAGAAAGAAGTTAAGATGGACCAAAAAGACATACACAAAGCAAATAAAACAAAATGATAACGAAAATTTTTTGCGTATGATAATGAAAATTTGAAAAAAAATTTGATGATGAAAACAAATTGAAAGTTGGATGGGTATTGTGATATTTTTTTTTAAAGTTCGTATCGGATATTTGAACATATGAGAAAGTACGTATATGATAATGAAACAAAATTTGAAAGTTGGATGGGTATTGTGGTATTTTTTTTTGTTCGTATCTGATAATGACACAAAAGGGAAAGTACGTTGCTATTACATGCCATTAACCCATTTGAATATAGTGTGATAGATACTCTATTGATAAATTTGTTGAAAGGTATGCACAATAGCTGAATAAATGCAGGGATTCAAAAAACCAGAATAAACTGTGACGTGAATGGAGAATAATCTGAAGCACTACTATCTGGTTTATAACTTTATATATATATCGTAACTACGTGGCCGGATGCTATTTTTAAGACTTGAAACTTAAACCTTTATAATTTTGGCCCTCTTAGAGAAAATCTTTAAGCTCCGCCACCGCTTGGGCATGTCCAAGATTGATAGAAAGCATAATGTAATCTTGTTGGTTGATAATAATATATTTTCACCTTGTTCACCAAAAAAAAAAATACGTAGTAGTAAACAGGTATGAAACAAGAGAAGAATACTAGCTAGAATTATGAAACTAAGATAGAACATAAAAGAAAACACACAGAAGTGAAGTGTTGATTGATCGATGACTAACGGACAAAAATAATTTAATTTTGAACATTGGATGAAGTCGTTTTCTTTAACAAATAGTACGCGTACAAACTAATTTTAACAAGGCACTATGATATGATTGGCGTTTGGTGGTCGTTAGGTTATAGTCATTCAACCAAATATAGCGATGCTAGCCTTTTAGAATAGTTTTGTATACCTGTGATTAAAAGAGAGTTCCAAGTTTCCACGCTATGATATCAAACTGAAATGACATAACAAAGATAATTGCAAAAATATCTCAAATAATAATCATTTATATAATAAAAAGAATGTTTTGACAATCTATCATTTTATTGACCAACACAAGAGCAGGATTTTACAATATTGGCTAATAAAATTCAAAACTAAATTAGTTTGATCAAACTTTTGATAAATTCAGTGGAGGAATTTGGTGAAGGAAAAAAATAAAAAATCGCATGGCCTTGTGAGCTTCTTGGCACACCCTCAAAATATCGTAGCGGAATAATAATCGAGGGCGTGACTTCATAGCACAAAGTTACAAATTATATTGGATGACCTATACATGAGTCGTTTAAAAATACACATGTAATCTCATCAATAAGTTTTTACAGGACATTGTTTCAAGAATCCACAACCAAACGTTTTAAAAGTAGTACAATAAATCTTCAAAATGATGAGACCGCAAAAATGAGACTCTAGTAACGATGCTCCAGATGCAAACCATGCAACACGTCTAAGGACCTGAGAAAATACATGCTAAAACGGTTAACTATAATGTTGGTGAGTTCATAGGTTTATATAAGTAATTACGTTGAGTAAAAGTAATGTGGATCAAAAGATTTTAGTGACAACTGCTTCACTCACAGTATGAGGAAAATATTAGTGGTTACTGTTTCACTCACGGTACCATGAAGAGTATTAGAGAGTTAGGGTTCTTGGGGGTTTGTTTGGGATTGGTTTGCTTTTAATGAGTGTTAAAAGGAATTTGGGGTGGGTTGGTTTTAATTCGGGTTTTATTCGATCACTTTGGTGCCAAAAATAAAGGGTATCGGGTTATATACGAGTTTGGTTGGGTTAGTATAACCACAGGTCAAGGTATTAAGTAGAATTCTATTATACCTAGGGTTGTAAACGAACCAGACAAACACAGATGGGGCCTTATTCGTGTTCGTTTATTTAATTTTAACCGGACAAATAAATAAACACAAATGCTTAAACGAACGAATTTTCTTGTTCATGTTCGTTTATTAAAGAAATAAGTTGTTCATGTTCGTTTATGTTTGTTCATTAAGACATTAAACGAACAGTAAACGAACGAACATAAATGAACATAGACAAACAAACATAAAGTTTACTAATTTATGCACGATATATTGTTTTATACGCGTTGTTTTGTTTAAAGAAATCGATTTTAAAATTATACAATTAAAAGATATGATATACGAATATAATTAAATAAATGAACATAAACGAACGTTAACGAACATATAATCGGACGTTCACGAACATAAATGAATGAACGCGACTTTTATTCATGTTCGTTCATTTAATTAACTCTACAAAAAAAAGGCCATTTAGTGGCACACAAAAAGTGTCACTAAAAACGAAATATGTGTCACTAAAGACCTACCAGGGAATCGGTGGCAGAAAAAAAAAGCGTCACTAATGTCGCTGCCACAAAAGGGTTTTAGTGGCACTTTATAGTTGCTGCAGACCTTATATGTTTTAGTGGCATTTTTATGTTGTGTTGCTATTGACCATTCTAACTTTAGTGACACACAATTATCTGTCACATGAAGCTTTAAGGATTTTGTGACACTTACTTTTTGTCATTATACTCTTACTATGATCACAAAGAAAGTTGGCTTTAGTGACAAAACATTTGCCACTAAGATTTGTCACAATATTGGTGTTTGCCGCTGTTGTTTTCAATTTAGTGGCACAATGTATTATTAATTCTCAATTACTAGATTTCACAAAGATAAAAAGAAACTAACAACTAAATATTAAAAAATCAATTGCCATTGAACAAGTATTTTTTATTGTCAAATAGAGAAATCCAACATATACAGAGCAAATAATATTCTTGAATATCCAACAAAAAAATCAAACCAAGTCTAAATCTGCAAATGAATATAATAAAAGACACCTAAAAACTACCAACATTATTGTAACTTCATCAAAAGTAGCAAGCATTGTGATAACTCTTGACCTCTTGATACCCCAAGAATCTGTAAGCCAACAAAAACAAAAAATCGTAGACATTCATATTCAAGATGAAGGAAACAAAACATTTACATGAAGGTACAAGATTTTCGTTGATCTTTGATATAGTGACAAATTTTCTCATTCGGATCAAGAAAAGTGTTAAAAAGTAAAGAATTTTGGTGCATGAAGAGGAAGTGTACATGCGAAAAGCATACTCAAGAAAGATTTGTTGGAGTACCTAAGTAAAAAAGAAACAACATCTGATTAGTGAACTAATGTTACTTAGCCGTATTTAGAAAAAAGAAATAGTCTTTTACCAATGTTTTGATCTGCAATAACTTGTAGGGATGCCTGCATAGCAATATCATGTTCCATCGTTAGATAATGTGAATAATGACGTGTGCTATTTTAAATATTGAGAAATCAAATTACCATAACTTGAGCAGCTTTGTCATTAATAATACTATCATCCTTACGGGTGCGGCTTATTTGGTATAGTTTCTCTTGTGTTGGTTGCACCCCATTATTTTTAGTAGCCTATAACAAGAATCATCTCACTGACATGAACTATTTTTTATGAAACTAGTGTAGGTAAGTGCTATGATATTTAACAAAATAACTATGCTAATAATTTACTTGTAGCTTACCTCTTCTTCGACAAACCTAGCAAATGATTTTGTCCCAATCACGTGAGGATCTTCCATTTTTGAACGGCTAATTCTCTTTTGTTTAGCTATCCGTACAACATATCCTTGAAATTGTGTTAGTGTATTCCTTTCAACTCCCACAGGTTTTCCATACTTGTTGAATTTGACGACAATCTTATTTTTGTGCATATTCCATAACTCCTTCTTTTGAGTAGGACCTCGAACATTCTTTGGAGGACCTTTAATATAAAATATATTCATTAAGTAATAGCAGTGAAGGAACTTGGACATTTATATTTTGGGGGCCGAAATTAGAGTTTAAAAACTGCTACTTCTTCATATGGTAAAAAAATGAAAAACATAACTGATTAAGACCCAACACAACACAAACATGAAGATATTAAATATTGATTGAGACCCAATACAACACAATTTGACAAGGTCAAAACTGAACTACCATTTGAGATTTTATAACTACTATGATTTATTATACGCTGCAGTTTAATTATTCCAAACACTATGGGTTAATAAAAGTTCTATCTTAGTAACAACCAACCAAACGGATAAAATAGAAAAAAATGCTACTGAGGAAACACGTCAAACGAATCCAACATTACCTAGCCTTACATTTTCTAAAAAATGCTACTGAACATCACAGTTAGGTTGGATAAAGAAGTCAAAATGCTACTGGAAACACGTCAAAATACTACTAAAAAATGCCTTACATTTTCTAACCTAGCCTTACATTTTCTAAAAAATGCTACTAAAAAATGCTACTGAGGAAACCCGTCAAAATGCTACTGGAAACACGTCAAACTAATCCAACATTACCTATCGTTACAGTTAGGTCGGGTTGAATCGGGTTTTGAATTTTTTAAAAATGACCTGAAACAGAACTGATTAAGAACCGGGTTATCGGGTTCGGGTGAGATTCGGGTCTCGTTATGTGGGGTCGGGTGATTCAGGCTATCGGGTCAACATATCAAATTAAATAATAGAACTTTTATAATGTGGATAATCATACAAAAATGTAACTTGACTGCATCAAAGATGTTTTAGTAACAAATTTTTTTTAACTTCAGAAATAATTTAGGTATGAAACAGTAAAATACATAAATCATGAAATGAGAGCATTACTATACCATGAAACTAATATTTTGACATAAAGTGATCAAGTAATGAACTTACGTATAACATATATATGAAAATGAAACATGGCTAAATTTGCATAATATTCATGTTACAAGTTTTTATTAATGAAACTAATATTTTGACATAAAGTGATCAATTTTTAACCTTATCATGTTAATGTGACTATCGCCTTTATGGTTTCTACAGGCTGTTTGTTTAATACATTCATATACATGCTTGCATAAAGAAGTATAGTTTTAATACTTTATAATTATACAACTAGTCATGGCCCATTGTACGGCTACAGCAACCAAATGCGCTTTCTGCTGCAACAATCAAATGCCCCTATTACAGTAGTAAGGCTGGTTCCAAAAGAGACTGGCGATCGAGTGTGGCGATCGATCACCAATCGATCGTCCTTTTGTGGGTATTGTCGATCGCCCAAATTCACTCCCCATTTGGTCTTGACTGCGATCGAGTTGTTGGAGTAATTGTGGGTAAAATTAAAGAACCATTGCATGCATGCTAGTTCAAAAAAAAAAAACTTACCGTTAGAAAAAAAAACGACCGTTTGCAGTTTAAAAATCAAATACGAGCGGGATTTATTCAACTCTGCCTATATATACAACTCTATCAGAGTTGTTTAGAACACAAAACACACACAAGTTACACACACACAACTCACACACACACAAAAATGTCGCGAAAGATTTTTCTCAAGAATCCCAAGTCCAGAAAAGTTGCCGGAAACCAGCTTTCCAACTCCGAATCAGTTGCCGGAAACCAGCTTTTCAACTCTACCACGTTTGAAGTTTACTCACCACCACCGAACTGTCTTTCCGTTTTCCAACCGAAAACGATTTTGAACACTCCACCTGAACAATCCAATTGTTCCAACTCCACTGCCAACACTCCACAGATCTTGAAAACAACACATTCGGGTTAAGTGAGGCTTCCCTTCGTCAACTTGAACAAGACGAAGAAAACTATAGAGAGATAATGGAAGAGCAGGCACGCGAGGAAGCTGCTCGTCGTGAGCAAGAAGTAAGGGAAGCTCAGTATCTTCAAGACAACTACTTCGACATAATGGAGACTCAGCTCTTTAATGGCGAGTTTAATTCCCCTTCAAGTTCTGAGGGTTGGGTCTCAGATGATTCGTTTTTTTAAGTTTTAGTAGTTTTATTTGAATTATTATGTAACATTTTAATTATTAATGAAATTTGAGTTTGTGTTAAAATTGTTTAAAAAAAAAGAAAGAAAGATCTTGGTCGCCCTTACTAGGGCACCCAATCGCCTGAAGGTCGCTGGAGAAAGAAAGCTGACGTGGCAGTGAAAAGTAAGGGGATTGAATCCCCTTACTGGAACAGCCTAAACTTAGTACCATATTGATTTCCGGGTCTTATCAGGTTGACCCGATAACATTAATTAGCTAACCTTAACCTGACTCGATAAAACTATCGGGTTATCAGGTTCGAGTCAAACAATCCGGCAATATTTCTTAACCCGATTTAACCCGACCCGGTAAGGCTTTATCAGGTTCATGTTCGGGTTCGGGTCAGGTTAACCCGACCCTACTGATATCCCTAATCACAGTAGACCCATTTGATCTCAAAGCCTCAAAGCTTTTGAAAACTAGTACTCATTGTGTATTCATTCTATGGATATGAGATTTTACATAAATATATTTGTAGACACATTTACGTACATAGTGTGGAAAACTAGAAGGGGGGTTTGAATAGTTTTGCCGATTTTAAGTTAGTTTCAAAAAACTTTAGATTCGTTAATATGTGAGATCTTATGGATGTAGAGAAAGTATAGATGTAATGATAAAGCAAGTAAATAAAGTAAAGCAAAGGGATAGAAATGACACAACCGATTTATAGTGGTTCGGCTACAAGGACACCTTCCTTGCCCTACTCCACTCCCCGATTCACCTACTCGAGAGTTCAAGCACTATGTCAACAAACTCCTTCACTTGGCGAAGCCTTCGCAACGCGCTTACACCTTTTCTCTCGTAAAGCTAAATACCGATTCCGTAACACGGTGGACCAAACCAACACGACTATTACACAACAAATATGTGAAATATCAAATACAAAATCTTCAAGCAGAAATCTTGCGGAGGAACAAATCAATCAAGGACCCTTGCTTGGATGACTTGTAGAATGCTCGTGATCTCCCCTTAGAGAAGGACCTATATGAGAATCACAATAGAAAGAAAGAAGAACAACTCTCTAGATCAAGTGATCTATATGTTAGAAGAGAATGATGTGTTTGAGAGATTTAGTAAGAAGAGGGGTGATAGAATGAAGAAATGGCTCTATTTATAGGCAATTTCTTCCACTGCTCCCGGATCCCACGGATCCCTCCCACTTGGGATCTGTCTAGTGTAATCCTAGGGATCCGTGAGACGCTCCTCTTTGCCCATGGGTTTTTGGTTATGGGTCATGGGTTACGGTTGGTCAATGGGTTTTCTTTAGATTCAATGTATCTAATGAATACATTGTATCTAGTCAAATGGGTATGGGTTAATGGGTTATGGATATGATCCATGGGTTGTGGTTTTACCCATCCTAATAAACTATTACAACAAATGATTAATTACAAATTTTTGTATTTAAATGGCTATATGTAAATGCTTTACAAAAATAACATGTATCCTTATAATTGTACTTAAGATAACATTATATTTGTTATCAACAAAACACAAAGAGATCGCAAAATATTAATAAACGCTTTTACGGTTTATTTGTATTAACAATCTCCCCCTTTTTGTTGATGACAAAACATAATGCTATGATGAGTAAAACTTAAGAATAGATGTATGTTTTGAAAGCCCCTAAGTTTTACTTCTTCTCCCCCTTTGTCTAAAACAAAAAGTTAACCCTTCAAGAAATAAAAGTGGAAAAATTAGTCCACGTATCGCTTACTCCCCCTTGACGGTAGCTCCCCCTAGTTTGGGGCGCGCGTCAAGTGAAGAAAAAAAAATCCTACAAAGAGAAAGGTTAGTAACATGCTTAGATAATCTTGTGATTGACGAGAATCAAGATTGGGAGCCAAGGTATGTAAACAAGGCCTTGTAATAAAACAACAAAGTGTAGTGGTATTTATGCCATCTACAAGCATGTAAAAATAAGAACAAGACTTGTCCTTGAAAATGACTTCGAAAGAAAGAGTACTAAAAATAGAAAATATTAATAATCATTCCTTCCATGCTTGCATAAAGTTATGGATGGATGTTTGGATGAGTAATGGTATTGATGCGATCAAGGATGAGGTTGAGTATGAATCGCATTTCTTCCCTAACTTCTATTGCAATTTCCCTAGTGGATTGGCAATGTTCACAACGTAAGTGATGTGGGTAATGAGTAACGGAAATCTTCGGGTTGTTTTGATTTGAGAGTTGCGGAAGTTGTGGTGGAAAAATAGGAAAATATGGATCAAAGTCCGGAATGATTGGAAGTGGTGGTGGAAAAGAACCTAGATGTTCTTGTAGTTTAATGGGAGCTAAAGGTGGTGATGTTTCAAGATCATTGAATATTGTGTTCGGAGAAGTTGGAGGTGTCAAAAAGGCTACTTCTTTTTGCTTTGGTTGTTGAGATCTTGTTGGAGTCGTAAGGAGTTCCAAAAGAGTGATTTTAGGTGGTGAGTGATTTGGTGATGAAGTTGATGTACTCGTTGGTGATGAAGGAGGTGCTACAATGGAAGCATCTTGTGGTGAGTTAGTTGATGGTGATGAGCCATATGATGATGGTTTTCCTAAGCAACAAGATCGATAATCCCTGCGGATATCCTAGAGTTTGATTTTGTTATTTTGGAAGGTGGAAGTACAAAGGTTTGGGTTTCATGAAGATGATTGTTTGTACTAGATGATTCATCTAAAAAGTTTATGAATGACATGGTGTAGTTTGTTTCAAGAAGAGATGGGTTATGCAAGAATTTTGGGAGTTCTATATATAGAAAAACAAAGCATTGTAATGAATGCTTGACCCAAAATGTGGATTAAAAATCTAATGATTAGATATGAATTTAAGGCATGTGATCATGAGAACACAAGCATTAAAGAACATACTCCAAAAATAAAAAATAAAATGTGGATTTTTCATCCAAAGTGAGAAAAAAGAAGGTAAAACAGCTTTCTGCTCTCACGGATCCACGGATCCTTCCCTTGAGGGATCCGGCCCAAGATAAAGGCCGATCCGTGGTCCAGTGATCCAGGCAGCACAAAATTTTCCTTTTAAAAATATTTTTGCCTAGTGTGTGCCTATATGCAAACTATTTGGAGTTGCGTAATCCCTACCCTCTAAGAAAAAAAAATAAACTATAAATGAAAAAACATACTATTATGTGAGATAACCCGAAAAACACATACTTAGTACTTTGAGTACGTAATTTACTGTTACCAATGCTCCTAATTCATTGTGGCTTAAATGAATATACCCGAAAACACATATTAGTTATGTGTCCCCTTTAGCATTCAAAAGACATGAGATGCAATGAAAACGGTTTTTACTTTGTATTAATAATGAAAAAGCGATTTGTCCTAGACGTGAGAACTTGCTTTTGTGAAATTGATACGGGAAGGAGTATCATTTTAGAAAGCATTTTGAAATACAAACGCTATCCTTTGAAAGAAGGATGTGTATGTAACTCGTACTTATTTTAAAGGAAAATAAGAAAATTATAAGTGGAAAACTTATCTTGGGTTTTGAAAATTCCCGTATTGTTTGTGATTTGTGCGTGAAATAGAGATCCTAGACTCAGAAAGAAGAAGGCTAGTGTTTACATACCTTGTAGAGTCAAAAGTAAGTTACGACGTTTGTTCCATGAGACCAAGACCACGACAAGTAGGTTGAATTGTTCTCAACGGTTTGGTGAGAACGTCAGCTATGTTGTCTTCGGATGCTACCTTCTCAATAGAGATGTTCCCTTTTGAACATTGTCTCTTAAGAAGTGATGACGAATCTCTATATGATTTGTGCGAGAATGTAATACCGGATTCTTGCTTAGATCTATGGCACCCTTTTTGTCACATAGAATGGCTATGTCACTAAGATGAATGTCGTAGTCGACTAACGCTTGTTTCATCCATAGTGCTTGTTGGCATGCCTTGCCGGCGGAGACGTATTCGCTTCCGTTGTTGATATTGCTAGTTCCGTTTGTTTCTTAGAAAACCAAGATGTTAAACAACATCCCATGAAAGTACATACCCCACTTGTACTTTTCTATCAACGTAATCACCCGCATGGTCAGAATCTGCATATACAATTGTTTCTACTCTCATGCCCTTAGGATACCATAATCCTAATTGTGTTGTACCCTTAATGTATCTAAATATCCTTTTACGGCTTCTAGGTGTGATGTTTTAGGGTCTTCTTGAAACCTAGCACACAAGCAAACACTAAACATGATATCCGGCCTACTTGCCATGAGGTAGAGAAGACTACCATCATGCCACAATTTAGTATTATCGACGGATTCGCCGTCTTCATCTTTTGTGATTTTGGTGTCGGATGACATTGGTGTCCTAATTGGTTTCGACTCTTCTAGACCGAATTTCTTTAACATCTCTGTTAATACAAATAAGCCGTAAAAACGTTTATTTATATTTTACGATCTTCTAATGTTTTGTCGATAACAAACGTAAAATCATTTTAACGAAACAAATAGAATACGTAAATAGTTTGAGTCAATAGTTTCCTAACACACTTACATTTTCACATAAAACACTAAAACAAGTATAAGTGATTTTATGATTTAGATACATATGTAAAATAACTAGTGTTTACATATTGGGTTAGCATATACTTAAACTAAGTATACTAAAATGGGTAAAAAACAAGTATATACTAAAATGTGTAAAAACAAGTATATACTAAATGGGTAAAAACTAGCAAATGGTATTGAGCCATAACCCATGGTTTTATATATACCACTTAACCAAGTTCATTGTATCCTTAAGATGCATTGTATCTAGAAAGAAAACCATGGATCAACCCATAACCCATGACCCATGACCCATAACCAAAAATACCCATGGGCAAAGAGGAGCGTTCCACGGATCCCTTGGCTTGCTAGCCGGATCCTCTGTGTAGGGATCCAGGGATCCTGGGAACAAGTAGAATTTTCTTATAAATAGAGAGCCATTTCTTCCTTTCTACTCATCATTTTACACACGTATTTCCCCTATTATAACACCTCTAACCTCAGATCCAAGAGATCTATGTAGTTTGCCTTTTGTTTTTGTGTGATCTTCTAGGTTCCTCTTAAAGGCGAGATCACCACCTCAAGACGCAGAGCTCAAGTTCACATAGTTATGATTCGTCATCATCAAGAATACTAAGGTTCTCTTGTTGATAGTTCTTACTTTCTCCATAGATGTTGGGCATTAGTGGGATGAAAGTAAAGTCAAGATGAAAGCATTAGTGAAAGGTGCTTATCGTCCGTGTCAAAGTATTAGTGAAGAATGCCAGTGCGCCAAGGCATTACCGAAGGGTGCCAAGCGTTGTCAAAGGCATTAGTGAAGGATGTCAAGAATCAAATCGTAGCATTTGTGAAGAAAGGCCTAGGTCGTATAATCGATGAGGTGCATCGTTATACATATAAGTATTTGTTTATTTCAAGGATGGTGATATCCTTGATGGTGTTTGTAACAAGGAGTGGATCTCCTTGATATTAGGTGGTGTGTTGTGAAGGGTAGTAGTTCCTCCATAGTAATGAAACTAGATGCTTAGCCTAGTACCTAATAAAGGGTAGGCGACGTTGTGATAGGATTAGTTCTCCTTGGTGTGAAAGAACTCTGTGGTTAGCCTAGCATCGTAGGGTTGCGACTTGTGTTAGGTGCGGTTCGCCTTGGTGTGAAGGAACTCGGTATTTAGCTTTGTACCGAAAAAAGGTTGCTTAATGTGAAGGCTTCTCCTCCTATAAGGAGTTGGTGTAGTGCTTACTTAACTCTCGAGTAGGTGACTCGGGGAGTGGAGTAGGGCAAGGAAGGAGTCCTTGTAGCCGAACCACTATAAATACTTGTGTCGTGGTGATGTGCTTCTTACTCTTTATCTTTCATTACACGTTTATATATCTATCTATCAACGTCCAACATAAACAACCAAATAGATGGACATAAGTCGATCTAAATATTTAAAAGGAAGTTTTAAATTGGTAAAACTATTCAACCCCCTTCTAGTTTTCCACAATTGGTATCGAGCTTCTTACCAAGTTTCTTAAAGTATGTTGTACTTTAAAGACTTGATACGATCCATGTGTGTTTGAAAACTACAAAGAAGGATTTTTAAGGTCATATTTTATTTTAAATCATTTTGTTGGACATTGATAGATCATTCTAACAATTTTTGTTTTCAAGAAATCTTCATGCTAGAATCTCTCCAAAATCTTCATCTCTATTCAAAGAATAATGAAGTCAACATTCAAGGAAGGATCTAAAAGTAATCACAATTTACGCATACCCAAGTACAAAGGATTACTTCAAAAGCTCATGAAGTACTTTTGGTATTACGCCAAACCAAGAAGCATAGAGGTATGTTTTACTTTTCATTAGATAGGTTACATGAGTTTAATTTATTTCATAGTTTTGTTTAAAAATTACTAGCATCATAGAAGTCTCTTTTCGCACTTTTCCGTCTTATTCATTATCTGAATGGTATTCCTTTTGATTCGTCAAACTAACGCCGTCGTCACATATGAACCCTGGATATGTGATTCATCAAAACCCGCCATCCATAAACAACAATCCTCTCATACCTCTAAACCAAACTTTTTTGTAAGCTAGTTTATGCCTACTACAAAAATAATGCCAAACAACCCTCTGTCCACAAGAGCCAATCCCTCTGTTGTACTAGCCGGATCCCAAATACAAGGGATCCGGAACGTGAACAAATCACTATAACGCTTTCAAAAAATCACCACCGATCTTTTTCCTCTATTCACATAACACAAAAGTTTACTAAGCTACTGAGTTCATCCTCATTGGATTCCATACTCAAGTATTCCTTCCTAGAACACCATTGTAAGTAATTACATTAACTTGTTCTAATTTTCATCATCCTCATCCTAGGTTTATGGTTTCTAATTTCTAATCAGCTTAATTTAATTAGGTTTCTTCAAATTAATCATGTAAAGGGGCTTTTAACAAAATCACATTGTGTTCACAACATTGTTAATACAAATCAAAACCATAAACCCATCCCAACTAATTTTACCTAATTGGAAAATTTGTATTTTTAGGACCAACATTGCCCAAAGCCACTCAACAAGATCATCATGACACCGTCCATTACCTTACTCATTACTATCGCAAAAAGGTATTGACAAAAACCGACCGTAAAATATTCAAAAGCCTTATAAAACGACTTATCCATCTAAGGTCGGTAGTCAAGGAATGTTTCCTTGAAGATACCGACATATCAGTTTTCTCGACAATCAACTTTGATTGTCTCCTTGACATAGATGAACAAATCGTCTCGGTTTTATTTTTGAATTTTAAGCATTAGGATCATTAGAAACACCGACAATAGCATCTCAATCGCCTTCATCATCAACAAACAAAACTTTACCTTTCCTCTCAACACCTTTGCTCAAATTCTTCACATTCTTTGTGAAGGAATTTGTATGTACTCTCAAGATTGGGCAATTAACGCTCAAAACCTTGCACTTGATCCTAAGACTCTACAACACTCCTCCCCACAACCCGAAACCATTCGAGATACTATCTTCAAGGTTAGGACAGACCAATCAAGATAAACCAGTAACAAAAAGCTCATTCACCGTAACTTTTCAAATGGAACTTTTCAAATGCATCCCATGTTTAGAAAATGGGAAGAAATTCAGTAAAACCATTAATTAGTTGGAAACAAAGATCATCCAAACGCATGTCTTGTGCAAATGATCTATTGCCTTACCCACCAAAGGCCATTTAATCTTGCCTATTACATGGTAAGGAGAATGGTTGGGGTATTCAAAGCTTCCAACATGGTACTTCAGTATGGTATGCTCCTAACACGACTTTGTAAGTTTGTTGGTGCATTGCAACCATCTCCTATCAACGATGATCATTACCTTTCCGATCACGCCATGGTACCTCTACCAAACAACCCCTAAACGGTTCATGGTCAATGGAAAGAAACTCAAGCTCTGACCTCGGCTGGTGAAGAAGAAGAAGATGAAGATGAGGAATACGTCGACCCCATAGCCAACATCAAATTGGAACCCTTTGACTACTACTACGAACAACTTCAACCATTTCAAACGACCGCTGAATTCAAACAATTGAGGGGCATGATTCAAAACCTCGCTTACAACCTCACTGCAGCCAAAAAAGGAAAAGAAAGGATTGACGAAAGAGACAATAGGAATATGCTCGTTTTTAACTTAATTTATGAGTGGATGATTATATCTTAGCACTTTGGTTGGTAAGGATATTGTTACTTTTATCATTTTCTTTTAGTGGTGCTTTGTGATGACTTGCTTGTTTTAATAGTTTAGTTTAAAGATTTATTTAGTGTTCAATATCTCGCACATCATTCAGTGAAGAATCACCGCATGCCGGATCCCTAGGATTAGTTTGACGACTCTCCCTTGAGGGAACCGGGATCCGTGAAGATATCGATCGAATACATCATCTTTTACATCAAGATAGCTCTCTAGATAACATCACATCTTGCTAAACACATTAGAACCCAACTAAGTCCACTTCCAGGATGAGAAAGGATTAGACTCACTTATGGCTTACTTAAGATCTTAGTCAAAATGCCTCTAGATTTGTCAAACGCATCAAAACTCACCATATTTCCGCTTCAACATTCACAAATTGTTTCTCATCTCTCAAAACAATTAGGTAGACATATTGAACAATTTTAGGAAATTGTTTCTAGTCATCTCTATCTCAAAATGGGTCAAGAATTAAGCTTTTCAATTATTTTGATTTTTAAAGATTTTTCAAATTCCATCTCAAGCCAAAATCTGATCACTAGGATCATTTATTATGACTTGACACCATCAAATCACTTAGTGTTATCCTTGAACATCTATTGGTAGTCATTTAAGCCCATCTCCCTTTCATAAAAGGCAATCATTTGCTATAACACTTATTACCCTTGATCATTCAAGTACCTTCTCATCTTAAAAACTTAGGAGAACTGAAACACTCAAAATGAGATAGGCTTTAGCTCCTAAAAACCTCATTTCAAACCCGTCATAACTGTTGAGAGCCGGATCCCTAGGATGAGTTTAGCCGATCCCTCCAAGGGAACTGTGGGATCCGGTGACAGTTTTATGTCAAACATTTCTTAAAACAATCATTTCAACTCATCTTCCTAACTCAAACACTCCATCTCATCTTAAAAGAGTTCCTAGATCAGTGAAACTCTGAACTTCAACCTTGTGCATGTTAACCATCACATTTCAAATAATCTTAGTGGCCTAAGTCTTAAATGCACTTCCAAGCTCTTTCCTTTATAAGTCATATTGCTAAGAACACTTTAGTTATCAAACACAAACACAATTATCAGCAATTACAACCATCTTCCTTAGTCATTTCATCATGAGAAAAGCTCCTAGTACTAACTCATCCACTCAAGAACCACCCAAGAAACTTACTAGGATCATACACGGTTTCAACCGAACCCATCTCCTAAGTCCACTAATGCTAGAATTTCTCCTACACCAAGGAAACCAATCAAACTAATCCCCAAGAAAATTGTTCCCGCTAGGACCTCATCACCTAACTCTACCAAACCAAACATACCCTCCACAACTCAACCAACATCATTGGTGCCTAGAGCCACCTCACAATCATCTCCACATTCTCACAATGTAGAAGACCTGCCTCCTTGGCCATCTCACCTTCCACCACTACCAACAAACTCACGTGAGAAGGTTGGGCAACAAAATCAAAATATTGAATCAACACTTGACCCAATGTCAAACTCTCTCATTCCCCACAATAGTCCATTTTGGATTATGAGAAGACATCAAAGTCAACCACCCGACCACATGGAAGTTGATGCTTCTTTACCTCCACCCTCAAACATTGTGCCATCATTAATGAGCCTCCACCAATTCCTCCTTCATTTGAAGATCCTCAACCCACTTCACTTGAACTTCCACTTCAAGAAACTCAAAACCATGACAAGGATTGCTATCATTGTAAACATGTTGAAAGGTTAATACATGAACTACGGAAGAGCAAGCCATGTTTTATCACCTCTAACGTTTCAAAGAGGTCAACAAGCCTAAACTACAATGAGCATCATAAGTCACAAGCTCAAACTTAGCATGTTTAGGAAAACTTATCTCATCCTTGATCATCGCTTTTAGTTGAATCTAGAGTTTAGGTAACTCATTAGCATTAGTAGCACTTGTATGGCTAGTTCATTCTCTTAGTTTTAGAGATTTGGTTGATCATCTCTTGTTTTTATTGAATGAATATCTATATGCCATAATTGTTATGTGCCTTGTGTTTTGTGCTTGCTATATCATATACTACTTCACATCTTCATTAGCATTGATTGAAACACTCTCATTGCTGAAATGAAACCGCCAACACCGGATCCCTCCATAATGCCTAGCCGGATCCCTCCAAGAAGGGAACCGTGGGATCCATGGTACAGAAGCACAAATTTCTACTAACTTGAGTTTATTTGCAGGAAATTATGCACTATACTCTTGTTCTCTAACCTTTACTTTATAGATTTTCAAAATACATATGAAGATTTTGTCACCATAAAGCTAGGGGGAGCTTTGTGTCAAACGATATTGCAAAAACATTTGCAACTTAATCCAAATTTGGATTATACTTCATGACACCCCATTGCAACTTTGCAATCTTCTGGGGAGCACGCTGGCTACACTTAGACTAACCATTTGCAAAACATATTTTGCAAACACAATTAGTTTATTTTTACGTCATGTCCTTGACGCCCTTTCAAAGGGATGGACTCGTCAAAGGGGAGTTAAGACGAGTACCATTCCCGTCACTTGCTCTCTTTACATTTTACATATTTTTCTTATAAAATTGTGTTAGTTTTAAACACTTTTGTTTCACAAAAAGGGGAGAAGAAAGTAAAACTACTAACTCAAATTTGTTATTTAAGTTTTTCTTAAAATAATTTTATGTTTTGTCATCAACAAAAATGGGGAGATTGTTAATACAAATAAGTCAAAAACGCTTTATTTATATTTACGATCTTCTAATATTTTGTCGATAACAAACATAAAATCATTTTAACAAAACAAATACAATACGTAAATAGTTTGAGTCAATAGCCTAACACACTACATTTTCACATAACACACTAAAACAAGTATAAGTGATTTTATGATTTAGATACATATGTACAACAACTAGTGTTTACATATTGGTTAGCATATACTTTAAACTAAGTATACTAAAATGGGTAAAAACAAGTATATACTAAAATGGGTAAAAACAAGTATATACTAAATGGTAAAACTAGCAAATGGTATTGACCCATAACCCATGGTTTTATATATACCACTTAACCAAGTTCATTGTATCCTTAAGATACATTGTATCTAAAAAGAAAACCATGGATCAACCCATAACCCATGACCCATGACCCATAACCAAAAATACCCATGGGCAAGAGGAGCGCTCCACCGGATCCTGGTTTGTGCCGGATCCCTTGTGGGAGGGATCCATGAGATCCGGAATAGTAGAGAATTTTCTATAAAGAGAGCCATTTCTTCCTTTCTACTCATCATTTTACACACGTACTTCCCCAAGTATTATAACCCTCTAACCTCAGATCCAAGTGATCTATGTAGTTTGTCTTTTGTTTTTGTGTGATCTTCTAGGTTCCTCTTAAAGGTGAGATCACCACCTCTTGAAGACGAGCAAGCTCAAGTCCATGAGTTGCCATGATTCGTCATCATGAAGACAACTAAGGTTATCTTGTTGATAGTTCTTTCTTTCTCCATAGATGTTGGGTTGAAGGCATTAGTTAAGGATGCCGAAAGTGTCAAGATGAAAGCATTAGTGAAAGGTTCTTATCGTCCGTGTCAAAGTATTAGTGAAGACTGCTAAAGGTGTCAAGACGAAGGCATTAGTGAAGGGTGCCAAGTGTTGTGTCAAAGGCATTAGTGAAGGATGCCGAAGAATCAAATCAAGTAGCATTTGGGAAGAATGCCTAGGTCGTATAATCGATGAGGTGCATCGTTATACATATAAGTATTTGTTTATTTCCAAGGATGGTGATATCCTTGATGGTGTTTGTAACAAGGAGTGGATCTCCTTGATATTAGGTGGTGTGTTGTGAAGGGTAGTAGTTCCTCCATAGTAATGGAACTAGGTGCTTAGCCTAGTACCTAATAAAGGGTAGGCGACGTTGTGATAGGATTAGTTCTCCTTGGTGTGAAAGAACTCGTGGTTAGCCTAGCACTGTATAAAGGGTAGGCGACGTTGTGTTAGGTGTGGTTTGCCTTGGTGTGAAGGAACTCGGTATTTAGCTTTGTACCGAAAAATGTTGCGACGCTTGAAGGCTTCTCCGCTATAAGGAGTTGGTGTAGTGCTTATGAACTCTTGAGTAGGTGACTCGGGGAGTGGAGTAGGACAAGGAAGGTGTCCTTGTAGCCGAACCACTATAAATACTTGTGTCGTGGTGATGTGCTTCTTACTCTTTATCTTTCATTACACGTTTATATATCTATCTATCAACGTCCAACATAAACAACCAAATAGATGGACATAAGTCGATCTAAATATTTAAAAGGAAGTTTTAAATTGGTAAAACTATTCAACCCCCCTTCTAGTTTTCCACAATCTCCTTTATGTATTTAGATTGATTAAAGAAGATACCATCTTCTACTTGTTTGATTTGTAGACCAAGAAAGAAACTAAGTTCTCCCATCATACTCATTTTGAACTCGTCATGCATGATTTTAGAGAAATCATCGTACATGTCTTGACAAGTGGATCCGAATATAATATCATCTACATATATTTGCACTATGATTATATGTGACTCTCTTTTCTTAGTAAAAGTGTGTTGTCAACTAACCCCATGGTATAGTTGTGTTTAATTAAAATGACTTGAGTCTATCATACCAAGCTTTTGGAGCTTGTTTAAGACCATAAAGGGCTTTCTTTAATTTATACACATGTTTAGGTTTTTCAAAATCGATGAAGCCCGGAGGTTGAGCTACATATACTTCTTCATAAATGAAACCATTTAGAAAAGCGCTTTTGACATCCATTTGATAAAGCTTTAGATCATTAGCACAAATACGCAAGAAGTATTCTTATAGACTCTAATCTAGCCACGGGGCATAGGTCTCATCAAAGTCTATTCCTTCTTGTTGGTTATACCCTTGGGCAACGAGTCTAGCCTTGTTCCTAGACACTACCCCGTTTGCATCTAATTTGTTTTATAAACCCATTTGGTTCCTATTATGGTTTGATTACTAGGTGGAGGGACAAGTGTCCAAACATCATTAGAAACAAATTGATTTAGTTCTTCTTGCATAGCCATTACCCAACTCTCATCTTTTATGGCTTCTTGTGTATTCTTAGGTTCTATGGTTGAAACGAAAACAAAAGAAGCTACTTTGGTTTTGAACTTGAGACCTTAATGTTCTTTCGTTTAGCTTTCCTATGACCATATCTACGGGGTGATCTTTGAACTCTTTAATGTTTATGACTTCATCATTTAAAGGTTCTTCTTCTTCATTTATCTTTTTCTTTATTACTATAGCTTCACTTTCTACAATCTCATCATCGACAAGAGGTGGAGAGGGTTTGGGTGGACTTTCATCAAATTTTATAATTAATGACTCTTCTACCTTCATTGTTTCTTTGTTTAATATGACGTAAGCTTTGCTATTTGGAGAGTAACCTAGAAAGATACCTTCGGTTGATTTAGGATCAAATTTTGTAAGGTAATCTTTAGTGTTAAGAATAAAACATTTACTACCAAAAACTCTAAAGTGATCTAACGTACGATTTTTGCCTCGGAGTAACTCATATGGAGTTTTGCACCAAAACTTTTGAGGTATAGATTGCTCATTAAGCATGGTTCGACTCATTTCTTGTAGGGTTCTATTCTTTCTTTCTACTACCCCATTCGATTGTGGGAGCGTGGCCGAGAAGTTGTGAGTAATACCATTAGCGCCACAAAAGCTCCAATTGCACTTCATTATCGAATTCCCTACCATGATCCGTTCTAATAGACACTATAGGACTTCCTAGTTGTCTTTGGATTTTCTTGCTTAATATTTCAAAATAATTAAACGTTTCCGTTTTGTTCTTAAAAATTTTGTCCAGGTATACCTAGAGTAATCATCCACTATGACCAAAGTGTAGTAGTTGCCTCCATAACTTTGGATAGCGGATGGACCAAATAAATCCATATGTAGTAATTCTAGACACTTAGTTGTAAACACCATGTTTTTAGCTTTATGACTAGAATGAACTTGTTTTCCTACATTACAAGCATCACAAAAGTGATGTTCATATTTTAACTTAGGTAGATCTCTTACTAGATCTTTGGATGATAGCGATTGAAGAATTCGCATGTTGGCGCGGACCCAATCTTCGATTTCATAAGGTCGAAGTATCATCCATAGAGGTAAGACATAGTTTGTCTTTAGGTTCATTACCATTTTAATGACATAGACTCCATGTTTCCTAATTCCTCTTCCTATGGTTATACCATTTTTAATATCTTACTATCGTTTTGGTAAAAGTACATTGCACTTTTTATCACATATTTGTCCTATACTTAAGAGGTTAAAGTTTAGGTTTTCTACGTGACACACATCGTTAATGGTTAGAGATTTTTAGAAATCGTACTTTTACCGATGATTTTACTTTTGCTATTTCCAAACACCACATTACCTCCATTGAAGGATTCATATGTGAGAGAATAGATCTATTGCCCATGTACCTCGTGCACCCGCTATCCTTGACCCATTCATCCGGATCTAGGTCCACCTTTAAGCACACCTAAGAAAACAATTAACTCAAAAGTTTGGTCCCCATTTGTTCATGGGTCCATTAGTGTTAAACATTCCATTCATGTTAGACATGTATGGATAAGATGAGTATGCATTCCATGGAGCAAAGTTTTGAAAAGGAAAACCATTTTGCATATTTGGGTTCCATCCCATTTGATGGTTACTTCTCGGGTAAACATTATTAGGTCTCCTAGATGGATTAAGTTTTGAAAAAGATGGAGCTTTGTTCCTTGCAAAAGTAGGATTATATTTTGGAGGTGGTTGTCTAGTGGTGACATGAGTTGGTTTCTTCCTATTAACGATAACAAACTTAGTTCTAGATGAAGAAGAAGCGTTATTACCATTGTTTGCTACAAAGCAAACCCACGGATCCCCGGCTTAACACTAGTCAGCCCTTTTTGATGGGATCCGCCACAACAAGATGGTTTTTCTAGTGCCTTAAGAAATTGCGTTTCTTTGTTTTCACTAGTTGATGGATCAAGTTGTTGAATACCTAAACCTTGGTTGTTTGCCGGTTTTAACACTATATAATATCATATCTAAAGTATTCGTACTCATTCTAGCAATTTTAGAATCTAGTTGATCAACTAGTGTTTGAAGTTGAACGCAAAGTTCACATTCACCACTTGCTATTTTACCCTTTTCTAGACGTTTTAGTTTTGCTTTTAATTCAATGACTTCTTTATCTAAACGTTGGTTTTGACTTTTTAAAAGCTTGTTTTGTTAATTAGTTTTAAGCTAATATTGCATAGTTTGTCATATTCATTATGCAATGAGTCGTCATCAAGTGATGAGCTACTATAGTATTCGTGACATACCTCGTCATTTGCCATGAGACAAATTTCTTCGTCCTCCTCGGCCGCCATTCCCCGTGCCGCCACCACGCCTTTTGATCATCACATTTGGGACACTTACTAATAAAGTGGTTTGGGTCCCCACATTTAAAGCAAGTACGATCATCTTTTGGCTTCTCGTCCTCTTTGCTTTTCCGAAAGTTTTATCTTATCGCCATACGGTTGTTTGACGATCTTCCCTTCCTTCTAAAGAACTTTTAAAGTCCCTTACCGCCATAGGCACTCCCTCGTCGTCACTACTGAGGAGTTCTTCATCGCTTGAGGCCTTTTTGGCTTTAAGGGCAAGAGATTTGTGTTTCTCTTTCACCTTTGAGGCTTCGGAGTCTTTAGCAAGGACAAGCTCGTAGACTTTTAAGTTTCCTATGAGTTCATCAAGGGTGAGGATTGTCAAATCTTTTGACTCGGACGCCACTTTGGATCTCCACTTCGATGGAAGTGCCCTTAGATATCTCCTAACATGGTTACAACTAGAAAAAGATTCATCAAGTGCTTGTAATGATGTAATAATAGTATTAAAGTTAGCAAACGAATGATCTATAGTTTCCTCATCCGATATTGAAAATTGTTCATATTGTTGAACAAATAAATCAATTTTATTATTTCTAACTGGTTGATTACCTTGATGAGTTACAACTAAAGAATTCCAAATTTCTTTAGAGGTTTTAAGCATAGAAATTTTTCAATTCCTTTTTCAAAGCATTATACAAAACAATTTTAGCTTCACTATTTTTAGAAAGTTTTTTCTTCATTTCATCATTTAGTTTATCATGAGGTATGTTAACTAAATTTCCTTTATCATCATTTGAGGTAGCCTCAAAACCGCCTTCAACAATAATGTACCAAAGATCAATATCTTTAGACTTCACATATGTTTCAAATCTATTTTTCCAATATATAAAACCATTAGTTTCAAGTAGTGGTGGTTGTTGCATAGATTGCCCTTCCTTGTAATTTTCAGAACCCATAGTGATCGAAAAGTTTTTAAAATACGGTTTACTTTAAAACTTTTATAAACTTAGCTCTTGATGCCAATTGTGGAAAACTAGAAGGGGTTGAATAGTTTTGCCGATTTTAAGTTAGTTTCAAAAACTTTAGATTCGTTAATATGTGATCTTATGGATGTTGAGAAAGTATAGATCTAATGATAAAACAAGTAAATAAAGTAAAGCTAAGGGATAGAAATGACACAACCGATTTATAGTGGTTCGGCTACAAGGACACCTTCCTTGCCCTACTCCACTCGAGTCACCTACCGAGTTCAAGCACTATGTCACCAAACTCCTTCAACTTGGCGGAGAAGCCTTCACAACGTTGCTTACACCTTTTCGGCACGGCTAAATACCGAGTCTGTAACACGGTGGACCAAACCAACACGACTATTACACAACAAATATGTGAAATATCATACAAGATCCTACGTAAATCTTCGAGTGACAAATCAATCAAGGACCCCTTGCTTGGATGACTTGTAGAATGCCTGATCCGCTCTTAGAGAAGGACCTTTATGAGAATCACAATAGAAAGAAAGAAGAACAACTCTCTAGATCAAGTGATCTATATGTTAGAAGAGAATGAGAGTGTTGGAGAGATTTAGTAAGAAGAGGGTTGAGTTAGAATGAAGAAATGACTCTCTATTTATAGGCAATTTCTTCCATCGCTCGATCCCATGGATCTCTCCCACTTGGGATCCGTCTAGTGTAATCCTAGGGATCCGCTCCTCTTGCCCATGGGTTTTTTGGTTATGGGTCATGGGTTATGGGTTGGTCCATAGGATTTCCTTAGATTCAATGTATCTAATGAATACATTGTATCTAGTCAAATGGGTATGGGTCAATGGGTTATGGATATGATCCATGGGTTGTGGTTTTTACCCATCCTAATAAACTATCACAACAAATGATTAATTACAACATTTTTGTATTTAAATGGCTATATGTAAATGCTTTACAAAAATAACATGTATCCTTATAATTGTACTTAAGATAACATTATATTTGTTATCAACAAAACACAAAAAGATCGCAAAATATTAATAAACGTTTTTACGGTTTATTTGTATTAACACATAGTCATTTACTTTTTTTTTTTTGTAAAAGGTTAATGACTCGGTAAATATATTACTCCAAAAAACATTTAAGTACAAAGGATATGGGTGAATCACATATCTGCTCCCTTACATAGGCTGAAAAGCTTACATAATAAGATACTTCATATTCTCTATATAAGAAAATAAACCACTACTCAAAATATAACATCAGACTCCTATGGAGATAACATTACTTCATACCTAGGCCTTGGAGCCATATCATAATGCAATATAATAGGCATCCAAATTACTCCGAAGATCGTAAACCTAATCCGATAGTTATCATAATCATAGTCATCAAAGTCATCTCATCATGACCACCAACAAATAAGTTACTCGACTCATCAAAGTTGTTCACAACCTCCTCATCATCACTATCAGAATCCACAGTCTCCCCACCTTAGTGAATGGGTTAACTCTCTTAGTGAAAGAAGTAGCTGATAAATCCTTATTATAACCCTGATCAAACTTTTTAATAGGATTACCATTATCATCAACAAGAGTAGCTTTCCCATCGATAAGAAGATTTTCAAACTCCCAAATTTTCTCAACAATCGGGGTAGGACCAACCGCGTTAGCTTCCATTGAATCACTCACAAGCTGATCTTGTGATACATTACTTGTCTCGAGAGACCCAACCTCCTTAGCTTCTATTGCGTTACCGTAAAACCTCTACATCAGTAGGATTGCCACAATCATCAGAATCGATCGTATTTAGTGAAGAAAAAGGATTAGATGTAGCAATCTTCGTCCCACTCAAACTAGCCACATCAGTGGCTTTCTTCTTTGCACTATCCACCTTTTTGGGTTCAGGAGGAGGCGCTTTAGGTTGATACCTAAATTTAGGACCCACTTTAGTAAAACCTCCCTTACCTGGAACACTTTGACCACTATTCCTACCCTTATACTTGTTAGTGACAGTTTGATAACCATCATTACCAGTCTGTTTAAGTTGAGTAGGAAGTTGAACAAATTTAGGACAATCAATCAGCGTATGGCCAAACAATTTACACATATCACACCGAGGCGGTTTCCATTCGTATTCCACCCGAATCTTCTCAATAGTAGATCCTGTCATTTACTTCTTTAAACTAATATTTATTTTTTCACATTCTTAATAGTCTAAATTAGAGAACCTGTTAGTCAAATTACAAAATGTTTAAAAGAAATATGGAATTTACTTGCTTTGCACACATTCACCTACTTGACATGCAAAACCCTTATTAACTTACTGTGACAACATGATAAGTATACTATTATCATTAATAAGCTAAGCAAAAATGTCAAACTCGTACAACGGTTAATATCATTTAAGTTCCATTATTGATCAAATGACGAGATAAACTCTAAACCAAATTTACCAATTTGTAATAACTAAGGTTCGAGAAAGAAGCATATAAAGATTTTGACAACAAAAATATAGAAGAAACATAGTAAATTAACAAGATTCAAGTGTTTATAAGACACATACCCCCTAATTCATTCTGATTATCAGCGTGCTCATTAGCTGTCGTGTCCATGTGAGAGGAATTTGCATCATTTGTTTCATTAGTTGAGTGCCCATTCGAATGACTTTGTGCTTCATTATGTGGCTGCTTGCTTTCAGCTTCAGTAGAGATCATACACAGTCTCTTGCGCCTAGCCATGCTGGAGTATACAAGAAATAAAAAAATCAAACAATAAAAGTTACAATATATCATAGTATGCATCTATTCATTACTTAAATACATGAGCTTAATAAACCAAAACATGCAGAACCTAAACATACAAATGAAATGTTATAGAACCAAGAACCAAACTCTAATGCCAAACACCCCATGAGATCAATCACATATTGCCACCCACTCGGGTAAGTCCAAGACCCACTAGCAACATAACCAAATAAATTTAGGGTCTGGAAAACATAAAGGGGAGCAGAATCATGCCTCGAACTTGACCAACAAAAAATATGATGAACACATTAGGCAAAACAAGTCTTTGCAGCAGAACTGGAACCAAGGGTGTTTGGCATAAACTTTAGACAGTAAAACTCTTAACAACAAACAAATTAGTGAATTGATGCTTATTTGTTTTGATGAAAAAAAAATTAGACCAACACCAAAAGTGCTAATCAGACACTCATTTGACCACATTTTCAAATATCACATCAGAAGCCAGCTAAGAATGTTCAATTTTACAAACTTTTGGTGATTAAATTACCTAATTGTGACTCGTAAATAATAAGGTTACAAATTACACTTAAACACAAATACATAATAAAACCCAACTACCAAAAAAATAAGAAAGAAAATGATAACAATCGACAGAAACTCAACAATGCCGAACACAGATTTATTCAAAACTCGTTTTTGTGTCTTGTACAAATTTAATGCAAAACTAGACAACAAACACTAGTAATAATCAAAGAATAGAATTATTAATAATCAAACTGAATCAAAATCGGATTGTATCAAACAAAAGGTAGATAAATGTTTTTATTCAATTGACTGACCATAAGGATGAAGATAGTGATCAGCAGAAGATCATTCTTATTGGGATAACTATGAGTTATAATGAGATGTGGGCATTGAGAGCCCTAGAATTAATTTAGGGATATGTACTCTCAACAATTGGAGGGAATAGATAAAAAAAAAGGCCGCTTAATTTAATGGGTGAAGGCTGAATATACGTAACAAACTTTCTCAAATTAACCAATATACGTAACATACTTATTTTATTCTCTACATACGTAATATACTTTCAAATACTTACCAATATAGGTAATATTGACAGGTTACCAGTTTTTAAAGTTACAATAATGGTCCCTGTCATTTGCGTTAACTTTCACCGTTAGTCCTTTGACATTTTTAACTTAAAAAAGTTACAGAATGGTCCCCTGTGGTTTACTTTGACTTTCGACCGTTAGTCCTTTGACTTTTTATCTTTTTAATATACGCTTATATATGATTTTTATATTAATTTTTATATACGTTTATGCATTATTTTATACACGCTTTTATACACTTTTGTATTTATACATGCTTTACACACGCTTTACACGCTTATACATTTGTTCATAAAGCTTTTTAACTACACGCGATTTCAACGTATATACATTTTACATCGTTTATACACATATTTTAAATACATTTTTTAC
The DNA here is from genome assembly GCA_910596185.1 of Chrysanthemum makinoi. Lineage (NCBI taxonomy): Eukaryota > Viridiplantae > Streptophyta > Magnoliopsida > Asterales > Asteraceae > Chrysanthemum > Chrysanthemum makinoi. The sequence goes on from OU343225.1 coordinate 87,197,446, forward strand.
ACTATTTTGGGCACCTTTTACATCTTTATGTATCATTTTATACACATTTTATAGACGCTTAAAACTTTTTTTATAAACGTATAAAACCGTAAAAATGTATAAAAACCTTATATAAAAACGCATAAAATCGTCAAAAACGTATATAAAAAACGTGTATAAAAACTTGTAAAAACGTTTATAAAACATGTAAAAACGATATAAAACAAAGTGTATAAAAACGTGCATAAAATCGTGTAAAAAACGTATATAAAAACATGTGTAAAAAACGTGTAAAGAACATGTATAAAAACGTATATAAAACGTATAAAAATCGTAATAAAAAATGTATTTAAAAATGTGTAAAAACGTGTAAAAATGTGTATAAAACGTGTGTCTAAAACGTGTAAAAAAACGTACATAAAACCGTGTATAAAAACATGCATAAAAACGTGTATAAAAACGTGCATAAAAACGTGTAAAAAACGTATATAAAAATGTGTGTAAAAAAGTGTATAAAAGTATGTAAAAAAACGCGTATAAAAACGTGTAAAAACGTATATAAAAGGACGAAAATCAAAGGATTAACAGTGAAAGTCAAAGCAAACCACAGGGACCATTACTGTAACTTTTTTAAGTGAAAACATGTCAAAGGACTAACGGTGAAAGTCAACACAAACGACAGGGACCATTATTGTAACTTTTCAAAGTGGTAACATGTCAACATTACGTGAGAGAGAGTGAGAGATAGTTTTGCCAGAAGAGAGAGGCAAAGGACGAATATCACCAGCAAAAGACAGAGAAACCATGTGCGAGAGAGTGGTATACAAAGAAACACGTACAACGTTCGAGAACCACACACGTAGCAAAAGAAACACAAACACGCTTTATAAACGTTGTCTTATAAACGTTTTTATAAACATTTTTTATAAACGCTTTTATATATAAAGAAAAGTTAATACAAATTTAATAAAAGTAATAAAAGTATTTTAAAAATATTTATAAAAACATGTATTTATAAAGATACTAAAAAGTATTTATAAAAGTTTGTAAAAAATTTGTATTTATAAAAGTTTTTAAAAAAATTTTGTACAAGGTTGTATTTTTATCAAAGTTTTTATAAAAGGTTGTTGTGTTTTTATATTGTATAGGTGTTCGTATGAAGTTGATTTAATTAATTGGGTGTGATCTATCACAATCGATTGGTTTTGTTATTGTTATTGGAAAAAGTAAAACAGATAGGGGCTATAAGTACTCTATCAAATTTGTGTGTTCTAGACATGGGACGTCTTCACGTGAAGGTTTAGAAGATGAACTTCAACGGCAGACTAGTACCGACAAATGTAATTGTCCATTCAGCATTACTAGCTTAAATTTATAAACGCTTTAATGGTTGGATATTGAAGGTTAAGTGTCCGGGGCATAATCATAATTTCCCGCACTGCTTATGGTTTTCACAGCCATGCGATTAAAAGAAAGTGAGTTAGTTTTTGTGAGGCAGATGACAAAACAAATATGTAGCACCACGAATTATACTTTCTTCAATAAAAGAGATGTATCCTAATAACGTGTCTACCATTAAAACGGTGTATAATGCACAAGAAAAGATATGTCGCAGGTCGTGGTGATTTGACTCTGATACAACCGCTTTAGTACATTTGTGACGTAAAGGTTATACATATTACCCTAGGATAAATGACCACACAAATGAGCTCGATGAAATATTTTTTGTTCACCCGACGCCATATGCCCCGGAAACATATCCGAAATCATGCGATGGACTCCACATACAACACCAACATGTTTAAACTGCCATTCTTTACAGCGTTTGTTATCCAACAAAACACAACATTCTCAATGGCGCTTAGCTTTTTGGACGGGAAAAAGCCAAATTTCAAATGGGTGTTGGAATGTGTTAAGTTGGTGATACAAGAACAATACTACCCGCGGGTTTCGTCAACGACAGAGATTTAGCTGGTTGGGGCATGTAAGAATTCCCAAACGCTAACAGATACTGCCGATGGCATATCAATCAAAATGTGGTAAAGCATTGCGTACATGCATTCGACACGTTAAAGGAGTATGATTCCGTTAGATTGACATGGGATTCGATGATTACAGCTCCAACCGATAATTTTAACTAGTTCCTTTTTTCGAATACAGGATTGCCAATTCCGCTTGATTTTGTTGATAATTTTTGGAGAACACTAAGCGTTCCCCGCCTGTTGTCCCAAATACTCAAGAGCCTCGATGAGCCTGAATATACTCGAGCCTCGCGGCCCTCGGGGCCCCAAGAGCTGAATATTTTTCTTGTCAAGATGACGCTGAAATCCAAAGTGTTTATACCAGCATCGCCGTTGTCAAAAATATGTTAAACATGCTCGAGGTATATACGCCCTGAATCTGTGTCCCCAACAACCCGCCGTAAAGAAAGTAATCGTGGACGTCCGAGCGCAAAGGACAACAAATCCAAGTCTAAACCAAATCTCCCGGATTTGAACGAAGAACCCCCACAAGGCACCAATGCTACACAAAACCTAAAAGTCCAGAAGTAAATAAAGAATCATGAGACAGCTTATGGGAGACACTACAAGAAAAATGGCTTTTTAGGACCCCCATAAGCGTCATAAAATGGTACTTTTTAGGACCTTTCATTTAATAGGACCAAGGATGAAAGCCATGTAAGGCGGTTGTAATACGTCCAAAGCGTCCTAACCTTTATGAAACCAATTTTATGGTCGTATTATATGTCTATGAACAACACAAATAGCGTCCTAATAAAACCATATTAGGACACTTTTACAATGTTTTAACATGTGATTACCTACTTTTAATCTTTTGAGACACATAAAAACGCCCTTAAAAGTATTGTTAGGACGCTTTATCATGTAACATCATAGCTATTTTAGCACCAAGCAAAAGGGTCCTAATAACTCAAATAAGATTATGATACCAATTTTATGGTCGCATTTTAGGTCTATAAACAACACAAATAACGCCCTAATAAAAACATATTAGGACACTTTTCCAATGTTCTAACATGTGGTAACCTACTTTTAATCTTTTGATACACATATAAGCCGCCCTTAATGTTAATTCTTTGGACGGTTATCATATACCATTATAGTTACTTTAACACCAAGAAAAGGGTCCTAATATCCCAATTACGATTATGAAACCAAATTTATGGTCGCATAATATGTCTATGAACAACCAAATAACGCCCTAATAACAACATATTAGGACACTTTTACAATGTTAAGTTAATTGTTAGGACGGTTAATAAGTTTAATAGGACAATTTCAAAGTCCGGACAAGTCATATGATAGGACGCTATTTTCACCATGCACACTCTATTATTAAGATATGAATAAAACATCAACTAAATATTAAATGAATAAAACTAAATTGTATTTCAAATTAGCAATTGTCATAACAAAATCACTAAACATAAATAAGGTAGACCGTAATCTAACATAAAGTCTGTTAATATTAAACAATACATTAACGCAACAAGAAGCTTAGTCCGTGGTCATGCATCATCTCTCTCGATCCTCACAGACCACCTACAAATAAACACCCATGTATAAGCATTAAGCTCCATGTTAGTAAAATTATTGGTATCACAAGATTAACAAAGACATACCGAGATAAAGGGACAAGGCCATGCTATGGTTGCACCAACAGATATCTCAAAAACATTTGTTCTTCATATATAACGACTACATTCTAATACATTGTACAAGGCTTCTATCAACTAATAACTTCATCTTTGGTAGAGTTGCAAGCCTTCGGATGCTTTGTACTTGGGCCGAGCTTCGACATTCTTCATGTGCGTAACTTGTTTTAGCAAAGCAGTAACATTTGTTCCAGCAGCAGTAATATTTATTCAAGCAAAGATTAACATTTTCAAACTAGAAAACTACTTCCCAAAAATGATTGCGACTTCATTACACTTAAATTTGCAACAATGTTGATTCTAATATGACAAGAAACTCAAACAAACTTCATGAAGTATTATACTTACAACCCGCTATATGATTAAACGAGCTTAAATATCGCACACATGGTCATAACAACCTCACATCTATTCTATTGATCGAAAACCCAAATGCCAAAACTAGAAAACATGAATTCAATATTTCTAATGTTCAACACCTTTGGACCCACTTGATAATTCTTATGGCAATACTCACATTTATGATAAGGGAAAAGGAAAGATGTGTAGGGGATCAATGAACATCCAATGGAAAGAGAAAAAAAATATCATAATTGAGCTAAAAGATAAAAGCAATTGAACCTGAGAAAAGTGAGCACTCTTATTCGACGGTCCAATTGTTGCACTATCAACTCGCAATATTTAGGACTTGATATGAAAAATCAAAGAGCTCAAAATGGAGTTGCTGACCAAGAAAGTAGATCATTGTGCATCCACCCCAAGCAATTGAGTCGCCCAACATTTCATGGATATTCCTGCAAATATCAACGCTCTATAGAACATACGCATGAAAGGCAGATTAACGTATAGAGCCATGTACCTTGATAACTTTATCAGCTTTCATAAGAGGAAGACCAAGGCCACACAATTTCTTAGAACCTAAGCTTTTGAACCATCGAGATCGGCACATTCTTCCAAATAATGTTCTATCACTTGGGCTCCTACTTGAGATGGCAACTATTGATAGAGCTTGTAATACAGAAGATGTATGCGCTTTGGTTCTTGTGGAGCTATTGTTTTAAGAATCAGACCGCATCATCTCGATGTAATCATAGCTTCGGAAGAACATAAACATCTATGGTTAACTCTGCTCCATTGGCTAGGTTGTTTCCTAAGATGTAGCCTTCATGCCTTTTCCAAACTCTTGTCCTGTACCCTTGCAAGCAAAAAACAAATTTTCCCTTAGTTTTTGTGGGTTCATAGAACTGTAAATGTTGACTACATAATTTAAATAGTTTATACAATGAAAGCTACTCAAAGTGTTCATATAGTGTAAAGTTATACATTTCCTAGTCATTTTATTTGAGTACCTAATGAGCTTTAATGGGTGAATAGACATCATGAAGAGCACGTAAAACTGTTAGATCGCAGATACCGAAAGCAGAGAAAAAGCACCGTGAAACAAGCTTTATCCCATACTTCATGCCCGCTCCCATGAAATTGTAGTTCCAAGGACCGTTATCGTGAACCTGCAAGCACAAAATCAATATAGAGATTAGTTACAGTCATCATATATATAGTAGAAATATAAAAGCTCGCTTTAAATATCAAGAGTGTATGAGATTATATAGTCCTAGTGGTTTGGTGAAAATTACGAAACCGCTCGTCATCTATACTCGCTGCATATGTGGTGTGTGGAGTGCAATCAAACTTGCTTTCACTCTCGTACATAATTGGTTTACTATTTACAGCCAAAAGCTAATCTAATTACATATCAAGGGACTAGAAGTGAAGAAATTAACCAATGCAGATGATATCAAGCATAGACGGTTTCCGTTTATTCCACCAATTCACAGGGACAAATTATGCAAAATTTACTCGACTATAAATTAAGTTCAACCTAATGTATGTGTGATCGTTGCTTACCATGTAGAACACGAGAAAACGGTCACTTAGAAGCATCCGACCTTCTCATAGTGGGTTGGAAGATACCCATGAGGTTTGCTTCCATTATCTTTGTTAGCACGGCCCCATTCATATCCGTAGGAGTGAGCTTATATGCAAATAAAAGAACATGAACCAGGTGAAACCGCAAGTCAATATGATCAATTTCTCTCCATCCCATTGCTTGTTGTTTTCCAAAAATCCAGCATGGAAGGTAAGGTCCTACATAATAAATCATATCATACAGAGGTAAGTTACCAAACATTGTTACATCTTTTTACAGTCCGAAAGATAAAAAAAAATTGGCCAATAATAAGACAGGGCCAACAATGAGTCTAACCCTACAAACAATGCTCACCTTTCCACAAGAGCACTCTCGAAGTCAATAATAAAACAACAAACCGATCAAATACATGACTTTTTCGGCCATTAGAAGTGGTATATACCGCAACAAATATTATCTCAGGTTTAACTTTACCATATAAAACAAGAACATCACCTTATCAATTTATCAAAACAAAGCAAAGATGTTATGAATAGCTCATTAACCAAAAGTGCGCAGACCATATAGCATAATTACTCCAAACAAGAGCATGGATCTGCATTAATCTTAATGAGCATCAATTTACGTTCTACTTGTGGCTCCTTTGAGAGATCTTCGACTGCTCAAGATGGTAAGCATTGGGATCTAGTAACAACAGCTACCTAAGAAAAAATAAATATATCGGATCAATAGTTAACCTTTAAAACATTAACAAGCTTTTGAAATGTTTATTAAACATTAACTTACGAAATATCATAACTAGATTTCACTTATCTCTACATTATCTTCATTATAAATAAACAAATAACATCGATTTGGCTCCACAAAATTCCTTTACTTATCAACGGATTTCTATGTAATTGACAAATAGTCAATTATCTCAAACTATGTGTCAAGTTAAAATGTTTGATTCTCTGAGGACATATTACCGCTAAATGACTATATGTTGGCAATAATATAGTAATAAACCCGTGTTCAAACCGTGACCAAAACAATAACAATAACAACAAATAATGATTTGATACCAGTTTGACCCGTGGTCAAACGGGTTTGACCCGACTTGAAATATAATCTACACAGAACACACACCCTTTTAATCCATTTATACCACACGAAAGTGAATCAAAAAACATGTTTTAAATCGGTTTATTATCCACTAAAATCAAAAGAATAATAAATTAACCCATGAACACCTTAATTTGGTTTCTAAATTGAATATATAACATGTTATAGTACCTGGTTTCTAGATTAATAGCTTTAAAATCGGAGCAACAATTGTTGTATGGAGAAGATGATAAACTACAGAATGAGATGGTTTGTAGTTGGTGATGAACTAATGGATATGATTTGATTTTGGGGGAGAAGGATAAGGGTGAGTGTGGTCTGAATAAGCAAGGTTTGAGGGTATAGAAAAATGAGGGATTCGAGAATGTAATTTTGATTTTGGGGGAAAATGTGGGCGGGATATGATGAAAAATTTGAGAAGGAGACTAAATTTTGGGGAAAAATTTATATTACGGGGTAGTAATAATAAAAACGTATATAAATATTTAACGACAAATGAATTCAATAAACTAATTTAGTGTGACCATATATGACATTTGGTGATATTGTTCAAGTGTGTGACGTATATTTGTCACTTTTAAATGCATATCGTGGCATAAACCAGCCGATCTCGAGCCAACTAAAGTTCGTACGAGCTTATTCTCATCAAGCTTTGCTCAAGCTCGCCTATCAAAATGAACTCAAAATGTTTAATGAGTTGAGCTCAACCTTATATAAGTTCAACTCAAGTTATAGTTGAGTTTTCGAGCTTGTAAGTGATATAGAAGGTTGCAAAAATCAAGAATCGGTAGTCGGGCTGGGTCGCATCACCTTGTAGCTTGTAATCGGTCTAGGCGGGATTAATCGGTGATTAATCGGATTGGCATTTTTGGAAAATTTTAGGTATTTCCGCTAAGTTTTGTGTATTTCTAGGGAGCTTTATGTATTTTCGGGAAGATTTTTCTAAAAAACAACTTGTAATAGATTAAAACGATACTATAAGTGATCAAAATAAGTTTACGGTGAGTTTTGGGTACTTCTAACAAGATTTGTGGGTTTTGACCGCCGCTGATGGCGCTTGATATCATATGGGTCATATGCATCGGGTTATAGTTGCTTAGTATGTCATGTTACGACACATCCATGACTGTTGACAATGAGTAATTAACATGGGTAATGGGTCATGTACATTGGGTGGTAGTGGCAAGGTCATATTATCGACCAATACATGACTGGTGATCGACAATGGGTAATTGACATGGGTCATGGGTTATGTGCATTGGGTTGTAGTGGCTTATAGTGTAATGGAACCAATGCATGACCGCCTTTAATAACTTCCAATACAATTCATATAACCTTCACACTATAACTATATACCCCAAGCCGGTGTAACCCATGCATGACCGGTGATAATGGCCAATTCAAATGGGTCATGGCTCATGTACATTTGGTTATCACGGGTCACATTAATGGGTATTTAACATCATATGGGTCATATGCATTGGGTTATAGTTGCTTAGAGTGTCATGTTACGACACATCCATGATTGTTGACAATGGGTAATTAACATGGGTAATGGGTCATGTGATTGGGTCAGTAGTGGCTATATCAGTCATTTTATCGCACTGCCACATGACCGTGGTCGAAAATTGGTAATTAACATGGGTCATGGGTCATGTGCATTGGGTTTTGTAAACTAAGACAAATACTATACAACATTTTTATACGCTTTGTATTTTTACGCTACCATCCGCTTGTAACATTTTTCGGCCCCTTTGACCATTCAATTGATTTTGACCAATCTCGCTAGTTTTAGACCGCTTTAGACCAACTACGACCAGAAATTCGACCGATTTCGACCTCTTCGACCATTTCATCTATTTTTGAACGCTTTGGCAATTTTCTCGCTTTCATATGTTTTCAAGCTTTTTAACGCAAGTTTCCTTTTCAGATAAAACGCTATGAAACTTTTATTACGCTTTTGTATATTTGCAACGATTTTTCGCTTTCATATGTCATTCTCCTTTTTTCTTTGTTTTTACGCTAGGCTCACAGACATTTTGTACCATGTGACCATACATAATATCTTGAATTTAGTCACACAAACACTCAATGTGACTCATTATCAAGCCGTTAATGATAAAA
>OU343225.1:87206355-87315679 GCA_910596185.1 Chrysanthemum makinoi
TTCGAGGTAGAACCAACCTAACGTCGCTTATACAATATTTCCGACACTAAGCTAGATGTCGAGTTCTTTTACAAGGGTACAACCACTCCCAATATGTTTTATGGCCCAACATAACAAACCTTGTGTTTTATGGCACAAACACATAAACCATCTAATCTAGTTTGGTGAAAGTGTTGTTATGATGCAATGATGTTTACAATAATGATCCATGACACAAATGTCTAATGGATATGAATGACTACTTCTAAATGAACTTCCATTGATAGGAAGCCTTCATGATGAAGATCACAAGTTCCCTAAACTTGATTGTGATAGATCTTCACTTGTGGTGAGTGGGATGGCTAGATCTCCAAGCTTTCCTAGGTTGATCAAAGAGTATGCTTACAACAAAGATGAATGTTAGAAGCATTATGATCATGATGGTGAGGGTAATTAATGTATGTTTCTACATTGTTATCTATGATCTAAATGATGCAAGAAAGGTGAGAGAAAGTGTGTTGGAAGGGATTAATGAACAACTTGTTTGACTTGCTATTTATAGCCAAAATGACGTGAGCTCCACGGACCACGGAACCTCAAAAGGGTTCCGCCTCGATACATTTTGGTACCGTGGTCCATACAAAGAAGATTACCAAAATCTTATCAAAGTCAACCAAATCCATCCAAGATTGTGTAAGCTATGTAGAGTCCAAATCTAAACAAAATATTCTATGAAATCTTTTAGAGATTACAAAGATGATGCATGCCATGATGTAATATGTATTTCCATTTTAAGATTAAAAGGTTTATCAAAGTAAACTTGTAAAATGTATTATGTAACTAGTTAATGAAATGTCTTGTTACCTTTTGAAATACTTGTGAATGCAAAATGTAAAATGAGGTTCTAAATAGAATGGTTAACCTATTAAAATACTTAGTGACTCTAAACGTATTTTAAACATTCTAATTGATTTGTTAATGGGTTTGATCATAATGCCACATAACAAACATGTACTAACCTGTGTTGTAACATATGAGGACTTGAGACATCGAGAGGTGTTGAATGTATGTTGAGACAAATGTAATTACAAGTAACTTGTACATTTTACGCTATGTATTACAAGTTACATGTTTGTCATCAATCAAAACAAACGAGATCAGAGATTAAATATCGTACTATTTGCACTAACAATCTCCCCCTTTTTGATGATGACAAAGATATGTAAACGTAATAGAAAGTAAAATGTAAAAGGTTACTTGTATCCTTACTACCTTTACATTACCTTCTCCGCTTACACTCTTCTCCCCCTTGTCGCAAAACAAAAAGGGCGTGTCCTTGAGTTTAACTTTATTTTCCCCAAAAGGCTAGCTTGCATCATCCCTAGTGAAGTTAAACGCCTACTTCAATCCGTCCATTGTTTGGTAGCGGATCCATGGATCAAATAAAGAGGCTTAACCTACATCAAGGTTAGTTTTATGCAACAAAAATTATGAGAAATATATGAAAAGAAAATGCATAGCAATGTTAGCCTATTTTCTCCACTTTTTATCAAGCACAAATGCTTGTTGAAAAGTGAGAATGATGCTAAATGCGTATGCCCCTTGACGGTTGCTCCCCTTGTTTGAGGCCGTGGTATGAAAAAAACTACAAAACAAATATTAGTGCAAAACTATATCGCCATTGACGAGTAAGTGATATACAACAAAGTGTATAAGATGCATTTTCTTGACGAAGCTCCCTTGCTCTAGGGCATCAAGATGAACCTTCAAAATAAATATTAGTATAATAGAAGCTTTGTCTTAAGACAAATATGTCATATACAACCAAGTGTATAGACAATGCAATATGAGTGCTTAAAGGATATTCCTCCTTGTTCTAGGATGTCAAGAAGCACCTAAAATAAGAAAAATAATTGATGCAAACTTCATCCTTAGATGAGTAAGTTATATACAATCAAGTGTATATGATGATGAACCTACAATGAAAAACATTAGTGCAATATATTTCATCTTTTTCACAAAGAAAATAAGATGTATATATGTGATAAATGATATAATCAAAGATCTCATGAAGTGTAGTCTCCTAATTACAATCATAAGAAAAGTGAGAATATAATATGATAAAAGACCTACAAAATAGTTTCTAGAAAGAAGATATGAAGTCTCCCACCAGGTGTGCCACTAGTGGTGCTAGTGTTGGTGTCGGTTTACTAGTAGGATTCATGTGGTGATGGTAGATGACTGAGATTTACAAAGTAAGTTTCGCTAATCCATGGTGGTGATGATTAGTGAAAGTGGTGATGGAAGGTGGTGGTGATTAGGTAGAAGCTATTAGGAGTTAGAAACTCATATGTATAGAAAATATAAAAAATATGGACTCATGCAATCCTTTCGTTTGACCAAAGCTAAGAGAAATATGAATGGACATTGCATTTCAATGATGCATAAAGGTTATGATTTGAATGATTTATTGATGCTAACAACTTATTGTTTTGAGCAAGTTCTCATATGCTTCAACCCAAGAGTAATCAATAATGCGTTCTATCTAAGAATATTATAATGAAGATACCAAAAAAGTATAAAAGTGATAACATGAAGATAAATTCATTCATTGATTGACACGAATTATATAAATGACCTATTCTAGGTGACAATGGGAAAGGTAGTATTAGCATGGTTTGATGGACATGGATGATTACCACATTGAAAAGAAGTGAAGACAATATGGAAAATACTAATAATAATAATGAGTACCTATATGAGGATGAGAATGACATCATATGAGTGAGAGTTGGATAGACCAATGTGTTGGGAATGGCTATTTTGATTAATATATCGCTTGTAATCAATGACATGCATGATATGCGAGAAAAGGATAAGATCCTATGATGGTGTTCTAGATAGTGAAGTTGTAATGTGCTAGTTTAAGGAAAATCCTATATGTGGAGATGAAGACGTTTTGTAAAACACATGATGCGTTTTTCACTTGATGAGGTATTGGTGCAAACTTGTAATAAAGAGTTAAAAAGGTTGAACTAGTTGTGGCTTCGTGAACCGGTTTTAGCTAAGTGGTGTTTACCTATGTGTTGGTATTTTAGAGTCTAAGAGACATAAATTTTGACAAAAGACAATTATGTGAATGGATTTCTCTCCCTCTTAATTGGTGGACATCCAACATAATGTGTAATGTATCAAATAAGGAATGACAACAAAGTGTTTTAGGAGGTTATTCGGGTTAACGAAAGAGATGAGCTTAGTGATGTTTTTTCTGGATGATGGTTAGCATACAATGAACTTCATCCTTAAAGTCACGCATCTCTTCTCGATTAATATGAGATGATCGTATGATGAGGCATGTGGTTTCCTAATAGGAAGTGAAGAGGATTAGAGTATTGTTATAACTAAATAATGATGGAGGTGATTTTTGGAAAGCTGAAGCAAAATGAGATTTGCAAAGAGGTCGGTTGAAAGAAAAAAATGCAAAGCCAACCCTCTAGAACTTAATTCTATATGCTTTAAACTATATGCAAGTGTAGGGGTCCCATAAAGCATAGTACTAATCTACGAAGCAATAAAGGGGATTATGCAAAATGAGCATATAAAAGTTAGAACCAAGTGAGATAACAAATAATTTGTTATCAACCTACAAAACAAATTTGTTAGTGACAAAAGATGTTAACATGATAGAAATCAAATGATAACATATTATATAAGCAAAAACAACACATTGCACTTAATAGACAAGAAATCACCACGCAAGATAGCATCAAAACAATCATATTATGCAAGAATACAACTTTATTCAAGACATTTCATTATGAGATTGTTTTGTCGTTAGACTTAGACACTTAATCATACTTGGATATACAATAATCTATGTGATTAATTTGTAAGATAAAAAGGCTTCTAAAAGTTTGTCATACCAAAAGCACTTTGACAAATTATATGTGCACACGTAGCAAAACAAATAGTGTGACAAGAAGCAAAAGAAACAAGATGAAAGATTCATGCAAGCCATGTTTAAGACATAACAATTTGGAGCATGTATCATTTGGATCAGATACACATAGATATAATGAATCCCAACTAATAACTTTCAAACACAAATATATCATATCAAAATTATCAATGATCAAAATGGCATATTATGAGTTCATAAGTAACATTTAATCATGCTAAAAATAATTCAAAGTAAGTATCATGCAAATAAAGTTTAGGTTTAAACGTTTAGTAGCATGAAACAAGAATACAAGCATTATAAAGATAAAACCGTACTAAGGTTTACACAATTGACTAGTTATCAAACACTAAGATAATGTCAAATCAACTTATCATATCAAACAAGAACATGTAATCAACACATGTAAGTGCAATGCAAGTGGTTTTAAAGAAAAAGTCATATATACTACTTGTTTGATTAGTATTCCTAAGGCGAGGCAAACTATCAATGTTTTAACACTTACTTTAGGCAAGTATAGGAAAACAGATTTTTCAAGTTGGAGAATGAATATGAGACTACATTAGCGTGTGCTCAATTAAGGCTAAACACGCACCATTTTACGGGTGATTCCACATACCCAACTTCTTCCGTGAAGCAATTCAACCGTTTGGTCAAATTGAGTTTCTAGTGCAATAGGTTCTCCAATAGTCATTCTCATGTTAGAAAGATGGGAACTCCTACTTTTGCCTATTAAAGTGCATAAAAGATGATAGTTGACCAATACTTGGCTTAATCTGACATAACTAATATGCAATATAACTAAGGTGATGAAGATTTCATGTTATACACATGAATTTTAACAATGGTGTGTTGATACACAATATGTTTTAATCTTGTGTTCAGAATCTAAGGTTGTTCAAATTACATAGCTAATTGTATGATCTAATGGATGACATCTTTTACGTTGAAGTTTATACTTTAAAAGTATTATCTAAGACTAGGGAATGGAATATGTTAAATTAAGAATGTTCTCAAGAAAGCTCTTTGGAACTTTATTTGACAAGAATCTAAACAAGGTTACTAACTTCAATAAATCATGTGTATGTTCTAGAGATGTGTAGTTTTAACCTTGAATGTGCACAAGGTTTGAGCAAGGTTAGGTTATGATGTACGCTTGAAAGGAAATGGATACAAATAGTATCTTTCAACAAATGAGATTATCGTATGGGATAAAGTTATCATGCTTATGAAAATAAGTATGACAAGATGAATTGGATATGCTAGTTCATAGAACTTGTAGATGTTCATTTCAAGATCATTTAGCCAATGAGGTGTAATGAAATCTCTTATAACACAACCATTTATGTCGCAAGGAGAGAATAATGCATAGGATATACAATATCCTTTTAACAAGATAAATACTTAACACATGATTTCATAGGCATAATGTTTTTCAAAACATCATGTTTTCCTAAATGAAGATATGAAGCCAAAGTGTTTGAATCAGATAGTCCCATCTAAATAAACTTGGTCTCAAGATTATATTCACTAGATGATGACAAGAGGAATTCACTTGAGTTTCTTATGTATACTCCTCAAGAGTCATTGTTGCTTGGGGTGTATGATGTTGGTTTTGAGATTGCATTTTAACATATGTTGTTAAAATGTTGATTTGAGGTTTAACTAAATTTATGCAGAAGTTTAACGACAAAGTATTACTAATACTTTGATAATTTGTGAAGGTAGTACTACTTATACCTAGTGGAAATTGACAACAATTACCAAGAGCACCATGCTTATTTGATAGTTGAGGTTCTAGCCATAATGAATTATCTAAGTCCTTATATGTGGAAAAGGATGGTTGAGTTTGTTCAAACGCATTTGATTCAAGATAAGTGTTGGACACAAGGGCTTTTTGAGCAATACACTCAACTAATTCAAATGATGGTAAGGATGGTGGATTGGTTGATCTAGGTGGTAGGTCTTCTAGTGTGTCTAAATAAGGATGTGGTGATGTAGGGTTTGTTGTGCTATGGGAGTACTTAGGTTGATTATTTGTCCATAGATGTTGAACACAAAAAGTACTGATACTAATTCTTATGGTTCATTGGTTGCTACAACTAGTGGGTGAAGTGCTTGAATTTTGGTCATGTCTATGAAGCTTAGGGGCTGAGGTATAGGTTCACCTTGAAAGGGCACGCTTGATTTAAAGGATGCTCTTGGAAGTTCATGAGCAATACGCTTAATGGTGCCAAAAGATGGAAGAGGAATAGTAGGTGTCAAAGAGGGATAAGTGGCACAATGGGTTGTTTGTTTTGGATAAGTGTTTGATTCATTTTAGGATTAGTTTTTCAACATGTGCAGTTAAAATACTTGGGTGTTGATTTTTCGGATATGACTTTTAATGACTACAATCGTAAGTCACATGTACTTGAATATTTCGGATGAAATACTTAAGTTGTCAATCCTAATTTGTTGAGATTATAAAGCTTAGATTGAACTCAAGGATAACAAGACTTGATATGTTTTAACATACGTGTGAGTTATGACTCGATGTAAATACTTATCGTCTTGAAGGATGACACATTATTTTCATGTTAACCAAGAGAGGCAATACATGTAGATACAAAACAATATCTATAGTCATATGTTAGACTTGTGTATGATATCTTTGCAAATAATGAGTCCATATTTGTTAGTCTCGCTAAGTCATCTAAGTCATCAGAAACGGGTGAGGAGATGTTGGTGGTGTTGCACAAAGTACAAGTTTTGGAGACTTTGTTTGTGAAGGTGTTTTGGATGGTTGTGAAGTAGTCATAATGATGGGTGATTTTGGTGGTGGAGTTGGAGTACTTAAGTTTCAAAAGTTCACATCTTGAATGGGTGATGAGATGTTGAGAGGTAACGAGTCCGAGGATGAAGAGTTCAAGTTTAATGAAGCAACAAGATCGAATGCTAATCCTAGTGGTTTAATTGAGGTTGAGGATTTAGTCATTTTGACTTTGCTTTAAGAAATTCTAAGCTTAAGGAAAAGTAACAGTGTAGGTGTGAAAATGACCATCCTCAATGTGTTGATTTATGGAGCTAAGAATTCACGGAGAGATATATTTTATTTGATGTTAATCCATACAAAGATGGTAGTTTCTAATGAGATGGAAGTGTCTAAGATCATGTCAAACATCCTAAGTTAATCCATTGAGGATGTGTTGAGTGAGATATGAAAGATATGCATTAACAAGTATCCTAGAAACGAGATTTGGTAAATTAGATTGGGGGATTTAGTAAAATTCAACAACTTACCAGATGGGATCCACGACACCATTTATTTACACTGGTAGGAACCCTTAAATTGGTGCCGCCGGTCCACTGCATGTATGGCGGTACCAAAATGCATAATGACGTCTGCACCAACATTTTGGTGCCGTCGATCCGTGGACACCGTAAAAGTTCATTGCACCCATTTTTAGGTGTCGGGGAGTTTTCCGAAACCTGAAATTTTTCCTAAAACATGTGACATTAATTACTTCTAGTTATGAAAAGTCGATAACACATATACAAACATAGTGGAGCATAGACTTTGAATAAGGGCTAAGGATTTTCCCATAAAAGTGAAAATGGGTAAAATTTGATAACCACACTTGTGCTATCCACCTGCATAAACCGGTTAGCATACAACATTGTTTTAAGTCATATTATCATCCTACAAAGTAAAAACAAATAAATTACATCATACAACATTGTTTTTGTCCTTGTACCAAACACTCTCTTAAAACCTCCATTTTTCAAAGTACTTGACTAATTTACTTAGTACTCATTGCTAAGTGAGTCATGACATTTCATAAGTTATGCGAGATGTTAGTATAACCTATGCAAAGGAAGTGATCTAAGTCTATAAGTGATGGTAAAACAATTTTCCAACTAACTGCACAAAATCTAGCAAATGTCCTATTGTGCATAAACAAGAAATCGTCAAGCAAGCGAATAAATAACATGGCAAGATTGACACTTATATTATGCAAACAAACAAGTGTAAACAACAAATTGAAAATAAGCAAGCAACATATATGCAAACAACATAAACAAGTGGTCATTTAGCATAGCATAACAAGAAAAACACTTTTCGTCATTTATCAATTAAATGTGATGATGTTACCAAGCTTGATTAGTTTTCTTTAAACATATTACATAATTACTTAGTTTCAAAATAAATTATATCAATGTATTAAGAATACCATCTTAAATTGCTTGACTAAAAAATTTGAGTTTTTATGTTAAAGCGAAACTTAATATCTTGGACATACTGTAGTATTTGGTCTATTTCACTTATTTAAAATTAGATTCAGGTCATGATAGTAGTTTTAAATGAAAGTAGACTCAATTCCCTTTAAAATGATAGGTGGCTCGACTCCTCGGACTTATTAATAAGTTATGAATTTTTAAGTTGGCTAAAAATGCAATGGTGATCGCAGTACTAAGGAACCAAAATTTACAAGGAAGGAGCCCTTTTTGGTTCCGCCAACCGTGGTCTTCGCAGTAAAGTTGAAAAATGTACTTACTCATGGCGAAAAAGTGTAGGACTTACTAGATTTGATAGAAAAATATAATACACATATTTTGTTTATTATTTTTACTAATGGGACTTATCTAAACATTTAACAACAAAATTTCTAAGTATAATTAGCAAAACATTTTTCATATTATATTTCGGCTTCAATGGTAATTTGATACATGGATCGTGCTCCATTTAAAAAACCATTTGTTTTGAAAATAAGAGCTACGAGGCTCTGGTACCAATTGTGGAAAACGTGAGGGGTGAATACGTTACCGTTTAAAAACGTTAGATCTTTTGTATCAAATCGTTTATGAAGCTTGTTATAATATGAAAGTACCAATTATTGTTTGTGACTAATATAAAGCATAGTAAACCAAGTTGTCACACAAGCATAAACATCAAACCACATCACAAGCAATTATAAAAGTAAAGAGATAAAGAAAGGAAAGTGCAAACCAAACACGAGGATTTATAGTGGTTCGGTCACGGATCTCCTCTCGCCTACTCCACTCCCCGAGACCCAACTCGAGAGTTACTTCACTAAATCAACAAGCTCCCTTCTCGGCGGAGAAAACCTTACAATCGCCGCTTACACTTTTTCCGGTACAAAGCTAAATACCGAGTTCTAGTTCGAGGTAGAACCAACCTAACGTCGCCAATACAATATTTCCGACACTAAGCTAGATGTCGAGTTCTTTTCGGGTACAACCACTCCCGTCATGTTTTATGGCCCAACATAACAAACCTTGTGTTTTATGGTTCAAACACATAAACCATCTAATCTAGTTTGGTGAAAGTGTTGTGATGATGCAATAATGTTTACAATGATAATCCATGACATAAATGTCTAATGGATATGAATGACTAATCTAAATGATCTTCTTAAATAAGAAGTTTTCAATCAATGAGGATATCAAGAGATCTTTAATCTTCATATGTTGATATGCTTTAGTGAATGAGGATGGCTAGATCTCTAAACTTTCCTTGGTTGATCAATATGTAAAATATGCTTACAACAAAGATGAATGTTAGAAGCATTATGATCATGTGATGGTGAGGGTGATTGATGTATGCTAATACATGTTTATCTATAGATCTAAGTGATGAAAGAATGTTAGAGAGAATGTATGTTGGAAGGGATGAAGATATGAGAAAACCATGGGATAGTATTTATAACCAAAAGTGGTAATCAAAAATATAATAATTTATTAGATTTGATATCTTAAAATATCTTCCAAAATCTTTCCAAAATCTTTTAAAGATTTAGATGACACTATGCATGAGGTAATAAAGAGAGTGTTTTTCTTTTTATGAAAAATACATTTAAACAAATGTATATACTTATTAAAAAGATAAGTTACTTGTAAATAAAATGTAAGTAAGCTTTTGTAAAATAAAATATCTAGTTGAGTGCTTGTCAAAATAAAATATATTTTGTCAAGTGTAAGTAAACTTTAGTACTTGTATGAATATTATAGTTAGTTTACTTGTACAAATAAAAGTATATATTTGTTAGACATTTTACAAAAGATGTATTTGTATAAAATACTTGTGAATGCAAAATGTAAAATGAGGTTCGAAATAGAATGGTTAACCTATTAAAATACTTAGTGACTCTAAACGTATTTTAAACATTCTAAATGATTTGTTAATGGGTTTGAGACATCGAGAGGTGTTGAATGTGTGTTGAGACAAATGTAATTACAAGTAACTTGTACATTTTACATTATGTATTACAAGTTACATGTTTGTCATCAATCAAAACAAACGAGATTGTATAGATTAAATATCGTAATATTTGCACTAACAGACCTGTAATCCCAAAATTGCTTCCTCTATGTGTATGACCAAACCTATCCTGTCTTTTTGGTGAATGATGAAAACTGTTTTGACCAAAATTATCCCAAAAAGGTTTAGCAATATTTTGAAAAGAATTTCTGAAGGTACTGTCAATGTCTAGCAAGCATTCTGAGTGAAGGTACCTATTGGACTCTAACATCATCACTCTAGGTTTCTCACCGCTTCTTTGGGTTTCGAACTGATCAATTTAAAGATTTTTCCTAAACTCTAAGTTGTCTATTCCAAAACGAAACATCCTGCTCTAAGTGGTCAGAACTACCAAGTGGGACGAAGGACTGCATTATAACCTTGTCTTCTAAACTCAGAGGTGCTTTACTAATCGACTCCTCATTACTAGATGTGTTGTCTACACAAAGCTTAATGAGTTCATCATCACTAGTTGTTATATCCTCAAGATCAAAAGTCATCCTTATCACTAAAGGGTTTTCTTCTGCTACTAAAGTCCCATACCAAACCTATCCAGCTTTTAATGTAAGCTCTTCTATATTTTCAACATAACTAACACGGTAGGCCGATTGTCCCCAAGCAAAGAAACTTTTCTAGCAATTCATCTCTTTCCTTAGTTAGCTTCTCAATTTCATAAATCTTACGTCCTAGCTTCCATTCACTTAATTTTAACCGATAATCCCGTTGTTCATACTTTTCTCTTCAAGCCATTTCATTATTTTCATGTGTTATTATTTTGACTTCCATAGACTCTAAAGTAATTTGATAACCACTACCTCGCATCTAGCCCTTCTACAAATATCTCTTTCGCTACATAATCAAGAAGCACCTTTGATAAAAATCATGACACTTAGAGCATACCTGTAGATAGTGGGTGAATTCAGAAAGAGCTACCATACAAGCGTAATGTGTCATCTCACTCTCCATGCTCCAATCAATGCTTCCTAGACCATCTCCGACTCCAAAGCAAAGAAATCCGTGTTCTCATCAAATGCCTGTGCTCTAATCAAACTCTTTTCCACTGATTCCTCCGCTGGCTACCATACAATAGGTTACGGTTCATCATCAAATTCAAAGACTCCAATCAACCTCTCGATAGATTTTCGAAAGCAACCAAAGCTTTTGTTTCGAATCAGATTTCCTTTAGTTCAAGCTTGGCTTTCGGCCATTCTTTTGCCTGTATTTAGCAAAACTTGCATTCCCTTGCAAATTGTCCAAACTTTTGACAGCTAAAACATTCAATCTTGACTTGTCAAAAGTGATACCTGTTGTTTGGGTCCATGCCTCTTCCCTGTTCTTCATGAACTTCTTGATTCTAGCAAAGATTATAGCAACTTGCCACCTTATATCAATTTCTTCAAGAGCATCCTCTTCAATTTGTGACTGATCCTCTTCATGTAATAGGTAAAGTAGCTTGGTCGAAATAAGAATGAGCATACAACTTCATCATCAATGGATGGTTTTTTGGGTGATGATGTGGGTTGGTCATGGTTGTAATAGAATGAGCAAGATAACCAAGATTCTTTGAGCAACAAGATTTTGAGTGTGGTAAGCAATACTTTTAGCGAAGTAACGCCTCTTTCGTAAGACACAAAAGCTATATCGCGGAGACTTTGAACTTGTTCGCCATTCATCTCATGCTCATACACCTTCGGGATGGTTGTAAAGATCATCAAAGTCCATAGTGTACAAAACCAAGTTGTCCTCTGATCATAGTTGCAATCACATGCCATGTCGATGGCAAAGTCCTTAAGAACTTCGTGATTTGCATCTTCAACGATACCTCCGCCTTTGTATAACTCCAAAGATAATGAGAAGATTTTGGAATATGTCATAGCAACATCAAGTCCTTCTTTCACCAACAAGTGAATGTTTCAACTGTTGTTTCAACAAGATTTTTGGCATCTTCTGGAAGCATCATTACCTCCAAACCTTGTCTTGAGAGCATTTCCATAGTTGTTTAGCATCCTTAGCATCATGAAACTCGAGTAGGTGACCATCGTATATAGCATAATAGGATGTTGAGAGCCTTTTCTTGATTTCTTATTGTTGCCGCTAAAGAGTGCAGGTGGTTTTGGTTGTCCAGAATTTCAATAGGGTCAAGAATAACTTCATTACCATTGACAATTACATTCCACAAAGGCATGGTCTGTAATAAGCAATGTACGCTCTCATCTTCATGCTCCATAGGTCATACCTCCCTTCTTGATAATAGGTATTCGAGTGGTGTGATGGACGTGGTGGTGCGCTTCACGACATCTTTAGGTTTTGTTAAATCGGTGTTTAAGGTTTCTTCTTAATCAGAGTTTCCACACAAGCTCTGATACCACTTGTTGGATCGATGTACTCTAACCAAACTAACTTATGTAGCTTGTGGGCTTAATAACCCTGATAAATCCTAAGTTACTAACAATGAAACTCAACTAACTCTATTAAATATGCGGAATTTACTTAACAAAGCTAAGAAGAATTAACTTTAACTTCAACGATTTTATTAATACTTAGAACCGCTTGTTATGCGTATTCTTTAACAACTCTAATACTCTAATATCGTGACTTCTAAAAAACGATATCTCTAATGCCAACCTAGGGGTCCTTTATAGGCTTAAGGATAACCCTAGTCTACATATTACAAACCTTGTAACGACAAGTAATACTAAACTAATCTAAGAACATTCTAGAATTACATAATGATCCTTAACGATTTTGCATAACAAATTTTATTCATGCAAGATCGATAACGCCACACGCTAGTTGCTCGGGTCAAAGGAACTTTTCTTCGAAAGCAAGTTTTATAACACCCTAGGCAAAGGAACCTAATCATTGTAGTGTAGTATTAGGGTAAGCCACTTAGTATTGATATCGTCTCTCAGTGGGAATAGGAATGCTAATGAGAAGTTACTACGCTAAGGTTGGGGTTGAGGAAGATTATTTTTTATCTTTTATGTTTTTTAGAAAATGGAAAGGTACTAATCTCGGTTTGATTTGGGGTTGGTATTTCTACCCATTACTCTACTCTTATCTAATTGTCTAAACTAAGGTGTATGTAGTCTATGTCTAATTATTGTGTGCTCGTATGATGTTTAAAGATGTGTTCGCTTAGGTTTTATTACCCCATTATCTCCTATTGATGGTTGAATTGTCACGCCATTATTCTTAATCGCTGTGTGTCTAAAGTCATGGGGGTATGCTTATCCCTAACTCTATGAACTTACCAAAGGGTCTCGCCTACAAAGCCCTCTAGGATTATAAACTCTAACTCTAAGGCACTTTTGGAGTGGTTTAGCCTACGACTACTCTAAGTGCTATAGTCTAAGGTTCACAAAGATTAATCAAGCATTAATTACACAACTAATGACCTATCGCATTACTAGATCATTAACAATTAAGATAAGAGACAATCAATCAATATTCAATAATTAAGTTTCATATTCCCTAAGCAAACACACAAGTAAATTAGCCTGACATGGAGAACATGCAAGCATACACACAAATAATTGAAGACATAATTGAATTAATGAAGTAAAACACTTATCTTGATGTAAGATAGGGTTTGAACCCAAAAAATATCTGCATAAGACATTCCTTGGTTCTGGTAGGTTTTACTCCAAAAGACTACACACTAATATCAAAATTCGGATTCTATATATAATATATGACGGACGGCCACCTTATGATTTGTGACGTCCGTGGTCAGCTATTGTGGTTTCATTGGCCACGCTAGTCTTATGACGCTGGCCCTTCTTCATTTCCTCTCGACGAGCCTCCTGATCAAATCTAGGCCGCCCTGAAGTCGCACGGCCTACTTTTAAAGCCCGACACCGCCACTTGAAAATAAGCAATTTGGCTACTATCCCGTTACGGCGTTCATGGCGCCGCAGCTAACAGCGATGCCGCCATCCTGTGTTTTAGCAATTGAGTGTCTCGATTCTTGACTTTGGCCATTTTCTTCGGATATCCGCGCCTTTTCGTCCAAATAAGTGCCATTACAACAATTTTCCTTCAAGAGACCTAAAAAGTGAAAAGGAACGATATTAAGTAATAACGATTACAAAAGTGATCAAATAAGGGCTTAAACGACCCCTAAAAAGGTACATTTTAAAACCTTATCAAATATCTCTACACTTGGTATTTGCTTGTCCTCAAGCAAATGTGCTTTTAGCCAATTAATTTATAAGTTGGGGTCATGAAGAATTGGTTTAAAATGTTCCACAACACATATAAGCCTCTCAAGAAAGTCATAACAAGTATGGAAATTACATACTAGCACCTCACATGGGGTGTTTGGATACTCACATCTCTGTGTATATGAAATATAATAAAGTGGAAATGGAAGATAAACACTCATTAACCGGTCCTAGTACATAGATTACCATAGGCTTGAGAATAGATCAAACCTCCATCGCTTTGCCGTAAGCACCTAGGAAAGACTATCAAAGAGGTCTTTAAAGGGTTGTAACGCTAGGCTTACGGTAGGGAAACAAAGGGTTTGGTGGGATAGGCTATTTAGTGGTGGCAAGTCAAAAATCTTATTGTTACAAGCATACTAAGAATGGCGCTAAGCCAAGACATCGACACTCTAAACTCTAGATAACTTTCAAACAAACAAACATAAATTTAAAGATAGATGTAGGATGGTAGCCCCAGATTTTTTTCATACCTTTTACTCTACCATCCTCTACGGTAACATCAAAATGAAATGGATTTATAGGCACATCCCTACACTTGAGTTTTTATTATTCTAACACTAATTTGACCCGAATTAAAAATATCAAACCACTGGGGTATTATTACGCAAATAAGTGGAATTTAACTTTCCTTCCAAATATTAAACTAACTTTTCCATGAGTCCCAATCGTCCAAAAGCGTGATACAAAGGATATGACTCAAGTTAGCAACTCATGCAAGCAACTAGATAATTGAACTAAGGGTTTAGGGTGATAACAATGATGCACTAAAAGTGAGTGCATACGTAGGCTACATGGGTGTATAGGGGGTGTAAACAATGCTCTTCATTGATATTCAAAACCGAAACATCACGAACCGGCGATAGGCTACGAGGGTTAAATAGGTATCGCGGTACTAAAGATGAGTACAACTAGCGGTGTGGGGAATTACTCAACCAATGTGGAAGAAGTAATTATATTACGGTATCAAACAAGGGTTATCCTAATGCCTCTTATCATTTAGTTATTCCTAACTACACAAGTGTAGTCTTACTAGCGATCTCGATGCATCACAAAATAAGTTCTAGAATCTATAATACTACCGGTTCACACTCTAAGCATTAAAGATGAATGCTTTAATTCCTACTAATCTAAGGCGATCCTCACATTTTGGGTGGAATTTAGGTGGTAAAGGGTTTTGTGCTAGTCATGCAACTTCCTATCCGTGTGACACACTTTTGTTAAGACTAATGGCCCACTCCTATATGTCATAAAAATTTTAAATTTGGTGCCAAAATTACCCTAACCGACATTTTCTCATGGTTTATTACACAAATACAATTGGACAAAGCAAATAGTCAGGATAAGCATAGTTTCAAAGTTCCCGTTTTATTTTCCTCCCTACACTTAAACTGAACATTGTCCCCAATGTTCCCCGAAAGTATCAAAGTTATGATAATAGAAAGTAATTAAAAACTAAAGAAACTAATACCTAGCTTCTCTCGATAGGATCCGTGTGTGGAATAGTGGTTAAATCCTTTCCAAGAAGAATGTATGCGTGAAAAGCTCCTTCCAATCGTATGTAACTTCTTCTTGGTAAATTAAACCTGCACACTTGAAGAAAACAAACGAAACCTTCGCGTAAAATTGGCGGTAATAATATATATAAGACTCTACTAGGATATAATGCTTGTGGAATGGATGTTTATTGAATTTCGAAAATTAAGACCTAGAAAATTCCAAAAATTTATAAGAGTCGTAAAAAACGAGAAAAAGTAATCTGTTGTTTTTACTTCTTCTCCGACGTCAGTTGCGATCTCAGCCGTGTGTTATCCCGACAAAAACCGGTCTCGCGATTTTCAAAAATTCTGGAAAATTTACATCTTTAGAACTGAAAAATTTCTCAAGCAAAACATCCATTATGACGCGATACAAGCATTTGACTCGAACAAACACACATATATATCTTTTTAATTAATGCTATTCTCGTGTTTACGCTTTTTTGAAAACGTGTGTTATCCTCCCTACACTTATCCTTTATGTAAAATACCTTTATATGCAATTAAGACGAGGTTAAAACAAAATAAAGCATTTTTTACAAATTTAAACATGAGATTAAACAATCAATAAAAGATATATGACACTAACAAGCAAACAATTAAGCATGGGTTGCCTCCCAAGCGCAGCTTTATTTATGAGTCTTGTAGCTAGACTCGTGAAGTCGCTCCTACGTAACTTCATTACCGCTCATGTCCTTCCTTCGCTTTCCTTCATCGAAAGTGGCGTTGATCCGTCCGAACCGCCAAGTCAAACACTTAAAACAACTTGGAACCAAATACAATGAAGTAGAGAATATAGTGAATTCTGGTCGTTATGTCCCACCTGAGACTCAATGGTGTGTCAAACAAATTGATGATAGAGTGATCACTAATGATAGTGATCAGAAAGGATAGATTGAATGAACAATTATAACTAATGGAAGAGGCAATAAACTAAAGTTTACTTAAATACAAATTAAAAGAAATTAAAAAGTTAAAATCTATTAAATAAACGCTATCACTATATTTACAATGATGAACGCTATGATTTATAAAATAAAATAACTTAAATAAACTATTTTAATTAAAACGTAAACTTAAATTATCTAAAAACGCGACTTAAAATGAAAACGAAAGCGATATGTATAAAATTACTGAAGCGCAAGATAAAACGTAAAATTTATGAAATAAAAGGCCTAAAAGTGTAAAAATGTATTTTTACAAAATATAAGACAAAAGAAAATTTTAGAAAAAAGAATTATATTTTTAGACTTTTATATTTTATTATGATTTAAATAAGTTTTTACACTAATTAAATATTTAAAAATACTAAAACAAATGAGAAAAATCAAACTTTTACGTAAAATACTTTATACTAATACATATTTATGAAAATTGCAAAACTTAAAAAAGCTACTATAAATAAGCTCGAAATAAGCCAAATGAACTAAATAAGCTATACGCCAAAACGCATATAAAACATTGATAGTGCAATCCATAACCGAGAAAGACCCAAGGGCGAATGGTTACTGTACCCACACTATCACCTCGTAGTGGGGAGGTCTCGTGTTCGAGCCCGCCTACCCCTTTTGCAAAACTTTTTATTTTTTTGAAATTTCATTTTGCAAACTTATTAAGAAACGAAAATAAGCACTTTTACAACTATGACTTTTACAAAAACAACTTATGAGTACTGAATAAGCCAAAGAATCCCAACAAGTAGCAAAATTGAAATAAGCTCAAGTATAAGCTATAATGGCTATAAGCTATGAAATAAGCTAAAGATAAACTGAGATAAGCTAAGTAACTTAATATAAGCTAATTACATCAACCTAAAAAGCAAATGACTAAGAAATAAGCACAAAATAAGCACAAATAAGCAAAACTAAACACCTGCTATACTGAAACTATATGGTTTTCTAGGAAACTTTAAGCTAAATTTAAGCACTAGAATAAGCTAGAAAATGAAAAGAAGCTACTGAATCGTGACTAGTATACTAGCTAGGCTTTCCAAAGAAGTAATTTACAAGGATTAGCTTACACCAATAAGCTCTTGAGGGGCTTATTAAAAACTGATGAAAATTGATTTATTGAAATACTTAAACAAAATGGACAGAAATGAAAAGCTATTGCAGGCTATTCTAATAAGCTAAAAGTTGAAAAGCTAATATTGTAACCTTGAGATAGCTAGGTGATCTTCTCAAAAAGCTAAATTATATAAGCTAATGATCACAATTAAGCTCTATAAGAGCTTATGAAACAAGGTACTAAACCTCGCGTATGTGGGATCTTTTCGCACAAGGTACTCACAACAAGCTAAAAATAAGCACTCTACAAGCTAATTAAAACCGATCTAGTATTTTTATTTTTCTTTAGCAACCAAACTTTAATACCCCAAGAGCTTTTAAACTAAAACTTAATATCAAACCCACAAGGAAATTATTTTTTTTTATTCAAAAACGACCTAAAGAAAATTTGACTTTTTACAAGAACATAAAAGTTTGACTAAAGTGAATTTAAAATCAATTTATGGACTAATATGATATAATAAGCTGTTATAAGATTATCTATAGCTATGTTTACAAGTTTAAAACTAATATTATGAATTCCACAATCTAATATTTACACAAGAAACTGATTAAGCAAAATTAAAAGAAATTTGACTTTTTAACAAACAATGACTATATATTATAACTCGACCGAGCTATTAGGTGCTAATGTAACATGAAACAAGTATAAATAACCACGCATACACCGAGCTCTTTTATCAAAGAAACCCAAACACACTTTTGCTTATCACTTGTCACATGAACATCAAAGGTATCAATGAATTCAACATAAACCTTATTCCAAACATAATATTATCACATAATAAGATCATTTGAGCCTAAAACTTCAAGAACACAGTTAAGAAACACAGATTTGTCAAGTATGTGATTCAACTGAGTAACTTTCCAATTTTAAACACAAGAATATCTCAATGAACAAACTGCTTATATTATGCTATACTAACATCAATAACAATACGTAAACATAAAACATAGAAATCAAAGCATGAAAAGTAATGAAACAAAGAATGGCTTAAAATGGTAAAAATAGAACTCACACATGATCAAGGCTAAGATTGAGTACCAAGGTCCAAAAACTACTCCTAGCTTATTGTAAGAAGCTAGAAACCGTAAAACCATCCAAATTTTAATTCTTATACCCAGAATGCTTATTAGATCATGGGATGATTTCCATTGACCGATTTTTTTTTTTGTGACTTTTCTCAATTTAAAAGGTCTAGCTTGTTTCATAGTTCTAAAAGCCTAGTGAGCTTTGTCAGGAGCTTATTCAAGCTATAGAATCCATAAAACATCTAGATAACATGAAATTAAAACGACTTGAAAATTAAAGAAAATAAGGCAAAACATGAAAATTAAAAGTAACTTGTAATTAAACCTAAAATTAAGTTCCATTACACTATTTTAAGAAAGATAACAACATTTAAACTGTAAATGACATTTAATTTAAAGAAAGCTTTTAAAATTACACTACGTGACTAATGGCTAGTCCAAAAGTGCCTGCTTTCCTTCTTTCTTTATGGTGTTCTGAAGTTCCACTTGAGTTGTCGTCAAATCCCACTTCAATTGGTAGCCATGGATGGCTCAAAATCATCTTAGCCGCTTGATCGGGTTTTGCCAAAATGCTAATAAGCCAGCTTGTAGGGATTGAGTGAATGGGGTGGGGATCATTAATTGATTCTTGTTTTGTGTCGGTGGAGGGACAGGAAAGTGATATGCTAGAGGGGAATGGTGTGAGGCAGAGAAATGGCAGAGACAAGTAGAGGACGAAGAAACAAGTGGGCTGGTTTTGTTTATTTTAAACTTGGGTTTGGGTCGGGTTGTGGTAGCCTGTATAAAATGGATTGGGCTTGGTTAGTGGGCTTGAGTGGAAATGGATTGATATTGATCCGCTGGTTTAAGTATGATAACCAGGACCAAAAATGTAATATCACCAAACCTCAAGGACTGAAAATGCCAACTTTCCAAACTTCCTTCAAGGGACCAAACCTGCCATTACATAATAACACAAGGACCAAAGTTGTATTTTTGCATTTAATAAACTTTAAAGGACCTTTATGTAATTTTGGATTTTGAGGGACTAAACTTGTAAATTTCCCAAAAGTTATCAATAGAGTTCCAAATTGTAAGTTCATGCATAGTACAAGGGTATTTTGTGAAATTTCAAGTTTTGAATACCTGTGGACTAAGTTTGCCAATTTTGAAACTTGAGGGTAAAAATTGCCATTTTGTGTAAACTTTTATCCATGGATGTTTTGTGAACATTTTTGATTTCCCAAGGACTTAAGTTGACTTTTCATTCATTTAAAACTTTTAGGGACTAGTTTTGCCAATTTCTCGTAACTCCGTGGACCTAAAACCACATTTGTTGTGAAATTGATCATTTTTCACTTGTTTTTCAATCTTTTGTACTAATCACATAAAACACATTTTTATGAATTTGTATCATTTTGAGAGTCATTTGTGTGTTTTTGGTTGTTTGTGGGTTTAAACAATGTAAAATATATATGTTTTTAGACACATATCAAATCCCCCACACTAAACTATTCTAGTCCCTCAAGATTTGAACTTTAATGGATTTGAAAACTCTTTACCAAAAGCCATCACTTCGAGTAGCCAAATGTTTTCAGCCAAGTAAGAACCTTGGTACACCGATAACCAAATGATTTTGAGCAAATCATAAGTCAGAACGGATTTGATTAGTCTTTACCGTAGCCGCACCTTTCCTCGACTAGCCAACTCTTAGATAAATTATCAGATTATCTTTGTGAGTTAATACCAATTATGGATTTTCCACTGCCTTTACCACAAGCCATAATCTTATGCTAGCCAACTCTTTTCACTTTTGGTGATATGGAAGTTGAGTACCATACAACTTATTAGCAAGTTGTCAACTAAAAACGGATTTGGAATATCTTTACCAAGAGACGCTTTCCCTGATTAGCCAATCCTTTTGGTGTAAAGACATGGTGGATCTGATACCATTTGTTGTGTTTAGTACATACATTTCCACTAAAAAAATTTTAAATTTGGCCATTTTGGGGAAAGGACTAAAAGGCACATTTATGATCAATTCGCCAGACTTCCCATACTTAGAAATGAATATTGTCCTCAATATTCAAAGCCAAGTGGTAACACAACAATTATTTTATTTTTCAATATTTACAATTTTCAAAGTTTTACAATGTGGTTATTACCCCCACACTAGGTGGTAGAAAAGGGGAAAGAAGAGAAATATGGGTGAAAACCCATATAGCAGTTTGTTTTGATAACCAAGTCACTAGCTTGACTTGACCCCAATTAAATTGGTTCATGGGGAAACCGAGGGATTGCCACTCAAAGATTGGAGAAATCGGAGGGATTGCACTACTCCACTAATTAATAATCATCATCATAAGATGAGTCTAATCTTAGAAAGAAACTTAGAAAGAGCGAGAAGAATCTTTTTGATTTTGATTTTATAAAAAAGAATTGGAATTTTTAAGTTTATATATATATATGTAAAAGAAATTCCTAACAATCACTCGAAGGGAATTGGTTCCTGACAGCTCAAGAATCAGAAATGTACCAACAACCAAATGTTGAATCGGGGACTTATCAAACTCAAGTGTTGTGCAAAGGAAAAAAAAATGTTTTTGTATTTTATATTGTTTTTGGTGCTATTAACACCTTAGGAAAATATTTTTAACTTTACAAAAACTTTACAAATGGTGGTATATGTGCAACAATGGATCCGAAAATGGCTAAACACACGCTTAAAGCTCCTCGGCAGCGGCGCCAAAATTTGATCCGGTCCGAACCGTCAAGTCAAAAGCACTTAAAAAATTTTGGAACCAAATACAATGAAGATCGAGAATATAGTGAATTTCGGTCGTTATGTCCCACCTGAGACTCAATGTGTGTCAAAACAAATTCGATGATAGAGTGATCACTAATGATAGTGATCGAAGGATAGATTGAATGAACAATTATAACTAATGGAAGAGGCAATAAACTAAAGTTTAACTTAAATACAAATTAAGAAAATTAAAAAGTTAAAATCTATTAAATAAACGCTATCACTATATTTACAATGATGAACGCTATGATTTATAAAATAAAATCACTTAAATAAACTATTTTAACTAAAACATAAACTTAAATTATCTACAAACGTTACTTAAAATGAAAAAACGAGCATATGATAAAAATTACACAAGCGCTAAGATAAAACGTAAAATTTATGAAATAAAAGGCCTAAAAGTGTAAAAACAAGTATTTTACAAAATATAAGACAAAAGAAAATTTTAGAAAAAAGATTTATATTTTTTAGACTTTTATATTTTTATTATGAATTAAATAAGATTTTACACTAATTAAATATTTAAAAATACTAAAACAAATGAGAAAAATCAAACTTTTACGTAAAAATACTTTATACTAATACATATTTATGAAAATTGCAAAACTTAAAAAAGCTACTATAAATAAGCTCGAAATAAGCCAAATGAACTAAATAAGCTATACGGCCAAAACGTATATAAAACATTGATAGTGCAATCCATAACCGAAAGACCCAAGGGCTAATGGTTACTGTGCACCCACACTATCACTCTCGAAGGGGAGGTCTCGTGTTCGAAAGCCTTCTACCCCCCCTTTTGCAAAACTTTTTATTTTTGAAATTTCATTTTGCAAACTTATTAAGAACAGAAAAATAAGCACTTTTACAACTATGACTTTTACAAAAACAACTTATGAGTAATCGATAAGCCAAAGAATCCCAACAAGAAGCAAAAATTGAAATAAGCTCAAGTATAAGCTATAATGGCTATAAGCTATGAAATAAGCTAAAGATAAACTGAGATAAGCTAAGTAACTTAATATAAGCTAATTACATCAACTGAAAAAGCAAATGACTAAGAAATAAGCACAAAATAAGCACAAATAAGCAAACTAAACACCGTTACATGGAAACTATATGGTTTTCTAGGAAACTTTAAGCTAAATTTAAGCACTAGAATAAGCTAGAAAATGAAAAGAAGCTACCAACAGACTAGTATACTAGCTAGGCTTTCCAAAGAAGTAATTTACAAGGATTAGCTTACACCAATAAGCTCTTGAGGGCTTATTAAAACTGATGAAAATTGATTTATTGAAATACTTAAACAAAATGGACAGAAATGAAAAGCTATTGCAGGCTATTCTAATAAGCTAAAAGTTGAAAAGCTAATATTGTAACCTTGAGATAGCTAGGTGAGCTTCTCAAAAGCTAAATTATATTTAATGATCACAATTAAGCTCTATAAGAGCTTATGAAACAAGGTACTAAACCCTGTGCATGTGGGATCTTTTCGGACAAGGTACTCACAACAAGCTAAAAAATAAGCACTCTACAAGCTAATTAAAACTGATCTAGTATTTTTTTATTTTTCTTTAGCAATCAAACTTTAATACCCCAAGAGCTTTTAAACTAAAACTTAATATCAAACCCACAAGGAAATTATCTTTTTTTATTCAAAAACGACCTAAAGAAAATTTGACTTTTTACAAGAACATAAAAGTTTGACTAAAGTGAATTTAAAATCTAATTTATGGACCTAATATGATATAATAAGCTGTTATAAGATTATCTATAGCTATGTTTACAAGTTTAAAACTAATATTATGAATTCCACAATCTAATATTTACACAAGAAATCGATTAAGCAAAATTAAAAGAAATTTGACTTTTTAACAAACAATGACTATATATTATAACTTGACTGAGCTATTAGGTGCTAATGTAACATGAAACAAGTATAAATAACACGCACATTACACCGGAGCTCTTTATCGCAGAAACCCAAACACACTTTTGCTTATCACTTGTCACATGAACATCAAAGGTATCAATGAATCTGAACATAAACCTTATTCCAAACATAATATTATCACATAATAAGATCATTTGAGCCTAAAACTTCAAGAACACGCTTAAGAAACACAGATTTGTCAAGTATGTGATTCAACTGAGTAACTTTCCAATTTTAAACACAAGAATATCTCAATGAACAAACTGCTTATATTATGCTATACTAACACCGAATAACAATACGTAAACATAAAAACATAGAAATCAAAGCATGAAAAGTAATGAAACAAGAAATGGCGAAAAATGGTAAAAATAGAACTCACACATGATTAAGGCTAAGATTGAGTACCAAGGTCCAAAAACTACTCCTAGCTTATTGTCGTAAGCTAGAAACCGAAAACCATCCAAATTTTAATTCTTATACCCCGAATCCGCTTATTAGATCATGGGATGATTTCCATTGACTGATTTTTTCTTTTGTGACTTTTCTCAATTTAAAGGTCTAGCTTGTTTCATAGTTCTAAAAGCCTAGTGAGCTTTTGTCGAGCTTATTCAAGCTATAGAATCCATAAAACATCTAGATAACATGAAATTAAAACGACTTGAAAATTAAAGAAAATAAGGCAAAACATGAAAATTAAAAGTAACTTGTAATTAAACTGAAAATTAAGTTCCATTACACTATTTTAAGAAAGATAACAACATTTAAACTGTAAATGACATTTAATTTAAAGAAAGCTTTTAAAATTACACTACGTGACTAATGGCTAGTCCAAAAGTGCCTGCTTTCCTTCTCTTCTTTTTATGGTGTTCAGTTCCACTTGAGTTGTCACCAAATCCCACTTCAATGGTAGCCATTGGATGGCTCAAAATCATCTTAGCCGCTTGATGGGTTTTGCGCCAAAATGTAATAAGCAGGCTTGTGGATTGAGTGAATGGGGTAGAGGATCATTAATTGATTCTTGTTTTGTGTTGAGGGAGGGACAGGAAAGTGATATGTGAGGAGGGGGAATGTGTGAGGTAGAGAATGGCGAGAAAGTAGTGAGGAGGACGCTAAAACAAGGCTGGTTTTGTTTATTTTAAACTTGGGTTTGGGTCTGGTTGTGGTAGCCGGTATAAAATGGGATCGGCTTGGTTAGTTGGGCTTGAGTTGAAATGGATGGATATGGATCCGCTTGGTTTAAGTATGATAACCAGACCAAAATGTAATATCACCAAACCTCAAGGACTGAAAATGCCAACTTTCCAAACTTCCTTCAAGGGACCAAACCTGCCATTACATAATAACACAAGGACCAAAGTTGTATTTTTGCATTTAATAAACTTTAAAGGACCTTTTATGTAATTTTTGGATTTTGAGGGACTAAACTTGTAAATTTCCCAAAAGTTATCAATAGAGTTCCAAATTGTAAGTTCATGCATAGTACAAGGGTATTTTGTGAAATTTCAAGTTTTGAATACCTGTGGACTAAGTTTGCCAATTTTGAAACTTGAGGGTAAAAATTGCCATTTTGTGTAAACTTTTATCCATGGATGTTTTGTGAACATTTTTGATTTCCCAAGGACTTAAGTTGACTTTTCATTCATTTAAAACTTTTAGGGACTAGTTTTGCCAATTTTCAGTAACTCCGTGGACCGAACGACATTTTTGTGAAATTGATCATTTTTCACTTGTTTTTCAATCTTTTGTACCTGAATCACATAAAACACATTTTTATGAATTTGTATCATTTTGAGAGTCATTTGTGTGTTTTTGGTTGTTTTGTGGGTTTAAATAGTATAAAATATATGTGTATTTAGACACATATCAAATCCCCACACTAAAACTATGCTAGTCCCTAGAATCTTTTGAACTTTAATGGATTTGAAAAACTCTTTACCAAAAGCCATCACTTCTGGAGTAGCCAAATGTTTCAGCTCAAGTAAGAACCTTGGTACACCGATAACCAAATGATTTTGAGCAAATCATAAGTCAGAACGGATTTGATTAGTCTTTACCGTAGCCGCACTTCCTGGACTAGCCAACTCTTAGATAAATTATCAAGATTATCTTTGGTGAGTCTGAATACCATTATGGATTTTCCACGCTTTTACCACAAGCCATAATCTTCATGGCTAGCCAACTCTTCACTTTTAGGATATGGTGAATGAGTACCATACAACTTATTAGCAAGTTGTCAACTAAAACGGATTTGAATATCTTTACCAAGAGCCGTTTGCTCCCTGGATTAGCCAATCCTTTGTGTGTAAGACAGGTGGATGATTACCATTTGTTGTGTTTAGTACATAGTAAACTTCAGCTAAAAAATTTTAAATTTGGCCATTTTTGGGAAAAAGGGACTAAAAGAACGCATTTATGATCAATTAAATAGGAATTTGCATACCAAATGAATATTGTCCTCAATATTCAAAGCTAAATGGGAGTAGCATAACAATTATTTTATTTTTCAATATTTACAATTTTCAAAGTTTTTTTTTGCTTAGTGGGTTATGCACACTGGAGTGGTAGAAAAGGGAAGGAGCAGAGAAATATGGGTGAAAACCCATATAGGCATTAACTGTTTTTGATAACCAAGTCCTAGCTTGACTTGACCGAATTAAGGAGTGGTTCATGGGGGAAGCTGAGTGGGATTAGCAGCTCGAAGATTGGGTGAAGTGGAGTGGGATTCTTGCTCAGCGAGGAGTACTGAATAATCATCGTTAAAGTGGTAGGAGAATCTTTAGAAAGAAACTTAGAAAGAGCGAGAAGAATCTTTTTGATTTTGATTTTATAAAAAAGAATTGGAATTTTTTTAAGTTTATATATATATATGTACAAAAGAAATTCCTAACAACCGGGCCGAAGATAATCCTGCCCCGACAGAACAAGAATCAGAAAGCCAACAACCAAATGTTGTAACGAGGGACTTATCAAAGCAAGTAAGTTGTGCAAAGGAAAAAATGTTTTTGTATTTTATATTGTTTTTGGGGCTATTAACACCTTAGGAAAATATTTTTAACTTTACAAAAAACTTTTTACAAATGGTGGTATATGTGCAACAATGGATCTGAAAATGGCTAAACACACGCTAAAGCTCCCGCAAATGGCAGCTTAAATTTGATCCGGTCCAACCGTCAAGTCAAACAGGACTTAAAACGACTTGGAACCAAATACAATGAAGATCGAGAATATAGTGAATTCCCGGTCGTTATGTCCCACCTGAGACTCAATGGTGTGTCGAAACAAATTCAGATGATAGAGTGATCACTAATGATAGTGATCGTAAAGGATAGATTGAATGAACAATTATAACTAATGGAAGAGGCAATAAACTAAAGCTTAACTTAAATACAAATTAAAAGAAATTAAAAAGTTAAAATCTATTAAATAAACGCTATCACTATATTTACAATGATGAAGCGTTATGATTTATAAAATAAAATCACTTAAATAAACTATTTTAACTAAAACATAAACTTAAATTATCTAAAAACGTTACTTAAAATGAAAACGAGCGATATGTATAAAAATTACGACCAAGCCGCAAGATAAAACGTAAAATTTATGAAATAAAAGGCCTAAAAGTGTAAAAACAAAGATTTTTACAAAATATATGATAAAATAAAATTTTAGAAAAAAGATTTATATTTTTTAGACTTTTATATTTTTATTATGAATTAAATAAGATTTTACACTAATTAAATGTTTAAAAATACTAAAACTAATGAGAAAAATCTGAAACTTTACGAAAAATACTTTATACTAATACATATTTATGAAAATTGCAAAACTTGAAAAAGCTACTATAAATAAGCTCGAAATAAGCCAAATGAACTAAATAAGCTATACGGCCAAAACGTATATAAAACATTGATAGTGCAATCCATAACAGAAAAAGACCCAAGGGCTTAATGGTTACAGTACCCACACTATCACTCGTAAAGGGGGAGGTCTCGTGTTCGAAACGCCTACCCCCTTTTGCAAAACTTTTTATTTTTTGAAATTTCATTTTGCAAACTTATTAAGAACAGAAAAATAAGCACTTTTACAACTATGACTTTTACAAAACAACTTATGAGTCTTGAATAAGCCAAAGAATCCCAACAAGAATTAAGCAAAAATTGAAATAAGCTCAAGTATAAGCTATAATGGCTATAAGCTATGAAATAAGCTAAAGATAAACTGAGATAAGCTAAGTAACTTAATATAAGCTAATTACATCAACTGAAAAAGCAAATGACTAAGAAATAAGCACAAAATAAGCACAAATAAGCAAAAAAACTAAACCTGTTACATGGGAAACTATATGGTTTTCTAGGAAACTTTAAGCTAAATTTAAGCACTAGAATAAGCTAGAAAATGAAAAGAAGTTACCGAACAGGACTAGTATACTAGCTAGGCTTTCCAAAGAAGTAATTTACAAGGATTAGCTTACACCAATAAGCTCTTGAGGGGCTTATTAAAAACTGATGAAAATTGATTTATTGAAATACTTAAACAAAATGGACAGAAATGAAAAGCTATTGCAGGCTATTCTAATAAGCTAAAAGTTGAAAAGCTAATATTGTAACCTTGAGATAGCTAGGTGAGCTTCTCAAAAAGCTAAATTATATAAGCTAATGATCACAATTAAGCTCTATAAGAGCTTATGAAACAAGGTACTAAACCCTGTGCAGTAGGGGATCTTTTCGACAAGGTACTCACAACAAGCTAAAAAATAAGCACTCTACAAGCTAATTAAAACTGATCTAGTATTTTTTTATTTTTCTTTAGCAACCAAACTTTAATACCCCAAGAGCTTTTAAACTAAAACTTAATATCAAACCCACAGTGAAATTATCTTTTTATTCAAAAACGACCTAAAGAAAATTTGACTTTTTACAAGAACATAAAAGTTTGACTAAAGTGAATTTAAAACTGAATTTATGGACTGAATATGATATAATAAGCTGTTATAAGATTATCTATAGCTATGTTTACAAGTTTAAAACTAATATTATGAATTCCACAATCTAATATTTACACAAGATGGCTGATTAAGCAAAATTAAAAGAAATTTGACTTTTAACAAACAATGACTATATATTATAACTTGGTGAGCTATTAGGTGCTAATGTAACATGAAACAAGTATAAATAACCACGCACATACACCGGAGCTCTTTTTATCAAGAAACCCAAACACACTTTTGCTTATCACTTGTCACATGAACATCAAAGGTATCAATGAATCTGAACATAAACCTTATTCCAAACATAATATTATCACATAATAAGATCATTTGAGCCTAAAACTTCAAGAACACAGTTAAGAAACACAGATTTGTCAAGTATGTGATTCAACTGAGTAACTTTCCAATTTTAAACACAAGAATATCTCAATGAACAATTTGCTTATATTATGCTATACTAACAATGAATAACAATACGAAACATAAAAACATAGAAATCAAAGCATGAAAAGTAATGAAACAAGAAATGGCGAAAAATGGTAAAAATAGAACTCACACATGATTAAGGCTAAGATTGAGTACCAAGGTCCAAAAACTACTCCTAGCTTATTGTCGTAAGCTAGAAACCGAAAAACCATCCAGAATTTTAATTCTTATACCCCTTAACCGCTTATTAGATCATGGGATGATTTCCATTGACTGATTTTTTCTTTTGTGACTTTTCTGAATTTAAAAGGTCTAGCTTGTTTCATAGTTCTAAAAGCCTAGTGAGCTTTTGTCGAGCTTATTCAAGCTATAGAATCCATAAAACATCTAGATAACATGAAATTAAAACGACTTGAAAATTAAAGAAAATAAGGCAAAACATGAAAATTAAAAGTAACTTGTAATTAAACTGAAAATTAAGTTCCATTACACTATTTTAAGAAAGATAACAACATTTAAACTGTAAATGACATTTAATTTAAAGAAAGCTTTTAAAATTACACTACGTGACTAATGGCTAGTCCAAAAGCCTGCTTCCTTCTCCTTCTTCTCTTTTATGGTGTTCTCGAGTTCCACTTGAGTTGTCGGGCAAATCCACTTCAATTGGTAGCCATTGGATGGCTCAAAATCATCTTAGCCGTTTGATTGGGTTTTGGCGCCAAAATGTGAATAAGCCAGTTGTAGGGATTGAGTGAATGGGGTGAGGGATCATTAATTGATTCTTGTTTTGTGTTGAGGTGGAGGGGATGAGGGAAAGTGATATGGTGAGGAGGGGAATGGTGCGAGGTAGAGAATGGCAGAGAGCCAGGAGGAGGACGAAGAAACAAGGCGGTTTTGTTTATTTTAAACTTGGGTTTGGGTCGGTTGTGGGTAGCCGGGTATAAAATGGGATTGGGCTTGGTTAGTTGGGCTTGAGTTGGAAATGGATTGGATATTGGATCCGTTTGGTTTAAGTATGATAACCGGACCAAAATGTAATATCACCAAACCTCAAGGACCGAAAATGCCAACTTTCCAAACTTCCTTCAGGGACCAAACTGCCATTAAATAATTACACAAGGGCCAAAGTTGTATTTATGCATTTAATAAACTTTAAAGGACCTTTTATGTAATTTTTGGATTTTGAGGGACTAAACTTGTAAATTTCCCAAAAGTTATCAATAGAGTTCCAAATTGTAAGTTCATGCATAGTACAAGGGTATTTTGTGAAATTTCAAGTTTTGAATACCTGTGGACTAAGTTTGCCAATTTTGAAACTTGAGGGGTAAAAATTGCCATTTTGTGTAAACTTTCATCCAGGGATGTTTTGTGAACATTTTTGATTTCCCAAGGACTTAAGTTGACTTTTCATTCATTTAAAACTTTTAGGGACTAGTTTTGCCAATTTTGTAACTTCAGGGACTGAAAATCGACATTTGTTGTGAAATTGATCCTTTTTCACTTGTTTTTCAATCTTTTGTACCTGAATCACATAAAACACATTTTTATGAATTTGTATCATTTTGAGAGTCATTTGTGTGTTTTTGGTTGTTTTGTGGGTTTAAATAGTATAAAATATATGTGTATTTAGACACATATCAAATCCCCCACACTAAACTATTGCTATTCCCTAGCAATCTTTTAAAACTTTAATGGATTTGAAAAACTCTTTACCAAAAGCCATCACTTCTGGAGTAGCCAAATGTTTCAGTTCAAGTAAGAACCTTGGTACACTTGATAACCAAATGATTTTGAGCAAATCATAAGTTCGTAAACGGATTTGATTAGTCTTTACCGAGCCGCCATTCCGGACTAGCCAACTCTTAGATAAATTATCAAGATTATCTTTGGTGAGTCAATACCAATTATGGATTTTCCATTTGCCTTTACCACAAGCCATAAACTTGCGGGCTAGCCAACTCTTCACTTTTTAGGATATGGTGAGTTGAGTACCATACAACTTATTAGCAAGTTGTCAACTAAAAACGGATTTGGAATATCTTTACCAAGAGCCGTTTGCTTCTCGATTAGCCAATCCTTTTGTGTGTAAGACATGGTGGACTGATTACCATTTGTTGTGTTTAGTACATAGTACTTCCACTAAAAAAAATTTTAAATTTGGCCATTTTGGGGGAAAAAGGGACTAAAAGGGCACATTTATGATCAAATTCGCCAGAATTTCCCCCCCACACTTAGAAATGAATATTGTCCTCAATATTCAAAGCTAAGTGGGGTAACACAACAATTATTTTATTTTTCAATATTTACAATTTTCAAAGTTTTTTTTTTTTTTTTTTTTTTTTTTTTTTTTTTTTTTTTTTTTTTTTTTTTTTACAACAGGTGGGTTATTACCCCCACACTAGGTGGTAGAAAAGGGGAAGAAGACAGAAATATGGGTGAAAACCCATATAGCGTGGCTTGTTTTTGATAACCAAGTCACTAGCTTGACTTGACCCCGAATTAAATTGGTTCATGGGGAAACTGAGTGGGATTGCCACTCAAAGATTGGAGTGAAATTGGAGTTGGGATTGCCACTCGAGCAATTATGAATAATCATCATTGAGATGAGTCTAAGAATCTTTAGAAAGAAACTTAGAAAGAGCGAGAAGAATTTTTTTGATTTTTGATTTTATAAAAAGAATTTGAAATTTTTTTTTTTTTTTTTTTTTTTTTTTTTTTTAAGTTTATATATATATATGTACAAAAGAAATTCCTAACAACCTCGAAAAGGGAATGGTCCGACAGAGCTCAAGAATCAACTGTACTAACAACCAAATGTTGTAACTGAGGGACTTATCAAACTGGGCAAGTTGTGCAAAGGAAAAAATGTTTTTGTATTTTATATTGTTTTTGGGGCTATTAACACCTTAGGAAAATATTTTTAACTTTACAAAAAACTTTTTACAAATGGTGGTATATGTGCAACAATGGATCTGAAAATGGCTAAACACACGCTAAAGCCTCCCCGGCATGCTTGGCGTAAAATTTGATCCGTCCGAACCGGCAAGTCAAAAGACTTAAAACAGCTTGGAACCAAATACAATGAAGATCGAGAATATAGTGAATTCCCTCCGGTCGTTATGTCCCACGAGACTCAATGGTGTGTTAAACAAACTCAGAAGATGGAATGATCACTAAGGATAGTGATCTGAAAGAATAGATTGAATGAACAATTATAACTAATGGAAGAGGCAATAAACTAAAGCGACTTAAATACAAATTAAGAAAAATTAAAAGTTAAAATCTATTAAATAAACGCTATCACTATATTTACAATGATGAACGTTTATGATTTATAAAATAAAATCACTTAAATAAACTATTTTAACTAAAACATAAACTTAAATTATCTAAAAACGTTACTTAAAATGAAAAGCGGCTGATATGTATAAAAATTACGCTGAAGCGCAAGATAAAACGTAAAATTTATGAAATAAAAGGCCTAAAAGTGTAAAAACAGTATTTTTACAAAATATAAGACAAAAGAAAATTTTAGAAAAAAGAATTATATTTTTTAGACTTTTATATTTTTTATTATGATTTAAATAAGTTTTTACACTAATTAAATGTTTAAAAATACTAAAACAAATGAGAAAAATCTGAAACTTTTACAGAAAATACTTTATACTAATACATATTTATGAAAATTGCAAAACTTGAAAAAGCTACTATAAATAAGCTCGAAATAAGCCAAATGAACTAAATAAGCTATACTGACCAAAACGTATATAAAACATTGATAGTGCAATCCATAACCGAGAAAGACCCAAGGCAATGGTTACAGTACCCACACTATCACTCGTAAAGGGGAGGTCTCGGGTTCGAGCACTGCCTACCCCTTTTGCAAAACTTTTTATTTTTTGAAATTTCATTTTGCAAACTTATTAAGAACAGAAAAATAAGCACTTTTTACAACTATGACTTTTTACAAAAACAACTTATGAGTACTGAATAAGCCAAAGAATCCCAACAGATAGCAAAAAATTGAAATAAGCTCAAGTATAAGCTATAATGGCTATAAGCTATGAAATAAGCTAAAGATAAACTGAGATAAGCTAAGTAACTTAATATAAGCTAATTACATCAACTGAAAAAGCAAATGACTAAGAAATAAGCACAAAATAAGCACAAATAAGCAAAACTAAACATCATTACATGGGAAACTATATGGTTTTCTAGGAAACTTTAAGCTAAATTTAAGCACTAGAATAAGCTAGAAAATGAAAAGAAGCTCTTGAGCAGACTAGTATACTAGCTAGGCTTTCCAAAGAAGTAATTTACAAGGATTAGCTTACACCAATAAGCTCTTGAGGGGCTTATTAAAAACTGATGAAAATTGATTTATTGAAATACTTAAACAAAATGGACAGAAATGAAAAGCTATTGCAGGCTATTCTAATAAGCTAAAAGTTGAAAAGCTAATATTGTAACCTTGAGATAGCTAGGTGAGCTTCTCAAAAAGCTAAATTATATAAGCTAATGATCACAATTAAGCTCTATAAGAGCTTATGAAACAAGGTACTAAACACATGCAATGTGGGGATCTTTTCGCACAAGGTACTCACAACAAGCTAAAAAATAAGCACTCTACAAGCTAATTAAAACTGATCTAGTATTTTTTTATTTTTCTTTAGCAACCAAACTTTAATACCCCAAGAGCTTTTAAACTAAAACTTAATATCAAACCCACAGTGAAATTATCTTTTTTATTCAAAAACGACCTAAAGAAAATTTGACTTTTACAAGAACATAAAAGTTTGACTAAAGTGAATTTAAAACTGAATTTATGGACTGAATATGATATAATAAGCTGTTATAAGATTATCTATAGCTATGTTTACAAGTTTAAAACTAATATTATGAATTCCACAATCTAATATTTACACAAGAACTGATTAAGCAAAATTAAAAGAAATTTGACTTTTTAACAAACAATGACTATATATTATAACTTGAAATGAGCTATTAGGTGCTAATGTAACATGAAACAAGTATAAATAACCACGAGATTACACTGGAGCTCTTTTTATCACAAACCCAAACACACTTTTGCTTATCACTTGTCACATGAACATCAAAGGTATCAATGAATCTGAACATAAACCTTATTCCAAACATAATATTATCACATAATAAGATCATTTGAGCCTAAAACTTCAAGAACACAGTTAAGAAACACAGATTTGTCAAGTATGTGATTCAACTGAGTAACTTTCCAATTTTAAACACAAGAATATCTCAATGAACAAACTGCTTATATTATGCTATACTAACACTGAATAACAATACAGAAACATAA
This sequence comes from Chrysanthemum makinoi, assembly GCA_910596185.1. Classification (NCBI taxonomy): domain Eukaryota; kingdom Viridiplantae; phylum Streptophyta; class Magnoliopsida; order Asterales; family Asteraceae; genus Chrysanthemum; species Chrysanthemum makinoi. Next base: position 87,240,928 of record OU343225.1, read on the forward strand.
AAACATAGAAATCAAAGCATGAAAAGTAATGAAACAAGAAATGGCGAAAAATGGTAAAAATAGAACTCACACATGATCAAGGCTAAGATTGAGTACCAAGGTCCAAAAACTACTCCTAGCTTATTGTCGGTAGCTAGAAACCAGTAAAACCATCCAAACTTAATTCTTATACCCCAGGCCTTATTAGATCATGGGATGATTTCCATTGGTGATTTTTTCTTTTGTGACTTTTTCGAATTTAAAAGGTCTAGCTTGTTTCATAGTTCTAAAAGCCTAGTGAGCTTTGTCGTGAGCTTATTCAAGCTATAGAATCCATAAAACATCTAGATAACATGAAATTAAAACGACTTGAAAATTAAAGAAAATAAGGCAAAACATGAAAATTAAAAGTAACTTGTAATTAAACTGAAAATTAAGTTCCATTACACTATTTTAAGAAAGATAACAACATTTAAATAGAAATGACATTTAATTTAAAGAAAGCTTTTAAAATTACACTCACGCTGACTAATGGCTAGTCCAAAGTGCACATTTCCTTCTCCTTCTTTTCTCTTTTATGGTGTTAAGTTCCACTTGAGTTGTCAGTCAAATCCCACTTCAATTGGTAGCCATTGGATGGCTCAAAATCATCTTAGCCGTTTGATTGGGTTTTGGCGCCAAAATGTGAATAAGCCAGTTGTAGGGATTGAGTGAATGGGGTGAGGGATCATTAATTGATTCTTGTTTTGTGTTGAGGTGGAGGGGACAGGGAAAGTGATATGGTGAGGGAGGGAATGGTGTGAGGTAGAGAATGGCAGAGAGTGGGTGAGGAGGACGAAGAAACAAGGGGCGGGTTTTGTTTATTTTAAACTTGGGTTTGGGTCGGGTTGTGGGTAGCCGGGTATAAAATGGGATTGGGCTTGGTTAGTTGGGCTTGAGTTGGAAATGGATTGGATATTGGATCCGTTTGGTTTTAAGTATGATAACCGGGACCAAAATGTAATATCACCAAACCTCAAGGACTGAAAATGCCAACTTTCCAAACTTCCTTCAAGGGACCAAACCTGCCATTACATAATAACACAAGGACCAAAGTTGTATTTTTGCATTTAATAAACTTTAAAGGACCTTTTATGTAATTTTTGGATTTTGAGGGACTAAACTTGTAAATTTCCCAAAAGTTATCAATAGAGTTCCAAATTGTAAGTTCATGCATAGTACAAGGGTATTTTGTGAAATTTCAAGTTTTGAATACCCGGGGACTAAGTTTGCCAATTTTGAAACTTGAGGGGTAAAAAATTGCCAATTTGTGTAAACTTTTATCCAGGGATGTTTTGTGAACATTTTTGATTTCCCAAGGACTTAAGTTGACTTTTCATTCATTTAAAACTTTTAGGGACTAGTTTTGCCAATTTACGTAACTCCGGGACCGAAAGCGACATTTGTTGTGAAATTGATCATTTTTCACTTGTTTTTCAATCTTTTGTACCTGAATCACATAAAAACACATTTTTATGAATTTGTATCATTTTGAGAGTCATTTGTGTGTTTTTGGTTGTTTTTGTGGGTTTAAATAGTATAAAATATATGTGTATTTAGACACATATCAGGCGTAGACGTTGTATGATTACCGTGGATTCCTTGCCAACGTCGTCTATTATGGTGACGGTTTTATCCTTTAGATTGGTTTCCTTCACTGTAAAAGGCCCAAACCATCTTGGTTTGTTTCTACCTTGTAATGCCCTTATCCGTGATTTGTATAGAAGTACTTTTTCTCCCTTTAGAAATTCCTTAGGGTTCCTTAGTGCCTTTGGTATCGAAGTGGGATTATTTCCTAACTTCTTATCGGGTTTCCACAATGTTGCATACAATCCTTGAACCATAAAATCCCTAAGCCCTTTTTCCCAATCATTCATTTTCTTCTTAACAATATTGCCAGGGGCTTGTGGATTTCCACCCGTAATCATCTCCATGATCTTAAGAGGATACCTTGGAATGATGGGTATCCTAGAGTACCCTTTTCCGCTTTTAAGTACCATGATTTCCTCCCCGCATTTGATGGTTTCCTTGGCGGTGGCCAGAAATGGTGTCCCAAGAATGAGTGGCATGTTTCTATCTTCCTCAACATCTATGATCACGAAATCCACCGGATAAACGATATTAGCCACTTCTATTAAAACATCCACCGCGATTCCTATGGGGTAGACATAGGTGTGATTAGCTAAGGATAGTCTAAGATCGGTCTTGGCTGGCTTCTCCCTAGTCAACTTGTTATAAATTGACAATGGCATTATGTTCACATCGGTCCCCTGATCAGCTAAGGCATTTATATTATCAATATCACCTATGCTACATGGTATCACGAAGTTCCCTGTGGTGTCTCGTTTTTTTGTTAATGGTTTTTTAAGAACCAACTCATACAAAGGTCCCATAGGCAGGGCGTCATACTCTTCTTCTTTATTTTTTCTTTCAAGGGCTTCTCTAAGAACCTCATTGTACCTAAAGTTGTTTACTTGGTTTGCAATGGTTTTCTTGTTAATTTCATGCTTAAGGTAGTACTCAATGGTCTCGGGTTCATCATTAGGTTCAGAATCCTCCCTCTTGCTTTCCTCAGTTTTCCTCACCTCAACCTTTCCATCCTCTGGAATGGAAATGGCGTTAACAAACGAAGTAGGAGGACAATCGTTGCTTCTTACTAGTACCTTTTCGGGAACTTTTGTTTTGGTATATTCTTTTACCAGGTTCATCATTTCCATCATTTTTGCTTGCATTTCCTATCTCTACCTATAAACCTCCTCTTCAAATTTGGCTAATCTCTTCGTATGAGCTGCCATGTACTCCCTCATTTGTTCCTTAAAGCTTGGTGAGAGTGGTATTGGGGAAGTAAGCGAAGCGCCTTTCGGAATTGGGGTTTTGCTCATGATTCGGGGATTCCGAAAAAGGTGTTGGGTGGTTGGTGGAATTGGCGGAATTGACTGCTTCTCGAGGGATTTGTACGGAAGCTCTTTTATGCCTTTCCATAAGATAATCAATCCCTCTCTCAATAGCACTCATTTTCTCCTCTATGATGTCGGAGGATTCAAGAGGAGTTGATATGGCAATAACCACGTTAACAGTGGTTTCAGGAGATTCATTCCAGTCTTCGTAGCTTTGATCAGCAAGCTCTTCTATAATATCCCAAGATTTCTCCGCATTAAAGTCGCTAAGCCTTCCCCGGCTTGATCGATGGATCGTTGAGTGATGAAATCGATATGGTCATAGAAGATTTGGATTTGAAGCCAAAGATCAATGCCATGATGAGGGAGTTTACGGAGTAGGTCTTTGAATCGAGTCCATTCTTTGTAGAGAGACTCACCTTGAAGTTGTTGAAATGTTAAGATGTCTCATCTAAGTTTAGTAGTTCTCCCTGGTGGGAAAAATTGAGCAAGGAAGCGAGAGGTGAGATCATCCCAACTTGAGATGGAGCCGTGGAAGTCTCGAAGCCAATTACTAGCTTGGTCCGTAGAGAGAATTGGAAGAGACGCAGCGCTGGGTCTCAGTAGTAGCATCGAGGTCAATGGAATCGACAATTTTAAGGAAATCCCTTAGATCTTGATTTGGATCTTGAACGGTCCATGGAATGCACATCCGCTTTGCACCAACCGGATGGTGTCGGATCAAGAGGGCGTAGTTTGAGCTTGATCGAGAAGCTCAATGGTGTTCCTATAGCCTAGGTGGCTTGGTCTCGAGTATTCACCAAGAGTACGGGCTCTTGGCGGGTCAATTGGTGGTGGGTTGATGAATGGTGGGTGGTTATCACCTTCCATGATGAAAAGTGATGGGGTTTACGAACAAAGGTCACGAAGAAGGGGGATAGACTACGAGGAAGCTAAAAAATGAGAAAAAATTTAATTGATAGGAATCAAGCAAAGAAACCAAAACGAGGTGGACTACTAACTAGCTATTCTATTCCCAGGCAGCGGCGCCAAAAACTTGATAACGCTACACGTGTCGTTCGGGGTCAAAGGAACTTCCTTTTCTTCGAGCAAGTTTTATAACACCCTAGGCAGTGAACCTAATCGTTGTAGTGTAGTATTAGGGTAAGCCATGGGTATTGATATCGTTCTCTAGGGTAATAGGAATGCTAGTGAGAAGTTACTACGCTAAGGTTGGAGTTGAGGAAGATTATTTTTTATCTTTTTATATTTTTAGAAAATGGAAAGGTACGAATCTCGGGGTTTGGATTTGGGGGTTGGTATTTCTACCGATTACTCTACTTATCTAATTGTCTAATCTAGGTGTATGTAGTCTATGTCTAATTATTGTGTGCTCGTATGATAGTTTAAAGATGTGTTCGCTTAGGTTTTATTACTCCTTAATTATCTCCTATTGATGGTTGAATTGTCACGTCATTATTCTTAATCGCGTTGTGTGTCTAAAGTCATAGGGTATGCGTTTATCCCTAACTCTATGAACTTACCAAAGGGTCTCGTCTACAAAGCCCTCTAGGGATTATAAACTCTAACTCTAAGGCACTCTTTGAGTGGTTTAGCCTACAACTACTCTAAGTGCTATAGTCTAAGGTTCACAAAGATTAATCAAGCATTAATTACACAACGAATGACCTATCGCATTACTAGATCATTACCAATTAAGATAAGAGACAACCAATCAATATTCAATAATTAAGTTTCATATTCCCTAAGCAAACACACAAGTAAATTAGCCGGACATGGAGTACATGCAAGCATACACACAAATAATTGAAGACATAATTGAATTAATGAAGTAAAACACTTATCTTGATGTAAGATAGGGTATGGAACCCTAAAATACTGTACAAGACAGCCTTGGTTCGGTTTAGGTTTTTACTCCAAAAGACTACACACTAATACTGAAAAATTCGGATTCTATATATAATATTACAAGTGCGACGGCGTCACCTTATGATTTGTGACGCCGTCAGGTCGCCGTCATTAGGGTTTCGTCTTGGCCACGTTAGTCTTGCGACGGTGTCACCTTGTGCTTGTGATGCAGTCCTCTTCAGCTTCGGCCGCGTGCTGGATCAAATCTAGGCCGTCGAGTTGCGACGGCCTACTCTTTTAAAGCCCGACACCGTCACGAAAATAAGCAATTTGCTACTGTCAGTCACACGGAAGTGCTCGACGGGGTCGCAGTTAAGCAGTGACGCCGTCACCTTGTGTTTTAGCAGCTTGAGTGTCTCGATTCTTTACTTTGGCCATTTTCTTCGTATATCCGCGCCTTTTCGTCCAAATAAGTGCCATTACAGCAATTTGCCTTCAAGAGACCTAAAAAGTGAAAAGGAACGATATTAAGTAATAACGGATACAAAAGTGATCAAATAAGGGCTTAAACGACCCCTCAAAAAGGTACATTTTAAAACCTTATCAAGTACTTTGATGAACGAGCAGTACTTTGACTTCAGTACTTTAAATCTTCAGCACTTTGACTTTCTATATCCCAACACAAATGATGACTTCCCAATCACAAATAAAGACTACAGGGTAGGCTACAGTGTATAGGTGTATCGAAACAATATATTGGGTGAACAAAATGAAAGGTATGGCTCAGAAGGGTGTATCTAGGGGTATCTTCCACTAAAGATAAGTGCAACAAAAAGGGTTTCACAAGGGGGTCGAAAAGTAAAGGTGACTAATCGATAGACTCACAATGGTAGGCTGTTTGGGTGATAATCCTATAATATTGCCTTCTAAGACTGAAAAGTCCAAATACATCGAGCTAACTCAAAATACCTCGTCTATGGTCTCGAAATGATGCAAAGGCCAAGTTCTAAAGTTTACAAGCTACCGGCACACTCAAAATTTGGTGGATTTGGGGTAAAATATTGGAAACGGATAAGGCTAATCTCACCATATAATATCAAGGGTTGTATGTGCTCGGCTAAGGTCTAATCTAGTTAGGTTAAGAAAAACATGTCAAAATTTTAAGAATGACATAATTTTTCAAAATAAACTAGAAAAAATAGGGCGAAATAAAGTTCAAGAGATAATTCTACTCCCGTCCCCCCACTTGAATTGTAAAAAAGTCCCATTTGTACTAGGCATTAAATAAAGGTGAAGAGAAAGGTAGAATTAGAGCGAGAACTTCCCTGAAATTTGCTCCATAAAGAAGGAAGGCCCACGAACAAGAGACGTGCCTTCGTATAAGCATCATGAACAAACTTCAATCCCTGAAATCACAATACCGACAAGCATAATTCTAAAAAGAAAAAAATAATAAAAAACGAAAAACAAACCTAACTCACTTTCGTAGGAATCACGGTTGCATTTAGCGAATGCAACAAGCCTTTTAAACTACTTGGTGTCCCAAGTGGACGAGTGAAGTCTCGTGAGGGTTTACAGGGAACACACCCACAAAGTTTATTTAAAATACTAATACAAGGTTACTGTGTTTTAAAATGAAAGAATTAAAGCAGAGGAAAGTTACGTCGTAACTCTTTTTAGGGAGTTACGCCGTAACTGGCAAAACCTGGAGTGAGTTGCAAAGCGAGTAGTTACGGCGTAACCACTGATATGGTATTACGCCATAATTGGTAATGTGTCAAGAATTCTGCTACTAAAAGGTTGGTTACGGCGTAATCACCAAGATGAGTTACGCCGTAACTCTGTTCAGATCAGCAACTGCAGCAGTAATTACTTCCTCATTTCTTGCAAAAATAGTTAGAAAACACAAAACCCAACAAAAAAGGAAATAAAATAAAAGAAAGGGATAATTTGGGTTGTCTATTGAAAGAGCATTTTTCTTTATTAACGAGTCTTTAAGTTAGACTCAGGACCGCGGGGCTTCTATGGGGGCCTTCGGATCTGCCCCACTTCTTCAATATCTTTCATCAAGTTACGCCTAACCCACCCGACATTTGTGGCAGTGCGGAGATATTCTTTGATTTTAGTTTTCCGGATCTTGCAAAATTTTTCTTCAGGACCCAAATGGTATTGCGTAAACTCGAATTTTTCGGCTATAATTGGTGGTGGTCTTTTAAATCGAATGCCAAGAAGCTTGCATCTTCTTTTCTCGTGCACTTCATCATCTGGGTCAATGAAACCGTCTTCGCCTTGTAACTCGAGATAATCGAAATCATCGTCGTCAGAATCGGTATCTTCAAGTTGGTTGAGTATTTGCTTGCATTCTTCATTTTCTACCTTAGACGAGCCCTTGGTGTCATCTTCTGATTTTTCATTAGGAACTTCACTGTTAGGTTGATCTTTACTAATACATCCATTCCAAATTTTCTCTTTAGTTAACGCGTCAATTTTTCCGTATTTGATTCTGACCCAATCGACGAATCCGGGATCATCTGGCCAAGGCAATTCCGTCCTTTCAGAATCATTAGTTGAAGTCAATAGGAATTCGTCTTCCCCAGCTCTCTCAATGCTGCTTCCCCCGTCACATTCATACTCAAAAGGGTTGCAGGAAGGCCAAATGTTTCCGTTGCTGGTTTTAATTTGTTCACACCAATGATTTTGAACTCCTTCATTATTGTCATCTTCAGAAGGAATATCATCAAGGGGTTTAATGGTTTTTCCTCGAAGAATATGTTTCTCATATTTGAGTTCCATATTTCTGAACAAAGCTGAATTAATTATCACGCCCCCGAATCTTATAGAATACCAATCTCTGAATGATAGATTTCCAAAGTCAACGTCGTGCCTCCCAGATTCATGTGGGCATATCTAAACTTTGTTTTTTACATTACTTCCTCCGTTGCAATAATCACGAAAAGGATTTCACGTTGGCCAAGCGTGAGTAATCTCATCCTCCATGACGAGTAATGGTTTGCAGAAATGTTTGATAGGTAGTCCTTCTACTTCGTTAACCGAGAACTTGTCTAACCTTTTTTCGTCGTTAAGTGTAGTCCACTTGTATCTGTCATCTTTTATCCTTTCTTTATCAACACCACCATCGCAGGTTTTTCGAGGATCACACGAGGCCCACAAGCTGTAGCATTCCCCATCGTCAATTGCAATAGCTTTACACCAATGACTTCTCCTTTTAGGGTTCTCGTCCTTGGTGCCCATGTCTTTGCTTGAATTCGGGTTACACCGTAACTCTGACGTGTGATTACTGCGTAACTCACTTTCACCATCAGTATCGGACTCATCAGAGTACTTGTTGTTATCAGAGAATACAGCCTTACATATAGTAGATTTGCTCTTTTGTTCCTCGTTTCTTCTTTGTACCTCATCGCCAAGCTTTCCGATTAGAGTTTCCAAGTTTTTAAGTGATATGTCATGGGAAGAGAGGCTCTTGTTTGTACTATCTTGGAAATTTTTAAGCCATTCTTCTTGCTCCTTTTGCCTCTTGGAAGTGTCCACAAGGTATTTGTTAATAATTTCCTCCAGGTTAGCTCTTCTCTCATTACGTTCATAATACGGTGGGGGGCCTCCACGAAACCCATTACGATTATCCACGTAGAAAGGCCTATTCTCTCCATATTTAGCTTCCTTGATCGTATCTTCCTTGTCAATTTTAGGACAATTTTTAGTCAAATGTCCCCCACCACAGTTTTCTCACCCGACTTGGATGGCATGAACATTTTTTCTGATTTTCAGCATATCTCTTCCGAGATTTTCAAGCTTGTTGGTTATTGCTGCAATTCCATCTAAACTTCCACCTTGGTTCCTTTTACTTCCTCCGTCGTGCCATTTTTGAGAGTGATCCGCCATTTTTTGAATGGCTTCAATTGCAAGAGTAGGAGTCATGTTTGAGATAGGTCCTTGATAGTCCAGCATTTGCCTTGTAGTTACGTTAATTCCTTTGTAGAAAATATTGACCTTCTGTTGGTTGTTCAGATCATTGGTAGGACACTTGTAAAGGAGATCGTTGTATCTATCCCAGGCTTGGTACAACGTTTCGTCGTCTTCTTGTTTGAAATTATGGATTTCCAAAAGCTGGTTAGAAATCTTCGATGGTGGACAATATCTCTGAATAAAGTGCTTCTTAAGTAGCGCCCAAGTATTAACTGCCCCGGCAGGCAATCTTTCAATCCATCTTCTGGCAGCTCCAGTAAGAGTCATAGGGAATACCCTTAGCATAACAGCATCATGAGATACGCCCGGAATGTTGAAAAGGCTTGCAATGTAAAGGACATTTTCAACGTGCTCATATGCATCTTCGTCCCTGTTTCCTGAAAAAGGGTTAGCACGAAGCTCCCTCATAAATTGGTCTTTGATTTCGAAACGGACATCTGCTCCAATTTCCGGTCTTACGAGACCCGGCCCTTGTTTCGCTCTTGTCAACGCCAAGTATTCCTCAAGAGTGAGGTCATCAATGTTAACAACTTCCATGGTGCCTGAAAACTTGAAATATGATCATGAGAAAAGTTTAAAACGAAATTAAAGACTTAATATTAATCCTAATATAACTCCCCGGCAGCGGCGCCAAAAACTTGATGCAGGTTTTACTGATCAGGTCTTAATATTTATAGTGTCTCGCTATACCTATGGTCTACCCTAGTACACTAACGGGCAGTGTACCCGGTCGTGTGTAGTGTAGTAAACGATAAATCTGAGGTCGTCCCAAGAGCTATGTGTGGTGGATTATTACTAAGTCTATTTGTCACAGAATAATAGTTTCGATAGGGATTTAATTAATTAAACTACTAATGCATAATAAAGTAAATAAAAGCAAATAAATGGTAAAGAGAAATCAATAGAGGAGAGTGGTGCCAACCTAGTTAATCCTCCTAGCTAGTTATGTCTACGTCTACCTACTTCCAATTACTTCAGGTGGGGTCAAAGTCGAGAGGACAGCATTTGGTCAATTCGCCACCACAGGAGAAATCAAGCGCACCGTCATAAGTCATGTTGTTCCTGGTCCCCTAAGCCAAGTCATTAAGTACCGCTACATGCTAGATTCATAATAGTGAGTGCCCGGCCGTTAGGAACTTAGACACTACAACCCCAATTCTTAAGTTCATCCAAACGATAGGTGATCAGTTGGTCAAATAGCACAAGTAGAAAGGGTTGTCAGTTGGTTATATCTTACCCTTCCCGTCTCAGTCCGATCACCTAGGGTCAGTTGGTCATATCTCCTAGGCAATTGGCCTCTACCGCCTTTCAAAACTACCGAACCAAGGGTGACTACCAATGAACTATGCATGCATACACTTAGAAATAATTGTACGGAAGTATAGGTAAACGCAAACAAAACGATTAAGGAATCATAACTAGGCTAGCACCAAAAGGTTCTTAGCCGCTCATATTAATCATGCAAATCAATTCAATATTCAAAGGTACGAAATACATGAATTGAAAGTAAAAGAAATATAAAACGCTAATGCTTATCGTAATGGAGTGACTTCTCCCTTGGAAACAGCTCTGTATGCTCCTCTAGACCTGCATTGAGCTTTTTCCCATGTTCTCAGAGTATTGTGTGTGGAATGGGATGATTAGAAATGCTGGAATTCGTGGGGTTTTTACAGGCCAGATCTGGGTTACGGCGTAACCAATATAGTAGTTACGCCGTAACCTTTTATTTCTTCTTAAAATGCACTAGATCTGCTGGTTACGGCGTAACCTTATTAGTGGTTACGTTGTAGTCTTCAATAAACTCGGTTACGTCGTAAGTGATGTTGTAGTTACGGCGTAAGTATCAGCGGCGTGGAACCTCTTTTGACCTAATGTAGTTACGTCGTAACCTTTGGGAGGAGTTACGCCGCAACCTTCTGATAAGTTGGCATACTGAGTCACGCAATAGTTACGGCGTAATGTGAGAGATGAGTTACGACGTAACTTCTTCAAAATAGCATACTATGATAAATCTTTAGATATGTTTCCAGTTTCGCGTCTCTTTAGCTCCAATACTCGTAATTTACCTGAAAGTGGAAAACAAGCGTAAATTCATATAAATGATATGAATAATGAGCATTATTGGGGGAAATTGACACTTAATATTCAGGATTATTTGATGTTATCAGAGTATCATAATCCCTTCACCGCATTTGATGGTTGCCTTGGCGGTGGCCAGGAAAGGTGTTCCCAGGATTAATGGCATGTTTTTATCTTCCTCAATGTCTAAAATTGCGAAGTCCACCGGATAGACAATATTGGCAACCTCAATTAAGACATACTCCGCTATTCTTATGGGATAAACATATGAATGATTTGCTAAGGAAAATCTAAGATTGGTCTTGGTCGGTTCCTCCTTAGTCAACTTATTATAGACTGATAGCGGCATTATGTTTAAATCGGATCCCTAGTCGGCCAAGGCATTTATATTCTCTAAGTCACCTATGCTACATTGAATTACAAAGTTCCCAGAGATCTGTTGCTTCTTAGTTACTGGCTTTCTCAGAATCGACTCGTACATAGGTCTCATAGGCATGGTGTCATACTCTTCCTCTCCTATTTCACCTAAGAGGGCTTTCCTAAGAACATTATTGCACCTAAAGTTGTTCACTTGGTTAACAATTGTCTTCTTATTAATCTCATGCTTAAGGTGGTGCTTGCTGAATTTGGGTTCATTATCAGTCCGAGCCTCATCCTTATCCTTACTATCCTTGATGCTCTCAGTCTCCTTCTTCTCAACTACTCCACCCTCATCGGAAACAATGGAAATGGCGTTAACAAACAAAGTGGGGATAGCGCACTCATCGTTTCTTACTAATACCTTCTCGGGAACCTTCGTCTTAGTGTAATTTTTCACTAAGTCCATCATCTCCGCCATTTTTGCCTGTATTTCTTCCCTTTGTCCATTGAAGGCTTTTAAGAGGGTGTCGAGCTTAGTTGTCATCTCGCTTGGTCGTTGCTTGAAATCGGCTTCAAGTTTAGTCAATCGAGCTTCTCGAGATGACATGAATTTGGACGCCATTCCCTCAAGACTAATGGAATTTTCGATGTTTGGAGGGTTGTTGTAGGATTTTCCTAAGTTATTTGGCTCGGGCTTAGGAGTCTCATAGGAGCTCATTAGGAATTTGACTTGATCTTCAAGTTCGAGCATCCTACGATTAGAAGGTTGTGAGTCAATGGGAGGCAAGGAGATTGCCTTGACGGTTTTAGGCAACTCACAGGGGTCATTCAAACTTTCGTTGTCATAGAGGGCAAGGTCCTATATTGTACCCTACGATTCTTCCGCTGTGAGTTCACTAAGTTTACCACCGGCCGCTTGGTCGATGGTTTTCCTAGTTGAGAGATTGACATGATCGTAAAAGATTTAGACTTGAAGCCAAAGATCGATGTCGTGATGAGGGACTTTGTGTAGCAAGTCCTTGAATCGAGTCCACGCCTCATAGAGAGTTTCGGCTTGACGTTGTTGGAACATCAATATGTCGTTCCTAAATTTGGCAGTTCTCCCCGGTGGGAAAAATTGGGCAAGGAAACGAGTGGTGAGATCATCCCAACTTGAGATGGATCCGCTGGGAAGTCGCTCAAGCCAATTACTAGCTTAGTCCCGTAGAGAGAATTGGAAGAGACGCAAGCGCGTGGTCTCCCGAGTAGTAGCATCAAGGTCGATGGAATCGACTATTTTTAGGAAGTCCTTGAGATGTTGATTAGGATCTTCGGAACGAAGTCCATGGAATGCATATCCGTTTTGCACCAACCGGATGGTGTCGGATCGCAGGGTCGTAGTTGGAGCTTGAGCATGGAGCTCAATGGTGTTCCTATAGCCTTGGGGGCTTGGTCTAGAGTATTCACCAAGAGTACGGCCTCTTGGCGGGTCAATAAGTGGTGGCGGGTTATCACCTTTCATGATGAAAAGTGATGGGATTACTAACAAAGGCACGAAGAAGGGGGATAGACTACGAGGAAGCTAAAAAATGAGAAAAATCTTACTTTATAGGAATCAAGCAAGGGAACCTAAACGAGATGGAAATCTAACTAGCTATTCTATTCCCCGGCAGCGGCGCCAAAAACTTGATACGCGTACAACGCGCGTTCGGGGTCAAAGGAAACTTCCTTTTCTTCGAGCAAGTTTTTCAACCACCTAGGCAGTGAACCTAATCGTTGTAGTGTAGTATTAGGGTAAGCCTCGAGGATTGATATCGTTTTCGAAGGGAATATGAATGCTAATGAGAAATTAATACGCTAAGGTTGAGGTTGAGGATGATTATTTTTTTATCTTTTTATATTTTTTTTTAGAAACTAAAGGTACGATCTCGGGGTATTGGATTTGGGGGTGGTACTTCTACCAATTACTCTACTATTCTAATTATCTAATCTAATGGGTAGTCTATGTCTATTGAAGTGTGTTCGTATGATGATTAAAAATGGGTCTACCTAGATACTATTACTCCCTAGCTATCTTTTATTGTTGGTTGAATTGTCACGTCCTTATTCTTAACGCGTTGTGTTTCCTAAGGTCGTAGGGTCTACATTCCCTAACTCTTTGAGGTCACCCTTAAGTGTAGTAAACGAAATCCACTAAGTCATTCATAAACTATCAAAGATTTATCAAGCATTAAACACAACGATAGCTTTAAGCACTCTTAAGCCAATTACAATTAAGATAAGAGACAACCAATCAATATTTAATAACTAGGTTTCATAGATCTAAGCAAATACACAAGTAAATTAGCCGGACATGTTAAACATGCAAGCATACACACATTCAACCGAAGACATAATGAAATCAAGGGAATAAATAACTTATCTCGATGTAAAATAGGGTATTAGAACCCTAAAATACTGTCCAAGATGGACTACAATCGTTTTAGGTTTTTACTCCACAAGTCTACCTCTTTTAAAAGTCTGAAAATCGAATTCTATATATAGAGTTACAACTGCGACGGCGTTACCTTTTAATTGTGACGCCGTCAGATCGCCGCCATTAGGGTTTCGTCTTGGCCAAGTCAACCTTGGGACGGCGTCACATTGTGGTTGTGACGCCGTCAGCTTCAGCTCTGACGTCGTCTGAATCTGGATCTAGGCCGTCTGGGGAGAAAAGTCTTCGTGATGCCCTACTCTTCAAAGCCTGACGCCGTCAGGTGTAAAATAGCAATTTCACTCCTGAGTCGTCACAAATATAGGGACGGCGTCGCCCTTTGTGTGGGATGCTGTCAGGTGTATCACCAGCAACTTGAGTGTCTTGATCTTTACTTAACCATTTTCTTCACATATTCACTACTTTTCGTCCAAATAAGCATCATTCCAGCATTTTGCCTTCAAGAGACCTAAAAAGTGAAAAGGAACGAAATTAAGCAGTAACAGATATAAAAGTGGGCGATTAAGGGCTTAAATGACCCCTTAAAGTGTACGTTTTAAATCCTTATCAATAACACACTCAAAATGCCTAAGTTTACGTACACTTACAAACTACTAACAAACATACAAATTACTAACAAACTTACAACTACACACAAGAATTTACTAACTACTTTAAAAAGAAACTACACATTTACTGGCAACAAAAGCAAGTTCAATTGCGGCGGCGATACACATTCTGGCAGCAGCGGCGGCAACGGTGGACTCTGGTGGCAATAAAAAATCTATAAAAAAAAATTGTCAAAAAAGTTATATAAACTCAAAGCTGAAAAATAATACATACATAGATAGATCTAAAAGTAACCACAAAACTTGATATAAATCTATCAAATACTAAAATCAATTGAATAACACTATTAACATAACACTATTAACATAATCAACTCTATTCAAATATTAACAACAATTAAAATAAGGCATACTACAAAGTGCGACAACAGCTTTTTCCGGCAACACAAGCCATGCAGCCGCGACAGTAGATTTTTCTGGCGATACAGCGGTGAGCGTCCGTTTTATTTACGGCAAAACAGTGGTGGCGGAACCAATTTTCGGCGAGTCCGCGACGGCGGCTGTAAAAAAATTATAAAAAAACCTAGATCTACAAATAAAATCTATATATTTGTAAAAAAAATATAAAAAACTTGATCTATTAATAAAACTCAAAAAACAAAACCTCAAAACATGATGGTGGTGAGTCGTGGTGGTTATGGGTTTCGGTGGTGGTTTGGTTTAGTTGGTGGAGTCGTCTGGTGGCGGTGACGACCGATGGAGGTGACATCCAATGGTAGGGATTCAGTGGTGGGAGTTGTGGTGGTGGGTATGGTGGTATTATTTTGTGTGTGTTTTTAGTGTGAGATGAAATGGTGTGTGTGTGAGAGAGAGATAATTTTTCCAAAGTTACCAAAAATAATTGGTTATTGACTTTCAACATTCCGCTTTCACCTTTGACCATTTTTCTATTTTATGTAGTTGAGATAAGATAAGATTAACTTAAGGGAGGTGATTTGCATACTCCAAAATATAATTGGCATACTCTAATGTACAAATATGAAAGGCATCTTGTGATATATGTACAACTATCTGATGCAAGAAATGAAGAGTGTCGATCATATTTTGAAGTGTGCAAACCACCTCCTTTAACTTAAAGAGTAGTGTTATTTAGCCCTAAAATATAAACCTAATTACACGCCTAATCCACTTAACATTAGACACATATTGTAAATATTCTTTCTCCAAATTTTCACTAATCATTTATTCAAATTCAACAATAAAATCATTAGACATATTAGTAGGTTTACTAATTAAATATAAGAATCATTTTATAACTTAAAATAGAAAAGTTAACATATTTATCCTCTACTACATATAAAGCAAAAATCAATATTTTAAATTACTTATAAAACAAGAAATGTTTGCTTACTTGCCCAATTTAAATTTAACTTTTAAAATTATTATTATATCATAAATTGCTATCTAAAGTAAATAGAACATAGAGTAAAATACATCGTTCATCTCTGAATATACCCAAAACACTCGCGGAGTCCTTCAAAAAATTAGATACACCCAAGGTTCCTACTGTTCTTTTTTTACATCACTTAGAGTCTCTTTAACTGTAATCTGTCAGTCAAATCCGTTAGGTCCCCCATGTGCCTTGCACATGATGGCAAAATGATTATTTCATCTCTTTTGTTAATTTGTTTTTTAGATGTGGCGTTGAATCATATTAACTGGTTGACGTGAATAATTAAAATTCTCTTGGCAAGGCTTGAACTCGGGTCACCACGTTTACAAAACCAACACCTTACCATTGGACCAAGCATTCAGTGTTGTGAACCATTGTTTATTTTATTCTTTTATCAAATTATTTGGGCTGAAAACAATTAAAATTCCCTTAGCAATGCTCGAACTCGAGTCACCACGTTTACCAAATCAACGCCTTACCATTAAATCAAGCGTCAAGTAGTAACCATTTCTTCTTTTATCCAATTATTTGGGCTGAAAAGGATTTAGCATATAAACTATTCATTGTTAGGCTGGCCGGTTCAGTTGGAACCGGGTCGGTTCTTGGGGTGGGGCCAGATTTTTGAACTCATTTTTTCATGCTCTTTTTTCAGGTATCTGATAATATCAAATAAACCTGGCTTTTAAGTGTTAATTTCCCTCGTTTATGCTCATATTTTATGTCATTTATATGGATATATACTCTTATTCCTTTATATTTCGTTTTCAGGTAAAATATGAGCATTGGAGCTTAGAGACGCGGATTTGGAGATTTTCATAACGATTTTACCTTACTATGATATCTTTAAAGAAGCTACGGCGTAATTCATATTCTGAATTACGTTGTAGCTGGGATTTCGTTACAGAGACCAACTCAACTGCAGTTACGGCGTAACTCTCAACTTAAGTTACGCCGTAACCATATAGGTCATGAAGAATTTCACATCTTCGTCAACTACACCGTAACCTCCTCACATGCATTACGACGTAAACAGCTTCTGTTTAGAAGGTATTCAAGATACAACGTAACTATCTACAAAATTACAGCGGAGCTTCAAGTACGGCGTAACTATTCCTTAGGTTACGCCGTAATCACCACTACGAGCTTTCTGTTTAGAAGATTATTAAGTTACAGCGTAACTCTCAACTTAAGTTACGCCGTAACTATGATCGGGCTTATAAATACAAACCCTAAAATCTGCATTTTGGAGGATTCACTCATAACACAAAGTCAGAGAACGTGATGAGGGTTCCAAGGGCAGATCATACCAAGCATACGGAGCAATCTCCAAGGGAGGAATCATACCATATCAATAAGTTTTAGCGATCATTACTTTTTTACACTTTAATTCATGTCTTTAATCATGTTAAACATTGAATTTCTTGTGTCTTTTAATATGACCGGCTAAGCACCTTTGGTGCTAGCATAGTTATGATTCCTTGATTGTATTGTTTGTGTTTTCATGCTTCTATAATTGTTTCTAGTGTATGCATGCATAGTTTGATGGTAGTTACCCTAGCATCGGTAGTTTTGAATTGCGGTTGTATCTAATTGCTTATGAGAATTGACCAACTAACCCTAAATAAGTAGCTAGAGAGGCTTGGTAAGAATTGACAAAAAGACTATCAAATCCCTCTTGTGCGAATTGACCAAAGTATCACCGTTCGGAAGGATGAACTTAAGAAGTTAGGGATGTGTGTCTAAGATGCTAGCCCCCGGGCACACATTGTTTCGAATCTTGTATGTAGGGTACTTAATGACTTGGCTTAGGTTGCTTGAGACCCTCGACTCCACAAAGGGTAAGCCTTTGACGTCGGGTAGGAACTCTTGTTGATAGGTTATGACGAATTGACCAAATGTTGTCATACTGATTTAAACCACCACTTGAATCAATATGAAGTAATTAGAAAACATAGACATTACATGATATGATGAATAATTAGGTTAGCACACTTTCTCACCATTGTTCATAACCTTAAATTAATTTACGCATTTTATTTCTTGTCTTTTAGTTTAATTAATCATTTCAATCTCAAAACCTTTTAAAACCGTGACAATTAGACTTAATAGGATCCTCATCTACATAGCTCTTGGGAACGACTTCGGCTTTACCACTTTCTATACAACGCACGATCGGGTTCACTGCTCGTTAGTGCAATAGGTAGACCTTAGGTAGACAAGACTTATAAATATTAAATCCTGTTCGGAAAACCTGCATCGGAATTTTGGCGCCATTGCCGGGGAGCTATATTAGGATTTTTGTTAAGTCTTTTACTTTTTGTTTTTGTTTATTTATTTTTGTTTTTCTCACGATCTTTTTTAAGTTTCAGGTACCATGGCAGTTGTGTACATTGATAACCTCACTCTCAAGGAATACCTTGCTATGACTCGAGATGAGCAAGGGTCGGGGCTCTAGGCCAGCTATTGGAGAGGAGGTCCGATTTGAGATCAAGGACCAGTTTATGAAGGAGCTGCGTGCTAAACCTTTTTCCAGAAGTAAGAACGAAGATGCCTACGAGCATATTGAAAATGTTCTGTACATCGCAAGCCTCTTCAACATCCCGGTTGTTTCTCAAGATGCGGTCATGCTTCGGGTATTCCCTACAACACTTACGGTATTAGCTAAACGATGGGTTGATAGACTTTCTGGTGGGACCATTGACACGTGGAATCTTCTCAAAAGAGCTTTCATTCAAAGATTTTGCCCTCCCTCAAGAACGGCAAAATAGTTAGAAAAATTCACAATTTCAGACAAGAAGATGGCGAAACATTATACCAAGATTGGGCTAGGTATAATTACCTCCTATACAAATGCCCTACTCATGACCTCAATAATCAATAAAAGGTCAACATCTTCTACAAGGGTTTTGGAATTGCTACAAGGCAAATGCTCGATTCTTAGGGGCCGCTCCCTGAAATGACACCTACTCTTTCTTTGGAAGCTATACAAAATATGGCCACCCATTCTCAAAAGTGGCATGAAGGGGGAAGCTATAGAAGTTTAGGCGGAAGTTTGGATGGTATTGCCGCCATCACCAACACAGTAGACACTCTTGGCCGGGATATGTTGAAACTAAAAGAAAGTGTGCACGCCATTCAAGTTGGGTGCGAAACATGTGGTGGAGCTCATCTTAAAAAAAATTGCCCTCTTAATGGTGAAGATAGACAAATTGAAGAGGTCAAGTATGGTGAAGCTAATAGACCTTTCCATGGATTGAATGGAAATGGTAACGGATATCGTGAAGGACCTCCTCGGTATTACAATCGTGGACCTTATGGAAAAAGAAGGTCTAATCTCGAGGATACTATCAACAAATACATTGAAGACTCTACTAAAAGGCAGAAAGAGCAGGACGAATGGTTGAAAAGCTTCCAAGAAAGCACGAACAAAAGCCTCTCTAATCATGACGAATCTTTAAAGAATTTAGAGGCAATGGTTGAAAAGCTTAGTGAAGAGTGGAAAAGAAGTAATACTGAACCTGAAGGAAGTAAACCTATGGTAGCTTGCAAGGCAATCTTTACGGACAACGAGGTTAATGAATCAATCGATAATTTCCATACTTCTATTACTAAGCAGGAAGTTGAAGTTGGATCGAAAAAAAGTAACCAATTACGTTGTACCTCTTGCGATGAGTTACGGCGTAACCGGGGAACATATATTGAGCCAAAGTTGGAGAGCACTAATGCGAATTAAATGCCTAGCCAATTGCCAAAGAAGGAGATTAGCACGGATAGCTTCGTTCTTACATGTTCTATTGGTAATCATGATCTATCGGCATTAGCCGATCTTGGGTCTAGTGTGAACGTTATGCCACTTTCAATATTTCTAAAAGTTAGATTAACTAATCTTTGGAAAACAAGCATGGTGATTGAAATGGCAGATATGACTAAGGCGAATCTGATTGGAATTGCGGGTAATGTATTGGTTAAGGTGGATAAGTTTCTCTTTCCTTCAGACTTCGTGGTTATTGATATGGCAAACACCCCTAGGGAGCATTTAATTATTGGGAGACCTTTCCTTTCTACCTCATGCGCCCAAATCAAGGTCTTTGAAAAAGAAATTTCATTGGGATACAGTCATGATAGGGTAGTGTTTAAGATGGACAATGTTCTTTGTCAAGAACCAGAAGAAGTAGTAAGCTTGTGCATGGCAGACTTAGTTACTGAGGAGGAGCCAGCTATTTTACTCGACAGTTCTAACGATGCTTTTACTCCTTCATATATTTGTTATAAGCAGGAAACATAGTCTAATGATAGCTATGATAGCAATGAATATTCTTGGCGGGATGACGAAGAAGATCAAATTTCACCTAGGGAAATGGACAAAAGTGGTGTAACTGTCGTAATAGGGAAGCTACATTGTTGTACTCCTATGACTATTATGATAGAGGGCTTGAAATTAACTTTGCCAACATGTTCCCCGTTTATCAAACGTTGCAATAGAGCTGGCCAATTCTTTGTGAAACAGATAAAAAAAGAGGAAACCTTTTGGTGGTGTTTTGAAGAGGAGAAACAAATTAAGGAAAATTGGTTTCGAGAACACCATATTATGGCCGATTGATTTAAAAATATAGAATGGACTATTCACTTTTGTGAACCAACAATTATGATGTCTGGTGGAACTACTCAAGCTTGGCCTACATGTGATCCCAATCTAGAGGTGTGCAATGGAGGAGAATTCCCTGATCCAAACCTGCTCAAACGTAATGAATGGGCATGTTTTAATGCAGAAAAGAGAGAAAAGGTCGGCTACCATGGGATTTCATTTGACAATTGGATTAAAGTAAAATTTGGAAAGGTTAAATAAAAATGTGAAGCCGAAGCTAGATTTCGTTATAACTTTCTGCGAGAAACTCAATATTGCATAACTCCGTTCATACCTCCAACTGTTTGGGACCAGCCTTCCTCCGATATGAAAATGATTAAGGCCTGCCAAGTCTGAAGGCCCCCATAAAGCCCCATGGCTTTAAGTATAACTTAAAGACTCGTTAATAAAGAAAGGTGCTCTTTCGTGAGACAACCCGAATTATCCCTTTCATCTTTTCTATTTTATTTTCATTTTTTGTTGGGTTTTGTACTTTTAACATTTTTGCAGGAATTGAAGTTAAATCATCGGCCTTTAACAGGAAGTTGGATTCTGTCCTGATTAGCAAGTTACGGCGTAACTTTATCAATGGTTACGCCGTAACCGTCCTACTGTAGCAGTACACACCAGGTTTTCAACTAGTTATGGCGTAACTTCCATCCATCATTATGCTGTAACAGTATTCTGTAGACGATTTCCAGGTTCAAACCAATTACGGCGTAACTCATTCTTGTGGTTACGCCATAATTCATTCTGCAGTTCAATTTCAATTTTTAAACATTAGCACAATAACCTTGTATTAGTTCTAAATGAAGTTTGTGGGTATGTTCGCTGTAAGCCTCGTGAGACTACACTCGTCCACTTGGGACACCAAGTGGTTTAAAAGGCTTGTTGCTTATGCTAAATGCAACTGTGAAAGTGAGTTAGGATTGTTTGTTTTTTGTTTTTCCTTTTTATTTTTTAGAATTATGTTTGTTGGTTAGTTGTGATTTCAGGGATCGAAGTTTGCTGATGGATACTTAACGAAGGCACGATTTTTTTTTCTCGTGGTCCTTCTCTCTTTTTAGGAGCAAATTTCAGGGAAGGTTTCGCTCTAATTCTACTTTCTCTTCACCTTTATTTAATGTTTAGTACAAAAAAGACTTTGTACATCTCAAGTGGGGGACGGGAGGGGAATTACTACTTAAACTTATTTGCCCTTGTTTTTCTAGTTTATTTTGAAAAATTATGCCATTTTTAAAATTTTGACATGTTTTTCTTAACCTAACTAGATTAGACCTTAGCCGAGCACACTATGACCTTTGATATTCCATGGTGAGATTAGTCTTATCCGTTTCCACTTATTTACCCAAATCCACCAAATTATGAGTGTGCTGGTAGCTTGTAAACTTTAGAACTTGGCCTTTGCATCATTTCGAGACCATAAACGAGGTGTTTCGAGTTAGCTTGATATATATGGAATAATCAATTTGAGAAAGCAATATTTTAGGATTGTCACCCAAATAGCCTATTTATGTGTGTTTATCGATTAGTCAACTCGACTATTCGACCCCTATGTTAAACCCTTTTGTTGCACTTATCTTTAGTGCAAGATACCCCTAGATACACCCTTCAAAGCCATTCTTTTCATTTCATACCCTTATTATGTTTGTATCGTTACACCCGTTCGCCTTAGCCTACCGTGTAGTCTTAATTTATGGCCGGGAAGTCAGTGTTTACCAAAGTTCGAGGTTTGAGTAGAGAGGTTCGGGAATCACGCTTTTGTTAAAGATTTAGATCTGAAGATCATTAAAGACCCCCCATATTCCCCATATATGTTCATCTCAAGTGGGGGGATGTTTATCTTTTTATTTGTAATAGTTATGATAAATAAGTATACATATATATATATATATATATATATATATATATATATATATATATATATATATAGATATAGCAGGAGGCATTTGGCATTAATGTCACCTCAATGCCAAATAATCAAATTTCATGCCACATAAGCATTTGTTGTCCAACTAAACAATATTTTTATCCACCTAAGCAATAATTTTTTTAATTTAATTTGTTATTTTGTAAATTTCGGATTTTATTTAATTATTTTAGAAATTTTTTTTTTAAAATGAGTGTTGCAAGGATTGAACCTTGGTTGGTTGGTTGAATAACAAGTGCGTTTACCACTAAGGCAACACAACTTTTTGGAATATATGTTGCAAGTCCAAAATTATAAATCTATCCAACCAATTATGTAGGAGAATCCCTACAACTTAGGTAACCCTAAACAAAACATATATGTAAAAACTTATATACGGTTCATTATATTTTTTTCTCAAAAACCCTAATATCCTTTTTTTCCTCACAATCTCTTCAAATGTTCGGTTTACTGTTTTTTTGTGTTTTCTTCATCACAGGTTTGCAACCATGGACATCATGCGTTGTTGGTGAAAACGAATGGTTGTATCATTGTGCAAATTAAACTGTAGATATTTTGCACATATCAAATGTACCATGAATGCACAGCAACAACCTTCTACTCAAAGGTAAATCTAATATATAGTATCTTTTTAATTGTGTATGTTTGTGATTAATTATCGTATGAATACAAATATTTTTATTCAAATCCAAATGTTTTTAGGTCTGCATCACTCCTACTAAATCTAATCTTTATAGCTTTCCAACGTATTTTAGTCCACATTACCTTTTTTGCTCAAAAGAATAATCCTTTAATCTGCATGAACAAAAGGATAGAGCTCCTTTAAAGGAATTTGATAGCAACTTGACGAAATCTATTCTGGGAAGGTAACGTGTATTTTTCTTATCATGGTATTTTTTTTCATATATGTAGACTTCATATTATACCTTATCGTCTCGTCTTCATCAGTAGCATCATGTTCGATTTTGCTATGTTTTTTGTGTTCTGTGCTTTTCAGACATTAGTTTCGTATGCTGTTTGTTTTTAGCACTTCTTCCCCTCCCTTTAAACATGTGTCCTTACATTAGCACCACCGATATGTGAGTTGTTTTGATGATTTAAAGGTTTGATTTTTAGGGTTTTTTTGTATTGATTTTATGGGTTTTGTGTAGCTTAGATTATTAATCATAAACAACCATAATTTTTTTGATGAAATAGCTACTCCTATGCTCAAGTGGTTGCGTCCAACAGGTGACACTCTATAATTCCAATCGTATTGAGTCTGCGTTTACACATGTTTCTTTAAGTTATATAAAGTCCACATGTCATAAAAATGTATCCATTTATTTCTGCATATAGTAACTACAATTTATCATTACTACTTATGATTTATTTGTGTCAACAAATTGAGGGGCTAAAAGTGGAACTCGACGAAGCAGATAAGAGACTGAATGCGGCTGCTTTTAAAGCTGAAACAAATGCGCTGGCGACAATCCTGAAGCTGATAACAAAGCTGGTACAAAGTAGAAAATCTGAAACTCTAGAGGGATGGAAGAAAGTTGATTGATTGTTGTGGTTAATTGGTTTGATATGTGGCAGAAAAGTGGAGCAAATAATGGAAGAAACCGATTCGCAGAGGGAGGTTTTACATTGGTATTTCCAGCGGATAAAGAAAAGGAAGCAAGACCATGATCACGAGTTCAACTTGATGTAGTTCTAAAGATGATTTAAATAGTGGCGCATATAACTCGCACTGGAAAACAAGATTAGGTAAAGGTGCAGCCACTGATCCACAAACCCTCTATGCAACGCTGAGTGTCTATACAATGAACACTTTCTATTCTTTCTTTTACTATCCGATGAATTTCTTCTTTTATCATATGTTGATGATTATATTAATATTCTGTTTCTTTTGGCTTACAGAAACGCACAGAAATGATCAATGACATATTGTTACTAAAAGCCATCCATTTTCATAGCTACATTATTTCAAAATTTTGAGAAGCTTATGGTTAGTTTTCTTGCTTGACTCCATCTGATTTTACACAAGGGTTCTGATCTGTTAGCAGTTCGTATTGAGTTTATTGAGTAATATAGTTAGTATAATTGGTAAGGATAAAAGTACAAAAATTAGATATTGTTGGTTATTGTTGTACCGTGTTTATGATATATACGCAATGTTTTGCATGGAAAAAGGTTATTGTTGATCCTGACACTGAGAAATTCTCGGTTCTCCAAGTAGATTCAGAATCATTTTTTGCCCAACACATTCTGCACATATCAATATTTTTTTTGCATAACTCGTGATTGCATATGGATTTTGTGAATTTATCTGATGTTTCAATACTACTTGACGATTAGATACCCTGTTTTTTAATGAGCATGGTCATATATAATCAATGTGTTCATTCTTTTTTACTGTGTCAGAGGGCTGATGCATCTACTGTTTGGAAATAATTCACAACCGCAGAGGGTAAAAAGTACGCGTATTCGTTCTATTAACATGATATCCAACTAGGTTGTTACATTTTATTTGTAATGTGCTAAATTCATACTTCTGCAGATACTATTACAACAAAGAGACAAAGCAATCCAAATGGACAATACCTGAGGAATTGAAGGTATGAGTCATTGCTTATCACCTTGCTATTCTTAACTCTCCATGGGAACAAAATTCGGCTATGAACTTTTGTTTCTGTATGTTTAGCTGGCCCCTAAGCAGGCTGAGAAAGAAGCTTCTAGAGGGACTCAATCTCCAGCCACTTTAACCCCGTCTGCACTTGATCAACCACCAGCTTCTGCAACTCAGCTAATGGTGTTTCTTCAAGCCCTGTAGCAGTTATACCTGTCAACCCGGTTGGCAATGCTCCCCCTAATGTGGCATCTGAGTCATCTTTAGCAAGCCCTCTTATTCCAGCAGTTGGTGGTTCAACTATGGTTTCTGCCAACATGCATTCTTCTCCATCCCTAATAGAATGTTAAATGGTATATTGCGATGTTCTGTTAAATACTGAAAGATGTAATAATTTAGGGGCAAAATGGAAAATTCATCGTCTCATGGTGCTCCAGAAGCCTTAGACGGAGTTTCAGTGCAGGACACCGAGCTATGCTTATTTGTCCTCATTTCTGTTTTTTTTACATTTATCTAAGAAAATGTGTTAAACTTAATTTGATGGTGATGTGGCAGAAAGCTAAGAAAGGCATGGCAGCTGCTGGAAAAGTCAACACAACACCAGTAGAAGAAAAAGCTGCAGATGGTGAAACTTTTCAATATGCGACTAAGCAGGTAAAAGCTGGTGGTAGAAACCTTTCAATATGCTCATGTAGTAGATCCTACTTTTGGATTTTTTTAACGCTTTTCTTTCAGGAGGCAAAAGCTGCATTTAAATCTTTATTGGAGGATTCAAATGTTAGGGCTGATTGGAACTGGGAGCAGGTATCATTTTAATTGGTGTTAGTTAGTTGTTTATGTACCTTAAATACATATACACTACCATATACAATGGGACGCGTTGAAAAAATACATTTACACTACTATGGTTTATGCTTAATTAAGAGACTATATAGCACAAGCTTGGTGACATATACCTATTTCGTATTTCACTTATCATTTTTATTTGGGTAGTTTCATAGAGAGACATATGCACAAATGAAGGTTTCAGCTGCTGAATTGAAGGAGCTTCAATTCCGTATGTCGGGTATGTTGAACAAAAGAGGTAAATCTCTTGGAGTTTTTGATCAGGTATTACAACTTTTGTTAACAACTTTTGATTAATAATCACGTTTTTAACCTTTTAGTTCTGTAAATGTACATACATGAACAAGAGTATATGTTCATTTTTATAAATGAGTGTTCTGATACAAGGCGTAGGAGAAGTGTTGAGACTAGGGATCTAGACGGCCCTGTCCAAACAGCCCCTTATAACTCTTCAGAAAAATTATGCCGAAACACGCCCCTTTCGTTTAAGATATTGTGGAGAACTTAGTGTTTGCCACTACGAAGAGTTGTGCACAATTCGTATGATAACGTGTTTGCAATGATTTCCCGTATGAACATGGTAAGCCACTGATTAAATTGCTTCGATTTTGATTATTTCTTGGGACTAATTTTTTAGTTATGTTAGGTGATTGCTGGGACTGCAGTAATGTTGTTAAAATCTTTAGTACTTGCTGATTTTGCATGTGCAGTGTGCTTTAGGAGTGTTTGGATATGAGTTTTGTGAAGTTATCATAGGAATTTAAAGAAGCATAATTAGGTATAGCTAAAGTTATTAGAGATATATGCATTTATCTAACAAACAACTATAATTGTTCCTAAGCATCTTTATTTGTAGAGGCTGTGTTACTTTTGAGTTCAAAGGCTTCTCTAGTCTGCAATGTGTATTAATCTTATAGGATATATGTTATTACTTTCTCTGTATTGGTTTTCAGTTCATAATGTATTATCACTGATAATAAACTTATAAGGGCGAGATCATTTAACATTGGTGCAATGGTCTCGAATGTGAACACGAAAGTAGATTCACCACTAGATTATTCTGGACATGGGATACATATCGCAAGCACTGCAGCTGGAGTGTTTGTGAAGAAAGATCTTTATCTTCATCCAAGAGCAGAACACTCCAAAAAGTATTCACAGAGAGTGATTCTTCATGTAGGCGATGCATTTTTCATTCCAGAAGGGTGGTAAGTTTTTCGATTTCATGAACTTCTCATTCCTGAACGTGTACCACCTAAAGAACTCTGGAATCTTCTACTTTTTATCCATTGAGCGTTCATAATTTTATTTTCAGTATTTTGTACTCAATTACATAGGTTTCACGAAGTTGCCATTGAAAGTTTAAATGTTACTGTTAACTTCTGGCGGCGCTCTGAAATGATGTCAGACATGTCAGAACACATCATCTTTCCTACAAGCATTATTCCACCCTTGCTTTCTAGAGTCGCATGATGTTTTGGCAGCTTCCCTGGCCCCTTCCAATAAAAAATTGTCATGGGAGATACATGTCTTTCTATGTATCTCACTGTAAGTTTCTACTATCAATTGTCCATGTGGCAAACAGTCAAGGGGGGCAAATTTGGCTTTCTCTGAAACACTGAAGCCAGTATCAAATCACGAATAGTATGCTCCAGGAAATATAAGAATAAACTACTTTGGCTTCTTTACACATCGGTATACAAGTATACCTTTTGATTTTAAGATAGATGGTGATAGTTGAGTGACCTTTACATATTAATGAAAACTTATTTTCTCAGTGAACGCTACAGATATGATGGAATCTTTATGTGTGAGATTGTTAGTTGAATTGAAATAAACAAATACTAATCACTAATCAGTTATATGACTATATGTAGAACAAAATAACATATGTCTCTATCCATTATATTTGGATGCTATAATGTTGAGCTTTTTCTGTTTGAAATACATAGGAGGGTTAAGGAAGACAAAAACTGAAACTTGCAATGGCTTATCGTAGACATCACAACGAAAGATCTGAGTTCATAATTGCTTAGAATACAAAAGGCATCTTAGGTGGAGCACTAGCGCATACGATAGTTATGACGAGATCAGGTCCAATTTCTAAGCTGCTCTTAGAAATTTAACATTTTGTCTCCAAACGGGTAACGAGGTCATTTCACCTGTATACTTGTGAGTCATTAAATGGGTCAATATTGATTGCCTACTATCAAATGAGTCAAATTTGAGAATGAAGTTAAAGCAAATGAGTCTGGCAAATGACTGTTGAGCCAAGTAATTTAGTTAGACTCATTTCCAGTAGTGATTCTATTGTAGAATTATGATAAAATAGTAATGAATACATTGCTGTATATTTCTGTAATTAACTAACAAGTACCGGTGTACATCTATTAGTATTAGAAGTGGACAAATGGTTAGGGTAGCTCAGCAAGTTGGGTGGGGTGAAAAATTCAAAATAAGTAATTTTTGTGCGGGTAGAACGGGTAAAAGTGACCAGATACATAAAAGGTCAAAACGGCCGGTCTTTAAATATTTTTCTCTCATTCTGTTTTAGATAGATTAGAGAGTGGAGATTAACGTTTTGTGTGGTTTAATCCGGCAGGCATTTGCATCACGCTTTCTATATTGCCAAGAGAAATTTGAATTTGGCTCACTAAAGATCAATGTCAATGGTGGTGCAATGGCTATCGGACATCCTTTGGGTGCCACAGGTAACTAAGAGAACACACATATACAGTTTCGTGTAAAATTTTTGGTGTTGGTTGATACTTAGTATTAGAATAATCTGTTGTTCCTTGATATTTGAAAAAAAACTGACCTTCAGTTAAATTACGGACCAAATCTAGGAATCTTGAAAATGTTTCAAAGAACCCAAACTAGGAATCTTGAAAATGAATCTTTCTTGAAATATTTGACTTTAGTGTTGTAATATCCAATATGCTTTCAGTTGATCTATTTTCCCTGAATGCGTTTATAAAGTTAAAAATAGCTATATATGCTATAATATCTAATAAAGCAACTCTTGAAGAGTTGATTGTTAAATACGGGTGAAAATGGCTCACTGATTGGTATGCATGATAAGTACCCCGTTTTAAATAATGTGCCCATACTTCACTTATTTAACACATAAAAATGGATTTGAGTTTGTCAAATAGATACATGTTTGGCGCTTTTTGAAGAAAATTGCCAAAGAGATTGAACAGCAGTACCAGAAAAATTCTTCCATCGATTATAGTTTAAAATATGGATAATAAATAGTGCTTCAACTGAAGAACGTAGGCAAACTTATAGTTTTTTGTTTTCTTTTTGAACTAGAGGTGGCAAGTGGACGGGTTGGTTGGCTAACGGGTAAAACAGGTGACTGTACACGGGATGGGTTGACCTGTAAGTTTTTCTGTCCAATTTTCTTTGTAGATAAGTAGTTTCTCAATTATGTCACAAATGTTATATTATTATGAGAATAATCTAATTTTTTAGTAACTTAAATTATACCAAGGAAGAAATGTAAAATGTACATATTTCAGCCATGGGAACTAAAGGGTTAAACAAGTTTGGAGTTGTATTATGGGTTCCAGACACCATTGATAAGCTCCTGGTGCAACTCTCATTGTTGTTAATCTTACACAAATAACTACATTCACGCTAATAATACATGAAATGCTTATTCCCATATCTAAGTATATGCTTATAATATTTCCACTCGCATAATATCACCTGTCGACATGTTAATATGTAAAATGATATGTGTGAGCGTGTTCGCTATACCAGGTACCAGCTGTTGCTACTTAGGGAGGTTCGTGCATCTGACCCAGTGCTTTTTCTTTAAAATGTTTATTTTTACTTTTCCATCACCACATCAAATTGATATACTGACCGTTTCTTTTCAGTAGGTTGTACATATCCCCGAGGAGATTCCTTAAAATGAAAAAAAAAATGCCAACGAATCTTTGTTGGTGAGGAGTAAAGTTGGACCAAATCAAATACACCGATAAGTATGTGTAATTTGTTCCTACTTCCATTTCTAGCTGTGGTATAATTTCACCATGCATTATACTTGATCTGTTAAAGTTTATAATATAATATCATGTTTGTTAATCATGTAATTTTGATAAAACTTTAAATATTTGATCATTAACAATATATATATATATATACACATATATATATATATATATATATATATATATATATATATATATATATACTTTTTTTTTAATTTTATTTTGTTACTTATGCAGGTAATGTTGTGTTGATACATTGGTACATGGTGATCAATCCATTTAATAAAGGACCCAGACGTGACTTCTTCAAAACTGACAATTATTTCGGTATTGAGGCTAATTAGGTGATGTATATAGTATTGCAAAAAAATAATAATCTAGAATTATGTTATTTTGCACCCTAGAAATGCCACTGACTTAACCTGATAAAGTCTGTAGCGGTATTCAGATGCCATGTAAGCTATGGATTTCTTTGTCATTTATATAAAATAGAGTTAAATTTTAATGATTTGGATGAGTTTAACGGTGTATCTGAAAGCCATAAGATTCCAGTATTTGATAGCCAGTCCTTATAGTAGATGTGCCTAAATGATCGAAAGGGTGATTTGTCAAATTAATTCAAGGTTAAAACATACATAAAATTCATAATGTTGTAAAAATTATATATGTTTGTATTATTAACAATCCACGCAAACCATACAATTATTTACAATTCTTAACACCAAAAAAAATTGTTTTATAATACTGTTTGACAATTCTAAAAATAAAAAATGTATTTCAGTTAACAAAAAAACAACAAACAAATAATTATAAGTCATGCCCGCCCATTGGGCGGGCTTCGAAAACTAGTATATATATATATATATATATATATATATATATATACCATTGAGAAGGTTTTTATTTTGAGAAGATTGAGAAATCTTCGTTTGAGCAAATTGATTCCTGTTTTTTATTTGATTCACAAGTAAACATCATTTTATGGTGAATCGAAACTATAAATCACAAATTTGATTCACAAATCATTGTTAAAATCGAGTTATTATGATGATTTATTAAATTTGTACAGATGATTCAGTATTTTACATATTTCGCAAAATCGAGAGATTTTTAACATTGATTCAAATTTTTTTATACACATTTTGAATTTTAATCACATTTAAATGAGTTTTACACTTGAAAAACATGAATCAAAGTTAAAAATCTATCGTTTTTGAAAACCTTCTCAATCTTCTCAAAATAAAAACATTCTCAATCGATCCAGATTCTATATATATATATATATATATATATATATATATATATATATATATATATATATATATATATATATATATATATATATATATATATATATATGAAATATTATGAGAATGGTCCTTATAATGAAAAGGGTAGGAAGAAATGTGGAGGTGACATGTGTCACCTTGCCACATCACCTCTTCCTTCCACCTCACCAACCACCCCACCCCCACCCCCGCCGAAAAAAAAATTCGGAAAGTTTTTTTTTGATTTTTTTTTTATTTTGATTTTTTTTTCGGGCAAGAATTTTTTACCGCATCACAGTTATAAGTTACTGCATTACCCCTACCTCCACCCCACCACCCCCTCTGCCCGCCCCACTTCCCCCCCCCCCCCCCCTTTAAAAAAATTTCAAAATTTTTTTTCGAGTTTTTTTTTTCGGGCATAAACTTTTTACCGCATCACAGTTAGAAGTTATTGTATCACTGTTATAAGTTACTGCATTACAGCTACCCCCCCGGAAAAAATTCGAATTTTTTTACCGCATCACAGTCATAAGTTACTGCATCACAGTTATAAGTTACTGCATCACTGTTATGCAGTAACTTATAACTGTGATGCAGTAACTTATAACTGTGATGCAGTAACTTATAACTATGATGCAGTAAAAGTCATGCAGTAACTTATAACTGTGATGCAGTAACTTATAATTGTGATGCAGTAACTTATGACTGTGGTGCGGTAAAAAAAAATTTTGCTCAAAAAAAATCATTTTTTTTTTCAAAAAAAAATCGAATTTTATTTTTCGGGGGGTTTGATGTATTAACTTATAAGTGTGATACAGTGACTTATAGGTGTGATGTGGTAAAAAATTCTTGCCCGAAGAAAAAATCGAAAAAAAAAATAAAAAAAATCGAAAAAAAATCAAAAAATCAAAAAAAAATTGCTCGAAAAAAATCATTTTTTTTTCAAAAAAAAAATAGAATTTTATTTTTCGCCCGGGGGGAGGAGGATATGCATTAACTTATAAGTGTGATACAGTGACTTATAGGTGTGATGTGGTAAAAAATTCGGTGGGGTGGGTGGGGTGGTTGGTGAGGTGGAAGGAAAATGTGATGTGGCATGGTGATGTGAAATGGTGACACATGTATCCCTAAAATATATATATATATATATATATATATATATATATATATATATATATATATATATATATATATATATATATATATATATATATATATATATATATATATATATATATATATATATATATATATATATATATTTTATTAGTTTATGTTATTAAGTGCAATGTATAAGCACTATGTTATGAGCTTAGTAGATATTAGCATCGAGGAGGCCACCTCGGTCACATTTGAAAATTTGAATTGGTGAC
Source organism: Chrysanthemum makinoi (assembly GCA_910596185.1). Lineage (NCBI taxonomy): Eukaryota > Viridiplantae > Streptophyta > Magnoliopsida > Asterales > Asteraceae > Chrysanthemum > Chrysanthemum makinoi. The sequence goes on from OU343225.1 coordinate 87,273,241, forward strand.
GTTATTACACCAACTGTTTAAAGAACAGGTGATGTACCCATTATGACGTCCACTAATGGCACATATACTTGATACATCATGATCCGGTTTCTTCATCTTTTAGTTTGAACTTTGGATGGACGGTGGGCGGTGACAACTTGGTATTAGGTTAAGACTATATGTTTTTTTATTTTTCATTTACACTAATTATTTCCCGTGTCTTATCCTACCCTTTAGTCATGAAGCGTGTTTAGGTGATGAAGCGAGCAATCTTTGGTGTCTTGGCCATTGATTTGGTTATGTATCATTGATTTTGTCCACTTTGCCGTGCCACGATAGTAATTACATTTCACCCTTAACCTCATATTGTGTTCACCCATATCGCCTTCAAAGATTGTTTAGTCCTTAACTCTAGTGGTGGAGATTTGTGTAACCGCCAAGCTTATCATAAAATACATGCTATGACTGTGCTTTGAGTGATCACCTCGAAATTGACACTTAGACTAGAAGAGAGAATATGAGTGTTTGTTCCCATTTAGTGAGGTGTTCGACTTTGATTTATTCTAGCATAAGTAATTTTTTAACTCATATCTTTCAGGTATTTGGGGGATATGTTTTTATAAATTATTCTAATAAGGTCTACTTGAGGGCAAATAGAGTTAAAGTGGAGGGATATTTGATAACATTAAATAATCCTGACTTTTAAGTGTCAATTTCCCCCGTTTATGCACATATTTTATGTCATTTATATGGATATATACTCTTATTCCTTTATATTTCGTGTCCAGGTAAAATATGAGCATTGGAGCTTAGAGACGCGGATTTAGATATTTTCTTAACGGTTTTACCTTAGTATGCTATCTTTAAAGAAGCTACTGCATAACTCATATTCTCAATTACGCTGTAGCTGGGATTTCGTTACAGAGACCAACTCAACTGCAGTTACGGCGTAACTCTCAACTTAAGTTACGCCGTAACCATCTAGGTTATGAAGAATTTCGCGCCTCCGTCAACTACGCCGTAACCTCCTCACATGCATTACGACGTAACCAACTTCTGTTTAGAAGGTATTCAAGATACCGCGTAACTATCTACAAAATTACGGCAGAGCTTCAATTACGGCGTAACTATTCCTTAGGTTACGCCGTAATCACCACTACGAGCTTTCTGTTTAGAAGATTATTAAGTTACGACGTAACTCTCAACTTAAGTTACGCCGTAACTATGATCGTGCCTATAAATACAAACTCTAAAATATGCATTTTAGAGGATTCACTCACAACACAAAGTCAGAGAACGTGAAGAGGGTTCCAAGGGCAGATCATACCAACCATAAGGAGCCATCTCCAAGGGAGGAATCACACCATATAGATAAGCTTTAGCGATCATTACTTTTGTACACTTTAATTCATGTCTTTAATCATGTTAAACATTGAATTTCTTGTGTCTTTTAATATGATCAGCTAAGCACCTTTAGTGCTATCCTAGTTATGATTCTTTAATTGTATTGTTTGTGTTTTCATGCTTCTATAATTGTTTCTAGTGTATGCATGCATAGTTTGATGGTAGTTACCCTAGCATCGGTAGTTTTGAATTGCGGTCGTATCTAATTGCTTATGAGAATTGACCAACTGACCCTAAATAAGTAGGTAGAGAGGCTTGGTAAGAATTGACCAAAATACTATCAAATCCCTGATGTGCGAATTGACCAAAGGATCATCGTTCGGAGGAATAAACTTAAGAAGTTAGGGATGTGTGTGTAAGATGCTAGTGCTTGGGCACACATTGTTTCGAATCTTGCATGTAGGGTACTTAATGACTTGGCTTAGGTTTCTTGAGACCCTCGACTCCCCAAAGGGTATGCCATTGACGTAGGGTAGGAACCTTTGTCGATAGATGATGATGAATTGACCAAATGATGTCATAGCGACTTAAACCCCCACTTGAATCAATATGACGTAATTAGAAAACATAAACATTACATGATAGGATGAATAATTCGGTTACCACGCTTTCTCACCATTGTTCACAAACTTAAATTAACTTACGCATTTTATTTCTTGTCTTTTAGTTTAATTAATCATTTCAATATTAAAACCTTTTAAAACCGTGACAATTAGACTTAATAGGATCCTCATTTATATAGCTCTTGGGAACGACCTCGGATTTACTACTTTCTATACTACGCACGATTGGGTTCAATGCTCGTTAGTGAAATAGGTAGACTAGGTAGACGAGACTTATAAATATTAAATCATAGTCGGAAAACCTGCATCAGTATCCTCATGGCTTCATTCAGACTTCGATAAAAATGTAGACGTGATCGATACTCAACCGAAATTCACGTTTTTGCTCCGTTTTCAATTCTTTGTACCTACAAAGTAAAACAACGACTTTTCGGACGAGTATTTCACTTTGTAGGTACGAAAAATTGAAAATGGAGAAAAAATGTTAAATTTTAGACAAGTTTCGATCACGTTTACATTTTTATTAAGGCCCAAATGAAGTCTAAATGAAGTCCAAATGTAGCCCAGAGGATCCGTTGGGCTCGTTTGTTTTTGTGCTCTTTCTTCCAGTATCCCGGGGCTTTATTTGGACGTCAAATAAAATGATACGTGATCTATACTTATCTGAAATTTCACATTTTTTGTATGTTTTCAATTCTTCGTACCTACAAAGTAAAATGCTTGTCCGAAAAGTCATTATTTTACTTTGTAGGTACGAAAAATTGAAAATGGAACAAAAACGTGAAATTTCGGATGAGTATCGATCACGTATACTTTTCGATCGAATTCCAAATAAAGCCCCGAGGATGCCAAACGAAAGAGCACAAAAAAACGATTCCAACATATCTGGCCCCACCCCAAGAACCGACCTGGTTCAAACTGAACCGGTCGACCCAACATTGACTGGTTTATTTGCTAAGTCCTTTTCTGCCCAAATAATTAGATAAAATAATAAAAGAAACAATTTTTAACACTATTGGACGCTTGCTCCAGTGGTAAGGTGTTGGTTTTGTAAACCTTAGTGACCCGAGTTCGAGCCATGCCAAGGGAATTTTAATTATTTTCGACCTAAATAATTGGATAAAAAAATAAAAGAAATGGTTAACACCAATGGACGATTGGAACGTTGGTAAGGTGTTGGTTTTGTAAACGTTGTGACCCGAGTTCGAGCCTTGCAAAGGGAGTTTTAATTATATCCAGTGCAAATAATTTGATAAAAGAATAAAATAAACGATGGTTTGCACCGCTTGATGCTTGGTCCAGTGGTAAGGTTATGGTTTTGTAAACTTGGTCACCCGAGTTCGAGCCTTGCCAAGAGAATTTTAGTTATTTTTAGTTCGGCCACGTGACACGTCCACGTCAGCCAACTAATCTCAGTCAGTGACAGTCAGCGCCACGTCAGCCAGCTAATACCAGCTGTACCAAAATGAATAACAAAAGTGACGAAATGATCATTTTGCCCTATTGTGCAACGCACATAGGGACTTAACAAATTTTGACTGACGGATTATAGTCAAAGGGACATTTAGTGATGCAAAAGGTGAAAAGTAGGGACCTTAGTTGTATTTAATTTTTCTGAAGGACTCCATGAGTGTTTTGGGTATAAGTTCAGGAACGAACAGTTTATTTTACTCTAAATATAACATAAACTGCTAAAGAATATACGTAGTCGAGTACCCGCGCATTGCAACGCTGAGTTCCCACGTAACTAAATTTTTCCGTAAGCAATTATTTTTTGGTATGCATCTTTTGTGACAATAAATTATCGATGGTGTTATGACAGTGTTATCGGTTGTTGGAAATGGCGAAAAGTGGTAACGACGTTAACGGTAAATCCCGGTATGTGTCAACCTTGTAGATATATAATAAATGTTTTGATTTATTTTCTACAAATCCATAATGACATTTATGGTTTTAATATTGGTATGTGTGAAAACACATACCTTTTCTTTATCAAAATCAGACCCAAATGACCAAAAACTTACTGTTAAATGCCAAATATATGTTATTTTTGTGTTTTTGTTTGTGCAGGTACCGGATATGCAAATTGGACAAAAAGAAAAGTCAAAACAGCCGAAACCGAGCATGAGATTGGAAAAGCGCGTGAAAAATCGATGTCGGAAAATATTCTTGTTTTATGGATCATATTTTATCCCAAATTAACAAATATACCCTCACCTTATACACTTTTATACTTTTGGTCTCTTAAACCATTCACTTTCACAATTTCACCTCAAGTCCCTAAATGAACACAAATTACAAAAATGGTCCTTGTGATAACAAATCCTTACACCCGGATCCTAACTAACCTAAACCAACTCCATTACTATAACCCAAACCCAAAACAAAACACCCAAGCCCAACAACAATTAACCCGACCATACCCAACCCGTTTCCCCAAGTCAAACCCCCCTTCACATCCGGTCAAACAATAATAAAACTACCCCCAACAAATAAGCGTGCCCTTTTACCCCCAAAACTATTCACCCATCGTCCCAAGAACTACCCTGTTACTTCCCCATTTACCCCTACTTAAATGAGCTTCTAGAAAGTCTGACAAGGCAAATGGAATGACAACTTGGCTATTTGGAGAACATTGATTGGTTAATATGTGTCATCATGTGATCCTATGGCTGAGATTGATAGATTGGTGATCAAGATTGGATCAAGGGACGAGATTAGGGGTCTAGATGATTCCTGAGACCCTAGGTTCCTCACCTCAGGCTTATAAATAGGCTCTTCCTCACTCACACAGAATTCATTAGGAGTAGGGGATAATTTAGAGTAATTGAGAAGTAGTTTTAGTGTAGCTTATTTTTAGCTTATTGTCAGTTTTTAAATTCCTCAAGTATTGTAATTCAAACTTTTATTATCAATGCAATTTCAGTTTCTACTTTAAATTTCCTTGTCTCAAAATTAGTTTAAGCTTTCATGTTGTTCACTTATGATTAACAATCTTGTTTAAGCTTTTAAATATGTCTCATAAACACATAGAAGCTTACTCATAGCTTTGTGTGAGCTTATCTTTGCTTAATCTGTTTCAATTTAAAAAGTCAAAAATAGTCAGAGTAAAGGCCAAAATAAGCTAATTGGAAGATGGATCGAACCTGGAAGGATCTATGTGGCTTATTTTAGTTTAAGCAACTTGTAGATAAGCTCAGTTGAGCATGTTAGCCCTGTTTTAAGCAAGGGAGTAGTAAGTTTCTTTTAAATTCTAATTTTAGCTTTGTTAATACAAATAAATCATAAAACGTTTATTCATATTTAGCGATCTCTTTGTGTTTTGTTGACAACAAATATAAAGTTATCATAAGTAAAATTATAAGGATACATGTTATTTTTGTAAAGCATTTACATATATAATCATTTAACATAAATTGTTGTAATAGTTAATTAGGATGGGTAAAAACCATAACCCATGACCCATACCCATGGAGCATATCCATAACCCATGGAATAACCCATGACCCATTGACTAGATGCATTGCATCTTCTAGATACATTGTATCTATTTGGATACCCATGGTCCAAAGTCTATGACCCATGACCCATGATCCATGACCCATAACCCATTTAGGAGGAGCGTCCTACGAATCCCCCAGATTACACTGGACGGATCCCTTATGTAAGGGATCTATGGGATCCGGGGAACAGTAGTGAATTTTATCATATAAATAGTGAGCCATTTCTTCATTATAACTCACCCCTCTTCTTACAAACTCTCTCATATACTATTTCTCTCTTCTAATCTCAGATCTCTTGATCTATATAGTAGTTCTTTTTTTTTGTGATTCTCATATAGGTCCTTCTCTAAGGCGAGATCACGAGATACTTCAAGTCATCCAAGCAAGGGGTCCTTGATTGATTTGTTCCTCCACAAGATTTCTGTAGCTAGATGTTGTATTTCATATTTCACATAGTTGTTGTGTTATAGTTGTGTTGGTTTGGTCCTCCGTGTTAAGGACTCGGTATTTAGCTTTGTACCGGAAAAAGTGTAAGCGACGTTGTGAAGGTTTCTCCGCCAAGTTGAAGGAGTTTGTTGACATAGTGCTTGAACTCTCGAGTGGGTGACTCGGGTAGTGGAGTAGGGCAAGGAAGGTGTCCTTATAGTCGAACCATTATAAATCGGTTGTGTCATTTCTATCCTTTACTTTACTTGCTTTCTTTACTTACATTACTTATTGATCTATACTTTCTATCTATCCACACGATTTCACATAACATCGAATCTAAAGTTTTTGAAACTAATTTAAAATCGGCAAAACTACTCAACCCCCCCTTCTAGTTTTCCACAATTGGCATCAAGAGCTAAGTTTACAAAAGTTTTAAAGTAAATCATATTCTAAAAACTTTTCAATCACAATGGGTTCTGAAAATTATAAAGAAGGGCAATCTATGCAACGACCTCCACTACTTGAAACTAATGGTTTTATTTATTGGAAAATAGATTCAAAACTTATGTGAAGTCAAAAGATATTGATCTTTGGTACGTCATTGTTCAAGGCGACTTTGAAGCCACTACAAAAGATGATAAAACCAAAAATCTAATAAACACACCTCATGATCAACTCTCCGATGATCAAAAGAAAAAGCTTTCCAAAAATAGTGAATCTAAAATGGTTTTATACAATGATTTACCTAAAAAGGAATTCGAAAGAATTTCTATTCTTAAAACCTCTAAAGAAATTTGGAATTCTTTAGTTGTAACCCATCAAGGAAATCAACAAGTTAAAAATAATAAAATAGATTTGTTTGTTCAACAATATGAACAATTTTCTATATCGGTTGATGATACTATAGATAATTCTTTTGCTAACTTTAATACTATAATTACATCATTACAAACACTTGATGAGTCTTTCTCTAGTCGTAATCATGTTAGGATATATCTAAGGGCACTTCCATCCAAGTGGAGATCAAAGGCGACGGCCATCGAATAATCAAAAGACTTATCAATCCTCACCCTCGACGAGCTCATAGGTAATCTAAAGGTCTATGAGCTTTTCCTCGCTAAAGATTCTGAAGCCTCAAAAGAAAAGAAATAGAAGCATAAATCTCTTGCCTTAAAAGCCAAGAAGGTCTCAAGCGATGAAGAAAACTCTTCTTCGGATAGTGATGATGAAGAATATGCTATGGCGGTAAGGGATTTCAAGAAGTTCTTTAGAATAAAGGGAAGATATGTCAAGCAACCATATGACGACAAGAAGGGGTTCCGGAAAGGCAAAGACGACAAGAAAGCAAGGGATGAACGCGCATGTTTTAAATGTGGGGACCCTAATCACTTCATTAGTGAGTGTCCCAAACGTGACGAACAAAAGGCGTTCGTGAGTGGTTCGTGGGGAATGAGTGAGGAGGAGGATGAATAAATTTGTCTCATGGCAAATGACTCAAACGAGGTATGTCCCGAATCTCTCTATTATAGTAGCTCATCATTAGATGATGATTCATTGCATCGTGAATATGATAAACTTTGCAAAATTAGGCCAAAAGTAATTAACAAAAATAAGATTTTGAAAAACAAATATGAACGCTTAGAAAAGGAAGTCATTGAGTTAAAAGGCAAATTCAACCGTTTAGAAAAAGGGAAGATAGCAAGTGGGGAATGTGAGCTTTATGTTCAACTTCAAACACTAGTTGACAATCTTGATTTCAAGATTGCTAGAATGAATACTAATACTCTAAATACAATATTAGATAGTGTTAAAACAGGAAAAAATCAAAAGGGGTTAGGTTTTCAGGAACATAATGCATCAACTAGCGAGAATAAAGAAACACAATTCGTCAAAGCAACTGAAAAACATGCTACTGTAGTCACGGATCCACGGATCCCTTGAAAATGGAACCGTCTAGTGTAAAACCAGGGATCCGTAGGTTTGTAGATGTAAACAGTAGAAATAATGTAGCTACTTCATCTAGAATCGACTTTGTTATCGTTAACAAGAATAAACCAACCCACGTTACTGTTAGACAACCACCACCACTAAAACATAATCAAAGTTTCATGAGAAACAAAGGTCCATCGTTTTCAAAACCAAACACATTTATAAGGAGACCTAATAATGATTATCCAATAAGCAACCACCATCAATTGGGATGGAATCCTAATGTACAAAACGGTTTTCCTTTTCAAAACTTTACACCATGGAATGCATTCTCACATTTTCCATATATGCCTAACATGAATGAAATGTATAACACTAATGGACCCATGAACAAATGGGGACCAAACTTTTGAGTTAATTGTTTTTTTAGGTGTGCTTAAAGGTCGACCTTGATCCGGATGAATGGATCAAGGATAGCGGGTGCACAAGGCACATGACCGGTAATAAAGACATGTTTTCCACATATGAATCCTTCAATGGAGGGAATATGATATTTGGTATTAGCAAGAGCAAAATCATCGGTAAACGTACAATTTCTCACAAATCTTTAACCATTAACGATGTGTGTCACGTAGAAAACCTAAACTTCAATTTTCTAAGTATAGGACAAATATGTGATAAAAAGTGTAACGTACTTTTTAGTGAAACCGGTAGTAAAATATTGAAAAACAGTATTACTATAGGAAGAGGCATTAGAAAACATGGAGTATATGTCATTAAAATCGGTAATAAACCTAAAGACAAACTTTGTCTTACTTCTATGGATGATACTTCGACCTTATGGCATCGAAGATTGGGGCACGCCAATATTCGACTTCTTCAATCGTTATCATCTAAAGAACTAGTAAGAGATCTACTAAAATTAAAATACGAACATGATTTTGGTGATGCTTGTAACGTAGGAAAGCAAGTCCATGCTAGTCACAAAGCTAAAAATATGATCTCTACTACTAAGTATATAGAACTACTTCATATGGATTTATTTGGTCAATCCGCTATTCAAAGTTATGGAGGTAACTACTATACTTTGGTCATAGTGGATGATTACTCTAGGTACACATGGACTAAATTTTTAAAGAATAAAACTGAAATGTTTGATTACTTTGAAATATTAAGTAAGAAAATCCAAAGATAATTAGGAAGTCATATAGTGTCTATTAGACCGGATCATGGTAGGGAATTTGATAATGAAGTGCAATTTAGAGCTTTTTGTGACGCTAATGGTATTACTCACAATTTCTCGGCTCCTCGCACTCCACAATCGAATGGGGTAGTTGAAAGGAAAAATAGAACCCTACAAGAAATGAGTCGCACCATGATAAATGAGCAATCTATTCCTAAAACAATTTGGTGCAATGCCGTTGATACATCAACGTACATACTTAACCGAGTCTTAATTAGACCATTCTTAGGTAAAAATCCTTACGAGTTACTTCGAGGCAAGAAGCCTACGTTGGAACATATTAGAGTCTTTGGTAGCAAATGTTTTCTACTTAACACTAAAGATTACCTAACTAAATTTGATCCTAAATCAACCAAAGGTATCTTCTTAGGTTACTCTACCAATAGTAAAGCTTATGTTATATTAAATAAAGAAACAATGAAGTTTGAAGAATCATTAAACGTAAAATTTGATGAAAGTCCACCTAAACCTACCCAACCTCTTGTCGATGAAGAGATAATCGAAAGTGAAGCCATAGAAATCAAGGAAAATATAAACAAATAAGATGAATCATTACACATTGAAATCATCAATATTAAAGAGTCTAAAGATCACCCCGTAGATAAGGTCATAGGAAAGTTAAATGAAAGAACCTTAAGATCTCAAGTCCAAAACCAAAGTAGTTTATTTTGTTTTGTCTCAACCATAGAACCTAAAAATACACAAGAATCCATAAAAGATGAAAGTTGGGTAATGGCTATGCAAGAAGAGTTAAATCAATTTGTTTCTAAAGATGTTTGGACACTTGTCCCTCCACCTAATAACCAAACCATAATAGGAACTAAATGGGTATATAAAAACAAGTTAGATGCAAACGGTGTAGTGTCTAGAAACAAAGCTAGACTCGTTCCCAAGGGTATAATCAACAAGAAGGCATAGACTTTGATGAGACCTATGCTCCCGTGGCTAGATTAGAGTCTATAAGAATACTTTTTGCTTATGCTTGTGCTAATGATCTTAAGCTTTTTCAAATGGATGTTAAAAGTGCTTTTCTAAATGGCTTTATTAATGAAGAAGTCTATGTAGCTCAACCTCCGGGCTTTATTGATTTCGAAAAACCTAAACACGTGTACAAACTAAAGAAAGCTCTTTACGGTCTTAAACAAGACCCAAAAGCTTGGTATGGTAGACTCAAATCCTTTTTAATCAAAAACAACTAGACCATGGGGTTAGTTGATAATACACTTTTCACTAAGAAAAAAGAATCACATATAATTATTGTTCAAATATACATGGTCGATATTATATTCGGATCGACTTGTCAAGACATGTGTGATGATTTCTCAAAAATCATGCATGATGAGATTGAAATGAGTATGATGGGAGAACTAAATTTCTTTCTTGGTCTACAAATCAAACAAGTAGAAGATGGTATCTTCTTTAATCAATCCAAATACATAAAAGAAATGTTAAAGAAATTTGGTTTAGAAGAGTCAAAACCCATAAGAACACCAATGTCATCCGATACTAAACTAACAAAAGATGAAGACGGTGAATCCGTTGATAACACAAAATACCGTGGCATGATTGGTAGTCTTCTCTATCTTACGGCTAGTAGGCCGGATATCATGTTTAGTGTTTGTCTATGTGCTAGGTTTCAAGAAGACCCTAAAACATCACATTTAGAAGCGGTCAAAAGAATATTTAGATACATTAAGGGTACGACTCAATTAGGATTATGGTATCCTAAGGGAATGGGGGTAGAAACTATTGTATATGCGGATTCTGACCATGCAGGTGATTATGTTGACCGAAAGAGTACAAGTGGTGTATGTACTTTTATGGGATGTTGTTTAACATCTTGGTTCTCGAAGAAGCAAACGGCATTGGCCATATCAACAACCGAAGCCGAATATGTCTCCGCCGGCAAAGCATGCCAACAAGCACTATGGATGAAACAAGCGTTAGTTAACTACGACATTCATCTAAGTGACATAGCCATTCTATGTGACAACAAAGGTGCTATTGACTTAAGAAAGAATCCGGTGTTACACTCTCGCACCAAGCATATAGAGATCCCTCATCACTTCTTAAGAGACAATTTCAAAAGGGAAATATTTCTATTGAGAACGTAGCATCCGAAGACAACATAGCCGACGTCCTCACCAAACTGTTGAAGCGAGAACAATTCAACTTGCTTCGTCTTGGTCTTGGTCTCATGGAACAATCATTGTAATTAGTTTCTCAACTCTACAAGGTATGTAAACGTTAGCCTTACCTTCTTTTCTGAGTCTAAGATCTCTATTTCACACACAACTCACAAACAATATGGGAATTTTCAAAACTCAAGGTAAATTCTATCTTCAACATGTAATTTCATATCTATTTTTCTTAACTAAAGATAAACTTTTCCTTCAAATAAGAAACTTTTCGAAATGCTTTCTAAAAAGATACTTCTTCCCGTATCATTTTCCTAAAAGCTATTTCTCACGTCTAGGACAAACCTTTTTCATTATTAATACAAAGTAAAAACCCGTTTTCATTGCATCTCATGTCTTTTGAATGCTAATTGGAACACATAAATAATATGTGTTTTCGGGTACATTCACTTAAGAAACAATGAACTAAGGAGCACTCGGGTTATCTCACATAATAATATGCTTTATCACTTCTAGTTCATTTTCTTTTTCTTGTTAGGAGTCGAGATAACCGCAACTCCAAATGGTTTACATATAGGCACACACTAGGCACAAATGTTTCCAAAAGGAAAAATTTGAGCTGCTTGAGTCACCAGTACCACGGATCCCAGCATTAACGCTGGACAATTCCCTCAAGGGAAGGATCCGTGGGAATCGTGTGATAGAAGCTAAATTTCTCTTTTATTTTTCTCACTTTGGCTATAAACCTTCATATTTTCATCATTTTACCTTTTTCACTAATGAGTATGTTACTTAATGCTTGTGTTCTCATGATCACATGCCTTAAATTCTTATCTAATCATTAGATTTTAGTCCACATTTTAGGTCAAGCATTCATTACAATGCACTATTTTCTCTGTAAAAAAGGCTCCCAAAATGCTTATACATCCATCACTCTCAACCTCACAAACAATCATCATCATGTTATCCAAAAGATCTTCCAACATTGATGAATCACCTAGTGCAAACAATCCTCTTCAAGAAATCCAAAACTTTATCCTACCACCTTCCGTAGTACCACCACCAAAATCTAGAAAAACCGCACGGATTAGCATATGGCCTTGTTGTTTAGCTAAACCATTGTCAAGAAGTTCATCACCAACTACTCATTCACCACAAAATGATTCCATAGTAGCACCTCCATCATCTCCAACAAGTACATCACCACCATCACCTATCAAGTCTCCATCTAAGATCACCCTATTGGAACTTCTTCAAACCCCGAAAACAACCCCACTACACGTGTCTAGTCCACCACCCACATCATCTCAACAAACTTCCAACCCAAAAGAACTAGTCTTTTTAACACTACCAACATCTCCAAATACACTTTACAAAGATCTTGCAACTTCACCACCTTTAGCTCCCATTATCTTACAACAACATCTAGGTTCATATATTCCACCACTTACCAACATAATGGACTTTGATCCATATTTTCCAACTTTTCCACCACATATTCCGCCTTCCACAAATCAAACTAACCCGGAAACCTTCCACACACAATACCCACATCATTTACATTGTAAACATTGCCAATCCACTAGGGAACTTGCAATGAAAATTAGGGACGAAATGCGATTCATACTTAACCACATCCTTGAACGCATCAACATCATCACTCACCAAAATTTCCATAATTAACCTTATGCAAGCATGGAAGGAATGATATTACTATTTTCTCTATTTTTTTTCCTTTTTTTGAGTCTTTTTAAAGAACAAACCTTGTTCTTAGTTTTTACATGTTTGTATGTGGCCTATATACCACTACACTTTGTCTTTTTATTACAAGGATTTTTTTACATATCTTGGCTCTCCATCTTGTTTCTCGTCAAATACAAGATTATATTGCATGTTACTACTAACTTTTTCTTTGTAGGTATTATGTTTTCTCACTTTACACCCTATTCTAGGGGGAGCTACCATCAAAGGGGAGTTAGTGCTTCGTGATTATACCATTTTTTCCACACTTTTACTTCTCGTTAGGTTCGCTTTTTGTTTCGACAAAAAAGGGGAGAAGAAGTAAAAATTATGCTTAAAAATGTTTATTCATATTTAGCGATCTCTTTGTTTTGTTGATAACAAATATAAAGTTATCATAAGTAAAATTATAAGGATACATGTTATTTTTGTAAAGCATTTACATATATAATCATTTAACATAAATTGTAGTAATAATTCATTTGTTGTAATAGTTTATTATGATGGGTAAAAACCATAATCCATGACCCATACCCATGGAGCTAACCCATGACCCATTGACTAGATGCATTGCATCTTCTAGATACATTGTATCTATTTGGATACCCATGGTCCAAAGTCTATGACCCATGACCCATGATCCATGACCCATAACCCATTTAGGAGGAGCGTCCTACAGATCCCCCAGATTACACTGGACGGATCCCTCATGTAAGGGATCTGTGGGATCCGGGGAACAGTAGTGAATTTTTGCCTATAAATAGTGAGCCATTTATTCATTATAACTCACCTCTCTTCTTACAAACTCTCTCATATAATATTTCTCTCTTCTAATCTCAGATCTCTTGATTTATATAGTAGTTCTTCTTTCTTTTGTTGTGATTCTCATATAGGTCCTTCTCTAAGGCGAGATCACGAGATACTTCAAATCATCCAAGCAAGGGGTCCTTGATTGATTTGTTCCTCCACAAGATTTCTGTAGTTATGTGCTACGTGTGTACAAGTTTTAAATTTATAAAAGACGATTTACCAATTTTACCAATAACACATACGAGCAAGTGCACTCGTCCGTTATAGCAAGTTTTGAAGGTAAGTCGGGATCGTTCGAAGGGATTTGAGTGAATCTGATTAACAAGTCTAAATCAACTAAGGCAATCCAAAGCATATAAAAACGAAAATAGATATAATGAAATTCAGATGATTAAAAACTACACTTGCTTAAACTAGTTTCTTATCATTGATTAGTATGGTTGTGTTAACCTCTTAACATGTTGGTTATGATAATTAGTTGGTGTACTAATCTATTGTTCTTACAAGTTAAACCTTCGTCAAGATTTTAGTTCATAAAAACAAGCATTAAGTTTAACCAATCAATTCAAGATCAATTCAAGTTTCATAAGTTTATTTTCAAAAACTTAAACACAAAAACATCCATTTGCTTTATCAAATTTGCTTAAGAAATGGTTAATACAAAAGGTAACCGATTATAGACAAAAGGTTACAATTGATTGTCAACAACTAATCTTACGACCTTTTAGATGTTTCCAATCAATCCAACTTGATAATGAAAAAGCGTTTTTATTACAACCACACCTTAGTTTCTTTGTTTAATCAAGAATAATGGGTAAAAATAATCATCCATAGACAAAATGATTATAACTAGTTGAATAACAATAAGTTCTTTCGACCTCTACGATTACTATCAACTAGTCAAAATTGATTAACAAATGTCACTATGAAACTTTAGCACAATTGGATCTTAGAATCAACTTGAAATTTAATTAAAACATGTTAACACAATCACAAACTAATCATATGATAATCAACATCATTTAAGCAAGTGTATAAAGAAACTAGCCATTCATAGCAAACATAAACATAAACTCAGAACTTTGAACATTAGAAAACATGATTAAGAGTCTTACAATGCTTGGTATAAGATTACAAATGGTGAAGAATGATTCCCAAAGTATTAGGGAAGACTCCTTGGGGTTTTGACCTCCAAATATGGTACTTCTGGAACTCCAAACTTTCCTGAACTTCTAAGGACTTTGAGAGCTAAGAGCTTTGTTTGATGAGTAGAGCTAGTTGTATTGAAGTATGTGTCTCATATGCTCACAAGAGGTCTCTATTTATACTAGTTCCAAGGCCTTGGGTATTAATTGCTGAACTTGGCCTCCAAGGAGTTAGGAAGGGACTAGAATACACCAAGGGAAGGACCTAGAATCGTTTGGATACAATGGGGAAACTTAGTGATGAAGATTTGGCATAAACAGGTCTCCCAACCGGATCGGTCGCATGACCAACCGATCCGGTTGGTCTTCTAGTAGTACTCCAACCGAATCGGTTGCGGGTGGCAACCGATCGGTTGGTCCATCCTCACAGGTATCTTTTAACCATCATCCAACCGATCCGGTTGCGATTGCAACCGATGCGGTTGGTCTTCCTGAGTGACGGAAAATCGACCTTTACTTTATTCTGACTTGTAGAGCTTGGTTCTTCAATCATCTTGGTCTTCTATGGTACTTGAAATACTGATTTGTGCTTGACATGCTTCACTGAAACGGGAATCTTCCTTTTGTTGAACATTCTTTTACTTTTCCTTCCGTTTTCCTGCACTTGGTTATAAATACTAGACAAACATCTTTTGATGCGATTAAGCACTGAAATCATACAAATATAACCAAATAACATATACAAAAGCACACATAACGCTACTGAAAACATGTACAATCTGAGCGTTATCAAATTCCCCCACACTTAAACTTTGCTTGCCCTCAAGCAAATCTAGGAAAAACATCCACTGGTACAAAATTATGATTATGAAAAATATGATGCAAATCCACAAAGTACAAGTACGAGAGAAGATTCATCAATTAAGCTTTCAAGGGCGAAACTTTCAAGATGTTTGACAATATCTAATGATTTTCTTGCATGATTAACATTTTAAAACACCTCACGAAAAAGAAACGAAATATAATTCACTCAATCACTCAATTTTTAGTGGAGTAACAAGATAAATCACACTCATTGCTCAGTCATGATTAGATTATTACCATAAGCTTGTACAAGAAACAAAACTCCACCATCGTGGCGTGAGCACCAAGTAAAAACATCTAAAGGGGACTTTTATTCGGGTTATAATGTTAAGGCTTAGGGCTAAGGGTATGGATAAGGCATGGGAATGTTAATGAAATTGGTGTTAAAATAAAAATAGAATCAAGTCTAAGTACCCATGTTGCTAGTTACCAAACAATCCGCAAACCAATAAATGATTATAGCTTCATTTTCTTTTCTTCGGATTTCCACAACTCTTCGCTTTGATTCGCCATGACAACTTTTCTTCGAACATAGCACATTGGCTAATATATACACATTTTTTTAACATAATTGAAATGGCTCACACAACTAACAAGGTATGGTTACTCATAATCATTTGAACAATCTTCTTATACCAGGTGACTAGCAACCAACCGTTTAGACATTGACAAGGGTTAGGCTAAGGTTTAAAGTGTAAAATCTTTTTGTATTTTTTGGATTTATTAAAAACGAAAAGGATGGCTCAGAGGGTGTAACTAGGGGTATCTAGCGCTAAAGATGAGCGCTACAAATGGGTCCATGTAGGTGGTTAACTAACCGATGTGGCTAGCTAATATAGCATAATATGGAAAATGGAAGGCCATTTGTGTTAAATCCTAAGGTGCCTCTTTATCACACGAATTCACTTATATCGCATGAATGCGATCTCACTGCAGTCTGGTAATGATTTACAAGCACAAGTTCTAGAATAAATAAAATCACCGGCACACTCATAGCAAAAGATTCAAGCATAAAAGATGTATGCCTTATATAGAACAGGCTCAAATCCTCACAATTTTAGTGGTAAAGGCTATAATTTGTGCTAGCAAATGTTTATCGATCCCAGAATGGATTGCAATATTAATTCAGAACACATCTCAAAGTTTCAAATATTACCATTTTTACCAGTGGTTTGATCCAGTTATTCTAATATATTATCCTAGAAGCGTGAAAATAACTAGATCACAAGGGCAAACAAAATTATAAATTTAAGCTTAAAAACTATGATTTTCCTATTCACCTCCCCACACTTAAGTTAAACATTGTCCTCAATGTGAAAAACGAACTTCAAAGTATAGAAATAGGGAAAAAGAGATAAAACCAGATATTCCAATGAGTTTGTCATCTTATTTTTCTTTATCCAAGCGTCCACTGGAGTAATCATTACCTGCACAAAATCTTATACACAAATAAAAAGAGTTTTATTAAGATGTGGCACCTCCCACACTTAAGTTCAACCAAGGGTTTAAACTTTGGGGCGTGACCACAGAAAATCAAATCTGAAATACATGGGTTGCCTTCCGAGAAGCGCTTGTTTTATTAACGAGTCATCAGCCTGACTTGAATCTTCCCGAATTTACTTGGCCACAGTTGCAGCCTTGAACATTTTGAAAAGTTCGGGGACATACATGAATTCTTCACCAATTGCATCAATATCGCTCCAGATGAACTCAGCAGATGGTTTCCAAGGAACACTTTGTGGGATTCTTCCAGGAAAAGGTGCTACGAAGGTGACGGTTTCGAATTCATTTTCAGGTGAGACTGTCTCAACTGATATTTCATTCATTTGCTCCTTATCGTAGTATAATTTGATTCGATGCCCATTAACGATGAAACTTCCACCCTGTTTGTCATAAAGTTCGACATATCCAGATAGATATCCATGTTTAACGATATATGGGCCAAACCATCTTGGTTGTAATTTAGGAGCTTTGAATTTGAATTTCATGTTGAAAAGCAGAACTTTATCTCCGGCTTTGAATTCTTTTCGAATTCTCAGCTTTTTGTCGTGATAAGCTTTTGTTCTGGCCTTATACAGTTTGGAATTTTCATAAGCTCGGAGTCTTAATTCGTCGAGTTCATGCAATTCCAAAAATCTCTTCTCTCCAACTATTTTGAGATCGGTGTTACAGTTTCTAAGAGCCCAGTAAGCACGATGTTCAACTTCGAACGACAAATGACAAGTTTTTCCATACAGAGTCTCGTAAGGAGTGGTGCCAATAGGAGTTTTGTAAGCCATACGAAATGCCCACAGAGCATCATCAAGTTTCTTCGACCACACTGAAGGATTGTCCTTCACTGTTTTTTCGAGTATTCTTTTAAGAGCTCGGTTGGTGTTTTCAACTTGCCACCGGTTTGGGTGATAAGCTGTCGCGAATTGATGATGAATTCCATATCTTTTCATGGTTTTCTTCATTTTTCGGTTACAGAAATGGGTTCCTCGATCTCTTATCAAGGCTTTGGGGATTCCATAACGAGCGAAAAGCTTTTTGTGAAAATTAACGACGACGCGAGCATCGTTTGTTGGTAAAGCTTCAGCTTATGCCCATTTGGACACATAATCTATAGCAACGAGAATGTATTTGTATTTGTGGGATTTATGAAATGGTCCCATGAAATCAATTCCCCAAATATCGAATATTTCACACACTTGAATGCTTGTCAATGGCATTTAGTCTCTGCGTGAAAGGTTGGTGGTTCTTTGGCAAGCATCACAGTTCTGAACAAGTGTATGTGTTTCTTTGAATATTGTTGGCCAATAGAATTCAGCATCAAAAAAGTTTTTAGCTGTGGTGGAAGGACCATAATGTCCCCTAGTTGGGCCATGATGACATTCGTCAAGAATCTTGCGGGTTTCGGGACCAGAAACACATCTTCGGATCATTCCATCAGGGCACATTTTGAAAAGATATGGTTCTTCCCAAAAGTAGTATTTAAGTTCCGAAAAGAATTTGCTCATTTGAGTGTGAGTTAATCCTTTTCTGAGATTTCCTCCAGCGAGATAGTTCGCAAAGTCAGCAAACCAAGGATAGTCATTTCCATCAACGGTCATGAGGGTTTCATCAGGGAAGTAATCATCGATTTCTTCTTCCTTCAACTCCTCTAGATCTGGATTTTTAAGACGTGATAAATGATCAGCGACTAGATTCTTTGCTCCTTTCTTATCTTTGATTTCGATGTCAAATTCTTGGAGTAGCATAATCCATCGTATAAGACGCGGTTTAGCATCTTGCTTGGTGAACAGATATTTGAGTGCCGAGTGATCGGTGAACACGACTATTTTTGATAGTACGAGGTAGGATTGGAATTTGTCGAACGTGAAAACTACGGCCAGTAATTTTTTTTCTGTGACTGTATAATTTTGCTGAGCACTATTCAGTGTCTTGCTAGCAAAATATATGGGCCAAAAGTGTTTTCCTTCTCGTTGGCCTAAGACGGCTCCAACAACAAAATCGCTGGCATCGCACATAAGCTCGAAGGGTAGTGACCAATTAGGTGAAACCATGATCGAGCACTAGTCGGTTGAGATTTCAACGTTTGAAGGCTTTTATGCAATCAAGATTAGTTAAAGACAAAATCTTTCTCAAGAAGTTTTGTCATCGGACGGGATATTTTTGAAAAATCTTTGATAAAGCGGTGGTAGAAACCGACATGTCCTAGAAAGCTTCTAACGGCTTTAACGTTAGTTGGTGGTGGAAGTTTCGTGATAACGTCGATTTTTGCTTTATCTACTTCCATGCCTGCACTGGAGATTTTGTGGCCAAGCACAATTCCTTCGGTCACCATGAAGTGACATTTTTCCCAGTTAAGGACAAGATGTGCAGCTTCGCATCTTTCGAGCATTTTATCAAGATTGGAAAGACAAGCTTCAAATTAGTTCCCGAAGACTGAAAAGTCATCCATGAAAACTTCCATGGAGGTTTCGATCATGTCTTGGCATATGGCTATCATACACCTTTGAAAAGTTGCAGGTGCATTACAAAGACCAAAAGGCATACACCGATATGCGTAGGTTCCAAAGGGACAAGTGAAAGTGGTCTTTTCTTGGTCATTAGGATCGATTGGAATTTGAAAGTATCCTGAAAATCCATCGAGGAAACAAAAGAATTTATTCCCTGCTAGTCTTTCAAGCATTTGATCCATGAACGGGAGTGAAAAATGATCTTTTCTGGTGGCTTTGTTTAATTTACGATAGTCAATACAAATGCGGCCAGGATGTGATTCTAGTAGGGACTACCTCATTTCGTTCATTAGTCACAACCGTCATTCCTCCTTTCTTGGGAACACAGTGAACGGGACTCACCCAAGGACTATCCTTGATTGGGTAAATGATACCAGCATCGAGAAGTTTTATGATTTCCTTTTTGACAACTTCTTTCATGTTGGGATTGAGTCGACGTTGGACGTTCCCACAAGAGGTTTAATCCCATCTTCAAAATTGATTTTGTGTTTGCAGAAATTGGGACTAATTCCTGGGATATCATATGTTTTCCAAGCGAAAGCTTGTTTATGATTTTTGAGGACAGAAAATAAACTTTCTTTCTCATTGGCCTCGAGTAATGAAGATATGACTACTGGAAGAAGTAAGTTTTCCTCCAGGTAAGCATATTAAAGATGATCAGGGAGAGGTTTGAGCACGAGATTTGTTGGTGGTTCTTCAAGAGAAGATTTTATTCTCATCTCGTCATCGAAAGTTATTTCTTCAAAATTCTCTTCCTCCATTTCTTCCTCCTCCGTGTTATCTCCTTCGAACTCTACTTTCATAAAATCAACAAACTCTTTGTCAAGGTCTGTTTCATTGATTTTTTCGGAAGTAGTCATGAATGGATCAGATTCATTAAGTAATGCATCCAATTCTTCGTCAGTGACTTCATCGATAACATCGATGTTGAAACAGGTGTCATCACTGGAACGTGGATAGGGCATTTCTTTATCAATCAGAAAGGTGATTCGATCTTCTCCAACTCCAAGGTTGAATTCTTTTCCTTTCACTTTGATGATTGCATCAGAGGTATTTAGGAAAGGCCATCCTAAGATGAGTGGGACTTTACTATCTTCTTCCATCTCTAGGATTACAAAGTCCACGGGAAAAATGAATTTACCAACTTGAACGAGTATATTCTCGGCAATACCAATAGGATATTGATAAGAATGATTTGCTAATCGAATACTCATCTTTTTTGGTTTAAGGCTGTTGTTGCATAATTTGGAATACAGCGAATAAGGCATCAAATTGATACTTGCGCAAGGTAGGCTAAAGCATCGCATTGAATATTATTCCCGAAAGTACATGGAATAAGAAAGCTCCCCGGATCTCCGAGTTTTGGTGGGATTTTGTTTTGAACAATGGTTGAGCATTCTTCGTTAAGGAAAGTAGCCGATATTTGTTCTAGCTTGCTTTTGTTATTTAGAAGTTCTTTCAAGAATTTCCCGTAATTGGGCATTCCGGCTAAGACATCAACGAGAGGAACATTGAGTCTAACCTCTTTGATTATTTCAATAAACTTCTTATAACGCTCTTCCATTTTTTCTTCCTTAAGGCGTTGAGGATATGGAATTTTTTGTGTGTACGCCTTGACAGATGGGATGGTTTTCTTTTTGGTGGTTTGAGTTGGGTTGGTTTCCTCAGCTTCATCCTCACTATCTTGGGTGATAGGAGTATTTTCGGTAGGATTTGGTGGTGGTTCGTACGAGAGACCACTTCTTGTGAAGACAGCATTGATATGCTCATTTCTTGTTTGTGGTGGACGGTACGTTTTATCGATTGATGGTTTTGGGTTGGATTGGGTGTTACTCGGTAAAGAACCAGATGGTCGAGAGGAATGTTGGTCAGAAAATCTGCCAAATTTGTTTTCAAGATCTTGGATAGATGCTTGATGATTTTTCTGTCCCTGCTCAACTTTGGCTTTGAGATTGAAAATTTGATTTTTGATGAACTCATTCGCAGATTTTTGAGCAGCCACGAATTCTCTCATGGTTTTTTCGAATTCGGATTCTTCCATCTTTTTTTCGGAGTTTTGTGGGGGCGGATTGTCAGTTCGAGGTTGAGAATCACGGTTGTCATCCCTTGGTCGGCGGTCTTGCCAATTTCCAGAATTTCTACCGTAATAATTCCCACGATATCCTCCTCCATGATATCCTCCTTGGACATAATTCTCTTCTCCTTCGTTAGGTCCACCCACTGGCTTATCGTCGCACTCAGACGATGGGTGATTTCCTCCACAATTGTTGCATCCGTCTCGCATTTCCTTCATTTCTTCTTTGATATCTTTGTATTGCGAGTCGATTTTTGAGGTTAAGGCTTCCATTTTCTCCATGAGTTTTGAGGTATCGGTGTTTTTGACAAAAGCAACGGTTTTGCGAAGAGGTTTGGTTTTTGAATCTTTAGACCAATCTAGTTTGAGAAGTACTCGATCTGCGAGTAATTGGTGTGCATCGTTAGGAGTCTTATAGAGAAAAATCCCTCCGGCATCAAGGATGCCTTGAGAGATTTCATCTAGTCCATGGTAAAAGATTTGGATAATGGTTCCTTTGGATAGTCCATGTCCATGACAACTACGAAGTAAATCTTTCATTCGAATCCAAGCTTCGACAAGTGATTCGTTGGGGTTTTGTGTGAAAGCACGAATTTCTCCCATTAATCGATCAAACATGGCAGGTGGAAAGAATCGGCTTACAAAGGCTTGCTTCATCTCCTCCCAAGTGTTGATAATTCATGGGGTCAATTCATTGTACCATACTTTAGCATCTTCGGCGAGTGATGATGGGAAAAGTTTGAGTTTGATGGCATTTACATTGGTGTCGCCATAACAAAACATGCCGCAAATTTTGATGAATTCGGCAATGTGCTTATACGGATCGGCCCGCGCACGGCTATCGAATTGACGGTCTTTGATCATAGAAAGATGATGACCCTTCACGGTGAAGTTGTCACCAAGGTTGACAGCAACAATAGCACTCCCAGGGGTTGGTTCTACGGCTCGGTTGGTTCCCCACATGGGTTGATCGTCCGCCATGGGAAAAGGTAAATTGGTGAAAGGGTTGTAAACAACTTTGGGTTCTACAAGGTTATCAAATTGTTGGTTTGGTACTCTAGGTACACGATTTGCTAAGGGTATGAAAGGTGTTATTCTTCTTCTTCGAATCAAACGTTCGGGGTTGGTAAGAGGTGAGATTGGTTCTATTCCAGTTGCACGAGTGTTCATACAATGACATAGAGAATCCAGGCAATATCTAAACACACGGACAAACAAAGAAAATAGATTTCTGGACAGAGACGAGTAACCAGATCGGTTGCGAGGAGCGACCGATCAGTTAGATCAACTTGGTTATGGTTTAGACGCAACCGGATCGGTTGTGAGACGAGCGATCGGTTGAAGCTTTCTGAATTTTTTTTTTTTTAGAAATGGATTGACTGACGTGGATTCAAAACTTGCTGAAACACAATCAAATCCCCGGCATCGGCGCCAAAAACTTGATGTGCTACGTATGTACAAGTTTTAAATTTATAAAAGACAATTTACCAATTTTACCAATAACACATACGAGCAAGTGCACTCGTCCGTTATAGCAAGATTTTGAAGGTAAGCCGGGATCGTTCGCAGGGATTTGAGTGAATCTGATTAACAAGTCTAAATCAACGAAGGCAATCCAAAGCATATAACAACGAAAATATATATAATGAAATTCAGATGATTAAAAACTACACTTGCTTAAACTAGTTTCTTATCCTCGATTAGTATGGTTGTGTTAACCTCTTAACATGTTGGTTATGATAATTAGTTGGTGTACTAATCTATTGTTCTTACAAGTTAAACCTTCGTCAAGATTTTAGTTCATAAAAACAAGCATTAAGTTTAACCAATCAATTCAAGTTTCATAAGTTTATTTTCACAAACTTAAACACAAAAACATCCATTTGCTTTATCAAATTTGCTTAAGAAATGGTCAATACAAAAGGTAACCGATTATAGACAAAAGGTTACAATTGATTGTCAACAACTAATCTTACAACCTTTTAGATATTTCCAATCAATCCAACTTGATAATCAAAAAGCGTTCTTATTAAAACCACACCTTAGTTTCTTTGTTTAATCAAGAATAATATGTAAAAACAATCATCCATAGACAAAATGATTATAACTAGTTGAATAACAATAAGTTCTTTCGACCTCTACGATTACTATCAACTAGTCAAACTTGATTAACAAATGTCACTATGAAACTTTAGCACAATTGGATCTTAGAATCAACTTGAAATTGAATTAAAACATGTTAACACAATCACAAACTAATCATATGATAATCAACATCATTTAAGCAAGTGTATAAAGAAACTAGCCACTCATAGCAAACATAGACATAAACTCAGAACTTTGTACATTAGAAGACATGATTAAGAGTCTTACAATGCTTGGTATAAGATTACAAATGGTGAAGTAATGATTCCCAAAGTACTGGGGAAGACTCCTTGGGGTTTTGACCTCCAAATATTGTACTTCTGGAACTCCAAACTTTCATGGACTTCTAAGGACGAATTTGAGAGCTAAGAGCTTTGTTTGATGAGTAGTCATATGGATTGTTTGCTTGTTTTTAAAGTTTGCATCAGCTTAGTTTTGTTTTGTAGCTTATCTGCTTATAGGAAGTGCTTATTAGGGTAGCTTAGTTTATTTGGATTGCCTTTGGGTCATATTAGCTTATCTAGTCTTTTGCCTTAGCTTATAGCCCTTAATATTAGCTTTTCCAATTTCAAAATTTTCCTTTTAAGCTTTTTAAGTAACTGCTTTTCATATTTGCTTCTATTCAGCTTATTTTTTACTTTTAAAAAATTTTCCCTTTTTAAAAGTTGCTTTTATTTATGCTTTTCATTAGTTTTTAAAGAAAAAAATAAAAAATAAAAATAATTTTGCAAAAGAGAGAGGCAGGGGTCTAACCTGAGACCTCTCCCTTCCAGCACCTCAACACACCATACACAAACCATCAAGCGCTCTAGGGACTTACGTTTATAAATTTTCATTATTTTCTATTTAACAACCTTCTACCTTATTTAGCTTATTTTCCTCTTTTGCTTTTTAACTGCTTATCTGTATAAGTTGATTTCCCAAACTTATTTTTTTATTCTATATACTTTAAAGTATTTTTAGGAAAAATTTTAGAATTTTCTCTTTTCATTTAGTATTTTTTATTTTATCATTTAATTAGTTTAAAAGTGTTTTTAATTAATAATAAATAAAATAATGGTCAAAAAAGTATAAATCTTTTTTCTAAAATTTTATTTTATTATTTAGGATTTTTAAAAATTAAAATTTCTCTTCTAGGGTTGAAATTCCAAAATTAGGTTTCAGAACGTGTTTTTAGAATCTCGCAGTTGCGTTGTTAAGTTTAGATTGCGTTTAAGATTATTCAAGATTTTCTTACTTATTTTATATGCTTTTTATTTGCTTTCTTATTTACGTTTTTTTTATTTTAAGTATCAAAACACCAAAATCCTTTTAAACATTCAAATCGCCCGACTTGAAACGACGAATCGATTTTCCATTGCACCCTCGTTGGGAGAATGACCCGGGAGTTCCGTACTTATGGTAAAATATACTATACTAAAAAAGACTTAAATCAAATATTTTCTTTTGTGTAAGGCAATTAATAAATATAAACCAATTAAAGAAGTCGATGAACCGCAGTTCAATGAAACATATATTAGTTATTGATTTAAGATCATTTTAGGATAAAATATTCTTTACATACTAATGGATCAATTTCCACTTTCATCTTTCCTCCATTTTAATTTGATCTAATAGATGATATTAATCACAACAATTTAAGAAACCAACATTGATTATTTTTTTTCAAGTATTAATATCTTTTAAACCGTTAATCGTTAAGCGAAAAAATATATACCTTTACGACAAGCATTTAATTAGCTTTTTATAGATAGGCACTTTGATATACTTTCAACAAACAAATAATTTTCGTGTTTTTCACATTTTTTACATTTTTTTTTACAGAAATTTGCTTGAAAAGAAATCACATGTGATAAACACTAAATTTGAATATCACATGTGATATTAGTGTTAAATCACATATGATATGTAATATCACATACATATCACATGTGATTTAACACTAATATCACATGTGATATTCAAATTAGTGTTTAATACCATGTAATTTTTTCATGCAAATCACAGATTAAAAACGGAAAAAAGAACAAAAAAACGATTTTTTTTTCTTTTTTCAAATGTATATCAAAATGCTCGTCTATAGAAAGATAATTAAATGCTCGTCGTGATGGTGTAATTATTTTCGCTTAATAATTAACGGTTTAAAAAATATTTAAATTATAAAAAACTAGTTATAATACCTGTGCACGCACATGGTTTTGACAAAAAAAAATTACTTTGTATCAATGCTGAATATTGTGTCTTTAAAAATAATTACATATAATTATATACTTATACACGAGTTTTTGATTATCCATTAATATCCATTAGAATTTTGTATAATCAAATTTTATAAAACACCTTGTTAGATAACTCAAGATTCAAACTATATTTAGCTGATATAGATGTTGATGTTCCTATTTAAATTTCACTATTTATATTATGATGTACACAAGATGCGAGTTTTGTTGCACATAATAAACGTTGATGAAGTTAAAATATACTCCTTAAAGTTTTTTAAAAATGTTTTTCTACATATTGTTGCCTTTCCAAAAAAAAATGTTTTTCTATATATCCTTATATGAATAAATAAAAATTACATGAGTAGTTGTTATAATTACAATCACGTTTTTTTTTTCATGTTACAGTAGCTCGTTCTTACAATTTGATAATTATATTCCCGTTTTCAATATTTTAGCCGTATTTATTCAAATTCGTGTCCACACTTGTCATACTTTTAATATGAAATAAATGAGTCCTTAATAAACATATATAGTAAAAAAACGATATTTATAATCTTATGTATATTTATATGTTGGAGTTTTAAAATAACATATATATTGTATTTTTAAGTTATAAAGTATAGGGGGCATAAAGTATAAGGGAGTATTTGTTTAATTTCCAAAGTTATTAAAAAACATGGAAACTTATAATATTACACTTAACTCTATACAATTTTAAAAAATTTAACCACTAAAGTTTTATTAATTGCCCCCTCTTTTTTTAAGTTTTTGTTTTCACAAATTTAACACCTATGTTTTTATGTGTTTTTCTTCTCAACCAAATTTCTCCATCAAATTAATTAAATGTTGACAAAAATCAATTTAATTTTGACTTTTATTAAACAATCACATCACACGATTTCGCTTACGTAGCAAAATCAAGCTCTCCTATTGATCCAATTTTATTTTTAATGAGAAGGGTTTTGAAAAAACACTCTGAAATGATGTAATTCTTTTATTATATAAAAGATAAGTGAAACATTAAAATGTATTTAATCTCAACCATTGATTTTTTTTAGATTGAAGGTGATAATGAGTCGCTTAGTATATGAAAAAAGTTTGGTATGTAAAATAACTATTCTTATTTTTCTTTATTAAAAATTCAACATTCAACAAATGACTAAATGTAGTTAAAATCAATCATGCAATAGACTTAACAACTTGCATAGTTATTTTTCTTTATTAAAAATTCAACGTTCAACAAATGACTAAATGGTTTAAATGTAGTTAAAATCAATCATGCAATAGACTTAACAACTTGCTATATATGATCACAATTAAATAGACTCCATGTTTACATCAAGTTTATAGCTTGTTCGTTTTTTATTCTTACTTTTATCTTTTTTAAGGTTATCGATTGATTTCAGAAGATGAGAGCCTCAATAGGTGGGTGTTGTTGAATTACTATGTGTAATGCTGATTGAATTTCTTCATTTCAAAGATTCTTTATTATTTGTATATTATTCAATTTTGTAATATATATATTTTTTTTTTAAAATAATATGTATTGTTTTGAGGATTTTTTTTTTTTTTTTTTTTTTTTTTTTTTTTTTTTTAAATAATATATAAGTTAAAAGCTCATTGAAGTTTGATTTGTCTTATTTTTTTTAGAGTAAATTGCAAAAATCGTGTTTATGGCTTGGCTAAATTGCATGCTGTATCTTTGCTTTTTTAAAAGTGCAAACATCGTTCATGTGAGAAACTTGCGTGTGTAATTTTCGTCCTTGAGAAAACTAAAATGGCCATCTTCTATATTTTGTTAAAATGAAAGAAGATTAGGGTAAATTAGTCAATTCATTTTGGTCAGGGACGAAAATAGCAATCATAAGTTCCCCACATAAACGGTGTCTGCACTTTCGAACAGATAAGGACGAAACATGCAACTTAGCCAAATCACATAGACGAATTTTGCAATTTACTCTTTTTTGTATGCATACAATTTTTAAACGAAATACTTAACAAAATATTCATAGTTGTAACTATTTTTCACTACACAACGCCAAACCTATATGCCTGTTTTCCGCCGTTGTCAAAATCATGCCTACTTAACGTCGAACGGGCTAGTTATTATTTATAATGATGTTGTTGCTACCAATAGATTATACCTCGCCAATAAAACATTCACAACCACATTTTCTTATGACGTTTTAAGTACAAATGGAAAGGGTTTCTCATTGACTTCCACATGAAATTTAAACTTTGAGAAAAAAAACCCAAATTTAATAGATAAGATCTTTTCCTCAATAATTTTAGTTGACAATGAACATATTAGAGATAGGGTATACCAAAGTTTGAGTCACGTCTTTCCTTAGCTTTAGGAATCGGCACCTTAACAACTAAAAAAGAAAATTAAAAAAAAAAAAAAAAAAAGTTAAAAAAAGAGACTACTATCAAAAAAATAAGATTGGTTGTTGTTAATGCTTTATTGGTAACCCTTATCTTTTATGAAAAAAAAATTTGTATATCACAAATTTTCTAAACATCAAATAGACAAATGTTAATTATTATTATTTTTTATCAAACAAAATGCACTTTCATTTTTTCTTTTTAAAAATTAAGTATTTCACAAACCATATGTCATTAGACGAAAAATCACACAATCCCGTCAAGAACTAGATCAAATTTTTTATAAAGGGACACTTTTATTATATTTTCGACAAACATTTTTTCAGGTTTTTCTTGTGCTTGTTAAAAATTATACACTCAAAAATCGCACATGGTTTGTAAAATCAAAGTAGGTTTTTTATTTTTAAAATCACATGTGATTTGTGAAATCACATGTAATTTATAAAAAAAAACATATCACATGTGATTTTTTTGTTAATAAAATTCAACACTAAAAAAATACTCGAATAAAAAATCCGTTGAAAATATATTTAAGTGGCATTTTGTCGAAAGATAAAAAAGTTCTCGTCGAAGTGGTGTCTTTTGTCGCTACGAATTTATCTTTTACAAGATATTTTATTTTTAAAAAAAGCTTAAAAATGAGTTTGTCTTTTTTTTTTTTTTTTAATGGAAAAAGGAATGGTTTGGATTTGCCAATTTGATCTTTAAAAATTTTGTGATATATATTGATCTGTCTTCTATCTCTTATAATAATTTTTTTTTACCTCTATTTAAATAATAAGACATTTTGTTATTGTTTTTCATTTTGTACTTTTTTGTCTTGTAATACTTTTGTTTTATCATAATTTATAACATTTACCTCTATGGCCTCATCTTCAATAATACACCTCGCAACAACTTTATCGGATTCATACATTTGTGTATTAATCTACTTTTCTGTTCTTCTTTTTTTTTTTCAAAAATTAATCTACTTTTTTTTCTTTTTTTTTTTCAATCCAATTATTTAGTCTGCAAATTTTGTTTTTAAGAATTTTGTCAAACACCGAAATGTAAATGTTTTTATTGTGAAAAACTTTTGTGTAAGTTTTAACCAAAAAAACCTGAAGGGTTTTTAATAAAACAAAGTTAGCCGGTGAGAGTTTTTTTACGGTGAACGGAAAAATGAGGGTGGTGGCTTGTTATTATGTTGCGCATAGCACCGATCACGCCAAATTTACGTAAGGTACGGTGTGAGGGTAATCAATCGTTTGGTTTCTCATGTTCGATAAGTACCCAAATTTATGACGAGTCAAGTGTTGGGGTAACACTCACGAGTTGATTAGTGTGTGCACTTTTGTGTCAAGAATGACTTGGTTCATTTCAAGGAAATGGTTCGATATTTATAAGGATACATCCAGGATTTCGTGCAACCCATGGACGTGATACAATGGTTCGAGGATGTTCCATGTAGTGGATATCTAAAGGAGGAGACAAGAATGACACGTGGTGTGTCATCCTTGGTTATTTCAGATTTATGGAATGTCCGATATCATGTATGAACATGATGTTCGTTGCACTACCTCTGCTCGAATGACTTAGTGATACGTATCGTTCGTTGTAACAATCCTGGCTAGTTTTGTCAGATGAGTGGGTTTGTATTAGGCCTATTATGAGTGTATGGTCTTTAGCCAGTTGGGCTTAAGCTTTCAAACGTTATCATTACCCTATTTTTAAGTGAAAATATATATATATATATATATATATATATATATATATATATATATATATATATATATATATATATATAGTATATATATATATATATATATATATATATATATATATATATTAATTAATATATTTTGTATATAAAAATGTGGCGAATAACTCAATCATATACATATAAAGATTATACCATTATACATTGTAGAAAGTATTATATATATATATATAAGCCCAAAAGGGCAAAACCAAATACAAAAAGCTCAAGCTATGAGAGGAAGCTTGAGTACAGAGAATCCCAGATTAACTAAAGCCAAAAAAACGAACATTAGGATACTAAAGAATTACATGGGTTAAGGATCCAGTTATTCTAAGAAAGATTCTTTTTTGGAGAGCGATTTGGTATCCAAAGCAAGGAGGACTTCTCAAAGGAAGAATAAATATCATTGTGTAAGATAAGTCGACCTCAGACTCACTAGCGTGGACTAATTTATTTCGCCAGCTCCAAATGATCCAAACTAGGGACAAACAAGTTGCATGATAAGCTTTCGAAATATGTTTACCAATATGAACGAGCAGGTTTGCAGATAAAATATCACCGAGAGAGGGGTTGTGAAGAGAACTAGGTTGCCACCAACTCCACAACTTAAAAAGACTGAAATCAAATATTTTCTTTTGTGTAAGGCAATTAATAAATATAAACCAATTAAAGAAGTTGATGAACCGCAGTTCAATGAAACATATATTAGTTATTGATTTAAGATCATTTTAGGACAAAACATTCTTTACATACCAAGGGATCAATCTTCACCTTCATCTTTCCTCCATTTTTATTTGATCTAATAGATGATATTAATCACAACAATTTAAAAAACCCACCCATTCTTTTTCTTCAAATATTAATATCTTTGAAACCGTTAATCGTTATGCGAAAAAATATATACCTTTATGACAAGCATTTAATTATCTTTTTATAGATAGGCACTTTGATATACTTTCGACAAAAAATATTTTTCGTGTTTTTCACGTTTTTTTACATTTTTTTTGTAACTGAAATTTGCATGAAAGAAATCACATGTGATTAAACACTAATTTGAATATCACATGTGATATTCAAATTAGTGTTTAATACCATGTAATTTTTTCATGCAAATCACAGATTCAAAAAAAACGGAAAAATAACAAAAAAACGATTTTTTTTTCTTTTTTCGAAAGTATATCAAAATGTCCGCCTATAGAAAGATAATTAAATGCTCGTCGTGATGGTATAATTATTTTCGCCTAACGATTAATGGTTTAAGACATATTTAAATTATAAAAAATAAGTGAAATATTAAAATGTTTTTAATCTCAACCATTGATTTTTTTTAAATTAAATGTGATGATTAATCCCTTAGTATATGAAAGAAATTTGATATCTCTGCTACATAAAAAAAGGAAAAACGGTCAAAACTTGAATTGTTGAATGTTGAAAATTTAATGAGCGGTCAAATTTGAAATATAGCATAAGCCATGTTTGTTGAAAAATTTGATGAGTTGACTTCTACAACTTTGCATTGTAAATGTGAAACGTAAAAATGTCAATTAATAACTTTGCATGGTATTAATTTGATGAGTTGACTTCCATAATTGTACCATACGAGTCCACTTCAAACGTATATACATATTTTGTAAACTGATTTAGGTAGATTTTTTATTAATTCGATGTTATTGTGTACTTTAAGATTGTTGTATGACATAATTTTACGTTATACATGCTAGGGGGTGTTTATGGTTTGGGTAATACCTAAATAAATTGAAAATCGAAACAGAACCGAACCGAAAATAATCGATTCAAACTTGTAACCGAACCGAATTTGTCAAAACCGAACCAAACCGAATTAAATATTTGGTTCTCGGTTCGGTTATGCTCTAGCAATCTAAACCGAAAACCGATCTGATAACCAAATGCAAATAAATATATATATTTTTTACTATATTTATATATACAAAAAAGATATTAAAACTCTTTCATACGATAAATATAACAATTTTTAAGTTTGATTTTTTTTCTAAAAATCGATATAAAAAAATAATAAATAATTAAAATTATGTAATTCGAGTTATTCAGTTCGGTTTTCGGTTATAAGAGTTCAGTTTTCGGTTATTGGGTTCAGTTTTCGATTCGGTTTAATCAATTTTAATTCAGTTCGGTTCGGTTCTCGATTATACCCAAAAAATATTTTAATCGAACTAACCGAACCAAATAACCCGATAACCAAATCGATAAACACCCCTAATACATACAAAAAGCACATAATGCATTTGCCATAATTTTACAAAACATACTTTTATCCCACAACCACTAAACAACTAAAGCCCAAAACATATTTTACAAAACATACTTTTACAAACCATCTTTGACTATTTTTAACATCAACAATAGAAAAGAAAAGTATATACGTTTTTTATAAATATATTTAAAGAATGTACACACAAGATATACGTGGAAATTAAGATATATAGACAAAGGAATATATAATGGTTAACTTAACCGAAAACTAAAATGAGTTACAATTGCATTGAAGAAAATCTTATTGTTACTGAAGTTGAACGATCTAAGCTAATTAACTATAGATGAAATTCAGTATTGCATTTTAACATTTCATGCATACTCCTCGTAATAAGTTGTCCAAAACTACAACATTTAAATTAACAATAAAAATAATACTAAAAGAAGAAAATATACGTGTGTTATGTGTCATAACCTTTATGCACTTGACCCATTTGGGTTAACTATTTATCGTAACAATATATAGTTACACACATGAACTAAATCATCCACTAGAATTATTCATATGTCACCATACTCATCTTTTTATTTTATTTTATTTTATTTATTTATTTATTTATTTTTGAAATGGCATCCCTATTTCAATGTTGAACATTTCTCATCACTTAAAAACCCACATGCCTAGTACAATATAGACAAAATACGCGTTATATACGTGTGGATGGATGAAAATAACAATTCTAGGGCCAAACTATTCCAAAATAACAATCTCTGGCTCTTAGCTTTAAGTGACTATTAAAAGGTAGGGCCAAACAGTTCCAAATGTGGATGTCTATTTGCCTGACTCTGTTTTCTCGCATGGCCAACTTTATGTGGCATTGTCTAGGGGAATATCCCGTAGAACAACAAAAGTATTGGTTAAACCGGTCAAAGAGTTCGGTTAAGGAGGAGTCTATACCTCAAATGTCGTGTATCAAGAAGTTTTACGCGATGAGTAATGTGTCTTTTTAGTTAGTATCTCATAATTTATGTAGTGTTTTCTTTTTCAGTTAAGAATTTTTATATGTCGTTTGATACATGTTAAGAATTATTGCTAAACTTTAATTATCACATGTTACAGCCGTTTACAATTGCATTTTAATCTTTTCACGTTTTATTTTTAACGTTATACGAAACACTTGCCAAAATATCGCATATCGTTAATTGTCTGCCTGCTAGGAACCGCTGCCGATAGGTGCAGGTACTCGCCATAGTGTAAAATAACTCTTCTTATTTTTCTTTATTAAAAATTCAACATTCAACAAATTACTAAATGTAGTTAAAATCAATCATGCAATAGACTTAACAACTTGCTTAGTTATTTTTCTTTATTAAAAATTCAACGTTCAACAAATGACTAAATGGTTTAAATGTAGTTAAATTCAAGGGAAATGATAAAAAAAAGCATTGAAGTTGTTTTTCTTTTGCAAGCATCGAACTTTTTTTTCTTCCTATAGTAGCACTAAACTTGCCTAATTTTCCTTTTGTGACACAAAATCACACTTAAAACGGGTTTAGTGGGATTAAGAAGGTTAACTACACTATAAGTGTGATTTTGTGTCACAAAAAGAAAATTGTGAAAGTTTTTTAATACATTTTCATGCGAAGTTAAAAAGTTCGACGCCCGCAAGTTTAAAGTTTAACTTAATACCTTTTTTTTTATCATTTTCCTAAAATAACTTAGTTGTTATTATTTTCCCTTTCTGTTATCGTTTCCTTTCTATAGTAGCACTAAACTTGCCTAATTTTCTTTTTGTGACACAAAATCACACTTAAAACGGGTTTAGTGGGATTAAGAAGGTTAATTACACTATAAGTGTGATTTTGTGTCACAAAAGGGAAAAAAATTAGGCAAATTTAGTGCTACTTTAGGGAAAA
Organism: Chrysanthemum makinoi; assembly: GCA_910596185.1. NCBI lineage: Eukaryota > Viridiplantae > Streptophyta > Magnoliopsida > Asterales > Asteraceae > Chrysanthemum > Chrysanthemum makinoi. The sequence continues at coordinate 87,307,705 of OU343225.1, forward strand.
AAAAAATTCGATGCCTAGAAAAGGAAAATGTGTGAACTTCGATGCCTTTTTTTTTTTTATCATTTTCATGCAATAGACTTAACAACTTGCTATATATGATCACAATTAAATAGACTCCATGTTTACATCAAGTTTATAGCTTGTTCGCTTTTTTATTCTTACTTTTATCTTTTTTAACTTTTAAGGTTATCGATTGATTTCAGAAGATGAGAGCCTCAATAGGTGGGTGTTGTTGAATTACTATGTGTAATGCTGATTGAATTTCTTCATTTCAAAGATTCTTTATTATTTGTATATTATTCAATTTTGTAATATATATATTTATTTAAAAAATAATATGTATTGTTTTGAGGATTTTTTTTTTTTTTTTAAATAATATAGAAGTTAAAAGCTCATTGAAGTTTGATTTGTCTTATTTTTTTTAGAGTAAATTGCAAAAATCGTGTTTATGGCTTGGCTAAATTGCATGTTGTATCTTTGCTTTTTTAAAAGTGCAAACATTGTCCATGTGAGAAACTTGCGTGTGTAATTTTCGTCCTTGAGAAAACTAAAATGGCCATCTTCTATATTTTGTTAAAATGAAAGAAGATTAGGGTAAATTAGTCAATTCATTTTGGCCAGGGACGAAAATAGCACTCCTAAGTTCCCCACATAGACGGGCTTGCAATTTCAAAAGATAGGACGAAACATGCAACTTAGCCAAATCACATAGACGAATTTTGCAATTTACTCTTTTTTGTATGCATACAATTTTTAAACGAAATACTTAACAAAATATTCATAGTTGTAACTATTTTTCACTACACAACGCCAAACCTATATGCCTGTTTTCCGCCGTTGTCAAAATCATGCCTACTTAACGTCGAACGGGCTAGTTATTATTTGTAATGATGTTGTCGCTACCAATAGATTATACCTCGTCGATAAAACATTCACAAGCACATTTTTTATGACGTTTTAAGTACAAATGGAAAAGGTTTCTCATTGACTTCCACATGAAATTTAAACTTTGAGAAAAAAAAAACCAAGATTTAATAGATAAGATCTTTTCCTCAATAATTTTAGTTGACAATGAACATATTAGAGATAGGGTATACCAAAGTTTGAGTCACGTCTTTCTTTAGCTTTAGGAATCGGCACCTTAACAACTAAAAAAGAAAATTAAATTAAAAAAAAAAAAAAAAGTTAAAAAAAGAGACTACTATAAAAAAAAATAAGATTGGTTGTTGTTAATGCTTTATTGGTAACCCTTATCTTTTATTAAAAAAAAATTTGAATATCACAAATTTTCTAAACATCAAATAGACAAATATTAATTATTATTATTTTTTATCAAACAGAACGCACTTTCATTATTTCTTTTTAAAAATTAAGTATTTCACAAACCATATGTCATTAGACCAAAAATCACACAATCCCGTCAAGAACTAGATCAAATTTTTTTACAAAGAGACACTTTTATTATATTTTCGACAAACATTTTTTCAGGTTTTTCGTGTGCTTGTTAAAAATTATACACTCAAAAATCGCACATGGTTTGTAAAATCAAAGTAGGTTTTTTATTTTTAAAATCACATGTGATTTGTGAAATCACATGTAATTTATAAAAAACATATCACATGTGATTTTTTTGGTCAAAAAATTCAACACTAAAAGAATATTCGAATAAAAAATCCGTTGAAAATATATTTAAGTGGCATTTTGTCGGAAGATAAAAAAGTTTTCGTCGAAGTGGTGTCTTTTGTCGCTTCGAATTTATCTTTTACAAGATATTTTATTTTAAAAAAAGCTTAAAAATGAGTTTTTTAAGGAATGGTTTGGATTTGCCAATTTGATCTTTTAAAATTTTGTGATATATATTGATTTGTCTTCTATCTCTTATAATAATTTTTTTTACCTCTATTTACGTAATAAGACATTTTGTTATTGTTTTTCATTTTGTACTTTTTTGTCTTGTAATACTTTTGTTTTATCATAATTTATAACCTTTACCTCTATGGCCTCATCTTCAATAATACACCTCGCAACAACTTTATCGGATTCATACATTTGTGTATTAATCTACTTTTCTGTTTTTCTGTTTTTTTTCAAAAATTAATCTTCTTTTTTTTTTCTTTTTTTTTTCAATCCAATTATTTAGTCTGCAAATTTTGTTTTTAATAATTTTGTCAAACACCGAAACGTAAATGTTTTTGTTGTGAAAAACTTTTGTGTAAGTTTTAACCAAAAAAACCTGAAGGGTTTTTAATAAAACAAAGTTAGCCGGTGAGAGTTTTTTTACGGTGAACGGAAAAATGAGAGTGGTGGCTTGTTATTATGTTGCGCATAGAACCGTTCACGCCAAATTTACGTAAGGTACGTTTTGGGTGAGGGTAATCAATCGTTTGGTTTCTCACGTTCGATAAGTACCCAAATTTATGACGAGTCAAGTGTTGGGGTAACACTCACGAGTTGATTAGTGTGTGCACTTTTGTGTCAAGAATGACTTGGTTCATTTCAAGGAAATGGTTCGATATTTATAAGGATACATCTAGGATTCCGTGCAACCCATGGACGTGATACAATGGTTCGAGGATGTTCCATGTAGTGGATATCTAAAGGAGGAGACAAGAATGACACGTGGTGTGTCATCCTTGGTTATTTCAGATTTATGGAATGTCCGATATCATGTATGAACATGATGTTCGTTGCACTACCGCTTCGAATGACTTAGTCATACGTATCGTTTGTAACGATCCTGGCTTGTTTTGAGATGATGGTTTGTATTAGGCCTATTATGAGTGTATCAACAAGCTTCCATACCTATCATCCTCCTTTTTAAGGGAAAAATAATATATATATATATATATATATATATATATATATATATATATATATATATACTACATAAAAATGTAAAATGGTCAAAGGGGAAAGGTGAAAACTTGAAAATTGAATATTGAAAGTTGAAACTTGAAACATAAAATGCCATATCTCTACTAATGAATTCGAACATCTATTATGGAAAGGAAACTATTATAGAAAGGAAACTATGGTAATTGGTGTATACATGGTGGAAATGTTTGAAAGTTGAAAGTCAAATGAGGGAGACATATGTTGAAAGGCTGGAAAGTGGAAACTAATGCACAAATTGAACAACACACGGTTTTATATTTATAATACTAGATGAGTACCCGCGCCTAGCGGCAGCGATGTCTAGTTTTCTGCAAAGTTCCGACGACCCATAAGTTTCTTTCAACAAACTGTATTTGTAGCATTAGAGAATCGTTTCGAATAACTACACTGATGCGGTGGTGATACAGATAAATATATAGTTTTTTTTTAAAATTATGTGGAGTCGATCTAAGTGTGTGAGTATATTTTCTAATAGGATTGTTTTTAGTTATTAAGATTTTTAGTAATAATAGATTCAAGCATTATGCTAAACGTATTATGTAGTTGGCAAATTATATTGTAGTTTAGAGGTATAGCCAATATGTGTGACCGCTTTTTCTTGTTTTGTCAGTAATTTAGGCAGTGATAACTATTTTTTTACATGTGTAGCGTTTATCATTTGGTGTGTGGCTTTTAAAATTGTAATTTGCAAATTGATATCACCATATAATATTATTTTGTACTATCAATTTGTATAGATATTTATGCATTGTTCAAAGCTATTTGTTTAGGTACATAATTATCGCTAAAGATAACAATACTATTTAATTTTGTGATTCTAATAAACTTACATAACATTATTTACACCTTAAAAGGGCTATACAATATATATTAACTTTTAAACGACGATTCATATATGCTAGTCTTTTAAATGGTGCAAGAGCAACATTTTTAAAATAAACTACATGTGTCAAAGCAAAATAAACCAAAAACTACAATTACTTGGTTCTCTCCTTTTTAAAAAATTGTCACTTTCCACAACTACTTCATCATTTCTCATATAATTTTGTCAAATTTGAAACCCGATTCACCCGGGTGGTTCAACTGGTTGAACCGTCGATAAAAATGAGTCGATTTAAAACGAGTCAAACCGATAGGTTGGGTCAAAATGTCAAATTAAACCGGTCAGTCTGGCCGGTTTGAAGCTGCCCGGTCAACCCGTATCGGTTTCAATTGATTGTTTTAATTTGGTAGATATACTTTTAATTGGGTGTACAATGTGAATAAATTATTGTACTTTTAAGTAATGGGTGTTTTAATAAGAGTATTAATTATATTATTTATTTCTCTTTCCATTGATCATGTTTTCAACATTCAACTTTCAACATTTTTCACTTTTTCCACTTTGACCATTTTTCCATTTTATATAGTATAGATAAGCAACTTTGAAATTAAGAGTTGACTTTGAAGCTTAATATAGGAAACTACCGATTGTAAATTTGTAATATAGGAAACACATTCATTTACCCCAAAACCCACACGCATATACAAAAACACAAACCACACAAGATACACCTACAACCCCATCTGCTCTCTTGAATATCTCTCTCTAAACCACCAACCAACTGATACCTTTTAAACCATCATCTTTGTCGCCGTCTACAAAATAGTCACCATGTCTTTATGGTTTAGGCTGTTTCGGTGGGCTAGGTGGCTTCGGTTGATGTTTTGGTTGTTGGCTTAGGCGGTTTTGAGAAAGTGGTGTCTATTGATGATTTTGGTTTAAATTTTGGTTATTCATTGGTTGTAGATCCTTCGAGGTATGTGTTAAACAATCGAGCAACAAACAACGTTCTTCTTTCTTACCAACACAAACACGACTCACAAAGACTAGCCTAAGCATCATTCGGTCTTCACAGTCCCTCAACAAAACAAGAAGAGTTTCGTCTTCAAGATCTTTATGTATGGTCTCGGGTAAGGTTATGTTTTTGTTTTAAGTTGCAAGGTCAAAGATGGTTTGTGTTTAAAAAATCTTAAAAGAACCAAAAAACACATAATAAACTGAGATTTTTATGTTTTTCTTCATCTTGCGAACATTTTTTTGTTAGATCTAAAAGGTTTCATATTTTTTGACCCGACTTTTGTAGCCATGACCATAGTTGGTTGTATTTTTGGTTACCTATGACTTTTGTAGCCATTACTCTACTATTGTTAAATCTACCCTCGGGATGGTTTTGCTCGACTGCTCTCAAACCTACGCTCGAGATGGCGCACATTAAATATCATGTAACGTGAAAAATGGTATGAATAGTTGTGAAATTGACTTATCATATTTTGCCTTTTTACTTTGTGTAAGATGGAAAGGAAATGGAAAGTAGAAAAGATATATAATATAGGAAATCGAAAAAAGTAAAAAACTGGTACAACATTTGAATGGACTAAACAAATTTTGCATTATAGAAATGGAAAACATTTTGAATGGACTAGGCAATTCTTATATGAAAAATATGGACAAAGTTGGTTTGCACATTTTCGTTGGAAACTTGGTCTACAAAATTAGGATGCGTGGCATCGAAAAGGATGTAGCCTTCAAAAACTTTGTAATCTCGAACCGGGTGTATAGTCAATACCTATAACTCTTACAAGAAAAGATTGCATTTGAATAAAGTTTTATGTCTTGAACCAATAGAAATTTAAGTGTAAACAATGTATATACAATTATACAACATACACAACAAATTTAGTCTTTTTATTTCAAGACGTTTCAACATATAGAACCTAAGAGTTTCTAGATGCTCATAATAGTCAGGGGGACACAAGGAATTGCGGTAACTTAAATACAAAATGCTACTTATATTATTGTGGAGGATTTGGCTCTCTAATAGAGAAGTCGTTTTTCAGTACTTATCTTTCTCCGCCGCTTTACGAATGTACATGGTGTTTAATTGAGGTTTAAAATTTCATCACTTTAAATAAAGCATTTGGATATACTGTTGTTTTAAAAGCTACTCCAGATGAAAATCATGTAATAAAAACACAAAAGTTCTTTCTAAAAACACGCACATAGATTGATACTACTGAATTTTATCAAACTTGTACACTGCCGCCAAGATCAATGCAACCACATATCACATATGTAATGAAAAGAAAGAGCGTAACTGACGACTGTTACCTACCTCTAAACAATAAACCATGCACGTAATCTAAGAAAATGGTCCGCGCCCCACATAATAAATCGCACAATGATAATGAGCAACCGGAATTTATCTGAAACTATGTAATCACATACGCTTAGGCTGGTACTGTCTAGTATATATATATATATATATATATATATATATATATATATATATATATATATATATATATATATATATATATATATATATATATATATATATATATATATATATATATATATATATAGAGGATCAAATAATAAAAAATTAAAATAAGAATGATAAGAAGAAACTACAACCACTCATTTCGATGCATCTACAAAATGGATGCATCTCTTTTTAAAATTCTCCTCCCTATTTGAAATATGTGGCTGAAATCCTTCTTATTATTCCTATTTTAGCTTTTTCTTCACGATCCTTTCCCTATATATATATATATAAATATATATATATATATATATATATAGAGAGGCACTTTATTTTCAGAACCCACTTTAAGTGCGAGAACCAATTTTTTACAACTAATAATATACAATGTACATCATTTAATGCTCTATATCATTTTGCTATTTTTATTTAATTCAAAAAGGTATAATAGTAAAAGTCATTTTCAATTTTTTTCTTTTTTAAATTTCCGTTTTTTATACATCTTAAAATTCGGAATTTTATTTTTTATTATTTTTTATTTTTTATGCTAGCATGTTATGGTGCATACATGTTTTTATACATAATCATTATTTTTTTGAGAAATCAAGGAGCATGCATGTTTTTTTTTTCTTCTCAAATAGGAAAAGGTGCATACATGTTTTTTTTCTCCAAATAGTCAAGGTGCATACATGTTTTCAATTAGTAAAAGCGCATATATGTTTTTTTTATCTAACACTTTTTTTTTATCAACCTACCAATATTTTTACATGGTCATTATTTTTTTTGAAAGTTTGAAACATAAATTAAAGAACATAAATCCTTATAAAAAGAAAAACAAGATTGATATACTTAAATGTTATATTTCACTTGATTACAAGTACAAAAACACATGCAATAATCATATATCTCCAAAAGTCGCAAATTATCTTCATGTATAATCGTGTTCATCCACTTCCCGGTCTTAAATGAAATCATCATCTTCATCAATCAATCTGAAACAAGCATGCAAAAAAATAATTAAACCATAAACAAATAAGAAACGAAACTTAATCACGACAACTAGCATAACGCATATGCACAATCTTGTGTATATTAAACTAGGGGTCATTTGCATATATATCCCTACAAAGATGCAAAATTGCATATATATATCCTTTGCATGCATAAAAATCATTGTACTATGTGCATCAAAAACTTGTAAGAAGGATATATATGGAATTATTCACCTTTGGAGGGATATATATGCAATTCCCCCTTAAACTAATGATGGAAACATGTTTTTAATCATAAACACAAAACATTTATGTTTTATAATCCAAAACACAAAACATATATGTTTTATGCGTAAACATATATGTATCTTTCCAAAACGTATATGTCTTATAATCCAAACACAAAACATATATGTTTTTTTTAGCCAAACCCACAACTATTTTAGTACAACTATTTTAAGGCTTATGAGAAACTGAGTTGGCATCTAGATACAAAAAGTATTCATCTTATTTTTGAATTAGTTGGAACAAATTGTGTTGGACTTTGAATGAATTTTTGATACTCACCTACAGTTGAATATTTAAGTACAATTATTTTCTTAAAAAAAGTTAGCTAGTGTATGACAAATAAATTTATGGCAATAACATATTCAGTACTTCAAGTCCCCAATAAAAACATACTGAAATTACATGGCTATATAGGTATTGTTTTTAACACTGTGATTCATGTTAAAAATGAATTAAGAAAAATATGGAAGATATGTTTAGAAAACAACTTCATTT
>OU343225.1:87315779-87385275 GCA_910596185.1 Chrysanthemum makinoi
ATTTATTCAAATTGTGTCCACACGTGTCATACTTTTAATATTAGAATAAATGTCCTTAATAAACATATATAGATAAAAAAACGATATTTATAATCTTATGTACATTTTTATGGTTGGAGTTTTAAAACAACATATATTGTATTTTTTAGTATAAAGTAGGGGGCATAAGTATAAGGGAGTATTTTAAAGTTCAAAGTTATTAAAAAAACATGGAAACTTATAATATTACACTTAACTCTATACAATTTTAAAATTTAACCACTAAAGGTTTATTAATTACCCTCTCTTTTTTAAGTTTTGTTTTCACAAATGTGACACATCTGTTTTTATTGTGTTTTTCTTCTCAACCAAATTTCTCCATCAAATTAATTAAATGGTACAAAAATCAATTTTAATTTTTGACTTTTATTAAACAATCACATCACACGATTTCACTTCGTAGCAAAATCAAGCCTCTCCTATTGATCCAATTTTTTTTTTAATGAAAGGTTTGAAAAACACTCTGAAATGATGTAATTCTTTTATTATATAAAAGATAAGTGAACATTAAAATTTATTTTAGCTCAACCATTGATTTTTTTTAGATTGAATATAATGTGTGGTAGTAAACAAATAAAAAAAATGAAAAAAGTTTTGTATGTAAAATAACTATTCTTATTTTTCTTTATTAAAAATTCAACATTCAACAAATGACTAAATGTAGTTAAAATCAATCATGCAATAGACTTAACAACTTGCATAGTTATTTTTCTTTATTAAAAATTCAACGTTCAACAAATGACTAAATGGTTTAAATGTAGTTAAAATCAATCATGCAATAGACTTAACAACTTGCTATATATGATCACAATTAAATAGACTCCATGTTTACATCAAGTTTATAGCTTGTTCGTTTTTTATTCTTACTTTTATCTTTTTTAACTTTTAAGGTTATCGATTGATTTCAGAAGATGAGAGCCTCAATAGGTGGGTGTTGTTGAATTACTATGTGTAATGCTGATTGAATTTCTTCATTTCAAAGATTCTTTATTATTTGTATATTATTCAATTTTGTAATATATATATTTTTTTTTTAAAATAATATGTATTGTTTTGAGGATTTTTTTTTTTTTTTTTTTTTTTTTTTTTTTTTTTTTAAATAATATATAAGTTAAAAGCTCATTGAAGTTTGATTTGTCTTATTTTTTTTAGAGTAAATTGCAAAAATCGTGTTTATGGCTTGGCTAAATTGCATGCTGTATCTTTGCTTTTTTAAAAGTGCAAACATCGTTCATGTGAGAAACTTGCGTGTGTAATTTTCGTCCTTGAGAAAACTAAAATGGCCATCTTCTATATTTTGTTAAAATGAAAGAAGATTAGGGTAAATTAGTCAATTCATTTTGGCCAAGGACGAAAATAGCACTCCTAAGTTCACCACATAGACGGTGCTTGCACTTTCGAAAAGATACAGACGAAACATGCAACTAAGCCAAATCACAGAGACGAATTTTGCAATTTACTCTTTTTTGTATACATACACTTTTAAACGAAATACTTAACAAAATATTCATAGTTGTAACTATTTTTCACTACACAACGCCAAACCTATATGTGTTTTTCGCGTTGTCAAAATCATGCCTACTTAACGTCGAACAGCTACTTATTATTTATAATGATGTTGTTGCTACCAATAGATTATACCTCGCCAATAAAACATTCACAACCACATTTTCTTATGACGTTTTAAGTACAAATGGAAAGGGTTTCTCATTGACTTCCACATGAAATTTAAACTTTGAGAAGGAAAACCCAGATTTAATGGATAAGATCTTTTCCTCAATAATTTTAGTTGACAATGAACATATTAGAGATAGGGGATACCAAAGTTTGAGTCACGTCTTTCCTTCGCTTTAGGAATCGGAACCTTAACAACTAAAAAGGAAAATTAAATAAAAAAAAGTTAAGAAAAGAGAAAAATAACAAAAAAATAAGATTGGTTGTTGTTAATGTGTTATTGGTAACCCTTATCTTTTATGAAAAAAAAATTTGTATATCACAAATTTTCTAAACATCAAATAGACAAATGTTAAGTATTATTATTTTTTATCAAACAAAACGCACTTTCATTTTTTCTTTTTAAAAATTAAGTATTTCACAAACCATATGTCATTAGACGAAAAATCACACAATCCCGTCAAGAACTAGATCAAATTTTTTATAAAGTGACACTTTTATTATATTTTCGACAAACATTTTTTCAGGTTTTTCTTGTGCTTGTTAAAAATTATACACTCAAAAATCGCACATGGTTTGTAAAATCAAAGTAGGTTTTTTATTTTTATAATCACATGTGATTTGTGAAATCACATGTAATTTATAAAAAAAACATATCACATGTGATTTTTTTGTTAATAAAATTCAACACTAAAAAAATACTCGAATAAAAAATCCGTTGAAAATATATTTAAGTGGCATTTTGTCGAAAGATAAAAAAGTTCTCGTCGAGTGGTGTCTTTTCATCGCTACGAATTATCTTTTACAAGATATTTTATTTTTAAAAAAGCTTAAAAATGAGGTTTTTTTTTTTTTTTTTTAATGGAAAAAGGAATGGTTTGGATTTGCCAATTTGATCTTTAAAAATTTTGTGATATATATTGATCTGTCTTCTATCTCTTATAATAATTTTTTTTTACCTCTATTTAAATAATAAGACATTTTGTTATTGTTTTTCATTTTGTACTTTTTTGTCTTGTAATACTTTTGTTTTATCATAATTTATAACCTTTACCTCTATGGCCTCATCTTCAATAATACACCTCGCAACAACTTTATCGGATTCATACATTTGTGTATTAATCTACTTTTCTGTTTTTTTTTTTTTTTTTTTTTTTTTTTTTTTTTTTTTTTTCAAAAATTAATCTACTTTTTTTTCTTTTTTTTTCAATCCAATTATTTAGTCTGCAAATTTTGTTTTTAATAATTTTGTCAAACACCGAAATGTAAATGTTTTTGTTGTGAAAAGCTTTTGTGTAAGTTTTAACCAAAAAAACCTAAAGGGTTTTTAATAAAACAAAGTTAGCCGGTGAGAGTTTTTTTACGGTGAACGGAAAAATGAGGGTGGTGGCTTGTTATTATGTTGCGCATAGCACCGATCACGCCAAATTTACGTAAGGTACGTTTTGGGTGAGGGTAATCAATCGTTTGGTTTCTCATGTTCGATAAGTACCCAAATTTATGACGAGTCAAGCGTGTTGGGTAACACTCCACGAGTTGATTAGTGTGTGCACTTTTGTGTCAAGAATGACTTGGTTCATTTCAAGGAAATGGTTCGATATTTATAAAGGATACATCTAGGATTTCGTGCAACCCATGGACGTGATACAATGGTTCGAGGATGTTCCATGTAGTGGATATCTAAAGGAGGAGACAAGAATGACACGTGGTGTGTCATCCTTGGTTATTTCAGATTTATGGAATGTCCGATATCATGTATGAACATGATGTTCGTTGCACTACCTCTGCTCGAATAACTTAGTGATACGTATCGTTCGTTGTAACAATCCTGGCTAATTTTGTCAGATGAGTGGGTTTGTATTAGGCCTATTATGAGTGTATGGTCTTTAGCCAGTTGGGCTGAAGCTTCCATACGCTATCATTACCCTATTTTTTATGTAGAGAAAAAATGATATATATATATATATATATATATATATATATATATATATATATATATATATATATAGCCCCAAAGGCAAAACCAATACAAAAAGCTCAAGCTATGAGAGGAAGCTTGAGTACAGAGAATCCCAGATTAACTAAAGCCAAAAAAACGAACATTAGGATACTAAAGAATTACATGGGTTAAGGATCCAATTATTCTAAGCAAGATTCTTTTTTGGAGAGCGATTTGGTATCCAAAGCAAGGAGGACTTCTCAAAGGAAGAATAAATATCATTGTGTAAGATACAGTCGACCTCAGATTCACTAGCGTGGACTAATTTATTTCGCAAATGATCCAAACTAGGGACAAACAAGTTGCATGTTAAGCTTTCGAAATATGTTTACCAATATGAATGAGCAGGTTTCCAGATAAAATATCACTGAGAGAGGGGTTGTGAAGAGAACTAGGTTGCCACCAACTCCACAACTGAAAAAGACTGAAATCAAATATTTTCTTTTGTGTAAGGCAATTAATAAATATAAACCAATTAAAGAAGTTGATGAACCGCAGTTCAATGAAACATATATTAGTTATTGATTTAAGATCATTTTAGGACAAAACATTCTTTACATATAAAGGGATCAATCTTCACTTTCATCTTTCCTCCATTTTTATTTGATCTAATAGATGAGATTAATTACAACAATTTAAAAAACCTACCAATTCTTTTTCTTCAAATATTAATATCTTTGAAACCGTTAATCGTTAAGCGAAAAAATATATACCTTTACGACAAGCATTTAATTATCTTTTTATAGATAGGAACTTTGATATACTTTCGACAAAAAATATTTTTCGTGTTTTTCACGTTTTTTTACATTTTTTTTGTAACTGAAATTTGCATGAAAGAAATCACATGTGATTAAACACTAATTTGAATATCACATGTGATATTCAAATTAGTGTTTAATACCATGTAATTTTTTCATGCAAATCACAGATTCAAAAAAAAACGGAAAAAAGAACAAAAAAACGATTTTTTTTTCTTTTTTCGAAAGTATATCAAAATGTCCGCCTATAGAAAGATAATTAAATGCTCGTCGTGATGGTATAATTATTTTCGCCTAACGATTAATGGTTTACGACTTATTTAAATTATAAAAAATAAATGAAATATTAAAATGTTTTTAATCTCAACCATTAATTTTTTTTAAATTAAATGTGATGATTAATCCCTTAGTATATGAAAGAAATTTGATATCTCTGCTACATAAAAAAAGAAAAAATGGTCAAAACTTGAATTGTTGAATGTTGAAAATTTAATGAGTGGTCAAGCTAAAATTTGAAATATAGCATAAGCCATGTTTGTTGAAAATTTTGATGAGTTGACTTCTACAACTTTGCATTGTAACTGTGAAACGTAAAAATGTCAATTAATAACTTTGCAATGTATTAATTTGATGAGTTGACTTCCATAATTGTACCATACGTGAGTCCACTTCAAACGAATATTCATATTTTGTAAACTGATTTAGGTAGATTTTTTATTAATTCGATGTTATTGTGTACTTTAAGATTGTTGTATGACATAATTTTACGTTATACATGCTAGGGGTGTTTATGGTTTGGGTAATACTCAAATAAATTGAAAATCGAAATTGAACCGAACCGAAAATAATCGATTCAAACTTGTAACCGAACTGAATTTGTCAAAACCGAACCAAACCGAATTAAATATTTGGTTCTCGGTTCGGTTATGCTCTAGCAATCTAAACCGAAAACCGATCTGATAACCAAATGCAAATAAATATATATATTTTTTACTATATTTATATATACAAAAAAGATATTAAAACTCTTTCATACGATAAATATAACAATTTTTAAGTTTGATTTTTTTTCTAAAAATCGATATAAAAAAATAATAAATAATTAAAATTATGTAATTCGAGTTATTCAGTTCGGTTTTCGGTTATAAGAGTTCAGTTTTCGGTTATTGGGTTCAGTTTTCGATTCGGTTTAATCAATTTTAATTCGGTTCGATTCGGTTCTCGATTATACCCAAAAAATATTTTAATCGAACTAACCGAACCAAATAACCTGATAACCAAATCGATAAACACCCCTAATACATACAAAAAGCACATAATGCATTTGCCATAATTTTACAAAACATACTTTTATCCCACAACCACTAAACAACTAAAGCCCAAAACATATTTTACAAAACATACTTTTACAAACCATCTTTGACTATTTTTAACATCAACAATAGAAAAGAAAAGTATATACGTTTTTTATAAATATATTTAAAGAATGTACACACAAGATATACGTGGAAATTAAGATATATAGACAAAGGAATATATAATGGTTAACTTAACCGAAAACTAAAATGAGTTACAATTGCATTGAAGAAAATCTTATTGTTACTGAAGTTGAACGATCTAAGCTAATTAACTATAGATGAAATTCAGTATTGCATTTTAACATTTCATGCATACTCCTCGTAATAAGTTATCCAAAACTACAACATTTAAATTAACAATAAAAATAATACTAAAAGAAGAAAATATACGTGTGTTATGTGTCATAACCTTTATGCACTTGACCCATTTGGGTTAACTATTTATCGTAACAATATATAGTTACACACATGAACTAAATCATCCACTAGAATTATTCATATGTCACCATACTCATCTTTTTATTTCAATTTTATTTTTATTTTATTTTATTTATTTATTTATGTTTGAAATGGCATCCCTATTTCAATGTTGAACATTTCTCATCACTTAAAAACCCACATGCCTAGTACAATATAGACAAAGTACGCGTTATATACTTGTGGATGGATGAAAATAACAATTCCAGGGCCAAACTATTCCAAAATAACAATCCCTGTGCGTCTTAGCTTTGCCATGACTATTAATAAAGGTCAGAGCCAAACAGTTCCAAATGTGGATGTCTATTTGCCTGACTCTGTTTTCTCGCATGACCAACTTTATGTGGCATTGTCTAGGGGAATATCCCGTAGAACAACAAAAGTATTGGTTAAACCGGTCAAAGAGTTCGGTTAAGGAGGAGTCTATACCTCAAATGTCGTGTATCAAGAAGTTTTACGCGATGAGTAATGCGTCTTTTTAGTTAGTATCTCATAATTTATGTAGTGTTTTCTTTTTCAGTTAAGAATTTTTATATGTCGTTTGATACATGTTAAGAATTATTGCTAAACTTTAATTATCACATGTTACAGCCGTTTACAATTGCATTTTGATCTTTTCACGTTTTATTTTTAACGTTATACGAAACACTTGCCAAAATATCGCATATCGTTAATTGTCTGCCTGCTAGGAACCGCTGCCGATAGGTGCGGGTACTCGCCATAGTGTAAAATAACTCTTCTTATTTTTCTTTATTAAAAATTCAACATTCAACAAATTACTAAATGTAGTTAAAATCAATCATGCAATAGACTTAACAACTTGCTTAGTTATTTTTCTTTATTAAAAATTCAACGTTCAACAAATGACTAAATGGTTTAAATGTAGTTAAATTCAATGGAAATGATAAAAAAAAGCATTGAAGTTGCCACATTTTCCTTTTTTGGGCATCGAACTTTTTTTTTTTTCCTATAGTAGCACTAAACTTGCCTAATTTTCCTTTTGTGACACAAAATCACACTTAAAATGGGTTTAGTGGGATTAAGAAGGTTAATTACACTATAAGTGTGATTTTGTGTCACAAAAGGAAAATTATGCAAGTTTAGTGCTACTATAGGAAAAAAAAAGTTCGATGCCCAGAAAAGGAAAATGTGGCAACTTCGATGCCTTTTTTTATCATTTTCCCTAAAAGGTTAACTTGTTGCCACCTTTTCCTTTTCTGAGCATCGAACTTTTTTTTTTTTTTTTTTTTTTCCTATAGTAGCACTAAACTTGCCTAATTTTCTTTTTGTGACACAAAATCACACTTAAAACGGGTTTAGTGGGATTAAGAACGTTAATTACACTATAAGTGTGATTTTGTGTCACAAAAGGAAAATTAGACAAGTTTAGTGCTACTATAGGAAAAAAAAATTCGATGCCCAGAAAAAGAAAATGTGGCAACTTCGATGCCTTTTTTTTATCATTTTCCCTAAAAGGTTAACTTGTTGCCACCTTTTCCTTTTCTGAGCATCGAAATTTTTTTTTTTTTTTTTTTTTTTTTTTTTCCCCTATAGTAGCACTAAACTTGCCTAATTTTCCTTTTGTGACACAAAATCACACTTAAAACGGGTTTAGTGGGATTAAGAAGGTTAATTACACTATAAGTGTGATTTTGTGTCACAAAAGGGAAAAAAATTAGGCAAATTTAGTGCTACTATAGGAAGAAAAAAAAGTTCGATGCCTAAAAAAGGAAAATGTGTCAACTTCGATGCCTTTTTTTTTTTTTTTTATCATTTTCATGCAATAGACTTAACAACTTGCTATATATTATCACAATTAAATAGACTCCATGTTTACATCAAGTTTATAGCTTGTTCGCTTTTTTATTCTTACTTTTATCTTTTTTAACTTTTAAGGTTATCGATTAATTTCAGAAGATGAGAGCCTCAATAGGTGGGTGTTGTTGAATTACTATGTGTAATGCTGATTGAATTTCTTCATTTCAAAGATTCTTTATTATTTGTATATTATTCAATTTTGTAATATATATATATATATATATTTTTTTAAATAATATGTATTGTTTTGAGGATTTTTTTTTTTAAATAATATATAAGTTAAAAGCTCATTGAAGTTTGATTTGTCTTATTTTTTTTAGAGTAAATTGCAAAAATCGTGTTTATGGCTTGGCTAAATTGCATGCTGTATCTTTGCTTTTTTAAAAGTGCAAACATCGTTCATGTGAGAAACTTGCGTGTGTAATTTTCGTCCTTGAGAAAACTAAAATGGCCATCTTCTATATTTTGTTAAAATGAAAGAAGATTAGGGTAAATTAGTCAATTCATTTTGGCCAGGGACGAAAATAGCACTCCTAAGTTCCCCACATAGACGGTGCTTGCACTTTCGAAAAGATAGGGACGAAACATGCAACTAAGCCAAATCACAGAGACGAATTTTGCAATTTACTCTTTTTTGTATACATACACTTTTAAACGAAATACTTAACAAAATATTCATAGTTGTAACTATTTTTCACTACACAACGCCAAACCTATATGTGTGTTTTCTGCTCGTTGTCAAAATCATGCCTACTTAACGTCGAACGGGCTACTTATTATTTATAATGATGTTGTTGCTACCAATAGATTATACCTCGCCAATAAAACATTCACAACCACATTTTCTTATGACGTTTTAAGTACAAATGGAAAGGGTTTCTCATTGACTTCCACATGAAATTTAAACTTTGAGAAAAAAAAACCAATATTTAATAGATAAGATCTTTTCCTCAATAATTTTAGTTGACAACGAACATATTAGAGATAGGGTATACCAAAGTTTGAGTCACGTCTTTCCTTAGCTTTAGGAATCGGCACCTTAACAACTAAAAAAAAAAAAAAAAAAAAAAGTTAAAAAAAGAGACTTCTATCAAAAAAATAAGATTGGTTGTTGTTAATGCTTTATTGGTAACCCTTATCTTTTATGAAAAAAAAATTTGAATATCACAAATTTTCTAAACATCAAATAGACAAATATTAATTATTATTATTTTTTATCAAACAGAACTCACTTTCATTATTTCTTTTTAAAAATTAAGTATTTCACAAACCATATGTCATTAGACCAAAAATCACACAATCCCGTCAAGAACTAGATCAAATTTTTTTACAAAGAGACACTTTTATTATATTTTCGACAAACATTTTTTCAGGTTTTTCTTGTGCTTGTTAAAAATTATACACTCAAAAATCGCACATGGTTTGTAAAATCAAAGTAGGTTTTTTTTTATTTTTAAAATCACATGTGATTTGTGAAATCACATGTAATTTATAAAAAACATATCACATGTGATTTTTTTGGTCAAAAAATTCAACACTAAAAGAATACTCGAATAAAAAATCCGTTGAAAATATATTTAAGTGGCATTTTGTCGGAAGATAAAAAAGTTCTCGTCGAAGTAGTGTCTTTTGTCGCTACGAATTTATCTTTTACAAGATATTTTATTTAAAAAAAAGCTTAAAAATGAGTTTTTTTTAAGGAATGGTTTGGATTTGCCAATTTGATCTTTTAAAATTTTGTGATATATATTGATTTGTCTTCTATCTCTTATAATAATTTTTTTTACCTCTATTTAAATAATAAGACATTTTGTTATTGTTTTTCATTTTGTACTTTTATGTCTTGTAATACTTTTGTTTTATCATAATTTATAACCTTTACCTCTATGGCCTCATCTTCAATAATACACCTCGCAACAACTTTATCGGATTCTTACATTTGTGTATTAATCTACTTTTCTGTTTTTCTGTTTTTTTTCAAAAATTAATCTTCTTTTCTTTTTCCTTTTTTTTTTCAATCCAATTATTTAGTCTGCAAATTTTGTTTTTAATAATTTTGTCAAACACCGAAACGTAAATGTTTTTGTTGTGAAAAACTTTTGTGTAAGTTTTAACCAAAAAAACCTGAAGGGTTTTTAATAAAACAAAGTTAGCCGGTGAGAGTTTTTTTACGGTGAACGGAAAAAGGAGAGTGGTGGCTTGTTATTATGTTGCGCATAGCACCGATCACGCCAAATTTACGTAAGGTACGTTTTGGGTGAGGGTAATCAATCGTTTGGTTTCTCACGTTCGATAAGTACCCAAATTTATGACGAGTCAAGTGTTGGGGTAACACTCACGAGTTGATTAGTGTGTGCACTTTTGTGTCAAGAATGACTTGGTTCATTTCAAGGAAATGGTTCGATATTTATAAGGATACATCTAGGATTCCGTGCAACCCATGGACGTGATACAATGGTTCGAGGATGTTCCATGTAGTGGATATCTAAAGGAGGAGACAAGAATGACACGTGGTGTGTCATCCTTGGTTATTTCAGATTTATGGAATGTCCGATATCATGTATGAACATGATGTTCGTTGCACTACCTCTGCTCGAATGACTTAGTCATACGTATCGTTCGTTGTAACGATCCTGGCTAGTTTTGAGAGATGAGTGGGTTTGTATTAGGCCTATTATGAGTGTATGGTCTTTAGCCAGTTGGACTGAAGCTTCCATACGCTATCATTGCCCTCTTTTTTTTTAAGGGAAAAAATAATATATATATATATATATATATATATATATATATATATATATATATATATATATATATATATATATAGGCACTTTATTTTCAGAACCCACTTTAAGTGCGAGAACTGCGAGAACCAACTTTTTACAACTAATAATACACAATGTACATCATTTAATGCTCCATAGCATTTTGCTATTTTTATTTAATTCAAAAGGGTATAATAGTAAAAGACATTTTCAATTTTCTTTTTTTAAATTTCCGTTTTTTATACATCTTAAAATTCGAATTTTTTATTTTTTTTATTATTTTTTATTTTTTATGCTAGCATGTTATGGTGCATACATGTTTTTATACATATCATTTCATCCTCCGTCCAAAAATGTATCCCCTTTGACTTTTTTCTGTCTTTCTTTTACACTTTGACCTTATATTTTTGTTTGGTAGATAATACTTGATGCAAATTATATAATGGATTGTGTTTAAAATGTATTTTTCATTAATATATTTTTCATCAACTATTGTATAACAAAACAAAATATTTAAGGTCAAAGTTGAAAAAAAAAGACCGAAAAAGTCAATAGGGGACTATAATTTTGGGACGGAGGTAGTATTTTTTTGAGAAATCAAGGAGCATGCATGTTTTTTTTTTCTTCTCAAATAGGAAAAGGTGCATACATGTTTTTTTTATCCAAATAGTCTAAGTGTATACACGTTTTCAATTAGTAAAAGCGCATATATGTTTTTTTTATCTAACAGTTTTTTTTTATCAACCTACCAATATTTTTACATGGTCATTATTTTTTTTGAAAGTTTGAAACATAAATTAAAGAACATAAATCCTTATAAAAAGAAAAACAAGATTGATATACTTAAATGTTATATTTCACTTGATTACAAGTACAAAAACACATGCAATAATCATATATCTCCAAAAGTCGCAAATTATCTTCATGTATAATCGTGTTCATCCACTTCCCGGTCTTAAATGAAATCATCATCTTCATCAATCAATCTGAAACAAGCATGCAAAAAAATAACTAAACCACAAACAAATAAGAAACGAAACTTAATCACGACAACTAGCATAACGCATATGCACAATCTTGTGTATATTAAACTAATGATGGAAACATGTTTTTAATCTTAAACACAAAACATATATGTTTTATAATCCAAAACACAAAACATATATGTTTTATGCGTAAACATATATGTATCTTTCCAAAACGTATATGTCTTATAATCCAAACACAAAACATATATGTTTTTTTTAGCCAAACCCACAACTATTTTAGTACAACTATTTTAAGGCTTATAAGAAACTGAGTTGGCATCTAGATACAAAAACCATTCGTCTTATTTTTGAATCAGTTGGAACAAATTGTATTGGACTTTGAATGAATTTTTGATACTCACCTACAGTTGAATATTTAAGTACAACTATTTTCTTAAAAAAAGTTAGCTAGTGTATGACAAATGAATTTATGGCAACAACATATTAGGTGCTTCAAGTCCCCAATAAAAACATACTGAAATTACATGGCTATATAGGTATTCTTTTTAACACTATGATTCATGTTACAAAAGAATTAAGGAAAAGGAAGATATGTTTAGAAACAACTTATTGTGAAAATTACTGTAGTACCCATATTAAATATGGTGTATCTACACATACCTACGTTTCTTCTCAATATCAAAAACCCCATCCATGTCGTGTATTTATCATCACTATATACACGACATGTACGTGTATGGCTAGGAATGGTCTTAGCAATTATATTTTTAGCCATTTCGGGTACAAAATCCATGTATACCGACAGGGGTTTTTGCCCATATAGAGGACTAATATACACGACATGGACTTTAGTACACGACATGGGAAAAAGTAAAACTAATGTGTCGGGTATAAGTAAGAAATTCACGACATGGGTACAAGACAAAGCATGTGGGGTATAGTGGACGAAAATACACGACATGGACTTTGTATACACAACATGGATGTTGAGTAAATCTTTATTTTCAAAATTTAAAAACTTATAAAAAATACTCTTTAACTTTTTGATAAATACAACTTTTTTATATAGCAAACTTTATTTGTCAAATATTTAGCAAATATCTAGCAAATTCTTTAATGGAAAAAATATCGTACGAAGAGCTCTGATTACGAACAAAACGGCCCCAATATTGATATGCTTTTAACGCACGTACGATTTTATAAAAAATGTTGAAGTTTGATGTATATTTAAAAAAAAAAGAAAAAACTTTTGAAAGTATTTAGAATCTTGCATTTTGAAAAATAAAAATACTTACAAAAACTTTTGAAAGTATTTAGAATCTCCTGTGATTTAAGAGTATGTTTTAATTTTTTTCTTAATATATATATATATCAAACTTCAACATTTTTTAAAAAATCGTACGTGCGTTAAAAGCATATCAATATTGGGCTCGTTTTGTTCGTAATTCAGATATCTTCGTAACGATATTTTTTTCATTAACGAATTTGCTAGACATTTGCTAAATATTTGACAAATAAAGCCATTTGTTATATAAAAACAGTTGTAAATATCAAAAAGTTAAGGGTAGTTTTGTAAGTATTTTTATTTTTCAAAATGCAAGATTCTAAATACTTTCAAAAGTTTTTTTTAAAAAATATATATCAAACTTCAACATTTTTTATAAAATCGCTACATGCGTTAAAGCAAGATATCAATATTAGACTCGTTTTGTTCGTAATTCAAAGCTCTTCAGTGACGTGGGAATGATATTTTTTCATTAACGAATTTGCTAGACATTTGCTAAATATTTGACAAATAAAGTTTATTATATAAAAAAGTTGTAAATATCAAAAAGTTAAGGGTAGTTTTTGTAAGTATTTTTATTTTTCAAAATGCAAGATTCTAAATACTTTCAAAAGTTTTTAAAAAAAATATATATATATATCAAACTTCAACATTTTTTATAAAATCGACGTAAGTGAAAGATTTCAATATTGCTCGTTGTTCGAATTCAGAGCTCTTCGTCTGAACGATGTTTTTCCATTAACGAATTTGCTAAATATTTGACAAATAAAGTTTGTTATATAAAAAGTTGATTTATCAAAAAGTTAAAGCCAGGTATTTTTGTAAGTTTTAAATTTTGAAAATAAAGATTCCTCCAACAATCCATGTCGTGTATACGAATGTCCATGTCGTGTATTTTTGTCCACTATACCCCACATGTCCTTGTCTTTTACACCATGTCGTATTTTCTTACTATACCCGACATTTAGTTTTACTTTTTCCCATGTCGTGTACTAAAGTCCATGTCGTGTATATTAGTCCTCTATATGGGCATAGGTAGTTGTGAACAACAATAAAAAAAAACCCATGTCGTGTATACATGGGATTTTGTACCTGACATGGCTAAAAATATAATTGCTAAGACCATTCTTAGCCATACACGTCCATATCGTGTATATAGTGATGATAAATACACGACATGGATGGGTAGCTTTGATATTGAGAAGAAACGTGCAGACATACCGTATTTAATATGGGTACTACAGTAATTTTCACCAACTTATTTTGCCTACTGCTAGTGGTTTTCATTTTTTTTATACAAAGGCTATTGATGCTTTTTAACAAAAGACTATTTGAAATCAAGGAGCATGCATGTTTTTTTTTCTTTTCAAATAGGAAAAGATACATACATGTTTTTTTTTCAAATAGTCAAGGTGCATGCATGTTTTCAATTAGTAAAAACGCATATATGTTTTTTTATAGGTATTGTTTTTAACACTGTGATTCATGTTAAAAAAGAATTAAGAAAAAGGTAGATATGTTTAGAAACAACTTATTTTGCCTACTGCTAGTGGTTTTCATTTTCTTTTATACAAAGGCTATTGATGCTTTTTAACAAAAGACTATTTGAAATCAAGGAGCATGCATGTTTTTTTTTTCTTTTCAAATAGGAAAAGATACATACATGTTTTTTTTTCAAATAGTCAAGGTGCATGCATGTTTTCAATTAGTAAAAACGCATATATGTTTTTTTTATAGGTATTGTTTTTAACACTGTGATTCATGTTAAAAAAGAATTAAGAAAAAGGTAGATATGTTTAGAAACAACTTATTTTGCCTACTGCTAGTGGTTTTCATTTTCTTTTATACAAAGGCTATTGGTGCTTTTTTTCATATGAGAATTTGTTTTTGAGCTTTTTTTCCACACCGTCATTTTATTTTATACAAAGGCTACTGTAGCATTTATAAACAATTAATAAGCCACCTTGAGTATTAAGAACCAATAAAACCAAACCAGTATTAACAAAACAAAAAAAAATTGCTTCAAATATAAAATATATGAACTAATAAAAACCAAACCTTTGAATACAACATAAAGTATAATCGTATATAGCCAAGACCAGTAGCAACAAAAAGAATCGGAGTCCATCTATATCTCTTTTTATCAAAGGCATGAATCATTATAAAAATATCAAAGTTATGAATCATTATAAAAATATATGTAACCTAGCATTACATACCCACTAATACTATTAAAATAATAGCTTAAACTTTATCAAGCAATAAACAAAGAGTTTTTTAGATCATGACAAGAAGAAAAACACTAGCAGTAGCCTTTGTGTAAAAAAAAGATATTCAATACCAACAACAAGAAGAAAAACCTTATATTATAAACGAAGATCCGGATCCACCATTACAGGCGGCTTCACCAACTGGAAAGACAAACCGCGCTCCATCAGATCTGCTTGTTGTGGATGATGTGGAACATGGTTGTGGCGATCTGAGATCCGCTGTCGAATTGGCTTTTGGAGAACATCGTCTTTTTTTTAAATGTTTAGTTTGATGTAGATCTGATGGAACTTTTTAGGGTTAAGTGAGAGGGAGAGAGGGTAGATCTGATGGTGTTGATGTATGTCAGTTTTTTGTTGACCGGTTTATTCATTTTAGCATTTTTTTAGCATTTTTTTAGGATGGATATATAATACCTAAATTGCCCTTTCAGCTTTACAAATGATAGCCTAATTTTTCAATGAATTACATAAATGGCACATTTATTTTTGACCATTGATCAATTAATTTAATGGCTAAAAAGTTGTTATAGCATTTAAAGTGAGTTCTGAAAATAAAGTTTCACTATATATATATATATATATATATATATATATATATATATATATATATATATATATATATAAAGGGTATTATCATAGCTTAACCACTTTTAAAATAAAAACAATATGAACTCTTTTGGACCATTGGATCATGAATAATGATATCACAAGATTTAAATGTATGGAATGGCATTTGGGTAAATAAGTTAAACTTCATAGCAAATCTTATAAACGCACGCTCATTTCTTTGCGTCAGTTTCTTTCTTTTGTTTTTTTAACACAAATTTTTTAATGTTTAAATATCTTAAACAAAATGAGGTTTTAACCTTCCAGAATTTTTTGGTAATATTTTTTTAATATGAAATAAGAATTAGTTGTGGTGTTTTTATTTTGTGATACACGCTAATATATTGTTCCCACGAACATGCCTATTGTTTCACTTCCTTTAATTTTTTTAACGTTCCGTACATTCATACACTAGTAAAAAGGTGATACACATCTACTAATATTTAAGAAACCGATACATGCTGATATATTTGTTCCCATGAGCCTGTCTTGAATTTTTTTATGTATATAGTCACACATCAATTTTAGATACACATAAATTTATTTAATACATATAAATATAAATATCTTGATACATATATATTTCCACACAAACTTTTTTAACACATTTGTAATATGACACTAAATTTCTTGATACATTTATAATGATACACGTAGTGACACTAATTTTTTTGATACATTTATAGTGACTCATTAAAATTTTAGTATACTTTTAGTGACACACTATAAATTTTTAGTACATTTGTAATGACACATTACATTATCACGTAAATTTCCTTGACGCATATGTAGTGACACACAATTTTTTTAATATGTTTGTAATGACACATTAATTATTATAACATATTTTTAGTGACAAATTAAGTCTTTTTGACACATCTAGTTTCATAATTAAATGACATATTTTTTGTTTTGACAAATGCTAATTGGTAAATCAGGTTTGGTTATGGCATTTGTTTGTTTGCTTCGTCATCTTCATAAGAAGGCTTCGTCTTCTTCGTCATCATCGGTAAACGAAGGCCTAATGTCGTTGTCTTCTTAGCCCGAATCTGAATAGGAAACTTAGTAGCACAATAATCAAAATCTACATGTTTCAAAATAGACCTCACGAGCCCAATTTCGTTAGTTTCACTATAAGAGACACAACCAACCTAAATTCAAACAAAACCTTGTGCTCTTTAACACAAATTTATCACACTTATTAGTACTCTAACTAAACAGAAAAACAAATATTAAAACACCAACACAAATTAAATTTATCACACTTATGTGAAATAAGATCATTCGAAATTATTATGTATGGTTTTCTATATTCAAACATTAGAAAAAAAAAATCCAAAAACTCGATCTGAAAACTGTTTGGATCTCGAAGCCTCGTCGGATTTTAACGACGTTTAAGGTGGTTTATTACCCAGATTATGCGGTTTCAGTTTCCAGGTGTAGGACTTCCGATGATGATTTGAACTAACTCCGGTAGCGGTGCAGCCATGGAGACGGTCATTAGGCAGTGGTGGTTATGAAGGTCGGAATCTCAAGCGATGATTGAGTTGCCGGAAATTATCTTGGATTTTGTTGTTGAATACGCATGGTCGAATCTTGTTGTTTCTTGTTAGATTTCATACATGGATTTGAAGGAAAAAGAAACGAAGCAATGTTTAATTTTATGGAAAGAGAGAGGCGTGAGATGTGCAACCAGATTTTTAGGAGATGAGACACTACTAAATTACCATAAACACCCTTAGTATTTTATGTATAGTTTTATATTTTCTTTTAAATGAAAGCAATACTTGTCAAAATCTTGTTGGTTCTTATTGTTTTTATGTTAAGCTTGGTCACCACATGAACGCAAATATATATATATATATATATATATATATATATATATATATATATATATATATATATATATATATATATAGGGATCGAGTGAGAAGTAACTTAAAATAAGAAGTGGTGAGAAGTGACCAAAATCACGCATTTGAGATGCAACGACTTGCATTTGATGCATTTCTATTCATATAGATGCAACATCTTGAGTTTCGGAAGTTAATTTGATGTATAGATGGTGCAAATTGATTTTCATGATTTCGCACGCAGTAGGAACAAAAACAAGAGAAATCATGAAATGCATCTAATATATGTATATGCATCTGATTAAAAGCTAGAAAACACACTATGCTGCGTTATAATGCATATAAGATTATAGGGATGCATCTAATTTAGGTCGGTGCATCTCGAATTTGCTGTTATAGTTCTTCTTATTCATTCTTATTTTAAGTAATCTTCTTATTTGATCCTAACTATATATATATATATATATATATATATATATATATATATATATATATATATATATATATATATATATATATATATATATATATATATATATATATATATATATATATATCCTGGAAAACCTGGACGTCCATTGAGGATTGTCACTCGTGTATTATTTTTACAAACAATAGATATGTGAAATACATTTATAAATATTAGTGTTTGCTATAGGTGTAATATAATAAGTTAACGAAAGAACAAAGTATCAAAGCATAGCTAGCCCGATGGGCGTGCGAGCCTTATGAATAACGTTGAAAAACTTGAGTTACCAAAAATATGTTATAAACATACCAAACTATTTATTGATTGCATTAAGAATGAATCATCAAATTCTTAAGAGATTTTGGAAAAATAAATTTCAATTATAAACTCATAATTGGTACGCTTGGTCATTAAAGAAAAAATACATCACTTATCTTGAAGCAAACACTAAAAGTTTAGTTAACTTAATGATACACAGAATAACTAAGTCGTGGCTGGTTCCACTATGGTGCTCAAACACCCTCCTTGGGATTTCACCTTCAATAATTCTCATTGAATCCGACAACATATACATCAAACACCTTGAATATTTCATTAGATTAAGACTAAAGATGCCATTTTAACAAATCCAAACCTTACTTGTCCTATAATTTTATTTTTGTTAAGTATAAACAAAATATTACTCCGTAATAGGTCTTGGATGGTTGCAAAACAATTGATACAGCTTGGAGGGCATTTTTTTGTCTCGGTTTCGTTACATACTTGACAACAACAAATCTTTTATGCTTCCCAAACCTTGTCAAATCCTCCAATTAGTTAACCCACTTATTGGAAAACGCAGAAAAGATTATTCATTTTCATTCCTTTCATGATTCATTCAAGTATACCAAGAAAAAAAACCTACTAAACTTGTATATAAACATATATAGTCAAGTAAAAAAAACATTTCCATATTCTCTACAATCAACCCACGAATATGATCATCTTACTTCATAAGTTAAACCATCCTTGTAACAAAATTGCTTATAATGAGACTTAAAACATTAATTATTCGTAAAAATTTCGTATAAAGAAAAGAGACTGCCCAGCCTACCCAACCCATTACCCTATCAAAATAGAGCAGTACCGTTGAATAATATTAGCTCATTAGCTAAATAGCAAATGCAATAAAATGTCATTTTTCATTCCTCTCATAACATAAAAGTAAAAAAAAAAGGGTACATACCAAATAAAAAACGTAAAATGACTGAAACCAATAGTACCACGTCCACTTTAATTGTGGAGAGATCATAGAAGAAGACTCCAAGAAGTTCTCATTGACAACTTCTAGACCCTACTGTTCTGTCACAGAAAACTGCGGAATGTAAATTCCAATGTTTAGAGAAGCAGCGATGTAAAAAACATAAAAAGGTCTAATTTTTAGTTATCGCTCAAAAAAAATTTTCCATCTTAGAGAGACTACTGTTGGGTGACTCAATTCTGCTACAATTTGGCTTGTTGGATCTCTAATTATAAAAAGTCTATTGAGATATTGTACTTGAAGCTAACTTTTTTTAACCGTTTGTCCTTTAAGATATAAAACAAAGCCAAACTAACCCTTTCATTAGCAATGGTTAAAGGTGTCAAAATATGATATTTCGTAACAAATTTACTTGTTTGGAGGGTTTACCTCAAGTGATATAAACCTTCAGTCTCTGCGTGTTATGTGAATACAGGTATTTTCTAATGCGCCATCAGGTGCAGATGCATCTGAATTTGGCCGCTGACTTTGGCTGTGAAAGATCCTGCAATGGAACACCATTAAATTGACACAATATAACATATCAAATGAGTGGTTGGTACATATATCAGGTCTGAGTATGAGATATTGAATCTACCCATATTAATCTAAGACCAACATAATAGTAGTCCTAACTTACTAATTGATGACCATTATAAGGCATGATTCAACCTATGTTTAACTTACAAGTGCTTATAAATTCTGGTTGATATACCTCCGCTGCTCATAACACATGTTATAACATGTGTTTTCCCGGATTCAGGACCAAATCTTGCCAACCCAAAATCTCCATTTTTTGTATTAAATCATGGAATAAGGAAGAGTTAAACCATGGACCAAGTCTTGCCAACCCAGCATGCATTCACCACTAAATCCATATACTGACAAAATTCAAGAAAATGAGGAGAGATTATTACCACAAGCTTTTTCCTGATATTCGTTCAAAATATGCGATGTGCCCGCCATGTTAGTTGAGGTACAATATTGGAAATTAAAGTCATAAGAATACATGACTGAAGATTTTACAAGTTTTTGTAATTTTTTCAAGAATATATAGAAGTCGAAATAAGTTTGTTTATGGAAAAATATAACCCATTTCGGTCCATTTTACCCGTCCTAAAAATGACCCATTTCACCCCATTACATGACTCGCCTATATACCCACATCTACCTTTCATCTTGACATGATGTGCTCATAATGCAACTCTCTTTCTAATTTGCTTTCATTTGATTGGTATTCATATTTAAATCTTAATAATGCTGAGGTTTTCAATTATTCAGAAAATGTATCTTTGTACCGTATTTCGTCCCAAGGAATGGATTCATTAGTGCAGAGTGGATCATCTATGGCATTGAGACAGAAAAGTGGGACCGAGACATTGGTGACCAGCGGGCATTGTTAGCCCATCTATGAAATGCATCAATTGTCTAGAAGAATGACATGCCATCATTAGTAAATGAGTGTAAGAAAGGTTGATACAGAACTGAGAAATGATATTGAGATAAAGAAAAGTAGGCGTATTACCTTGACCCGTTTAGATATTATCACATCTTTTTTAACAAATTCACACCCTGTAGAGCTGAAAAGAACATAAGACATGTGTGACATACTAAATTAACGAAAAAATTGTAAGTAAACTATAACTTTTAAAAAATTACCTGGCAGTAAATATGGTTGTCGCGGCTGACCCAGGACTTATATCTGGTTCACAAACTACTGAAGTTATAATGTCACCCTCTGATGAGTGCTTATTCACTCATCATTTTTACCCATCTAAGACCACAAAAACGTCTAAAAACACGGAAATATAACCAATTATGCTGCAGATATTCTTGGAATATGTTTTTTATGTGTTTCAGGTACAAAGGATCGAAAATAGGGCAAAAACGGACATAAATGAGCTCGGAATGGAAAAAGTGCTTTGCAGACGGAGCCGAAAGTGGATATTTTTACATTCTTGGATCCCGGGACACATTTTTGGAGTGAGAGTGGGAAAACAAACCCGAAACCAAACCCTAACCCAAAATTACTTTTTACCCTTAAACCCAACCCAAATACCAATTCACCCGCCTTTCATTTAAAACAATTATTTTTAACCATTTTTATTTACAACAATTATTTTTATTAAAACCAATTTTCATTAAAAAAATATTTTTCTTTTTAAAAATATATATATATATATATATATATATATATATATATATATATATATATATATATATATATATATATATATACAAATTTTACTTTTAACAAAATACATAATATTGAAACAAACTTAAACACTACCCTTTCTTTTACCATTAACCCTACCTTATTACCCCTTTCAAAACAAACCTTTTAACCCAATTCCTCTTTCACCCGTTTTCTGTTTTTACCCAAAAGCTCAAACCCAGTACCAAATAAACCTCCAACCCACCCTTTTGGCGCCAAAGCAAAAAGCAAACACCTCCCTGTCACTCTCACATAACCAGACAACCTTAACCCCACACCATCACATGGGTCTTCAGTGCCAAGCTGGCAATCCTCAAACACACCTTTGAAGCTCTTCATAAAATGGACGACTCAGATGCTACCCTTGGTCCCCAAGCTCAATTGTGTTGCTGAGATGAAGCAAGAGAAAGCACAAGGATCCGTAGTCTCACTGTCTCAGTAAAGAAACACAACTCAAGATTGAAGACCCTAGCACTAGTAGTATATATAGGCAGTTAGAGAATTGTAAAAAATGGTCTATAATTTCTTATTCTAGTTCCATTTTTAATTTCATTGTCATTTAAATTTACATGTAATTTTTAATTTCAAGTTAATGCAAATTCAGTTTTTAAATTCCATTTAAATTTATGCAGTCTAAATTTTTTGTTCATGTTCTTAAATCTGCCATCTTTTAATTTTGAGTACCTTGTTGGTTTATAAGTTTTTATAAGCTTTTATAAGCTTAGCTGAGATGTGTGTAAAGGCTCAAAGTTAGTTGTTTTAAGTCCCAAGCTTTAACAGTTTCTTTTAGTCACTTTCAGTTTTTTAAAGAGTGTTTGGATTTGCTGAAAAATTGGGTCAAAAACCATTTTTGACCCATGTTGGGTCTTCATATTAGTTTTAGTAAGTGTTACCTTGGTCAATTTTAAGCATTCTCAATTATTTTTAAGTAGCAAATAAGCAAGTAGAGTAGTTTTCCAATATTCCAAATCTGTCTCACAGTCCCTTTTTAGCTTAGATTTTAGGCTAGATAAAGTTAGAATTAGAATTTAATTTTTGTTGCACAAGTAGTTAGATGTATGAACTCAATATTTTTTAACTTAACTTGCACTTTTGAGCTTATTTGATAGCCTTTTAATGCCCTCAAAACTGCCCCCATATGCCTTTTTGTGTTCGGTCATAACAATCCAAGTGCCCAATTAGCTTATGGTTTTGATTTTTAATTTCTTCATTTTAAGCCATTAGATCCTGAAATTTGGCATACTTAGTATTTAGTTGGTAATCTAGTTAGTGCTCATTTTTTGATTTTTATAATAGCTTTTAGGTTGCTTTTACTAGCTTAAACTTACCCTCTTTTTTCTCTGTTTGGGTACCAAAGAGTCAAGATTATTTGGTTTTTGCACTAGCCTATAGCTCATAAGTTTAGCTTTATTATGTATAATTTAGTTCAATTAGGATAGCTTAAGTAGTCCATAGCTTAATTAGTCCATAAAATTAGCTTATGCAAGCTTGTGTGCTCAAATTTGTTTAGTCAAAAAACTTTTAAGCTCCTTGTGAGCTGCTGCTGTTATTAAGCTGTTTACAGCTTTTTCCAAGTTCAACTTTCTGTCAAAAATGCTTATTTAATCTATTAGTTAGTTTCCAAAAAGAAAAAAATAATAAGTGAAAAAGGGAGGAGGTGGGAATTGAACCCCCGACCTCCTGCCCAGTAACAGAACCCCACACGCTCATCAGCTTACCATATGCACTAGTGTCTTTTATTGTTAGTAATTTACCTTGTTTTTTTTACTTAACCCGTTTTTCAACCTCTAGTCTATATTGCTTATTTAATTTTTAACAGCTTATTCATATAAGCTGTTGACCTCAGCTCATTTTTCCTAAGCCTATCATAGTATCTAGTATTTTTACAAAAAGTTTCAGAATTTTCCAAAACGTTTTAGTATTTTTTATAATTTAATTAGTTAAATTCCGTTTTCAATTCATAATAAATAATTTAAAAGTCGAAAAAAATACCCGGATTTTTTCTAAAATTATTTTTGGTATTTTAGAACGTAGGAAAATTAGTTTCGCATCCGTAGGCCTTAAATTGCATTATTTTCACTTTTGGAGCTCCTGATTAGCCCGCTGCTTTTTGCATTGTAGCTCCCTAGGACTTAATTTAGCTTAGTTTTATTGTTCCGTATGCTTAGTAGTAGTTAGTTTGTCATTTATTAGGTTTCCTTTGCCTTAATTACTTTCCGTTAATTAATTCGTGAGAAAACGAATTAAAAACAATCAAAATCTCGAACAATTCAAGCATTTTAATAACAAACCAAAACGACATCCTCAATTCACACCTCGTTAGGGACACGACCTGTAATCACTTGCCCGTTATCACTTATATCACATTCGTGAGTTTTGGCACGTTAACCCTTTTCCTAAAAGGTTGATTTGTCGATTCTCGCGTGGTATCGATATTTGGTATATTTACTACTACATCAATTTGGCGCCGCCTACCGGGGTGTGTTTTGCGACAATATCGGCATTACGGTTTGACGATTAGTGACTGAAGAACCTTCCTCGTGAAGTTATTATTCGCTCCAAAACCCCTAAAACACAAAAATATTTTCCTTTTCTTTTGTATATATATAAAAGTTAAAAACCCAAAAATATTTTGTTTTCATTGTTTAATAAAAGATAAAAGACATCAATCAATATAACACTTCTCGACTTGAGTGTTATCATAATAAGTTCTCAAACAAAAGATTCAAAACTTGCCTTTGTGTCACTTGCGTGAATACGCTTGTGATTATTGGTTTAAGTTCCTTGTATTTTTGCGTCGGTATCATTTTGATTGATTGGTTTTGTGCATGTGCACTCGCTTTTCATTACAAAACCCCAAAAATATTCTTCTTTGCTCCTCTTATCCATTTAATTCTATTTCTCTTACCCTCTTTTTTAATTCTACTCTTCGTTATCCTCTTAAATGTTTAATTCTTATCTCTTGATCCTCTAAATTGTTTAATTCTCCACTATGCTCGATTTTTCACCATTTGATCCCCATGATCCTCGGACCATGGAGGATTTCTATCGTCCATCACTTATCGGTCGAGGAGGACCGATCGCTTCCGAGCATATATCCTTCCGGGAGCCAATTTTAGATTGAAAAATCATATGGTTCGTCTTCTTCGCCAACATTGCCAATTCCATGGATTTCACGACGAAGATGCTAATGAACACTTGAACAAGTTCTTGTCTATTACTCAATCCATGAAACAAAAAGGCGTTTCTCAAGATAATATCCGATTGAATCTCTTTCCATTCTCTTTAACCTACGAAGCCGAATCTTGGTTTTATACCCTTGAAAAACATTCAATTCATACTTGGGAAGAGATGTTTCACAAAGTTTCTTTCTCAAAATACTTTCCATATTCAAAACGATACAAATGAGGAAAGAAATTCTTAATTTCCAGCAATTAACCAAGGAATCCGTATTTGAAGCTTGGGAAAGATTCAAAACATTATTGCGAAATGTCCCCATCACCGAATTTTGCTTCTTGATCAAATCCTAACCTTTTATCATGGTATCACTATGATTAATCGAGACAAAATCATGTTGGCAGCTGGTGGAAATATCATGCGGAAGACTCCTCAAGAAGCTTACGATTTGATCGAGAATTTGACACAACATCATTTTCAAGGGGATGCTGACGCTCTTCACTTACGATTGTACACTATGTTGAGTGATCATTATTCAGCAAATTTCCGCTATGAGTACTCAAATTGACGTCTTTGGCAAGCAAGAAAGATATATCAGTCACCATTATCAACAAAGACCGAGTCATCCACCTACTTTTTACTATTCAGATTATGACGAGAGTGATGTTGATGAACCGTTTGAAGAAGAGAACTTAAAGATCGATGACGATTCTTCGAGTGGCAATCCCACTCCCATCTCCGACCCTATCATTTCCGACTCTTCCCCTTCACTCACGCCGGCTGAGAGAAGTGACGTCGTTTCGAAAGAGGTCGATGTTTTTCCAATTTCGCTGAAAATTGTTGAAACCGATTGCGATCCGTGGGTAGATGTTCCATTATTAGAAAAGATGTTATATGATGAACCGTCGCCTTTTCTTCCCCCGAAGGAAGATAAAATTGGAGAAATTATTGAACTTAAGCCGTCAGATCCTCTGGAGTTCGAGCTCAAGGATTATGTTCCCGAATTTGAGAGTTTTATCTTTGATACGGTAAGAGAGTCGCGGCTATCCCAATTCTCATCCCGATCTTTCTTTAACGACTTATGAGTCGCTTTTTCTTGATATCGATCATACGGAAGAGAAGAGTCGTGGCAGCACCACTTCTCATGCTTATTTCTCTCTTCCCGAGTATGATTCGTTTCGTTTTGAGGAGTTCTCCGATGAACTATCTCATATCATTTCTCCTCCAGAGTATGATCATTTCTGTTTCGATTTTGAGAAATATTTTAGTTTGGTGGAAGAGCAACTCTCTCAAAAGAGTTCCGTTATTGATGACATCACCCCGTCTCTTCCTCCCAAAGTTTTTGTTGAAAATAACCCTATGAGCTTAATTGATCAAATTCAAATTAAGGATAATATGAAATTTGCTTTTGAGGATGAAGAATTGATTCTAATTGTTATCAAAATCTTTATTCCATTTCTCTCATATAATGTGATTTCTCCTCTTCTTCACTCTTATTGGAGTGAGGATACCATCTTTGACCCCGGTATCACCGCTTTTCCTTTTTAAGGACCGTGGGTATCACGTCGGAGTGGAACTTTCTTATGTTTAAATGTTTATCCAAACCTCTTGAACGAAAGTACGATGGAGATTATCTTTTCCAGTTGCTTCCCCAAGGACAAATGAATTCGGGGTCAAGTCAAGCTAGTGACTCGGTTAACAAAAACAGTAGCATTTCATGGGTATCCACCCATGTTTCTATCTTCTTTCTCTTTTCTAACACTAAGTGTGGGGGAATTCCAACGTTGTTTGCTTGTTGTGTGTTTGCTCGCAGATTCCCGATCGTGATGATGATGCTACCTGCTTTTCAATCCACCGCGCCTCCGATCTTTTGCTAACGATTATCTAGGGATATCTTTATAAATCCTTTTGTGAAAAAAAGATTTCGCTTCCACACTTGGCTAGTAGTATTACCTTTTCCGCTCTATATTTTCGGCTACGGTCGGTACTTTGAATATTGAGGGCAATATTCAATTCTAAGTGCTGGGAATTCTAAACAAATTTTGATCACATATGTACCTTCTAGTACCCTAGCACCCCCGTTTTGACCAAAATTTTAAAATTTTTATCGCTTTAAGTCAAGTATTTACATTTACAAGAAGTGCTTTGCACAAAATAATTCATTGATACTTCGTATTAGTGATAGTTTAGTCTTGATTCGCTAGAACAAGGAATCCCACTCGCTAGAGTGTTGATCTAGCTCCGCTTCTCTTAACATTAGGCTAAGGCGGTTTTACGCTAAGCAGTGTAAAATGAAAATGCTAAGCTTGAGTAGTTGGTTCTCTTTAGAGCTTATACAAGTAATCTATGGCTTTTTCTCCTAGAAGCTAACTAATCGGACTAAAATACGGTTTCGTTGTCAAACTTTTAAACATTCAAATCGTCTTGTTACAATAAAAAGTTTTTAAGCAAAATTGATTTAGAGTCCGAAGTTTAACTTTTTATTTAAATTCGAGAAAGCATACTTTCTTAAATCAATAATGTTGCAAAATGAAAGTATCGTAAAAGTGCTTGATTGATGCAAAAGTTGCAAGTTTAAAGTTCGAAGTCAAAAATGAAAAAAAAAAAAAAAAAAAAAAAAAAAAAAAAGTGAAAAAGTTGAAAATTGAAAAATGAAAAAAATATGAGTTGCGTGAATAAATGTAATATGTTGCTGATGAATAAATGTGCGAAACTTGCTTTTTCTTACATTTAAATCGGAAGTTGAACTCGTATTCGTCAAAGTTGTCTAAAAGTTTGACGGTAATTTGGAAATCCTTGATTTCAAATATCCCGAAAGCTCCGATACTATTCTCGAGGGTGAAAACCTAGCCTCCTTAAAAGGACAAGCTGAGAAGAAAGTCGCTATATGGAGTGATCTCACCTTTGAGTCTTGAATTTCTAAATCATTGTCGGTTGTAATCCATTTAGGTTTAGTTTTAACTTAACGGTAGCTTCGTAAATCTTTGGAATCAATTCCCGCTAATTCCTACTATTCTCTGGAGGTGTCAAAAGCCCGCCACTTAAAACTTATGTTTTGGGATGTGCCGAGAAGAAAGCCGCTTCATGGAAGAGGCTCTTTCGATCCTAGACTTTCATCAAAGCCGATGGGTTAGTACTTTAGTTAAGTGGATAAAAACCATAACAAATGCCGATTTTAATGATCAAACTTTTGAAAATGAGCACAATCAATTAAATTGTATAAATTGCGGGAGTAAAAAGTTAAGTCTCGACTTACATAGATTATTGATATAAGTAGTGTTAGCATTTTACAAAAACGATTGCACAATAAGTTTAAGCTTGGTTTGAGAGTATCAAAAAGAGGATGACGATTACAATTCCCCGGAGACACCCATTTTGCGTGAATCCCGTTCTATGATGCCATGTTTTGATAATCAAGCACGTCATTTATTTACGTTCAAGTTTAAATTCCTAGTATTGAATAAAAAGTCGTAACGGGGTATTCTTGGTATTTTTGATCCTTTCATTACTTCATATGATCGGATTGCTAGGGACTAGCAATTGATAGTGTGGGGGATTTGATGAGTGCTTATTCACTCATCATTTTTACCCATCTAAGACCACAAAACGTCTAAAAACACCTGAAATATAACCAATTATGCTTGCATATTCTTGGAATATGTTTTTTATGTGTTTCAGGTACAAAGGATCGAAAATAGGGCAAAAACGGACATAAATGAGCTCGGAATGGAAAAAGTGCTTTGCAGACGGAGCCGAAAGTGGATATTTTTACATTCTTGGATCCCGGGACACATTTTTGGAGTGAGAGTGGGAAACAAACCCAAACCAAACCCTAACCCAAAATTACTTTTTACCCTTAAACCTGAACCCAAATTACCAATTCACCTGTCTTTCATTTAAAACAATTATTTTTAACCATTTTTATTTACAACAATTATTTTTATTAAAACCAATTTTCATTAAAAATATTTTTCTCTTTTAAAAAAAAATATATATATATATATATATATATATATATATATATATATATATATATATATATATATATATATATATATATATATATATATATATATATATATATATAT
Organism: Chrysanthemum makinoi; assembly: GCA_910596185.1. Taxonomy (NCBI): domain Eukaryota; kingdom Viridiplantae; phylum Streptophyta; class Magnoliopsida; order Asterales; family Asteraceae; genus Chrysanthemum; species Chrysanthemum makinoi. The sequence goes on from OU343225.1 coordinate 87,344,896, forward strand.
ATATATATATATATATATATATATATATATATATATATATATACAACTTTTACTTTTAACAAAATACATAATATTGAAACAAACTTAAACACTACCCTTTCTTTTACCATTAACCCTACCTTATTACCCCTTTCAAAACAAACCTTTTAACCCAATTCCTCTTTCACCCGTTTTCTGTTTTTACCCAAAAGCTCAAACCCAGTACCAAATAAACCTCCAACCCACCCTTTTGGCGCCAAAGCAAAAAGCAAACACCTCCCTGTCACTCTCACATAACCAGACAACCTTAACCCCACACCATCACATGGGTCTTCAAGGTCAAGTCCAGCTAATCCTCAAACACACCTTTAGCTTCTTCATAAAATGGACGACTCAGATGCTACCCTTGGTCCCCAAGCTCAATTGTGTGGCTGAGATGAAGCAAGAGAAAGCACAAGGATCCTTAGTCTCACTGTCTCAGTAAAGAAACACAACTCAAGATTGAAGACCCTAGCACTAGTAGTATATATAGGCAGTTAGAGAATTGTAAAAAATGGTCTATAATTTCTTATTCTAGTTCCATTTTTAATTTCATTGTCATTTAAATTTACATGTAATTTTTAATTTCAAGTTAATGCAAATTCAGTTTTTAAATTCCATTTAAATTTATGCAGTCTAAATTTTTTGTTCATGTTCTTAAATCTGCCATCTTTTAATTTTGAGTACCTTGTTGGTTTACTGTTTTTATAAGCTTTTATAAGCTTAGCTGAGATGTGTGTAAAGGCTCAAAGTTAGTTGTTTTAAGTCCCAAGCTTTAACAGTTTCTTTTAGTCACTTTCAGTTTTTTAAAGAGTGTTTGGATTTGCTGAAAATTGGTCAAAACCATTTTGACCCATGTTGGGTCTTCATATTAGTTTTAGTAAGTGTTACCTTGGTCAATTTTAAGCATTCTCAATTATTTTTAAGTAGCAAATAAGCAAGTAGAGTAGTTTTCCAATATTCCAAATCTGTCTCACAGTCCCTTTTTAGCTTAGATTTTAGGCTAGATAAAGTTAGAATTAGAATTTAATTTTTGTTGCACAAGTAGTTAGATGTATGAACTCAATATTTTTTAACTTAACTTGCACTTTTGAGCTTATTTGATAGCCTTTAATGCCCTCAAACCTGCCCCCATATGCCTTTTTGTGTTCGGTCATAACAATCTGTCAGTTCCAATTAGCTTATGGTTTTGATTTTTAATTTCTTCATTTTAAGCCATTAGATCCTGAAATTTGGCATACTTAGTATTTAGTTGGTAATCTAGTTAGTGCTCATTTTTTGATTTTTATAATAGCTTTTAGGTTGCTTTTACTAGCTTAAACTTACCCCTTTTTTTCTGCTTTGGTACCAGAGCTCAAGAGTTTATTTGGTTTTGCACTAGCCTATAGCTCATAAGTTTAGCTTTATTATGTATAATTTAGTTCAATTAGGATAGCTTAAGTAGTCCATAGCTTAATTAGTCCATAAAATTAGCTTATGCAAGCTTGTGTGCTCAAATTTGTTCAGTCAAAAAACTTTTAAGCTCCTTGTGAGTCTGCCACAAGCTGTTTACAGCTTTTTTCCAAGTTCAACTTTCTTCACAAAATGCTTATTTAGTCTATTAGTTAGTTTCCAAAAAGAAAAAATAATAGTGAAAAGGGAGGAGGTGGGAATTGAACCCCCGACCTCCTGCCCAGTAACAGAACCCCACACGCTCATCAGCTTACCATATGCACTAGTGTCTTTTATTGTTAGTAATTTACCTTGTTTTTTTACTTAACCCGTTTTTCAACCTCTAGTCTATATTGCTTATTTAATTTTTAACAAATTTTATTCATATAAGTTGACCTCACCATTTTTCCTAAGCCTATCATAGTATCTAGTATTTTTACAAAAAGTTTCAGAATTTTCCAAAACGTTTTAGTATTTTTTATAATTTAATTAGTTAAATTCCGTTTTCAATTCATAATAAATAATTTAAAAGTCGAAAAATACCCGGCTTTTTTCTAAAATTATTTTTGGTAGTTTAGAACGTAGGAAAATTAGTTTCGTATCCCAGGCCTTAAATTGCATTATTTTCACTTTTGAGCTCGGATTAGCCCTGCTTCGCTTTTTGCATTGTAGCACCCTAGGACTTAATTTAGCTTAGTTTTATTGTTCCATATGCTTAGTAGTAGTTAGTTTGTCATTTATTAGGTTTCCCTTGCCTTAATTACTTTCCCGTTAATTAATTCGTAGAAAACGTAATTAAAAATAATCAAAATCTCGAACAATTCAAGCATTTTAATAACAAACCAAAACGACATCCTCAATTCACACCTCGTTGGGACACGACCCGGGTAATCACTTGCCCGGTATCACTTATATCACATTCGTGAGTTTTGGCACGTTAACCCTTTTCCTAAAAGGTTGATTTGTCGATTCTCGCGTGTATCGTATATTTGGTATATTTACTACTACATCACCCTCCCATTCTGCATCTTGACCAAATGTACCCAAAATGTCATTAATATCATTGCTGTCAATGACAGTTGAACTCGTGAGGCAACTCTCATGTCATAATGTGCTACTCCAATGCCGCATAATATTATCTTATAAGTTCAAAGTTATACACTGATTAGATTCAAACCAATCTTATGACCAAAATCTGTAATATGAACATTTGGATATATATTTCCATTCGCGTCTCTGATTTGGGCTATAAAGGCACGTAGACCTTGATTAACACCACCAATTTCCAGCTGTGAGAAGACGACACGTGTGTAGCATCCTGAAACAAAAAAACATGATCGATAATTATGATTATGAATATGCTAAACTAAGCGAGCCAATAGAAGTTGAATTAAAGGATCTCTTACATTAGCAGCACCTCCATTCCAATACTTCTAAGCTAATTCACAAGGAGTACCTATGATGAATTCCTGGATGCTTACTAATTATTTCACCCCAAAATTATAAAATAATAGGATGCAGATATTTACACTCCAGAATTCCTTTTAATATAACTACACTTGTAGCCCTAATTATTAGTGGGGATATTCTTGCCAACAAATTTAGTGGGAGTAATTCTGATGAGGTTTCCAGGCTTACCAGGAACAACCCCATTGATCATAACAATTCTTAGGTCACTGTCAATTTTGACAATTCTAAGTTTTTTGATCTTTGTCTTTGTGCCTCCCATACGGCCAGGAATTTCCTTTCTGGGGTAGACACGACCAGGTGTTGTTCCTGATCCGATTGAACCAACAGCTCGATGACTCTTTGACCCGTGAGTCATTTGATCTCTTTTGAAGTTTTGTCACTTAATACCACATATTTTCAACATAGGTCAAATGAATAAAAAGGACACAAATTAATGAAGTTGAGTAGCAAGTAATTATCTTTCGCCTTATTAAGACTGCAACTTCCTAATCTATACTTAGATGTGTACTTTCAAGAAGTGCATATTCAGATTCTTAAAGCAAAACTTTCTTTTGAAGCTCAACTTACACACCCAGTTAGTAACATGTTTTGAGTCCACGAGCACATATGTAAAAAGAGCTGGCAATATTAACCTATTTAGACGACACTGAGTTGCAAAATTTAGTCTAATTTATAAAGAAAAAACGTTGAACCTTTTGAAGCGTATCTCTGTGCCCATTCAACAAGTTGAAACTTATTCATCATATTAAGAAGGCGTACTTGTACAGAAAAGGTCTTCAGAGGATCCCCAGCTTTTTTAGATCTACCCCTAGATCCCCTATTGTTGTTGTTCTTAACTCTTCCCATAGCAAATTTAGTGAGTTTAACAAACTTGATAGCTTGTCGAAGTCATTAGGTCTAGAAGGTACTCAGGCGCTTCGCATAGATGAGTGGCAGGAGATTTCTTGCTTAGAAGCTTGCCGTGCTTCAGAAGATCTTCATGATAATGCACTAATGAAATATATATACGCTCTAGGGAGTTTTTGTGATAAGTATACTTCAAAAACAATTTTTGCCTTACCTAAATCTCGTGGATTTTCTTGAAAATGAGCTTTTAACCTGAAGAAATAAGATAACACTTTATACCATATAAAGCGCATGTGTAATATAATGTATAATGAAGAAGAAATACTTAAGATGCTAACTTTTCCGAATTGAGAATTTCATTGCGTAGATCCTGCACTCGCGCTTCTTTGACAACAATTTTTGTCACACTCCGTGCAACATCCTGTAAAGATCGACTCTTGTTATACATATACATGTGCTTTATAAAATAACAATCCAATCAATTAACTAATCACCTCAGCCCTGTATTGTAAATACTCTACATCGCGCTTCTCCAGAACTGGAAATGGAGTAATATGTTTAACATCATTATCTTCTGTTTCTCCTGAATACACTTTAATTTCGTCAAATATCTCACTAAAGGATACTAAGAACATGAAACTATCAATTATGTGATTAAAGATTATAATGCGACTTACATATTTGGGGTAAGTCCATTTCGAGGCCGACAAGTTCGAGAAGCTTGAAACCATCCATGTCTGGCATATGCAAATCACAATGCCCTGTTAACTAACGCTGCGTTCCCGAGTTTTATTTTTGAAAGAAGAGAAAAGAAGTGTGAAGAAAACAAAATAAATTCGTGTTCCTAAGTTTTTTCTGGAGAGAAGTGAAGAGTAAATTTGGCTAAACTTCTCTCCAAAACTTTCTTCCCAAAAGTGGGATGATTTGGAGAGAAGTTATATTTGGAAGCTTTTAATAAATATAATTACTAAAATAACCTATCATAAAACATGACATTTAAATATAACAAAGGGTATAATTGTAAAATCAATCATTTATCTTTTCCTTTCTCTCCTAACTCGGGAACATGATATAAAAATTTAATTTCATAAATCCCCTCTTCTTTTCTGCCTATTTTCAACTCTTCTCTTCTCTTCTTTCACTACTATACTTGGGAACAGAGTGTAAAGGAGATACCATACTTGTTTTCTTAGGGGATTCCACTTTTGTGTTTAACGGGGTCAAGACTTGATCCGAAACTATAGCTAATAAAATGAAAGAAAGAGGAATGACCTGTTGTAAATGTTTTCTAGAGCTTCCCATTTATACCCAATTTTAAGAATGCGAATCGGGCCTTTGTTCCCTTTTTTGTATTAGTGAGTCTTCCTGAACAAAACACATCCAAATGCATAAGGACTCCAAATACCCCTAAAGCTAATTAGCGACACCGGCCCTAGAGGCGTATCATTCCTTGGGTATGTCGTGGTCCATAGAATCTGGCTTGTGTTTGCATCCAACGCCACCCATCCACCTGCGGTCGTGATTTGGTTAGATGGTGCAAGTTTGAATGGCAACTGCTCACCATTGGCTATGTTAGTGTATATTCTCTTTTCGTATGTAGTTGCACCCCATATCCCTCCTCCATCATCGCTTCCCGGTCCTGCAAGCTACAAAAAATCAAATGCAAAAGCGTTTATCAGTGTCACAAAAAAAATATGTTGTTGGTTGAAGAAGTTTTTTTTACTGACATGATACTTTTTCGCTAAATAAGTTGGGGTATAAGAGTATTTACTTTGAACCAAACAATATCGCCATTGTTGCGATCCGAGCCCAAACGAAGCCACTATTTTGTACAACTATAACAATATCAAGCTGTGATCTGTTTGACGTAATCGTGAGCAACATTGGCTCTTCACCAAAGTCAGCGTCAATGTTCGGTCCAGGTGGACAATCAGGATTATTAGGAACCAAACATGCTGCATTCCTGTAGAACACGAATGAAACAGTTACCACATACATACTCGAAGATACCTATTTAGTTACCTACAATGCATTAATATCTTGGCAAGATATTGCTTATGCTATTAAAAGATGTAATAACTAAACTGATTAAAAAATGATTACAAACAGACAATTTTAAACTCAAATCCAAATAGACCCTAAAATCAAAGTAAAACAATCTTCTTTATAAGATCAGTTTAAAAAACATACCATTCCTCAATGCTCGGTATATCAGCATCATAAACAATTTGTGGTATTTAGTCTCGACACCAGATAAGTCCCCTTCGTAAGACTATTCAAAGCAGCCTGCTCAGGCATTTGTTGTCCCAATACAGAATGTTGAAGCCTACGGCTCGTCACATGTAAAAAAACACAAAACGCCTGTAATCTTTCCCTTTGAATCAACACTTTTGTTAGCAAAAAGTAATGACTCGACAAACTGACAATTGACAGAACTTTGTTGGATCGATGTACTCTAACCAAACTAACTTAAATAGCCTGTTAAAGGTTTAACAACCTCGGATAAATCCTAAGTTATTAACAATGAAAACACTGAGTAATCTCTATTAAGTACGCGGAATTTACTTAACAAAGCTAAGAAGATTTAATCTTTATTAATAACTCTAAAACTGCTTATTATGCAGATTCTTTAACAACTCTAAAACTCTAAATAATGATCGTACTTTAGGATTCTAAAACGTATAAAAACTCGTAACTCTAATACCAATCTAGGGGTCCTTTTATAGGCTTAAGGATAACCCTAATCGGTTTACAATTCTTATCCTTGTACGTCAAGTAAACAATACTTAGAAAGTTCTAGATAAACATTACTTTCTATCTATTAATCAATTACAATCGACTTTAAGCTTTGCAGTACTTTGATGAATAAGCAGATTTCTTTGACTTTTACTTAGCAGACTTTGACTTCTTCAACACTTTTTGTCTTTCTGCAAGTACTTTGTTAATCTTCAAAGACTTTAACTCTTTAGTACTTTGACTTTCTGTATCCCAACAATCCTCCCCTAACTTGAATTCTACTAGTTTGATTTCAGGTTCCTTTGTATATTTAGCTTTAACATCTTTGTCTTCAAAGAGGAATTGTGACTTTATCTTCAAATTTTATCTTTGTAGATTCTGTGCTTATATCATCATCAAAGTATTCTTGAAAAATATTCTTTACAGCATCATTCAACAAGTTCCATCTTTTCAGCAACATAAGACAATTTGTACATTAATTCAGTTTAAGTTTCAGTCTATTCTCATCACTTCCATGTGTGTAAACTCCTGTGAGAGGTGAATCATTGAAAATTTAATGGATTTAATGTCTCTTTACCAAAACCATTAACTCTGGAGTAGCCAAATTTTTTGATGTGTAAGATCATGGTACATTGATAACCATATGATTTTTAGCAAATCATCAGCTATCAACAGATTTGATTTGTCTTTACCAAAAGTTGTACCCTTTTGGACTAGTTAGTTCTTTCATCATGGTGAACTAATTACCATATAATGGTTTTTCCACAGCCTTTACCACAAGCCATTTTCTTGTGGGCTAGCCAAATCTTCACATTTACTGATATGGTGAGTTGATTACCATACAACTTATTAGCAAGTTGTCAACTATAAAATGGATTTGAGATATCTTTACCAGAGCCGTTTGCTCATGGATTAGCCAATCCTTTTGTAACCATGGTGGATTGATAACCTATTGTTGTTACCATCTCAAAAACCATTTATTTATTTTAATCTTTTGTTTCAAAATATTTATCACTTAACAAAAGTTTTCTTAAAAACATTAATTGGTTTAAAGTCAAGCATACTTTGATGAAAGTACTGTTTTGATCAGAAGATTTGAATAAAGTATCGATATATCAAAAATTTATTCAATTTTAAGATTCATACCAGTTATTCATCATCATCGCTAATAGTAGTCCATCTAATAAACAATTTTATGACCAAACGCGTAATTTCATTATCTTCTTCAACTTCCATTCCATGCTCCAGCATCCTCCTCATGAGATCGATGTAAGAGGATATCTTCTATATGCTAACATGTGAATCATAGTCCCATCTTCTAACTCTAAAACATGCACTCCAGATTCTTCAAAGAATCTCCAGCAAGTAATCTCCCAATCTTCTTGATTTTTCCAAATCTCAGCAGTACTTGTTTCTTCAGTTTCCCAAACAGTTGTGAGATCTCCAAGCAAGATTAAACCAAATCCTTCTGATGGATTGTGTTCAAAATATTCTTTCACCACATGATATAAATGAAATAAATCCACTCTATCTATTATATGCAATAAATCCCATAGCATATTGAACACCCTGGAGCTTTCATCTTCTCTGTGAAACATCAGATAACTTCCATCCTTTGACTCTACAACTTCAAAAGTAGTTATTGAAGATTTGTTCATCTTCATTTCAAAGATCATCTTTAGAATACTCAAAATCTACAATCCTTAAGTAATTCCTCTGTTCATCATTTGTTTCAGATCTTAATTCAACTTTCTTTGACTACTGTTGATCTTTAACTTCAGTAGTTCTTTTTCTTTTTAAGCTTCCTTTTCTTTCTTCTTCTTTCTGAGCATCAACATCTTTATAATCTTTGATACTATCAACTTGTTTCTGATAATCTTCTCTAACAGCTTCATATAACTCTTTCATCTCAACATACTTTAACTTATTCAAACCAATATATCCTTGCTTCTTTAAATACGCCATCATTGCATTCCTTTCCTTATCAAGATTTGGTCTTCTTGGTAGAGCAGAAATAGGAATAGGTGACTGTAATATTTCAGCAGCTTCAGCATTCAATTCCTCTTGCAATTTCTTAGCTGCTTCTCTATTCTTAGCTTCTTCAATTTCCTTAGCTTCTCTATCCTCAGCATTCAATTCAGCTTGAAATTTTCTAGTTGCTTCCTCATTCATAGCAACTTGAGCAGCCCTTATCTGTGCTAAAGTAGGTTTCTTTTTCTTCTTTGTTTCTACCAACTTACCTTTTCCTTTATCCTTAGGATTTATAGTAGGATGAGAAGTTCTTGGTTGTTCTTCTATAATTCCTGGAATGCTAACACCCCTTGGCTTTGATAAATCATGCAAGATCTCAGCAATGGTTTCATCATCACTTGTAGTATGTATAGGTTTGGGTGTATCAGCTTCCTTTTCTGGTATGACAGTTGAAGGACCAGCTTCCTCTTCAAAATCTAACAACCTTGGTGTAATTAACTCTTGCCTGTAGGTTCCTTGAAGAGTAGTACTTTGATCAGCAGTACCTTGATCATCAGTACTTTTAACTTTAGTGCTTTCTTCCTCAGTACTTTCAATATTAACCTGCTCTTCAGTACCTTGAGGTTGAACATCAGTACCTTGAGATTCAGCTTCTTCATTCAAATTCTTATCTTCCAAATTCCTCCCCAATTGGAATGAAGATTGCTTTTGAACCTTTGTGCCTTTGGTTGTCTTCTTAAATTGTCTAACTGGCTTGCCTTGCTTTCTTTGAGACTTAACCCATAGACGATGATGTTGAACCAATGGACAGACAAAATTCTTGAGTCGTCTAAACTTAAGCTTTAACTTCTTAATCTGTTTAGCTTGAGCCTCAGTTGTTTTCTTCAATCTGACTAACTCCCTTGTCAGAACATAATTATCCAACGCCAAACCTTCAGGGGGTATAGTAGCTGGATCTTTTCAAGATGATGAGAGAATAGGTACATCTTGTCCGGTGATGCCATAGGATGAGTAGTATGGTGGGATGAGGTGGGAGAAACTTCAGTACCTTCATTAACATCAGAACCTTGAGAAGTAGTACCCTGTGGTGAAGTTTCTTGAGAAGCAGCACTTGGAGAAGCAGTACCTTCAGAGGCAGTACCTTCTCTATCTTTACTAGCTTCAGCCTCATCTCTAATAGCTTAAACAATCTCCATCATTGAAGTAGTCAATGGAGTGTTCCTTCCAGTGAATAAGTCACTCTTCCTTGCCATAAAAGTAAAAATCTTGGCTGGTTGCACCACAACAGGTAGTAGATCAAGAGGCTTTGGTACATCAGCAAGTTGTTTGTTCAGGAACACTTGAATAAACCTTGGATACATCAACCATTTCGAACCATGTGAGATATGTGAAAGCATTCCATCTAGGATTAGTCTTGAAAAGTTGAAAATTCGATTTGTAGCCAATCCCACTATAGCAGATGCTACGTAAGACCCAAATTGCTCCCATGATGTACTTTTAGCACTAATACAATGAAGCAAAACATGAACTAAATACTTCCAGTGGGGACAAAATAAGGGTTTCTTGAATGTTTGTTCAGTTAAGGACCCTTCATACCCAATGTCTCTGAATGTATCCCAAATTAATTGCTTATCAAAACGAACATCCCCTTCTTCATCATCAAACAATAAATCCTCATGAATTGAGGCTTCAAGAACCTTCACAGTTCTCCCAAAGAACTCTAGCTTGAATATACGAATCATCATTCTAATGAACCCTAGCAGGCCCAAAATTGTTGAATCCAGGCTCAATGAGATCCGGTTCCACTAAAAGCGAATAACTAATCGGTGACCCAGTGAGAAAATCAATGATATCATGAAAGATCACATTAGCTTCAGTCTTGTATAAATTCGCCACCATGTTGTGTTTTGAAACTGTATCATGATTTGCCATTGATGATATGTGTACACAGAAAGTGATATGATGAATAATATGGGTGAAAGAGAGAGAAATAAGGAAAAGATTAGACGGTATCAATATGAGAGGGAAATTCAGAGTGTAGTTATTTATAGGTGAGATTTAAAAAATCACAGCCATTAATAACAAAGTTACCGTTAGTAGTAGTTACCCCTCAATATTACCGTTGGAACAGTACTTTGATACGACAAACAGTTCTTTCCACGTGTGTAGTACTTTCCAAGCAGTACTTTCATAAAACCAAAAAGCAGTACTTTTCCATTCTCCTCTTTACAATATCAAATACAGCAAATAAACATGAATATCCTCCCCTTAAGTAATGCATAGGACTATACATATACTAAATAGTCCTCTCCTTAAATGTAGCTCAATAATTAATCATGCCAATACTCACCACCAAGTGATTAAATCTTGAAACATCAAATCCTTTGGTGAGTAAACCAGCTACATTATCATCTGTATGCACCTTGACAACATTAATGAGCCTATGCTCATAACAATCTCTGATGAAATGGTGCCTAATCTGAATGTGTTTGGTCTTGGAATGATAAACTGGATTCTTCAAAATGCAAATGGTACTCTCATTATCAATATTGATAGGAGTATTCTTGAAATTGAACCCATAATCCAATAGTTGATTCTGCATCCACAAACCTTGTCCACAACAACCTGCGCAGCAGCCCATATTCTCTTCAAGAAAGGATGTTGCTGCAATAGTCTGTTTCTTGCATTGCTATGAAACTAATCTTCTTCCAAGATATTGGCATCCCAAAGTAGTTGATCTTCTATCATAGTTATCACCGCATAATCACTATCCTAAAAGGCTTCCAAGTGAAAAAGTGAATCCTTTGGATACCACAACCCCAACTTAGGTTGTTGTTTCAAATAACTAAAAATTCTCTTCATTGCATTCATATGAGAGATCTTTGGTGAGACTTGATATCTTGCACATAAACAAACAGAAAACATGATATCAGGCCTAGATGCAGTAAGATACATAAGACAACCAATCATTGATCTGTATAACTTGACTTCAACAGGTTGTCCATCTTCATCCTTGCCCAATGAGTTGATAGATTTAATAGTGTAAATGTGCTTCATTTCATCAAAATTGAACTTTTAAGTATGTCACTACATACTTATCTTGACTTATGAAAATTCTCCTTTGACCGCTTAACTTGAAGTACTAAAAAGAAAGTTAACTCACCCATTGAACTCATTTGAAATTCATTCGCATCGCTTCTCAAACTCCTTTACCATAGATTGTTTGGTAGCTCCAAATATGATATCATCTACATACACTTGAACTAGCATGATATCCTTCTTATCTCTGATAAAAAAGTCTTATCAATAGCTCTTCCTATAACCATGTTGCAAAGGTAGAGAGTCGTTCATACCAAGCTCTAGGTGCTTGATGTAAGCCATAAAGAGCCTTAACAACTTTGTAGACTTTGTTTGGATGTTTAGGATCTTCAAAACCAGGAGGTTGTTTGACATATACTTCCTTTGTAATCTTGCCATATAAAAAGGCACTCTTGACATCCATTTGATAAACCCGAATCCCATATATGATAGCAAGAAGAATTCAATCTTCAACTTCTTGCTACAAGAGCAAACACTTCATCATAATCAACTCCTTCTTATTGTCTGTAGCCTTGTGCAACTAACCTTGCTTGTTTTTTTTGATAACATTCCTCTTTTCATCTCTTGACTCTCACACCCATCTTGTACCATTTTACCATCGGAAGATCACATAATACCCAAACTTCTTGAAGTCTAATTGAAGCAGTTCTTGCATAGCTTCAACCCAACTCTTTAGTCAATGCTTGAGCAATATTCTTGGTTCTTTTGAGATAAAGCAAGTAAACAAGCATGTTTGATGGTCCTTATGATTCAGCCTATTTTGTTTATAGACAAAGCTAAGTAAAGCATTATGAGGTTTAGTAAAACTCTTGGCTTTGTGTCTTGTCATCACCTTAAGGACCAATGATTTGATCAGTAGGGTGATTCTTATGAATTCTTAAGATAGGAGTCTGTGGAACTCCATAATTGTCATCCAAATTAGTGAGATCAACATCTTCATTGGAATCTGAGAAAATACCTTCATCTTCAAACTCATCATCAAGATCTTCTAAGCCGCATGGTAGGATCATCCAAATCATCCAAAGTGGTGTTAAGGAAAGAAGACTTTGGTCGAAAGTACTGTCATCCAAATTACAAGCTAGAACTCGCAGCTTTTTTCTTCCTTTATAAGCTCTTCTTGATCAATCATAAGAGTGTGCTAGAACATCTTGAAAAAGCATGTGGTTAAGTTCATCTTGAATAGCTTGATCCCCGTGACAATGAGGATTTTGGCTCATCAGCATTTTCTTTGTCTCAACAGTTAGGTTCTTCCTCATGAACATCATCGGTCTAATATGAACTCATGAACAACATAATGTACTCTTCTCCATTGTGTACATGTTGATTCTCTTCTCTAACAAGAACATAATTCATTGAAGGAGTCAAAACTTCAAGATCAAACATCCAATCAGACCTTTACCCTTCGATTTTCTTGATCTTCTAAAAACTCAACATGAAGACAATCTTGAACCTTCTTGGTGACTATGTTGTACACTCTAAATCCCTTTGTCGTTGGTGCAAGTATCCCAATAAATAACCTTCTTCTGACTTGCCATCAAACTTACCCGGATTATCAATTGTATTAAGAATAGTGAGAGGGCATCCAAAAGGCTTCATAAAACTAATATTAGGTTTGTTTCCCATCGAAAACTCATAAGGTGTCTTCATCTGTGGTTTAGTGATGATACTCATATATATAACAAGGCATTCTCATTCAAATTTAGAATTGAATAGGTAAGTGTGAGTCTGCAAGCATTGTTCGCCGCTTCAATCAAGTCCTATTCTTTCTCTCTCTGCAACACCATTCTCTGTGTGGTGTTCTTGCAATATGAACTCCCTCTTGATTCCTTTGTTGGCAATGTAATTCATCCATAAGCTTGTTCTTGAATTCAGTTCCATTGTCACATCTAATGCCTCTAACTTTCAGTCTTAGTTGGTTTTCAAGTGCTATTATAAGATCATGAATAGCATCAAATGTATCATCTTTAAACCAAGAATACCCAACCAAATCTTCTAAATCATCCTCATCTCTCTTCCTTCAAACTTGTCAGAAACATGACCAAATAGATCCATATGTAATGCTCCAATGGTTTCTAACAGCCTTTCCTCAAGCTTCTTACTTGAAGTTATGTTGTTTACCCTTTTTGCACGCCAAACAGGAGTGATCATTCTTATAAGTCTTTAAAGGCAAACCTCTAACTAAATTTCCTTCGACCAATTTGTTGATATTCTTGTAATTCACATGGCCCAGTCTTCTATGCCACTGATGTGCTTCAAGGGATGCCTTTTGCTTCAAACATGTAGCTCTTTCATAAGAGTGAAGACTCTTCATATCCAAACTATACACATCATTGGTTCTTGGTACTTGAGTATCACCAAGTTCTCATCATCAAGCTTGAATTCAGGTGAAAGTATGAGACATTCTGTGTCAGTGAATAACACATGATGCTTTTTGTCACAGATTTGAGAAATTGACAAAAGGTTGAACTTGAGCTCCTTCACATATCTAACATTCTCAAAATCTATGCTCATGTCTTGATGGTTCCTAATACAAATATCGCCATTAAAACTATTTATTTTTGATCTTTGCCTAAGTTTTGTTAACGACAAAAGTAAATTTAATTTGTATAAAAGCTTAAAGCTTGTCAAGTTTAATAGATATTAAAACAAGCTTTTTCAAACAATATTCATCATTCAAGCATTTACATTTATGATTAGTAACATCTTGATATGACTCTAATCATTATGTATGATAGTTGTTTTTAGAATGTGTTAGGTTCTTAAAACCAAACACTACTTATGTACTTGCATATTTCTATAAATAGAAATACAACTTATGACATCATGTAATGCATCATGGAAATCATTAGAAGATTTCATTAAGATATTTTGTGTGGATTTGTACTCTTCATGTCTTACACAATCTCACTTAGATAGAGTTGACTTTAGCAAAGATTTTATCTTGATTGTCGATCAAGGTACCAAAATGAATAATTTGGCTAACCCTTATGTTCCACGGTCCAGGATCTTCCCCGTCTAACTTTGGCTATAAATAGCAATGCCAAGCCAAGTAGTTTTTCATCCCTTTCTAACATACCCTCATACATATCTTCTCTCTAACCTTTCTAACTCAGTTTCATATCATATTAGTGATCTCTTTTGTAGCAAAGAAGATCAAGTCATATTCAAGCTTCAACGAGAAGTTGGAAGTCTTGTTTATTTAGTGTTGTATGATCTAGTGTTGATTCATACTTCATTGTTGTATCAAAACATCATAATCTTGTGAGTGTGAGTGGTTAGTATTTTAGTCCTCAAAATACATTGTGTGTGGGAGTGGTTGTACCCTTGGAAAGAACTCGACATCTAGCTTAGTGTCGGAAATAAGGTAAGTGTAAAGGTTTCTCCTACCGTGAAAGGAGCTTGTTGACTAGTGAAGTTAAACTCGAAAGTGTAGACTCGAGGAGTGGAGTAGGCAAGGAAAAAGAGTCCTTGTAGAACCACTATAAACAACTTGTTGTGGTTTGATCATTTCTTTCCTTATTTACTTACATATTGCTTGCATATTTCATTAACATATCTAAGATCAATATCAATTGATCTTACAATAAGTTTCAAAACAAAGTTTTTAATTGGTAAACTATTCAACCCCCTGTTTTTACAATTGGTATCAGAGCCTCGTTGCTCAAGAATTTCTAAAATAACTTGTATTTTATAAACTTGAAACGATCCATGGATCAAAACTTAAAGAAGGGCAATCTATGCAAAGATCACCACTTTTTGAAACCAATGGATTTATCTATTGAAAAAACCGTTTTGAAACATATGTAAAATCAAAAGATATAGATCTTTGGTTATTATTGTTAAAGGGGATTTTAGTTCTACAACAAAGGATATTTCTGTTGATGAACAAAAGAAACTAGTTGCTAAAAATAATGAAGCTAAAATGATGCTTTATAATGCTTTTCCTAGAAAAGAATATGAAAGAATTTTTATGTGTGAAACCGCCAAAGATATTTGGGAATCTTTAATTGTTACACATCAAGGTAATTCACAAGTCAAGGATAACAAAATTGATCTTCTTGTTCAACAATATGAACAATTTGTTATTCCTTAAGATGAAACCATTGATTGTGGCTTTGCTCGCTTTAACACTATTATTACATCACTTAAAGCACTTGATGAATCTTTTCGTAGTAAGAACTTTGTCGTAAATTTTTAGAGCACTCCATCCCAAATGGAGAGCTAAAGTGACCGCCATTGAGGAATCAAAAGATCTCTCAATAATGTCACTAGACGAGTTGATCGGTAAACCTAAAGTACATGAAATGGTGATGGAGAAGATTCGGAGATCATCAAAGGAAAAAGGAGAAGATCAAATTGCTGTTCTGCGCAAAAAGTTTTAATCAAGTGATGATGACTAATCTTGTCCTGCAGAGGCTAGATGAGGAATATGCCATGTGTCGCTAGAGATTTTAAGAAAGTTCTTTAGAAGAAGAGGAAAGTTCGTAAGACAACCTCGAGAAGAAAAGAAGCCATTTCAAAAGGATCGGATGACAAGAAGGGATAAGGTGAAAGAAAATGTTTTAGATGTGGTGATGCAAATCACCTCATAGGAGAATGTCCCAAGCCACCTAAAAGCAAAACTCAACGAGCTTTTGTAAGTGGTGCTTGAAGTGATAGTGAAGACGAAGAAAATCAAGCAAGAAGAAATCGCTTCTAATGGCACATGAGTCAAATGAGGTACTTTCCGACTTTTCTTAATCTTCTATTGATGATGACACTTTGCAAAAACAATATAATCAATTGTGTGAGCTAAGTCTAAAATTCATAACTAAAAATAAATTTTTAAAAACCAAAAAGGAATTTTTGGGAAATGAAGTTTATGAGTTAAAAGAAAAAGCAAAACGACTAGAAAAGGAAAAGCAAATGACGATGATTGTAAATCATGTCAAGAGCTTAAACTTGAAATAAAAAACTAAAGCTCACAAAAGATGTTTTAATAGAAAACAATTCTAAATTTAAAAGGTTTAACAAGAACATCGCCCTTGCCGATGAAATAGTTAAAATTCATAAAACACAGGAGACATGAATGGGCTAGGTTTTAATGAAGTATTAATTCCAAAGAGTCAAAATAAAACTACGTAAGAGACTAAACATTCATTGCAAAATTGCTGCAAAGACAAAGACGACCGTGACGGAACCAAAATAAGGGTTCCGTCTCATTGTAAAATGGTGTACCGTGGTATTTAGCGTAACGAATGTTCAAGAATACGACCCTATGAATTTGTTAAAATAACAAAGAAACCAATAATAGTATTAAACTAAAACCGTACCGCATTTCTGTGAGTAGGACTTGCAAAAATGAATTTAGATCAAAACTACTCAACAAAAATATAAAACTCCTTTTGCCAAACCCCCCTTTCCTAAGAGCAACCACAACGTACAACCCAACTACCAACACAATGGTTGGAATCAAAACTTTCTTAGACCATATCAAACTCCAGATTACATGCCATGGAACTTGATCTGTCCCGAACCGTCAAGCTACCTCACACAAGCTAGCCACTTGTGAATGGCCAACCGTAAGAAGCTTAAAACGTACCTAAAACAAATGCAATGAAGTCCTCAGAATAGAATGAATTCTGTCATATGTCCCACGGAGAGTCAATGGTGTGCAAAACACAAACTCAGATGATAGAGTGATCACTAAGGATAGTAATCAATAAAGGTTGGATTGAATATTACACTACTGATTGATTGGAATGAGATTGAATAATGAATTGGAAAGCACAACAATCGATGAAAGAAACGAACGTAAGTTTAAAAACTACTTATACGTACAAAATAAAAAGTAAAATCTAAGAAATAAAAGACCCAAAAATATGAAAATAACATTTTTGGAATCCTAAAAATAAAAGAAAATTATTAGAAAAAGAAAATTATTTTTAAAACTATTTAATTAATTATTATTAATTAAAACTATTTTACTATTAATAAGTAATTCCAAAATAGAAGAAAATACAAAATAAGGCTAGAAAAATAAAATTATGATTCAGAAAATCTAAAATATCATAAAACTAATTTTTAAAATTAAAAATATATTTTCACAATTATTTATCTAATTATTATTAATAATTACTATTTAACTATTTAAAATTATAATAAATACTAAAAAGATTAGGAAAATTATGAAACTTTTCTAAAATACTATATGATGACAAAACTAAGAAAAATAGAAAACAAGATTTGCTTATTAATACTAAAAAATAAAAATCAAAGCTAAAACCTATTAAATAAACACTATCAATCGGTTCTAAATTGATCTTTTTCTGATTTTCTTTTGAAAACCACACTAATCGATAATATGAAACTTTAACAAAGGCAAAATTTTACAAACTACAAATACTGCTTTTGACAAGCTTATGGACCAACAGATGGCTTAATGAGCTTATTTGGTGTACAAAGCTCAAAACAAGCTCACAACTTAAACAAAAGCTCAAATAAGCTACAAACAAGCTACATAGATGAACTAGAATGAAAGCTAAAAGAACGATCAAGCAATAATCAAAAGCTACATTGAAGACAATAAGCACTTATGATTAAAACGTAAATGGGATGCTTTTGCTACTTGGTGTTCTCGCCAACAAGCTTCAAAAAATGAAAACTGAAGCTTGAGACTAGTATACCAGGTTGGCTTTTCCAAAGAAACAACAAAGATCACAAGGTTTGAAATAACAAATGTTCCTCGCAAGATTTTTTGATTGAGCTTATGTAATCGGTGCAATGTGGCACTCTTTTCGCATACGTGTACCCAAAAAGAAGTTTGAAAATAAGCAAGACTCAATAAGCTAGACGTAAGTGAACTAACATTTTTATATTTTTTAGCAAACAGGATTTTGATAATCCAAAAGCTTATAAGCTAAAACTTATTATTAAGCCCACGTTGAAATCTCCAAAGTTTATTCAAAAACCACCCAAGTGAAATTTTGACTTTTGTTCAAAACCTAAGAGTTGACTAAAGTGAACTTTATTCATCATAATCACCGACATGTTGTTATAAGGTATATAAAGACTGAATTGATCAAATATACCAACTTATAAGCAAGAATCAAAATCTTGATCATAAAGAATCCAAATGCTTAATAAGAATGGATAAAAGGATTTTTGACTTTGTGCTTTTGCGACTTGTATGAGTTATTAGATGTGTAAGGACTCGTACCACTCCCAAACAAACAACACAAACAAGTCCCGCAATGTTTTAAACGTATTAACCAAATGCTTCTTACTTAGACAGCTTAAGAACTTTACAAAGCAAATCATAAATATAAACCACAAGACTGATTGCAGATCTTATGATATCACTTATTATGACTAATGAAGCCTAAAACAACAACCAAAAACAACATTAAACTCTTAAAATGACCAAGATCCAATTTTAACCGCCAAGAAGAAATTTTAAAAAATACAAATTTATAAGAACAACCCATGATTTTAATGATTAATTACACTAAAACTACCACTATTTGAAACCAAGAACCGTAAATTACAAATGATGTGAAATCACAATGAAATGCAAAAGTGATCAAAAGTGCTTACACTTGCTTCAAGCTCAAAACTCGAGATCAAGTGACCAACTAACACCCTAAAATTAGCTTACCAATGCTACTAACCCAAATGATCCATTTATAATGCTTTACCTAGAAAAGAATTTGAAAGATTTTTGATTTTAAACTAATTAATTTGTATTTTTTGAGATTTTTACTTTTGTTACTAAATCACTTTTTAAAGTTTCCTAAAAGCTTGATAAGCTTTATATGAGCTTATATGTACCTATTAGTCCATCATTACAAATTTTTACTTAACAATCATTCAAACATTCTTGAGATTTTTGAACTTGGAAATGTAAAAACTTGAAATGAGATTTAGAACTTGGAAATTAGTTACCGGAAAATATTCAAATATACTCAAGATACTTAACAAAGTTATTACAAGCTTGAAAGTTTAATCAAAAGACTTAAGGAAATAAAAACCACTCAAGAAAATTCAAAGATTAATAGATACTTGATATACATTGCATCTCTCAACCCTTTAGAATGTCTTTCAGACTTTGATGTCCTTCCTAATCTATCCCAGGATATTCTGAAGCCATTGATTATTAGAACCATCATATCCGGAAAATTTGTAGATTTGGCTGCAAATATTTCTTCATAAAGCAGTTTGAGCAATTAAAGACGGTTCAATCAATCAAAGGTTTTGTTGTTGCAGAGTGGAGGGGACAAGGTAATGGGGTTGAGAAAAGGAGGGAAACCATGACTCTTTGGGGTGTTCTGGTTGTGAGGAAGCATGCACTCTTATTAAACGCAATTGAAACAATTTGACTTCAAGGACCTGGTCTATTATTAACGAAATGGGTTGGATTAAAAAAGGTGGGAAATGGATTGAAAATGATTTGATATTGAAAAGGTAAAGCTATTAAGCTAGAACACAAGGACCAAAAAATGTAATTTCACCAACCTTCAAGGACTGAAAATGACACATTTCCAAACTTATCACAAGGACCAATTTTCTGACAACTTTAATAGAACAAGGACCCTTTTGCATAAAACCATTTTTAAAAGTCCAAGGACTAATTTTGTAAATTTTCAAACTGCGGGACCTTTTCTTGCTTATTTCCAAAGAATCATTCAAGGACCATTTTTAACAACTTAGAAGATTTCAGGGACCCTTGAAATGATAAAAATTCCACATTTTTGAATTCCAGTGGACTAGATTTGACAATCCTTTTAAAACTCGGGAACTAAAACAAAGCCAATTTTGCAAACTAAAACCATTTTTCATCGTGATTTTGATAATTTTGAATTTAAAACTCATAAAACACTGATTTGCGATATTTCATCATTTCACGTTTCTAAGTGTTTTCAATGAACTACCAACTTAGGTTGAATCAAAAAATCCTGACCATTCAGAACACTCATGGAACTCTTACCCATCGTTTCCATACATGAATCAAATAAATGGTATGTTTAACCCAAATGGACCCATGAGATATTGGGGACCAAATGCTTGAGTTATTTGCTTCTTAGGTATGCTTGAAAGTTGGATTGGAACGATGAATGGATAAAAGATAGTGGTTGCTCACGACACATGACGGGCAACAAAGTCTCTTCTCATCATACCAAGAGTATGACGGAGGTAATGTCACCTTTGGTAGCAATCTCAAAAGCAAAATTATTGGCAAAGGGATTCATCATAACTCCTAACTATTAAAAATGTTGCTCATGTGGATAGGTTAGGATTTAATCTACTTAGTATTAGCCAACTATGTGATAAAAAGTATAAAGTACTATTTGATGAAAATGGTAGTAAAATACTAAAAGATGGTATCACCATAGCTAAAGGAGTTAGGAAAAATATATGTCATGAAAATAGATAAAACATATAATGACAAACTTTGCCTAACAACATTAGATGATAGCTCATCTCTTTGGCATAGGCGCTTAGGTTAAATAAGAGACTTATACAAAACCTATCTTCAAAAGAATTGGTTAGGAATTTACCAAAACTTAAATATGACCAACACTTTTGCGACGCTTGCAAAATTGGTAAACAAACACATAGTAGTCACAAATCTAAAAATATGGTGTCCACATCTAAGTGTCTAGAATTATTACATATGGACTTGTTTGGACCATCCGCTATAAGAAGCTATGGAGGCAACTTATACACTTTGGTCATAGTAGATGATTACTCAAGGTTTACTTGGGTTGTTTTTGAAAACTAAACATGAAGCTTTTGATAAATTTGAAATACTTAGCAAGAAAATTCAAAATCTTCTAGGTGTCAAAATTGTGTCGATCCGACCGGATCATGGTCGTGAATTTGACAACGAAACTCAATTTGGAAACTTTTGTGATACAAATGGTATAACACATAACTTTTCCTCTCCACGAACACCTCAATCTAATGGAGTAGTAGAACGTAAAAATAGAACAATTCAAGAAATGAGTAGAACAATGCTTAATGAACAAAACATTCCTCAAAAGTTTTGGTGTAACGCCGTTGACACTTCTACATATATTTTGAATAGAGTCTTAACACGTCCTTTCTTAAACAAAACACCATATGAACTCTATAAAGGTAAAAAGCCAACGTTAGGATATTTTAGAGTCTTTGGTTGTAAATGCTTTATTCTTAATACTAAGGATTATCTCACCCAAAGTCTTATGAAGGTGTATTTCTTGGTTACTCTCAAACTAGTAAAGCTTACATTGTCCTAAACAAAGAAACAATGATAGTCGAGGAATCGTTGAACATAACATTCGACGAAAGTCCACCTCCCTCTAAGACATCACCTTTGGTAGATGATGACTTAGTTGAAAGTCAAATGATAGAAGGTCAAGAAATAATTAATAATAACAAGGAAGATGAATCATTAAATAAAGAAATTGTCAACATCAAAGAATCTAAATGTCATCCTTTAGAAAAAGTCATAGGACAACTTAATCAAAGAACCTTAAGGTCACAAGCCCAAAATCAAAGTAATTATTTTTGTTTTGTATCCACCATTGAACCAAAACCCATAAATGAAGCAATAAAAGATGAATCATGGGTTATTGCCATGCAAGAAGAATTAAACCAATTAGTTAGAAATGATGTTTGGAAATTAGTTCCAAAACCTAAAGATCAAACTATAATTGGAACAAAATGGGTTTTCGAAATAAAATGGATGAAAATGGGATAGTATCTAGAAACAAAGCTAGGATTGTAGCGCAAGGTTATAATCAACAAGAGGGGATTGATTATGATGAAACTTATGCAACGGTAGCTAGGCTTGAGTCTATTAGAATATTGCTTGCTTATGCATGTGCCTATGTTTTTAAATTATTTCAAATGGATGTTAAAAGTGCCTTCCTTAATGGGTTTATTAACGAAGAAGTGTATGTTGCTCAACCTCGGTTTCCGACTTTGAGAAACCACATCATGTCTTCAAACTCAAAGAAAGCATTTGTTTCAAATATACGTTGATGACAAATATATATTGGATAATACTTGTCAAAATTATGTGATGATTATCTCCTAAAAATCATGCTGCAACATGAGTTTGAAATGAGTGTGATGGGTGAGTTAAACTTCTTTCTAGGACTTCAAATAAAACAACTAGAAGATGGCATATTTTTAACCAATCTAAATATATAAAAGACATGCTTAGGAAATTTGGTCTTGAAGATTCCAAACCAACTAAAACACCCATGTCCTCGGACACTAAACTAACCAAGGATGAGGAAGGTGAATCCGTAGATAACACTAAATATAGAGGAATGATTGGTAGCCTACTCTATCTTACGGCTAGTAGACCCGACATTATGTTTAGTGTTTGTCTATGTGCTCGCTTTCAAGAAAACCCAAAGGCATCACACTTAGAAGCCTTAAAAGGATTTTTAGATACATTAAGGGAACAACGTGTTTAGGATTATGGTATCCCAAAGGAACGGGTGTAGAAACCATAGTGTATGCCGACTCGGATCATGCCGGTGACTATGTCGATAGAAAAGTACAAGTGGTATTTGCACTTTTGTTGGACATTGTCTCACCTCATGGTTTGCAAAGAAGCAAACGGCCTTAGCCATCTCAACTACTGAAGCAGAGTACGTCTCAGCCGGAAAGGCATGTCAACAAGCTCTTTGGATGAAGCAAGCTCTAGAAGAGATTATGGAATTCGACATTGTGATACTTTGCGACAACAAAGGAGCCATCGATCTCAGCAAAAATCCCGTTCAACATGCTCGTACAAAACATATTGAAATCCGCCATCACTTTCTTCGCGACAATGTTCAAAAGGGAAACATTTCAATCGAGAAGTATCCTCGAACAACATTGCCGACATTTTAACTAAGCCTCTTAAACGAGAACCTTTTAATCTTCTTAGACTTGGTTTAGGGTTAATGGAACCAAACATGTAGGATAAACATAGCCCAAAACATTAGAATAGTCAAAACAAAACAATTTTGTCTTGTACCTGCTCTGTAGCCCGCGGCACAAGCGACAACAAAGACGGAACCAAATTTTGGTGCCGTCTGGTCCGTGGTGTCTACAGAAGCAAAACTGCTATATACAAATCATCCTCTTCCTCAAAACCCACTTTACCAAAACTGTGTAAACTTAAACCAAGCTCATTATTGTCATCTTCCCACTCACTAATCACAGAAGATAACATCATTGTAAGTATCCTAACTACATTTCATCTCTTAATTATGAGTCTAGGATTCTTATTTATGCACAAAACTATCACAAATCATTACATGGGGTTTTATGTATGCTTTTATACCAAATATGAATTCAATTGGCAAATTGCATAACTAGTCATTAAAATTAGGTACTACATTATCATATTGCATAAACAAATCATGCTTCCCACTAATTGATAGATAATGAATATAAGGCCTTATTCAAACAACCAAACACCCCATGTCAAAAGTTTTGAAAAGCTTCTCACTTGTAGGAAAACAATTTTTCATTGCTAATACAAATAGAAACGTTAAATTTTCATCACTTGCATGCTCTTGAATACTAAAGGTATTGCATAACTAATATGCATTCCGGGTATATTCAAATGAAGCCACATTGAATTAGGAGCATTTGGGTTATCTCATGGTATTTGCCAAACACCCCACTAAAACCATCTTTGTGCATAAAATGAGTCGAGATAACCGCAACTCCAAATTGTTTTCATATAGGCACACACTAGAACCAAAAGCTTAAACTTATTCTCATTTTATATTAACTCTTGTCCTTAGGAATAACCATGGTAGCCGCAAGATTCTATGATCACAAAGACACCCTTAACTACATTCCCAAACACCACAAAACCAAAGGACTTACCAAAGAACAAGTAGAAATATTTAGGGTCTAGAATCAAGGTATTTCCATGAGGGTAGAACCATTCACTCATCCTTCCTTGAAAACACCAACCTTCGTGAAGAACTAGCCGCCATTCAATTCGATTGTCTTCTTGACATCGATGAACCAATTTGTCCTAGGTTTGTGTTAGAATTCTATGCTAGTGTGACCGGCTTTAGTGATGAAGACGATGATGAATTTTGTCTTAGGTTTAGAATTAATCAAAACGACTACACCATCACCTTAGCCAATTTTGCTCAAGTGCTAGGAATTCCCAACCGAGGAACTTGTCTCTACTCGGATAAATGGTCACTCACGCTCTTGATGCTATTAATGACCGCTCTCTACCCTACCAAACCCGTTTGGCCGACAAGGATGTCATCCGTGAACACCTTTTAACCCAAAAAGTGATACAACCCGAGTTACCCGAAAGGGAAAAGAAGTAAACCGAGATCCATATGGAATGGAGCTAAATGAACTTAAGCCCGAATTTAAGAAATGGGAGGAGCTACTTAGAGCCAACGTCATTAGCACCATAGGAAATAGGGATCACATGAACGCTTGCCTTTGTCATATGCTCTACAACTTGTCCACCCGTCAACCATTCAATTTAGCCTACTACATAGCTAGGAGAATGATTGATATTCCAACTCAAGGATCGGTTGCTCTTCCATACGGGATGCTCCTCACCCGTCTCTATAGAAACTTTGCACCAATTCCACCAACACCAAAAGGGATGCACCTTCACTATGAGCTCATCCCTCACATCTTTGTACCTTTGAGTGATGCACGAGTTGCTAAGACAAAGGCAAGAGAGCAAAACCTCCAACTCCATCATCATCATCATCAAATAGCTCAGAGGATGGTCTTCCAAGCTCGTCTTCCCCTCATGAGTATATCGTCTCTTCCCGAAATAAAGAATGAATCAGCAGAGTTCAAGCAAACTAAGGGAATGTTCAAGTGCCTTGGTAGGATGATGAACAAGATTTACAAGAAGTTGGACAAATAAGGGTACTTTTAGGAGTGTTTGGAACAATACATTATCATTAATGTTTGATACAATTTGGTTGTTTTATTATGTAGGATGATAATATAACCTGAAACAATGGTGAATGCTAACAATTTCATGCGGGGATAGCAAGTATGCTATCAAATCTTACCCATTTTCACTATAATGTGAAAATCAATAAGCCTTGCTCAAAATACATATTCCACTATGTTTATATATATGTTATCTGCTTTTCCTAACTAGAAATGTTTAGTATAACATGTTTTGAGAAAAATTTCGGTTTCGAAGTCGACACCTAAAAACAACTCCATTTTCTCGCTCCACGGATCAGACGGCACCATAATTTTGGTACCGTCCTTATATATTTGGTACCGCCCGTGCATGCAGGCGGACAGCAACACCAGGGTTATCGTCCGTGTATAGTTTTGGTGCCGTGGATCCTCTAGGTAATTTTCTGAATTTCGACTCTTTCGTGATTCCAAATTATCTTCCATCACTTATAAATCAATCTTAACTAGTTTATACTTTATTATTAGAACTAGTATTATTCACTAAGGTATATAAGAAATCCATTTCCCACCAAAATTCAAAAATTTGAAAAATCCACCCAAGGAGCCCTTTGGCATAAAGGAAGGAACCAAATTTTGGTACCTTCAAATCCGTGGGTGATCTGAATATTAGGAAATTCCACTCACTAGAACACATTTATTGCAAATCTTTTCTTCTTCACTCCATCTCTCTTGAATGGCGTGACTTGGGTGATATGACTAGCATTCAACCCACTTCCAAATCATTAGGAACCTCATCTCTTCAATGGTTTAACATCAAATCAAACACATTTCTCCATAATTTTCACTTCTATAAATTGAGAGGTTTTACCATGATCATCCTCACACCTTCTTCATTCTTACTACTATCTAGCAAAGCAAAACCCAAGTTAAAAATGACTAAATCATCACCAAAACCTTGCAAGAAAACCGCTAGAATTAGCGTAAGGCCTTGTTGCTTTGTTCATCTTAGCTCATCATCCGAGTCTTCTCCACTCACAATCTCATCTCCCATTAGAGATGATACAAGCCTCACCTTAGCTACACCCACCATCACACATTGTGATCACCACTCCACCACCAACAAAACACCTACTTCACCTCCACCGTCCAAACATCCAAAACACCCTCACCACCTTCACCAAGGTCTCCAACTCTCATTCCTATGGAGTTATTTTCAACTCCACCAACATCACCAAATCCTTTCCTAGAGGACTTGGAAGACTTGCCTCTAGGCCAGTCATCCACCACCATTGCCATCATTTGACTCCATTGAGCGAATGGCTCATGAGTCACCTCGGTCATCCCTTGACCCAAACGCCCCATTAGGGCCTAAACCTCTTCTCTTCCACCCCATTCACAAAGACATTCATGGTCCTTTGTGGGGATCATTCACTACATCAATGTCCCTCATCTTGAGGACATTGAGGAGTGTATGTGGGATACCAATCCCACTAGAGAGGAGATTCGAACCGAACTCCACAACCTCCACCAATTCAAAGGCATGGTGGACTCTCACTTAAGTGAGACAATGCAAATGCAAAGTGCTTTGCTTGCTTCCATCATGACCACCCCAAACATTTCCACCAACACCAACACATCCACCATTCCACCACCACAACCTCCCCAAACATACTACCCTCCAAGGCATGGTTGCTCAACTTGTGAGCAAACGGGCCAAACCGTGGAAGGACCGGATTATGGTCCATGACTTCCAAGAAGAAATGAGGTTCATCCTCAACCACATCCTTGAGCTTCTTAACGCTCTTTCCCATCCACCATCACAATAGGATGGTTTTAGTAGTCTTTTTTTTATTTTTCTTTCTTAGGATATTTTTTTTTCTTCTTGTACTAAAAACACATCATTGTGTTCTCTTTTCATGATCTTTACTCATGAAAATTTTAACTAATGAATGTTGTTTATTATATTGTGGTGTCATTACATAGTGTTTGGAAATGCTTGTGAATGATCATTATTACTAACATTTTTTTGTAGCTTTATTTTCACAATCCATGTATCTTCCCATTAAAGCACCCAATTTAGGGAGAGCTTTGAACAAGGGGGAGATAATAGCTCGGGCTCATTACATTCCGCATAGCCTCTTCTTTTGTTGAGACAAAAAGGGGGAGAAAATATAGAACTTTGAAATTATTTATATTTGACTTTGAAAAGTCAAACTGCATACATTTGACTTCTAAAAGTCAAACAGGAACCCATTGATAATACTTGACTTTTCTAAAAGTCAAACATCTTTGACTTTTCGAAAAGTCAACATCATACATCAACTAGTGAATACTTTGACTTTCATAAATAGTCAAACATCATACACTTGCATTATCATTCTCTTTTCAAGTTCTAAAACTAATATTTTTATAACTCTTGTACAAACTTTGTATCTTTTATAAAAATAAAATTTATATTTTGTCCTCAACAAAAAGGGAGATTGTTAATACAAATATCGTCATTAAACGTTATTTATATTTTGATCTTTACCTAAGTTTTGTTAACGACAAAAGTAAATTTAATTTGTATAAAGCTTAAAGCTTGTCAAGTTTAATAGATATTAAAACAAGCTTTTCAAACAATATATTCATCATTCAAGCATTTACATTTATGATTAGTAACATCTTGATATGACTCTAATCATTATGTATGATAGTAGTTTTTAGAATGTGTTAGGTTCTTAAAACCAAACACTACTTATGTACTTGCATATTTCTATAAATAGAAATACAACATATGACATCATGTAATGCATCATGGAAATCATTAGAAGATTTCATTAGATATTTTGTGTAGATTTGGACTCTTCATAGCTTACACAATCTCACTTAGATAGAGTTGACTTTAGCAAGATTTGATATCTTGGTGTCCGGGCCGGTACCAAAATGGTACACGGAACCCTTTTAAGGGTTCCGGCGGTCGTCAATCCATCATTGCTATAAATAGCAATGCCAAGCCAAGTAGTTTTCATCCCTTTCTAACATACTCTCATACATATCTTCTCTCTAACCTTTCTAACTCGGTTTCATATCATATTAGTGATCTCTTTTGTAGCAAAGAAGATCAAGTCATATTCAAGCTTCAACGAGAGGTTGGAAGTCTTGTTTGTTTAGTGTTGTATGATCTAGTGTTGATTCATACTTCATTGTTGTATCAAACCATCATAATCTTGTGAGTGTGAGTGGTTAGTATTTTAGTCCTCAAAATACATTGTGTGTGGGAGTGGTTGTACCCTTGGAAAGAACTTGACATCTAGCTTAGTGTCGGAAATAGTGTAAGCGAAGTGTAAAGGTTTTCTCCGCCGTTGAAAGGAGCTTGTTGACTAGTGAAGTTAAACTCTCGAGTGTGAGACTCGAGGAGTGGAGTAGGGCAAGGAAAAAGAGTCCTTGTAGACCGAACCACTATAAACAACTTGTTGTGGTTTGATCATTTCTTTCCTTATTTATTTCTTACATATTGCTTGCATATTTCATTAACATATCTAAGATCAATATCAATTGATCTTTACAATAAGTTTCAAAACAAAGTTTTTAATTAGTAAACTATTCAACCCCCTTCTAGTTTTCTACAGTTCCTTTTCCACTAATATTGCCTCCACTAGCATCATTCCCAAATGCAACTCTTCCTCCACAATATGGCCTAAAATCTGCGAGTCTCCTTGTCTCTGTCGTAGCTTCCAACAACCATATCCACAATAAGATGATCTTTAAGCTCTTTCTTAAAGGTTGCTTACTGCACAAGATAAAAGTTAGTGTCTTTTAGGAACCCAAGCCATTCTTGACTTGTGTTCCCGTGGAAATGTATACTGTTTCCACGAGTATGTAATCTTCTATAGTTTTTTGGCAATCAAGAATTATCTTTTGTTTCAAAACTTTGTGGTGGATTTTCAGACAAAACTTTCTTTTTCAACAAAACCTCTTTTTCTTTTCAACAAAATCATCTTTATCAAAAATTATTGTTTTATTGTTGTTTGAAAGTCTTGTTTGTTCATCATCAGTACTTTCTTTCTTAATCCATTGAGTTTGAAGAGTCTCTAGATCTATTCACGTTCTTGGAGTTGTAATGCCTTAGATTGGTATTATTAAGATCTCTAGGGTTCCTATTCTGAGGTGTTTGGTGAAAATTGAGCGTGCTTTGAGAAGAAATCTTGTTTTGGCTCTGTTACCTTGGAAAGTATTTGAAGGTACTGGAGGTTTTGAAAAAGGTCTTCTAAATTGAGGTACCTATAATGCGGTGAAGTTTCTATGGTTAACCCTATGAATGTTCCAAGCTGTCTAGTCTCCGCGGTTTTTGGTTGGCAGTTCATTCTTTAAGACTTGCCATTACTCTGAATGTAAGTCACATTCCTTAATCAAATGATTAGGACTAAAACAAACAAACATAGTTTTTGATCTGTAAATTCAAAGTTTCTTCTTCTATGGGTATGACCAAACCTATCTATCTTCTAGGTGAATGATGAAATTATTTTTGACCAAATTATCCCAAAGGTGGGTATTGTTGAAAGGTTTTCTTAAAGATACTGCTGAGGTGTAGCAGTACTTTGGGGTGAAAATACTTGCTTGGATTTTAACATCATCTACCTTAGGTGTTTCAACAGGTTTCTTTTGAGGTTTCAAACCCTAGATTGACCTTTAAGTTTCTTCCTAAACTCTAAGCTTGTCTCTCCAAAACGAAACATCGGCCTAAGAGGTTGATGACCACCAATTAGGATGAGGTGCATGATAGGCATTATCTTTCTTAAACTCAGGAGGTGTTTCATTAACTGATTCCTCATTACTTGATGTGTCTACATAATTAATGAGTTCATCATCACTAGTGGTTATATCCTCAAAGTCATTCATCACGATCACTAGGTGGGTTTTCTATACTATTAAAGAAGTCCATACCAAACCTAGGCGGTTTTAATATAAGCTCTTCTTGGTTTTCAACATAAGTGACGAGAAGACTGATTGTCTAAGCAGCAAACTTTTCTAATAATTCATCTCTCTCTTAGATTAGTTTCTCAATTTCAGATATCTTACAGTTTAACTTCCATTCCTTAATTTCAAGCCCATAATCACAATCGTTCTACTTTTTGCCCAAGCCATTTCATTATTTTCATGAGTTATTATTTTGGCTTCCATTGACTCTAAAGTTGTTGGTAACCTGCTGCCATTCATTTCTACTATCTCTTTTCAGGTCACATAATCATTAAGCACTTTTTGATTAAAGTTATGACACTTTGAACATACCTCAGAGATAGGGGTGAACTTGGTGAAGTGGCTACCATATAGTAGAGGTTCACTCTGACTCCATGCTCCAGTCAAAGCTTCCATAACCATCTTTAGACTCCATAGCAGCATGTATCCAGGTTCCTTATCAAAACGTGCCGGTCAAATTCTTCCTGCTGATCCTCCACGGCTACCATCGATGGGATTCTTGGTTCATCATCAAACTCACACTCCGTCAACCTCTGATGATTCTCTTGAGCAACCAATGCTTTTGTTTACATAAATTTCTTTCAACTCTAGCTTTGGTTTCTCGGTCATCTATTTGCTTGATACTTAGCAAACCAAATTCCCTGCAAAATGTCAGTCTTTTGGCAATTGAAGCATTCAATCTTGGATTTGTCAAAAGTGATTCCCTGTTTTGGTTTGAAGTCAATGCCTCTTCTTGTCTTCTTCATAAACTTCTTGATCCTTGCAGTGATCATAGCAACTTGCCACCTGATATCAATTTCTTCAAGAGCATCCTCTTCAATTTGTGAAAAGATCTTCTTCATAAGTAACAATTAGAGTAGCTGCGTGCAAAGAAAAACACCGACTTCATGGATGGTATTAGTTGGTGTAGGTTGGCGAGAGCAAAAAATGAGGGGTAGTTATGGCGATTACTTTGAGTAGGAGAAGCGTACTTTTTAGTAGAAATCGCCCCTTCAGAGATGACACAAAAGCAATACGTGAGAGCTTTGAGCTTGTTTGGCCATTCATCTCATGCTTTCATACACCTACAAATGATTGTGAATCATCAAAGTCCATGGTGTCCAATCCAGGTTGTCCTCTAATCATAGTAGTAATTACATGCCATGTAGATGGCAAACTTCTTAAGAAATTTAAATTTGCATCTTCAATTGAAACCTCGCTTTGTATAACTCCGTACATCTGAAAAGGTTTTGGAATCATGTCGCGACATCAAGGCCTTCTCTTTCTCCAACATAAAAGTTTCAAACTATTGCTTCAACATATTTCGTGCATCTTTTTGGAAGCATCATTACCTCAAATCTAGTCTTGAAGCGACCAGGTTACTTTGCATCTTTAGCATCATGGAATTTGAGTAGGTGTCCATGGAATGGCATAACAACGATGTTGAGCCTTCTCTTGATTTCTTATTGTAGCAGTGGCAAGATGGGTTTAGGTGCTTAGGTTGGCCCGGATATGTGAGTTCTTCCACAACTTCATTACCATTGACAATCACATTCCACATGCATGGTGCGTGATTGCAATATCTTGCCTCATCTTCATGCTTCATAGATCGTATTCGCCCTTCTTAATGATAGGAATCCTTAGTGAGGTGATGGATGGTGGTGGAGCAACTTCGGTCGACATCTTTAGGTTTTTGTGGTTTAACTAGGTTTTGAGTTTCTTAGCAGAATGGGATTTCCACACACTCATTACCACTTGTTGAATCGATGTACTCTAACCAAACTAAATTAAATAGCTTGTTAAGGGTTTAACAACCTCGGATAAATCCTAAGTTATTAACAATGAAACACGGTAATCTATTAAGTCACGGAATTTACTTAACAAAGCTAAGAAGATTTAATCTTTATTAATAACTCTAAAACTGCTTATTATGCAGATTCTTTAACAACTCTAAAACTCTAAATAATGATCGTACTTTAGGATTCTAAAACGTATAAAAACTCGTAACTCTAATACCAATCTAGGGGTCCTTTTATAAACAGGATAACCCTATTCGGTTTACAATTCTTATCCTTGTGCGTCAGTAAACAATACTTAGAAGTTCTAGATAAACATACTTTCTATCTATTAATCAATTACAACCGACTTTAAGCTTTGCAGATACTTTGATGGTCAGATACTTTGACTTTTACTTAGCGATACTTTGACTTCTTGACACTTTGTCTTTTCTCTTGATACTTTGTTAATCTTCAGCACTTTAACTCTTCAGTACTTTGACTTTCTGTATCCCAACAAACTTTATTAATCTCATGAACATACCATTTTCAGAAAACTTGATTGAAACATCTCCTTAGAGGGTTTTTGGGACAGCTTTTAGGTTCTTATCTACAATTAGTAAATACAATTAGTACAATTATGACACAAAAAGACAACAATGTTGAGAAGAGCAAAGTACCTGTCGTAGTCAGATTTAAATAGGTTCAATATAGATATGTTAATCCTTGTGTCTCTTTCTTTGCAGTGGTTAAAAAGTGTAATCAAGTAAGTAAACAACGTAGTACAAATTCTTATTATAGAAATTATAAGACATATAAGAATAGTAAGTAAGAATACATGTTTTGTAATTTTTGGCACCATAAGGAATAAACAACATTAAACCTCGTGAAGAATTCCCGACAGTGGACGATTTAATTCTGTTAGAATACTTGAACTCTCCTGCTGCAGCAAACAATTGCACCAAAAACCTACTTATATATTGTTGAAATCTGCAGGCGCAAACTTTTGTTCGCAACGCCCCTTGTTGTAGCGGTATCATAAGAACAAACACTTGCCTTATGCTACAAGCGAAAACTTTTGAGATATCATCACATCAATAATTTATGTTCGATCAATATTAAAAATTGGAACCCTAAAAAATTTTTAGACTTATCTTGTAAGGTAATACATATATTTTTTTTAATTGTTATCTTCATAATATATATTCCTAAATTAAAAATAAGTTTTTACATAATCCATTATTTGTATTGTTTGGAACATATAAATCAAAAAAAGCAATTTAGTCTATTGGTAGGATTGTTTAAATAACTAGAATGACCCAAGTTCGAATCCAATGCATGTCTTCTTTTTAATTAAACTGAATTTTACATAGTTAAAATTAAAAATACACTATAACATACCAAATTTTATAATTTAATAATTAAAAAAACACAAAATTCAAAACAAATTTAAAAAAAAATGCCACATAAATTCAATGATGACATGGATTAATGACATGGCATTATTTGATATTGTGATGGAATAATATGACATCTCTCTTATATAATGTGTGTGTATATATATATATATATATATATATATATATATATATATATATATAATCTTTTGCCCTTCAAAAGAGGGTAATGATAGCGTATGGAGAACTTCAGCCCAACTTGCTAAAAGACCATACACTCATAATAGGCCTAAAACCCACTCATCGACAAAACTAGCGGGATGGTTACAACGACGATGCGTTATCCTTTCGATCATTAGAGCATAGGTAGTGCAACGAACATCATGTTGATACATGATAGGACATTTTCATAATCTGAAATAACCAAGGGTGACATTACCGCGTGTCATTCTTGTCTCCTCCTTTAGATATCCACTAAATGGAACATCCTCTCGAACCATTGTATCACGTCCATGGGTTTAGCGAAATCCTAGATGTATCCTATAAAATATGAACCATTTCCTTGAAAAGCACCAAGTCATTCTTAACACAAAAGTGCACCACTAATCAACTTTCGTGAGTGTTACCCCAACACTTGACTTCGTCATAAATTTGGGTACTATCGAACGTGAGAAACCAACGATTACCCACACCCAAAACGTACCTTACGTAAATTTGGCGTCATCGGTGCTATGCGCAACATAATAACAAGCCACCACCCTCAATTTTCCGTTCACCGTTAAAAAACTCTGATAACATCAAATTAGCCTGATCTTTTATATATCAAATTGAAGATCGTTGTAAGCTCTTTGACGAGGTCTAATATTATATCTAGGAACACATAATAATGATAGCGGAATATTCAAACATAGAATCAACATCATTATGAACAAGGTTTTTTATTATCATAAACTAACTAACTAACTATAATAAAGATCAAAGACTTGATCTAACACTAACTAACTAAACCCTAGCGTTTTCCCTACATATAAGTTCCCACCCACACACCTTTTAGACGTCTACATCTTGTCGCATTACTTTAAAACTAATGACCATATGTTTCTTTATATACTAGAGACATCTAGGGTTTACAGAGAATCATAATACAATTAGAAAACTAAATATTCTTTTAAGCATATATTCTAGAATCTTCCAAATCCTCCATCTTTTGTAGTTTCCCTTCTTGTCACTTTTAGTCCTTCATGTTTCATTCTTCTTGTTTTGTATCATCAAATCTATAAAAGACCCAACACAAATTCCCGTGTTTATGGCCTCATTTGTATTAATATGGTACTTAATCCGTTCATATTCGTTCATAATTACATTTAGGGATAAATGAGGTTGGAAGCGAAAAGATGTGAAAGGCCAAATATATGTTAGAAGATTGATTTAGGGGCCTATGAATTCATTATGAAGATGCGCCGTAACTCATTAATAATGTACGGCGTAAATATGATAACTTTGAAGGATAAAGTAACCATCTCTTATGGTTCGTCGTAATATTTTATGAAGGTTACGGTACGTAACATGGCCAAGTAGTTGAGATAATTTGAATTGGATAAGGGTGTTGACGAAGGATGCAGTAACCGATGATTTAGTGCATACGTAATTAATTGCTGACGCAAAGTTTGAAGGATCGGGTAATTATAATTTAATTACTGCGTAATTAATTATTTGGCTATTTTATATGAATTTCAAAGAGAAAAGGACCAAGCTACAAAGGTACGGTATTAACTTATTAATTTAGTTCGTCATTATTATTAAAGCCGGGCCCAAAGTTTCATAATGCCCTATATATAATATATATATATATATATATATATATATATATATATATATATATATATATATTACTCGTGAGACATAAGAAATACATCAATTTGGTTCGTGGGAATATTGCTGGTGCCGTACGAAGGAAAGAAAAAGAAAGGAGCAGTACGTAGGTTTTTATTACTCGTGAGACATAAGAAATACATCAATTTGGTTCGTGGGAATATTGCTGGTGCCGTACGAAGGAAAGAAAAAGAAAGGAGCAGTACGTAGGTTTTTACGGGGCAAATCCTTCGGGGTTTGCCCCGGTACTCAACTAGGGGATCGATAGCTTTATCCTTGGCACGATATGTAATTATTTTCCGACTCGTAATATTATTTTGGTTTCATTATTGTTTATTATAATCTTGATTCTCAATATAATTGTTAGCGAATTAATTCTTATTGTGTTCTATTTAATTGATTATTAATTTATTATTAGTCAATTAATTATCTGATGTTATGTCTTTGTTTATTTATTGTTTTTATATGTTGATTTTATTTGTCATTCAACTAGGTATCTTGGTGATATGAAAATTAGGTCCTGGCCTAGTTTTGATTCTTTTTATTATTAATGCTTTTGCGTTATTAATTGTTTATAGTGTATGCTTACATAGTTTATTGGTAGCTACCATTGTTTCGGTAGTTTTGAATGGCGGTAGAGGTTAGTTACTTATGAGATATGACCAACTGACCCTAAGTGAGTAGACTGAGACGGGAAGGGTAAGATATGACCAACTGACAACCCTTTCTACTTTTGCGATTTGACCAACTGATCACCTACCGTTTGGATGAACTTAAGAAGAAGGGGGCGAGTGTCTAAGATGCTAGCGTCCGGGCACTCACTATTATGATTTTAGCATGTAGCGGTAGTTAATGACTGCAGAAGGACCAGGAACGGACTTATGGGGGACACGACTTCTCGATTGGGACCCTTTGCGATAGGTTAGGACCGAACCGACCAATATTGTCCTAGCGACTTTGACCCCGAAACAGGAATCTAGTGACTTTGAACCCATGTATTGCGATAAGTAATACGTCTCTTAATGACTTGCTATTAGATTGCCGAATGATGCCGGGGTGACCATTCATCTTGGTGAGGATTCTAAGACCATAGGGTAGACAATTGACCAAAGAGTCTATCGACTTTTACCCTTGTGGATGAACTCGGTTTAAGAATTGCATCACTATCGTTCCCATTAGCTTGCTTACAGAGAACCGGCCCTATTGATCACGTGACACCTTAAATATTATCAATCTATAATTAAAACTGACATTTGACTAATTTAATTAATTAGACAGTTAGGAATCAACCATTCTTGGGACGACCTCGGTCTTACCATTCCTACCTACATACAAGATACACTTTGCCCGTTGGTGCATTAGGTAGGCCATAGGTAGACGAGTTACTATAAATGTAAAACATGGTCAGTAAAACCTGCATCAAGTTTTTGGCAGCTGCGGGAACGGTCTTCGTATTTTATTTGTTTGATTAATATTATTCTACAATAATATCTTCGTCTTGAGATGCGGTAACCCATTCAATGGTTACGATGTAATCTTCTTAATATTTAACAGTGCTATCGAGACTGAAGTTCGGTAGTAGTTGTTTGCGGTATAAAGACCAAAGATAGATGACGAAGTCTCCGATAACTCCTCTTCAAACGTAGGAAAAGTTGACACTTTGGGCACAACAACATCAGATGAAATACGACGTAATGGGCGATCCATTTACGCCGTAATTGGCTATCTGTAAGGCCTTACTTCATCATCATTGACGTAACTAGGCGATCTATTCGCCGTATCCCCTGTTCCAGGTATCTTCTTTTAGTGCTTTCTTATTCGCCTTACAGGCGATCCAGGTCGCCGTAACCCTCCTGGCCTTATTTTTCTTACGTCAACTAAACCGGCCAACATGGCGAGCCCGATCGGTTACGCCGTAACTATCCACTGTGACAATTTTGTCTAAAAAACAGTTTCAAAACATTTTCATAACCTTGTATTAGTAATTAAATGAACTTTGTGTGTGTGTTCCTTGTAAACCCTCACGAGACTTCACTCGTCCACTCGGGACACCGATGGTTTTAAAGAGTGTTGCATCGCTAAATGCAACTGATTCCCCTCAAGTGAGTTAGGTTTTATTTTGTTTTATTTTTACATTTAGTGCTATTTTTGCTTTTTATCCGGGTCTATGCTTTTGGTATTAGTTTTTCTTGCAGCAATAGGTTGATGATTATGGAAAGATATTTGGTTACAAGGAAACACTTTTTATCCGGCTAGTTGAGTGTCGATGATGATGGAATGTTGATGTGAAGTTGGATGTTGCTCGATGAGGCGCATTTGGAGCATGTTTTTGGATATGCATTATTATTCATACCGAGCAAATCCAGGGGAGTTTTCCATTTCATCTCTAACCCTTCTTATTTTTTATTTATATGCTTAAGTATGACCCCAAGTGGGGGGAAGGGATTAGACATAGACACCCGCTTGATTTTACTTGCTTTTTTTTTTCTAGTTTTTGATGAAAAGTGTTTCATTAATAAAATTTTGACATGTTTTTCATTACTTAACTGGATTAATCTAGACTGAGTACACTTACCCTATATTTTCATTGTGTGAGGATAAGCCTTTCCGTTTTCACCTTATACATAATTCCATAAAAATGAGTGTGCCGGTGGTTGTAGTAGACTTTAGAACTTGGCCTTGCATATCTTTTCGAGACCATTATCATGAGCATTACACTGAGGTAACTTGGTGTGATCGGTGCAGCTAGGATTTAAGGCAATTTTAGGATTAAACCTAAATAGCCCATATATATATTGTGTTTATTGACTTTTCACATCGATCAGTCAACCCCTCTTGTTAAACCCTTTTTGTTGCACTCACCATTAGTGTAAGATACCCCTAGATACACCTTTCAGAGCCTTTCATTTCATTTTGTTCACCCAATATATGTTGTTTTATTACACCTATCGCGTAGCCTACCCTGTAGTTTCCTTATGTCCATGGTTCGGGCACTGTTGGTTAATTTTGGTTCCACTTGTGAAAGTCGCGGGTTTTGAATAAAGGGTTTTGGATGAAAATCGGGTTTAGATGATAGTTGATCTCAAGTGGGGGGATGCTTTATATGTTCGTATTGTTTTTTATTCATGTATACCTTGTCTTGCATATATATATATATATACGTATATATATATATACGTATATATATATATATATATATATATATATAAAAGGTGAAAAATGTGAAAATAATGAAAAAAAGAAAAAAAAGATGATAATGCAAAGAGTTTGTTTATTAGTAGCGGTCGTAAATCAGCTACTTCGTATTGTGTGTGAAGTATTCTCGTCTTGTTCAACTAGAAACAGGTACACAAATCGTTTTTGTCTTCCGGATAAAATTAGAAACCGAACATTTCTATCTCGCCTTTCAAATCAATATTCGTACAATGGGGGCATTGTACATTTCAAGTAGGGGGATAAGAGATAGAAATGGTTGATTTTGGGAAATTATGTGCTAAAAGTACCAAATTTTAATTTTTTTTAGCACATACTTTTTCATGATGATGAAGGTCGAGTTAATGCATCTTATTTTCCGTGTTTAGAGTTTAGGAGGCACTACGTTATATTTTATATGCATTAACTCGTGTATTGAAGATCCCTTGACTCTTGACCCTCGATTTCTGCTATGGGATTGAATGCGACTAGTGGTGGGGCGACTGTGGACTTAGGAATCTATTTGTTTAAGTGTCTTTTATTTACACCCATTAAATGTTTTCCCATATCTTATCCTACCCTTAGTCATGAATGAGAGTTTAGGTGAGGAAGAGAGCAATCATTCGTGTCTTGGCCATGGATTTGGTCATGTATCATTGATTTTGTCCCATTCGCCGTAGCTCGTTAGTAATTACAAAATAACCCCAATAGCCTGTTGTGTCTACTGCATTGCCTTTTGGAATAAAACATTATAGACTCTAGTGGTGGAGATTAGTATCTTTGCCAAGCCTATGATAGAATACTCGTCATGACTGAGTAGTTGAGTGATCAGCCAAAAATAAACACGTGAATTATGTGAGAGAGTGTGATTTAAATTCCTTTTTCGTGAGGTGCTCGGTTTGGAATTTTCTAGCTTAGGTGATTTTTAAACTCATAACTTTCAATTAATCACAGGGAATATCTTTTTAGAATTATTTAAAGGGTCTACTTGAGGACAAGTAGAGTTAAAGTGGGGATATTGATAACATCAAATTAGCCGATCTTTATATAACAAATTCCCGTGTTTATGGCCTCATTTGTATTAATATGGTACTTAATCCGTTCATATTCGTTCATAATTACATTTCAGGATAAATGGGCGTTGGGCGGAAAAGATGTGAGAAAAGGCCAAATATATGTTCTGAAGATTGATTTAAGAGGGCCTATGAATTCAGTGTGAAGATTACGCCGTAACTCATTAATAATGTTACGGCGTAAATATGACGCTTTGAAGGATACGGCGTAACCATCTCTTATGGTTACGTCGTAATTATTTTTATGAAGGTTACGGTTGTAACATGGCAATTAGATTCGTCGTAAAGGGCGGAGTGGACAGGGTGTTGACGAAGGATTACGGCGTAACCGATGATTTATTCTGCCGTAATAATTACTTGAAGCAAAGTTTTGAAGGATACGGCGCAAATATAATTAATTACGCGTAATTCATTAAATGGGTATTTTATATGAAGTTCAAAGAGAAAATGACCAAGCTACAAAGAGTTACGGTAACTTATTAATTTAGATACGCCGTAAATATTAAAAGCCCGGGCCAAGTTGCATAATGCCTAAATATATTTATATATATATATATATATATATATATATATATATATATATATATATATATATATTACTCGCAAATTTATATGAAAGAAGTCAATTTGGTTCTTGGGAATATTGCTCTTGCCGTACGAAGGAAA
>OU343225.1:87385375-87593017 GCA_910596185.1 Chrysanthemum makinoi
TCTGTTTGGTATTTGTAGTGTCTTAATGTCGGGACAACTCAAGTCTGGGAGCTGGCTTATCAGTCTTGTGGCAATAAAAAAAGGGTATATCTTGATTCTTCTATAGCATATAGACCGGCTTAACTGTGCAACTTTAAACAGGAGTCCAAATTTTATTTTTGGTTGTTTAAATCTGTACTGTGTTATACCTTGCAGGACTAGCATACATGAAGAATATAAAGATTGTTGGCACAAGAGTTACAATATTTAGTTTGTTATATGATTGCGTTTGAAGATTAGGTACAGGGATGTCTGAAGTTGCATATAGGGAATGTTTTACTTATTTAAAACTGTTTATAAAGGATATTTGAGATTGCTTATTGAAAGTACTTGTTAGTGATTGTTGATGCAAAAGTTGGACGTTCCTTGTTTGGAGCTCCGGTTCCTACACCAATTGAGAATTGCTGTTTGAGACCTGCGCACTAAAAGACAAAAGACACCGTTAGGCTTATCGTGGGATTGTTTCCCACGATTATCTCGGCGTAAGAGTAAGTAATCGGTTTAGGGTTTTAGGAGAGTTAGGGTTTGTAGATCGTACCTTAAACGAGGGATGTGATTCCCTTTATATACGCACGGACTTCTTGGTTCCGTGTTCCTCTACCTTCGGCGTATCCCGCCTTAGTCGGTTGGGAATGATTATCTATCTATTTTAGAAGATATCGGATATCTATTCCGTGAATAGCTTTGGGCTTGGGCCTTCGTGAGCCCAAACCTCTAATCGGTGTAGCCCGACTCGTACCGGGCTAGGTTAGTGTTGGACTTTAGCCGGGTTCGTGACCCGGATGTAGACTATACGTCATCATGTCCCCCCAGTCTAGTATGCGCAGTGTGTAACTGCGGATGCTAGACTAATAACCATAGTCAATGAAAAATATACCAAACGTAACAAGAAGCCACAAGAATATTCGCTGGATACATTGTATCAGTCGTAATATTAAAAAATGGGCGCCTCGTAAATCGGGGAAAAGTTACTGCCACTGTGTCCCATCAAGCAATCTGAACCACAC
The DNA here is from genome assembly GCA_910596185.1 of Chrysanthemum makinoi. NCBI lineage: Eukaryota > Viridiplantae > Streptophyta > Magnoliopsida > Asterales > Asteraceae > Chrysanthemum > Chrysanthemum makinoi. Next base: position 87,386,422 of record OU343225.1, read on the forward strand.
AGTTAGGGTTAGTGGAGTCCACGTGTCGGTCATCGTGTGGCGGGGTGGGAGAAATTATATAACCCCTTCACTTCATTTTCACCGTCACCACACACAGTAAAAACAATCCGCCATTAGCAAACCTTCCAACACATCAAGCCTTTAGACGGAAATACCCTAAGGTAACGCGCCTGCGCCTTCATTCTTGATTATAACAATACCATGGTTAAGGAATTATCTGATTTTACATCCAACATAACGGAAGAGGAACTACAACAGTTTGCCTCAGATTATTATATCCCTAGCGCAGTACATCCGGAAGTTCCGGCTGCGAATGCATCAATAGCGGATTTCCCCGATGGGAAGATTGGTGTATACACGCGATTTTTTGAATTCGCAAATCAGCGCATACCCATATCATTATTCTTAAGTGATGTATTGAATATTACCGCATTCACTTGTCCCAGCTGCACTGTATAGGTGCGGCGAAATTAATTAATTTCGAGGTGAACTGCCACTTATTGGCCATAAATCCGACCATCCATTTATTCCGGGCATTTTTCCACACCACGTGGTCAAACGGGTGGGTTTCCTTCGCGAAACGCCCTGGATCCCTCCAATGCTACACAGACAAGTTAGACGCGCTCCGAAATTGGAGGGAAACCTTTTTCAGGATTGACAACACTTGTTTTCCGGCCCCATTCGATTTTTACGCTAAGGGGACACTGCCAAAGGATGAGCGCCCCCTCCCTGGATCATATAATGTGGAGGATGCGGACACAATAAATGCGAACCGCATCCCTATAAGCTCCTACCCCGAGGAGTTCTTGGTGTATATTGGCCTGAGCCACAACTATTTTGGCAGCTCAGAAGAAGTCCCTATCTTCTTAGACGCCGATGGTCAGGGTGGGTGCTCATGCTTTCGTACCCCGTAGAATTACATTCCTGTAAGTTATTCACTATTTCTGCTTCGTTCTTGTCATGAACTGTGTGTGTTTTTGTTGTTGCGCAGAGATGGATCTATCAGCGTGGTGCACCTGACAAAGCCAATGGATGTAAAGGTGGAACTGAAGCCCCTGAAGGAGGGAGAAGAGCCCGTGCTAGTTGCGGTGGCCGGGCGTACCGTAGCTATGGATATAGGCGAGGCGGGTGAAAGTTCATCCTTGGCGCTCCAAGCAACTCCCTTACAGAGTAGGCCGAGTACCACAGTACAGACACCTCCCGTGCAACCAGCGCCCATAGCGGTGGAGCACGTGGAAGAAACAGATGAGGAAGAAGAGAGTCCCGATTGGAGCGAAAAGGAAGCGCAGCGGCGATGGCGCGCCATGCCTCCCGGAAAAAAGCGCCAGTTGTTTTAGTGTGGAGTCATCTTCCAGTGATGTTGCGTCGCGCCCCCATCACCGGACACCTCCATTCCTGCGTAAGTATCCTTGAAAGATTATGTATCAAAATATAGCTAGATAGCACTGAATAACTGTGATTTCTCATCATGTTTGTAGGTTTGAACAAGAGTCGCCCCCCAAGCAAGTCCAAGTCGCGCTGAATCATCTGGGCTGAAGAGCCAAAACGCGGAGCTGAGACCGCTGGGGAGCACCCATGGAACAAATTGTGGATGACCTGGTCTCGCTGCCAGCGACGCGGATAAAGGCAAAGTACTCGGGCGAAACTAGCCAAGGTGCGGAGAAAGACAAAACGCATTGCACTACTGAGGCTCAATTGGCTAATGCTAGAGGCGAAACAGAGACTCTTGGATCATATGCCAAAAAACTAGCCGAGGAGAAAATGGCACTGATGTGTCAAATAAATCAAGAGCGCGCGGAGGCCGCGAGCTATAAGTCTTCTTGTCTGTGGGCTATTAAATATTTGGAAAATGGCAAAGACGCACTGACCTCCCAGCTTGAAGACTTCGGCACTACTGTGAAAAGTGCTCTAGAGACGCAGGAGGAGAAGTTGCGTAAACTAAGCATAGAGTACGACGAGGAGTTATATCCGCAACTTCTCTCCACCATAGCTGAGCGCAGATGGCTCATAAGCCATGGGCTCCGCCTAGCAGCGTTAGGTGTCCTGGAGTCACAAGAGGTTCGTGACTCCTTCGGGGATGTGGTGAAGTGTGCGCTGGAGCGTGGAAAGTCAGAAGCCATTGAAAAGCTGCAAGAGGCTGAACTGCTAAAGGTACCCGTTGAGCAGGTACCTACTTATGATGCGAAGGCTTATGACAATCTGGTCGCTGCCATGAAGAGGATGAAGGACTTGGAACTCCCCAAGATCGCTGAACTAGAGCGTGATCAGGACTATCCAATAGACGTAATTTTTGCAGGTCTGACTCTAGCCCGTCATCTCGGTGGAGAGGCTGTTGCGCAGCCAGACTATTACCTTAGACCCGATGCATCCCAACTGCAGGTTCCTGTTTTCGCGCGCCCTAGAGATATCCTGAATCCTTTTGTCCTGGACAGTGAAGTCCCCCTGAAACAAGTGTTGGAGGCGCATGCGACGAGGCTTGCTGAAAAGAAAGGTATTAAGGGCAAGGCTGTAAAGTGTGGCATTGGCGCGGCGCACCTCCCTCGGTCTGACGGGGTGCCTGTGAGTGTTGCCACCGTGGCTCGTCGAGATGCTGACTTGTTACAGGAGCTGAATAGGATTGGGGATGATACTAGCCGCGTGGGTAGTTCCTCCTTGAAGCGTAGTCATAGTTTTTAGTTTATCTCTGGTGCTGTAACTATCTGTGATAAATAACTCGTAGTCCATTAATGGACCTCCTTTTGTGAAGGGTAATGTAAAGATATTTTTTCTTTTTGTGATGTACACACTTATTCGTATTTATCTTTGCGTAAAAGGAATATACGTTGTTATCTGTATATGCAAGTGTGAATAATACAAGGATTTCATAATCATGTATGAAAATCCGAAAAAAAAATGTCAAGTATAATCGTGTATATCAATGGTATGCAGCGTACTGTAAATACCAATTTAAGGAATCAAGTGTCTTGGTTCCAAAGTTGTTAAACGTGCACATGTGCATTGTTGCGCATCCGTCGTGGGGTGCGCACAAAGCTTATTCCAACGTCTTGAGAACAAGGTGTTTAACAAGGATACGTGATCCAGCGTTGATGGGTTTGCAACCCTCTTACTCAACAAGTTGTTTATTAGGTTAACTTATCCTTTTGACCATCGTGGGTTTATATATTGCATGCACGCCATGTAGGCAAAAATGTTAAAAATTTGTTAAGACATATAGTATATGGAAGTAACAAATTAAAGTGTGTCAGGAGTAGCTAGAAACCGCAACGTTTTATTGATACTGCAAGTGTTTATGAAGAAATAAAAAACATGATACTAAGGAAATAAAAAAAAATACATAGTTGTGCGATTGGCCGTAGCCATTTCTATAGGTAGCACCTCTTGAGATTGCAGATGTTCCATGTGCGTGGCAATTCACGACCATCCAAGCCCCGTAGCTTGTACGCGCCTGTTCCTAGTGCTTCAGTAACCTCATAGAGTCCCTCCCACTTCGGTCCAAGCTTACCTGTGTCTTCTGCGTGGCTTGCATCATTAGCGCGATAGACGAAGTCACCTGGTCTGAATGAGACACCTCTTACTTTAGTGTCATAGTATCCCTTCATTCTTGACTTCGATTTTTCTTCACGTATAGCTGCACGTTCACGCCTTTCTTCCAGCAGATCTAGGTCAAGTCGCCGTTCTTCATCATTATTTGCCACATTTACTTCAGCAGTGCGGATGGTTGGCATACCGATCTCGGCTGGTATGACGGCTGTCCGTAGACAGAGAGAAGGGAGTATCTCCTGTACTTGTTTGATCGAGGTGCGATGCGCCACAAAAACATGTGATAGCTCGTCCACCCATCTCCCTTTGTGCTTGTCCAGGCGTGTTTTAATACCTTCGCTAAGCTCGATTCGCCCGTTCCACTAGGCCATTGGTTTCTGGATGTTTAACGGACGCAAAGTGCTGTGTGATGCGTAGCTTCTCACACAGTCTTTGAAGGGTGTCACAGAATTGTTTTTCGTTGTCTGAGATGATTTCTCCAGGAAGACCAAAACGGCATACAATGTTATCCCATACGAAGTGCTTCACCTGGTTGCCAGTGATTGTTACCACCGCCTTTGCTTCAATCCACTTGGTGAAGTAGTCTATAGCGACTATGAGGAATTTTAATCCCCCCGCTGCAACGGGAAAAGGGCCTGCGATGTCAATACCCCACTTGTAGAATGGCCATGGCGATGTTATCGGCGTTAGCTCATGCTGTGGTTGGCGTGGGATTGGCCTATGCACTTGGCAATCGGTACATTTCCGTATTAAATCCCGCGCATCTCGGTGCATAGTAGGCCAGTAGTAACCAGATCTCATGGCGCGTGCTACAACAGATCGTGGTCCTGAGTGCATACTGCATGATCCTTCATGGATTTCTCGCAGCACATAATTTGCCTGTAATGGGCCTACACAGCGGAGCCATGGTTGCAGGAAGGAGCATCGGTACAGAATGTTGTCTCGGATTTCAAATCTCTGCGCTGTGCGCCGTGTTCTGCGAGCTTCCTTCTGCTCCTGGGGTAGCATTCCTTTGTTCAAGAAGTCCACTATCGGTGTCATCCATGTAGGACCATCCTCCTCTATGATTGTGGAGACTTCCATCTCTGAGATGGACTTGCTTCTCAATGTTTCTACCATAACTTGCTTTGATAGGTGTGTAAAGCTTGTCGAGGCAATCTTGCTCAGTGCATCCGCCTTGCAGTTTTCCCCTCTAGGAACCTGTTTGATGGTGAACCTGTCAAAACCTTTGATCAGTGTCTTGGTCTTGGCAAGATACTGAATCATGTTATCCTCCTTAGCCACGTATTCGCCTAACACGTGGTTGGCTACTAGCCGGGAATCCACGTTTGCTTCTAGGTTACGTACACCCATTCTAGCTGCAATGCGTAGTCCAGCAAGTAGAGCTTCGTACTCTGCCTCGTTGTTTGTCGCTGTAAATTCAAAACGCAGTGCATAGGTGAATTCCATTCCCTCTGGATTTGTAAGGATAAGGCCTGCTCCTGAACCATCAATGCAAGAGGATCCATCTGTAAACAAGATCCATGGATCATGTTGGTCCGTCTTATTTGGTGTGGGTACCTCATCGGTGTCTGGCTTTTCAATGATGAAATCTGCCAGAATCTGTCCTTTAATTGCCGTGCGTGGTCTGTAGGAGATGTTGTGTTCGCCCAGCAATACACTCCACTTCTGGAGTCGGCCTGATGCATCAGGTTTAGAGATGATCTGCTTGATTGGCTGATCGGTGATAACTGCAATCGGGTGCGCCTGGAAATACCTGCGTAGTCGTTTAGCAGCAAACACCAATGCAAGAACCAATTTTTCCATGGCGGTGTAGTTCGCCTCCGTCTTCTTTAGCGCTTTGCTTACAAAGTAGATGGGAGTTTGCACTGAATCCCTATCTGTTAGTAGTACTGCGCTGATTGCTCCATCAGTTGCGGACAAGTACATGATCAGTTCTTCCCCTGGTCGGGGTGCAACGAGCGTTGGGAGTGTTGCCAGATGCTGTTTAAGCTGAGTGAAGGCTTCCTCTGCCTCCGTAGTCCACTTAAAATCACCCTTCTTTATGCACTTCTTGAGTGTTTTGAAAAGTGGTAACGATTTTCTGCCTGATTTGATAGGAACCTGTTTAGGCTGGCCAACTTTCCGTTAAGAGATTGGACTTCCTTCAACGTGCGTGGTGAAGGAAGTTCGATGACCGCTTTTGTCTTTTCTGGACATGGTTTTATACCGTCAGGTTCAATCAGGTATCCAAGGAACATGCTTCAGTAGCGGCGAAATGTGCACTTTTTGGGATTCAGCTTCATGTTTATCTCTCGTAGAGTTTTAAATGTCTCCTCAATGTCGCGTATTAGCTCATCTTCAGTATGGCTCTTGATGACTAGATCATCGACATAGACTTCTAGGTTGCGACCCACCTGTTTTTCGAAAACGGTATCCACCAACGGATAGGTGGACCCGCTGCGTTTTTCAGGCAAAAGGCATTTTGTGTAACAGAAACACCTTGGCCTGTGTGGAAGGCCATCTTTTCTTCATCCTCTTTAGCCATCTGAATTTGATGGTACCCTTTATACGCATCTAGGAAACACTTCAATGGATACCCGCAGAGACTCTATTTTCCAGTCTATCTTTGGTAATGGGTAGCAGTCCTGTGGGCAAGCTTTGTTAAGATCGGAAAGTCAACACACATTCGCCAGCTACCGTCGCTCTTTTGACCATTACGGGTTAGAAAGCCGTCGTGGTAGTAGACTTCGCGCATAATTCCCGCATCGACCAACTTGTGTACTTTGCCAGATCGCTTGCACCGCCTGGGGCCTGGCCACGTTCTTCTGGCGGATAGGCGAGTACCCTTGTCGGATTCGCAAGTTGTGCTCTGTGATTGATCGCGGTACCCCAGTCATGTGTTTTGGCTCCCATGCAAAAATGTCAAGTTCTTTTGAGGAGCGCACACGGCTGATTTTCGTTTCGATAGTGACCCTCCAATGGCTATTTCCTGTTCTGGGTATTCTGGGTGGATCGCTACTTTCAGATGTGGAATTCTAGTCGTCCGCGGTGCTGGGGTTGGTGCGGTCTCGCATGCAATCGTGTTGCATTCTCTATGTGGTATAGTGGCATTGTAAAGAGTAACAATACCACCTTCCACTGGGAACTTAAGCATCCCATGCGCTGTTGACGGCACTGCTCGCATAGCTGAAATTCCTGGTCTCCCAATGATGCCATTGTATGGCGAGGGAGATTTAATCACCATAAATTCCATCCAGGCCGTTGCGGAGTGTTCTTCGTTTCCAATGCTGACAGTAATTTATTTGTCCCATAGGCCATATTTTCTCACTGAAACCAGTCAACGCTGTTCTGACTGGGGTTAATTGGTTGCGTATTTCAGGACGCAGTTGCTTGAAACAGTGCTCATACATGATGTCAGCAGAAGCTCCACCATCAACATACATGCGGTGGATGTCGTGACCCCCGCGCTTATCTCTATGGTAAGTGGTTCCACCACTGCGTTGTTCGCGGTCAGGGTGGGAACGAGATTCCTTTCCTCGTGAAATATCCTGGCTTACCTTCTGCTTTGTGACCCGCTGCCATGATTGTATCATGTAAATTGTGTCGGGCTTGTCTTTAGGCGTCTTCTTATTGCCGCTCATTTGTTTTCCTTCCTTCCTTGATATTCTTGACCAGATGGTCCAATCTACCCTCTTTGACCATCTTGTCGATGAGTTGGCGCAGTTGGACACATTCGTTAGTGGTGTGGCCCTTCTGCGCGTGGTAATCACAGTATTCCATGCCGACACGCCTATCCTCTAGAGTGCGCATTTGTGGTGGTCTCGGGAAGTTAGCGCCCTCTGTTGCGAGTATTTCCTTTGGCGATTTGGTAAGCGGGGTATATTTGTCATTGTCGCGTCCATTCCCCTGGTTGCGATAGTTTCTGTTACGGTTACTATTCCGATCTGTGGATTGTCTCCCAGGTTGTTCCTGTGACCGGTAGTTGGAGTAGCTTCTCTTGCTATCCGCTGCGGCGGCCTCTCCTTGTACGAAGGATCGCGTGCGCTTCATAACCTCATCGAAGGATTGGGGAATCCTATCATTCAATCTTTTAATAAGTTCCGGGTTACTGATCCCATTCATGAACCCTGAGATTTTGAGTACTTCGGGACATGCTTTGACTTGCATGCACTCATCCTTGAAGCGCTCCATGAAAGCGCTTGTGGATTCCCCTTGTCGCTGTTTGACTCTAGCGAGTTCAATGGGATTTTTAGCGCACTTTTTTCGTTGAGTAAAGTTTAGGCGGAATGCCTTCCTCAACTCTTCGAATCCATTGATGCTTCTGCGTGGAAGCTTGTTGAACCAGTCCGCGCATTTCCACCAGTGGAATTGAACATGTGGCACCATACAGGTTGTGGCCAGTTTTCAATGGTTGCGGTGATTCGAAAATTTTTAGGTGATCATCACGGTCACCTGTTCCATCATAGGTTTTAACATTAGTAGGCATGCGCCTCTTTTTGTTCTCTGAAAAATCACTGATACGTCTAGTGAACGCATCTACCTTATGACGGCGCCATGGGAGAGAATATCCTCCTCTCTTGGTCATGGTTTTTTCTTCTGGATTTCCAATGTCCAGTCTCACTGTCCTCGTTGTTCGAGGAATTACTAGAAGATAGTTCCTCTCTCCTTCGGCGTTTACGCCGGTTGTCCTCAGAATTTGTGCTTGGGGGGCTTTCACTTGGGGAATATCGCTCCCCCAGTCTATCTTGTACTCTGCGGCTACCAAGTCTAGTGTGGACACTGGTGCGCTTCTCATCTTCCTCACTTTCAGTCATAGGCTGTGAGTCAGATGTATCATCTCCCTCGACTCTCCTTCCGATTCTATTGAACACTGGGGGTCGGCGATTACCCCTCCCGCGTTTCTCCTTCTGACGACGCGGTGGAGATGTCCCAAACTCTGGGCCAAAGTCTAGCCGAGCATGCAGGCTCCGACTTGGTCTTTTCTTTGCTTCCTCTTGCATGAGGATAGCTAAGGCTTCGTAATTTTGAGAGACAAAACTACTTGGCTCTAATTCCGGAACGACTCCCTCTAGGACAGGGGTATCCATTTCTATCAACACGCCCTTGTTCTTGTCGGGTGCGTCGGGTGCTTTTGTGAAGTTAGCTTCTAGCACCGATTGGAGTGGAGTAAAAGGAGTGCGCAGCGGATCTCTGGCGCTGGTGGTGGTAGTTGTTGTCTGGGTTGTCCCCGAGAGTGGTTCCACCAGAGGGAAGGCCGAATCCTGGCCTGATCCTTGATTCTTAGCAGCACTGGTTGTCCCAGAGATCTGCTTGGGGGTTGCCCCGCTGTGCACCTTCTTTCCAGTAAAATCTGATTGCGATCGCTTTGTCATCCTAGTTCTTGGTTCTTAGTGAATGGTCCCACGGATGGCGCCACTTGTTGATGCAAAAGTTGGACGTTCCTTGTTTGGAGCTCCGGTTCCTACACCAATTGAGAATTGCTGCTTGAGACCTGCGCACTAAAAGACAAAAGACACCGTTAGGCTTATCGTGGGATTGTTTCCCACGATTATCCTCCGGCGTGAGAGTAAGTAATCGGTTTAGGGTTTTAGGAGAGTTAGGGTTTGTAGATCGTACCTTAAACGAGGGATGTGATTCCCTTTATATACGCACGGAATCCTTGTTGGTTCCGTGTTCCTCAACCTTCGGCGTATCCCGCCTTAGTCGGTTGGAAATGATTATCTATCTATTTTAGAAGATATCGGATATCTATTCCTGAATAGCTTTGGCTTGGGCCTTCGTGAGCCCAAACCTCTAATCGGTGTAGCCCGACTCGTACCGGGCTAAGTTAGTGTTGGACTTTAGCCGGGTTCGTGACCCGGATGTAGACTATACGTCATCAGTGATTGTTTTGGGTTTGCTTATAGAAATTGTAGCTTATAAAGGCTGTTTGGGATTGCTTGATTAAACTGCTTATCCAGGAAACGGGACTGTTCAAGATTGTCTATTGAAACTGTTGCTTTTTTATTAAGGGGTTGTTGGAAATTGCTTATTGAAACTGCTTATAGCCTTATAAGTAGTTTCAATAACCAATCTCAGGCAACCCCTTAATAATAGCAGCAGCTTCAATATTCAATCACAAACAGTCTCATTCCTTATATAAGCAGTTCAATTAAGCAATCTCAAACAGCCAATATTTTTTTTTTGAAAAATTTTATAAAGACCGGTTATAATGGTATTAACCGGTCTCAATAACCTCCCTTTTAGACCGGTGCTTCAACCGGTCTATATTATTGTATCAACCGGTCTAAATAACCCTCTTTTAGACCGGTGCATCAACCGGTCTAAATGATAACAACCTTTTAGACCTCCCCTCATTTAGACCGGTTAGGAAACCGGTCTAAAAGCCTTGTACAACCGGTCTAAAAGGTCATTTTTGTACTAGTGGAGCAGCCTCAAGACCTCCGAAGGATGAGGACTGAAGAGCACTTACGGAAATTTGCTCAAACAATCGGGTTGCAATTGTTCTTATATAATAAATAATGATAAAGATACTGTTAGCGTTCAAAGTAGAAGTTGGCATTTGGTACGAGTCTTGTTTATATTTTGTATTTGCTTACTAGTATTATAATTATGATGTCTACTGTACGTACATGTTAATAATCTCTTATGAAATGGACCTGTTAATTAATATAATTACATGAAAATTATTATACTCAATTAAGCTGATTATTATTCATTATTGAAAAAAAGTTAATTATAAAAATAAACCCAAGTCCCTAGCTATAGCATTGGCTATTCGGTTGAACCTGTCGAAGGGAAGCTTGTCGATGGGGAGTGAGAGCATACTGGCCTTGATGGAGAAGACAAATAAGGTTTTGGAGGTATTGTCAGTAACTCTAAATCACCTTCTAACATTTCCAACGCCCTTGTGATTGTCGGGCGGTTCAAAGGATTAGTCTGGATGCACCACAACCCCACGATAATCGTTTTCCTTACCATATTATTTTCTTCATCGCTCACAATCCCGTGTAGTCCAAGTTGTTCTTCATTTAATTCAATTCGCTTGTATATCCCATGAGGAAAGTACATTTCACTAGTTTGATCAACTTCGACCTCATTATTTTTCCTGCCGCCAAACATCTCAAGAATCATCATTCCGTAACTATAACATCGGATTTATTTGAGACCTCTCCAAAATTCCTAGAGAACATTTCAGGAGCAATATAACCAGGTGTTCCCCTCATATGGGACATGGATATCTTGCTTCTCTCATCCGGGAACAATTTAGCCAGCCCAAAGTCAGATATCTTAGGACACAAATTTTGATCTAATAGAATATTATGGGGCTTTATGTCAAAATGCAAGATCCGTGTGTTACAACCCCTATGCAAGTATTCTAGTCCTCGAGCAATCCCAATAGCAATCTGGTGCAACTTTTCCCAGCCAAGGTGGCTATTACTTGACGAATTTTGACTATATATGAACTTGTCAAGGGATCCATTTGGCATAAATTCATAGATCAAAGCTCTTCGACGACCCTCCAAACAAAATCCCACAAGACTCACAATGTTAACATGAGAAGTCCTGCCAACACTAGCAACTTCATTAACAAAATCTTTCCCATCACCTTTTAATTCATTTAAAACCTTCACTGCCACAAGGTTTCCATTATTTAGTTCTCCTGTGTACACAGAACCAAAGGCACCTTGGCCTAATTTGACTTTATAAGAGTTTGTCATCTTCTTGACTTGTGAATAAGAGTACCTTTTTGGAGCTAGAAATTCTTGATTCTTTAGAAAGATTTCCACATTGACATCGTACTCGGCCTTTTTTCTCCATCCATGTTTCCTTTTTAAGCACAAGATTATGCCGAGTACTATTGTTGCAGCTCCTACACCGACAGCTGAAAGATTCAATAGATGTAGTTCATTATCCAAAGTGAAATGGCTAAAGCAACAAAAAGTAATGTTGATGATAAATCACCTATGAGAAGAATCACCCTTTTAATGTTTGTAATGTTTCTTCCTGGATCTATAATGTTTCTTTCTGGATCTATATACAAGGAACCATTCAAATAAAAATGTCAGAATTGATTGTTTCGCTTCAACTATTAAAATATTCATAAGCCGGCTTAGGCATGCTTGTTAGTATCCATCGGATTGTAAGCCGTTACAGACGGCATTTAAGATATAATCTGCATATACCAAGAACATTTGCTATACATAAAATTTTAATCACTTATGGCAACATACAAAATGGATATTCAAACTTTTTGAGGTCTTTTCAACTACGCTAATAGGAGAGTCCAATTTTGCAACGTAGGAGAAATGGAGCCGACCGATAAAAAGTCAAAATTGAAACAATTTGGTCAAACTGATCTAAATTCCATCTAGCAAAAAAGTATGTATAAAAACACATGTGTCGATTTTGTCAAAAAAAAAAAAAAAAAAAAAAAAAAAAAGAAAGGTAATGAATAAAATTATAGTTGTTAAATTTTAAATAAATTATTTGGACTTAAGTAAACTTATCAATTTATACCCGCTATACTTTAGTTTATAAATATTAATTTTAAAATTCTAAATGAAAGCCCAAGTTACTCTGATATATAAATAAATACACGAAATTGTACATATAAGAATGAATAATGTTATTCATCTTTATAAGATTAAGCAATGATATCCGGAAAACTATATTTTCTTTTACAATATACGTTCAATAACGACTCATGTAATTCCCCTTTTATAAATTTAAATCGTGCGTACACGGGTTTAAAAATTAAGTACGGCTATAACTATTACTAACAGAAGTATAAATGTCAAAATGAAGATTGTGAGATGAAAAATAAATACATGAGATTTTACACATAGCAACAACACATATAATTGCTCTTTAAAGTTTAAATAATGATATCCGGAAAAGCAATTTGTCAAGGGTCATTACGTGGTATTAACTATGTATATTATCCAAAACCTGGTATCAATAGTTAAATTGAAACAACACTAACTTCGACATCATGCAAATTAAACAAAGTCAAATCATCCGTCCAACAAATATCTATACAAAATATTAATCGTTATTAATATATAATGAAAGTTTTATGTAAAACCCGCACATGCATGGATATTATAAATTTTTAAGTACATATAACTTTACATATTGTTATAGACTAATCATATTGAACAACGCCGTGTATGTATTAGTCAGACTTTATCATTCCAAGATAGAAATTTACATTATTAACCAATTGTATTACTGAAATTCGATAATATATAATTCTTATGCACAAATATTTATAAGTTAAATATATTGTGACTTATTTTAAAACACTTTATATGAAATTTAAGCTAAGCCCGTACGTACACGGGTATATAACTAGTATAGCTAGTGATTTATAAGCTAGTGATTTACAAATCATTTTTTCTTAATTGTAGTATATAATATTCATTGAAGTAAAGTTGGGAGCTGACACTCTTCCGAAGCCGCCGAGTTGAGGTCGGCCTAAAGGAGTGGGGCAGCTTTGGTGTATTGTGGAGCCACGGCTCGAGCCGGCAATGTTCGTACGTTGAGCCGAGCCGAGCCGTTGGCATAGAGGGATTAAAATAATGATAGTAGGGTTGTTGGTGACTTCTCCACTAAGCTGCCACTTAGTTTGAGGATTCATTGTATGTTGTGCACGTATTTTTCACTTACCGTTTCATTTAGCCACTTTAATCTTTGGTGTTGGCTATATGTTATACACATGTTTTTGCATTATATTAGTGCTAGATCCATGTAGAAAAGCAATCGCCTGGTCATTTGTTTGGTCCATGACTTCTCTCTCTAATCACACATACTGGTTGTTGATAGTGGTGAGCTACGGTTTTGGTGTTTCAAGAATTGATAGCGAGGTTTCATTGAAGGTTAATTCATTAATGTAAAGTATTTCGGTTTGTTTTTATAGTTTGTGGATTTGTGGATACGTGTTTGTGTTTGTTTAATCTTTGTGATAGGTCTGATATGTTATAATGAGTGGTGATTCTATATGGTTTGCTACAAGTTGTGTTTTAGTCTCAAAGAGCTTCAACAGTACAAGATTTTGCTTACGGTTTATCATTTCAGGTTAGTTTATATAAGTTCATTGAATATTATCTGTTGCAATCACAAATATTATTTGTTACAGTCACAAGTTCTGAGACTATTAACGGATAATTCTGATTGTACCTGTTTGATTGTTTATGTTTTCACAGCTAGGAATTGTGTGAGGACGGTGATTCTCAATCTTATGTGTAAGTTTACAAACCTAAATCGTGGATGTTCATATGATTTTATTTTTGGGCTATTTTCATTTGAGTATATGTTATAAGTGTTGATTTTATATTGTTTGCTACAAGTTATGTTTTAGTCTCGAAGAGCTTCAATGCAAGATTTTGCTTATGGTTTATCGTTTCAGGTTAGTTTACATGAGCTCTAATATTATTTGTTGCAATCACAAATATGCTTAATTGGTTTTTGTTGGTTCTTATTTAGATAATTTATAAATGTTCAAGTTCTAAGATTATTAGTGAATAGTTCTGATTGTATATGTTTGGTTGTTTATGTTTTCACAGATTAGAATTGTATGTGGAAGGTGATTCTCGATCCTATATGTAAGTTTATAACCCTAATTATGGATGTTCATATGAGTATATTTTAGGGCTATTTTCATATGAGTATATGGTTTGGAAGGTGTATTTATGTAATTTACATCAAGTATTTGGTGTGGTGTTGATGTTTTTTGATTTTTTGACGTGAATGTTAAATGCATGGTTGTTTTAGAACTTCAGTTATGGAAACAGAAAATGGTGTTGTGTCAATGTCATTTGTTGTTGTAGATACGACATCAACTTATTCCGTGTTTGATGGTTTGTTGAAGTTGCGTGGTTAAGGAAGGATATTCCTATTTCCAGGCGATTTACTTTTTTTTGGATTTTGGTTGTTTGTTTTGTTTTATAAACTGATATTTTGAAACGTTGATCAATTTGTAGTGATTGCTTATTGTTTGGTAGTAGACTATTATTTCTTGCATTTTCTTACTATTTTATGAATGGAAAATTAAGCCTTGAAAATGGAAATAATGAGTCTCAAGTGTCTAATGATCAGTTACCCTTTCAAAGTCTTTGAAAAATCTTTAAGTTGTTGTGTCACCTTGACATGATTAGCAGAATGATGCCTGTTTGTGGGAAGATTGAGATAGATTGGTTAATAAACAAATTTTTTTTATTATTTTTTTTCTAATTTTTTTTGGGTATGCTGTCAGTGAAATGGCGGGTTTGAGTTTGCGTTTATTTAACTTTTATGATAAGCCTCATCTGTGTGAAATGTCGGGTCTAAGTTTGTGTGTGTTTAACCTTTGTGATGAGTCTCATAAGTGATCATACATGATGATTTTATATGACATGCTACAATCTGTGTTTTAATTGTTGGTGACTATCTTCCAAAACCCTTTTCTTATTTGTATGCCATTACTGGATTCCTACATGTGTGATTCTGTTTGTTAAGCTTTCTGATGTCTTTTAGACTGTCGTGTGTGGTCATGAGTTCTGATTTTATACATTTGTATAATCTGTGGTCGAAGGTGCTCTGTGATGGCGTTTAAAGTTTGTGTTTGGTTACATGTGCTGATTTAAAATCATGGCTATAAGTTAGGTCCATAACTCCTGAATTCATAAGTGAAACAAGCTATTTATTTGGTGAAATGGTATGATGGTTGAGTGTGAAATTGAATCCATTTAGATTTGTGGTCATAAGCATTTTTTCTGATATGCTTTAAAGTTGGATGTTTGGTTCTAAGTTATAACTTTAACTTTGTGTATAAGTTGTGGCCATAGTTGGTGATTTAATGCATGCTACATGCTATGTTTAATTTGATTGTAATGATATTTGAGGTTTTGCTTATTTGGGATTGTGTAAAATGGTAAGATGATTGAAGGAGAGGTTTGCTCAACTTAACTCCCACTGTTATCGCAGTGAGAATGATAAGGGATATATGGATATATGTTTGTATTTTTTTTATATGAATGTCATTGTGTTGGGAAATACGCAGTCGTTCCCCAATGTTATGAGGTGTGAATAATCAAAGGTGTTGTATGATGTATTTTATATGGCTGTGGAAAAATATGTGCGTGTTCTTATATATATCTATTTTTATAGCTTTTGTTTTTTAGAGCTTTCTGATCGTCTTTGGAGTTCCAGGGCTTATTGACGATCTGTTTTTAAGTCTAAATCCATGTTTTTCAGTTTGCTGTTGAGGTTGTTATCATGAAACTTCGGTGGATGTCACACGTCTTCACGAAACATAATACATGCACCGTGGGAAAACTGTGTCAGAAAAATATGCGCTCGGGTTTTGTAATCAATACAGTATTTGAGGGTGGACATAAATATTCGTCATCTAATTATTAATAGGTTGGTTTTTTGTTTTTAGGGTATCCAAGAAATGTCAGCTTTACATGCTAATGTTGAGGTGAGGATAGTGGAAGAAATCAATGTAAAGGTTTTGTATGATGCTTGCAGGAGATTTTTTGTTATATTATTGGCGCGGATTGATCGACCATCTCCAGAAGCCAAGGAAACAAGTTGGTTGTTTGACGATCCGTTTAGCAGCTAAATGTGAAGTGGAGAATGGAAAGTCATATCCATACATCCTACATCCTCAGTGTGGAGAGATTCCAGCTCGCTGATTACTGTAAGTTGTTTTGGCTATTGTTATTACTTTATTGCGTTATGTAAAAGATGCCATTTTTTTTAACCATTGGTGTATTGCTATTACATTATTTAGAAGTTATCAAGTTTGACGTCAACTCATTGTTGGTTTCACCTTTATGCTATCACCAATACTTTTGACCTTCAGTTATAAGTATAACGTGATTTGGTTCATACTTAATGCTATCACAAATACTTTACTTAATTTTGACTGCGTTGTAATGTGTTTTGCAGTGACGATGGATAATTGGAGAATAAAGGGTGATAAATGCAATCAAGGATTTGGAAGATGAAAGTCTAATTGTCATAAAAGAAAATTGCATGCTGGTATCAAGTTTAACCACTGCTAATATTTTGAGAATTATTTTATATCAGTTATATAATATATTCATAGATTTTAAACAACTAAAAAGACCAGTACGCAGCTTAAAACAATTCTCATTGACCATGAATAGTGGAAAGTACAAATGCAAGATCGTAAGAAAGAAAGTAAGAGCATGTGTCGCTATGAATGATGAGAAAAGGAAGCCAAACGTTGCGGAGAAAATAAGTGATGCCTATGTCTTTTTTTCCGAATGTAACTACGCTCTACAATGAAAACATTGTAACTGCCGATGAACTAAATATATATATAACCGATCTTAAAAAAAAAGAAAACAAAAAAAACAAAACAAAACAAAACAAAAAACCCAATGTGCGAGTTTAAATTCTCGTTTAAAACACATGCGTTCCAAGTTTCTTACATTGTTTCTTCATCTTTTGAACAAACAATATTAGATACTTGGCACACACAAGTTCGTAAACTTAAAATTCAGACACTCTCTTTTATCTAATATACCAACTACTCGTAATTTCTTGATAAACTTTTCAAGCCTCTAAAATCTTTGTGAAAAAAGAACTACCCTTTATCTTAATAGTCATGAAACTTTTTTGTGACTTGCTTATTCTGCCAACAAAGATGATGCTCGGAAATATTAATTTCACGTCAGAGTAAAGGAGGGCAGGATGCGATACATTGGATGTAGGCCTCAAAAGATCAAACTTTGATTAAGAAAGCAAAAGAGTTTATAAGTGTCATTAAAGTCAATATATTTTACAAACTTTTTAAAAGGGCGTAAAAAACGTGTGATAAAATGACATATGTTTTGTAGGTGATGTTACATTGTTTTTTTTAAGGTTTAGGAGTTTATCACTTTGAAATATAGTGGGTGGTGGTGGGATTGTCTTAGTGTTCGAATAGGAAAAAAACAGTGCAAGTTTTTGACTAAAACAAAAGAAAAGTATGGCTTGGTGGGGATGACTAAAATCAAACGAAAGTAATAATTAGGCTTGGTGCAATCTGGCGTAAACGAGAAACAAAAGTAAGAATATTCGGTGATGGTATTTTCTTTGTGGTGGGGACAAACGAAAATTTAATAATTACTGTTGGGTCAGAATCAATGCTCTCATATCATGTTGGAATGTAAATACTCCCCCGTCCCATATTAACTGTCCACTTTAAATTTTCTTGGTCTTTCATTTCTAACTTTGACCTTAAATATTTTTAATTGTGTTACATAATACTTGATGCAAAATATATGAATAGATTGAGTTTTAAATATATTTTTTGTTGGCGTAATTTTTATTAAATATTATATAACACAAATAAAAATATTTAAGGTTTAAGTTAAGAAAAAAATACTTAAAAAGTCAAAACAAGACAATTAATATGAGACGGAAGTAGTACTAAATTAGTGAAGTATGATCAAAGTGTTCATACAATATAACTAACACATAAATTGGTGAGGTATAATAACAAATTAACAATACAATGGACCTAGTGTAATCTTAATCAAACAAGAATAACATTTTTGTGTTCCATAGGAGAGGAAAGATCAAATAAATTAGTTACTATGTTATTTTATTTACAAATTATGAACATCATATTTTACTCGATTTAATTACGACTTGCGCTTATAATAATTTGAATTCCAATAGATTGGTTATGTTATTAGTACATATAAACGAATATTCAATCTACTTTTTCTGTTTAATTAAGAGAGTGAAACGTTTGAAGGGCATACCGCTAATCGGGCAACTCACTCGATGAGGCCTATCGTAGCAGAAACACACGAGCCGAAAATAAGTCGCATTAAATCCACATCTTCCACCACTACGTGAACATTCCCAACAGTCTGGCGTCACCGCACTCCAGGTCAATGCAAAACCCCTTCCCATCACCTCTGTATAATTTCCACCGTCAACCACCGTATGAGAATCTGGCACTTCAACCGGTGCAAGAACCACATGAGTACAGACTTCCTTTCCGAATACCATGTTTACGTCATCCTCAAGCATAACCAACTGATCACAAGACTCAATCCTATATCTAGTCAGATTCACCAGCATTTGTGATCTAGAGCAGTTCTCAAGAAAAACAAGGTTTGTAGTAGAACCGTTGTTAATCCCAAACCGCCAATCAGTTGTGAAGTTTGTGAGTGATAAGGGGCATGTCATATATGAGGTAGTAGTAATTACCAAACGCACAGATTTACGTTCATAGTCAATATCTTTAACTAAGTACTCGTTTTTAGACATCTGAAAAACTGCAGAACCATTACTGTTGCACTCGAGCTCAAAACCAGGGTACCCACAGACAGGATCGTGTAAACCTCTAATGATAAACGGATAACTAATGTTGAGAATGTTCACAGGTTATAGGACGGATCTAAGCAAACTGAATCCTTGATCAAGAAAATGAATAGGCATACGTTTAGAGTTGATGATACTACCCCGTGTTTTTTCATTGAGAAATATAAAAAACAAGGAATTTTAAGATGATGCAGAGTTAAGTTAGGATGAGATAATTAAAGAGAATTATGTGGTTATAAAGAGACCAATAGCAAGTACTCGTAATGAAAGTAGCTAGGAACATGCTATGAATTAATGCAGTGGAACGAGTGCTTGACTTTAAAAGGATACAGTTCTTCAAACCCAAACTCCACTTCGGACTTAAGTAACTGTTGCTGTTTTCTGGTTCCATGTTTCCTTGCAACAAGGTGGGATTTTGATTGGTTTCTCCACGCGTTTAAATATGAAATAGTTTCTCACAACAATTTTCTTCACATAATTTCATAGCTTACACTTAGTTACTGATATGAATCATAATCAAAGTCAACAAAAAGTCAAAGGAAATAGTCAAACAAGCAAGAACAGTTTCAAACTTGATTTGCCGCCCAAACTTTACTTTCATTTTCGTTGTATAAATTCACAATTAGTTACTCATTTTGGTTTTTAGCTAATCAGATGTAATCATTTACTCTCTTCTAACAAACATTCACACATCTATCAATAACAAATCCCTTTGATTCAAATTTTTTTTCTAATCTTTGAATTTCCTGTTAATCGGATTGATCTTCTTCATTTCACTAGTTGAATTCTGGAAGATCATAACATTTGGTATCAAAGCGACCTCTAATTAGTCGCGTTGTGGGAGACAACTCGGTAGACCATTCTTCGAGGACAAAGAATCTCTCTAGGGGATGTATTAGACTATTAACACATGCCTTGTACCACAACGTTCGCGGATAAAGGAGATATTGGGTATTTAATGTACATGAATCTAACCTTGAATTAGTAGATGCGTCTTAGTATAATGTCTGGGCAATATATTAAGAACAAAACCGTGGGGCAGATGTGCCAAAGTGAACAACATCTACCATTCATGGGCTGGTTCGTACCACGTTTGTCGATCCATTCTTCATTTCTTAAATGATTTCTAGAACGGATTAGAATCGTCTTTCATTTCTAAAGTGATTTCTAAGACGATATCTAACAGTTACATAGTATTACCAAGGACAAAATACACTCTAAATATGACTTGGTCGATCATTAAAAATTTTTGTACCAACCTGTAACAATTTAAAAAGTTCAATCACCTAGATTAGTAAAGAAATTCCATCAAGCAATTTGCCCACAAATACCGGGCCCTTATTTATTTATTTATTTAGTTATTTATTATTCACAAATTTGTATATATCCTTTTTAAACTTGTCACAAGTATATGTTGGTAATAAGCATTTAGTTGAAATTATGAACATAGGTTTTTGATATATTGTTATTTTATACTTATAAGGTTAAAAAAAAAAAAAAAAAAAAAAAACCCTTAAGTACTTGTGTATTTTTGTTTTCTTTTAAAAAACAATCTAATAAAACTTTACTCAATTTTGATCGAATTGAACTCAACGTAGAATTCTAGACTTTTATTTGCTAATATAAATTTTCTATTTGTCCTTTGTTCAACTGCATTAAATATTATTTTTAAACCAGCCACAAGTTTTTATCATCCTTTAATATTCACTTATAAAGAATTCGAGTAGAAGATTGTAAAAGCCAAATAATTTTATGGCACCAAAAACTACTAGCAAATAGCAATATCAAATATTTGATTGGATGAACAACCAAAATTTACTTTAAACCTGGTTGGCTGGGTCGTAATGGATGGGCTTTAGTCAAGCGCCAAACACTAGATCTTTTGACCCAACCAAAGTCTAGTTCGTTCGCTTAAGCAATTCTATAATTGAAATATGAGAGTTGATACTCACAAGAAAAAATGATTCTTACACCACAATATCACATGACTATTGCACAAGTTACAACATGATATATACTTGATTGTGGTGTGAGATTTTTTTTTTGTGTGTGTGTGTGAGTATCAACCCCTTTGAAATATCCAACCACAATGCCATTTATTTATTGGTAAAAGCTAAATATACATAATACCATCTGTGACTATCAGAAATGCTTAATTAACGTAAGAAAAATATTGTCAATTAACGTAACATTTTTTACGGTCAATGGATATTTTTTACGGTCAACGAAAGTATTGACTATTGATTTATAATGCAAGTTATTGTAAAAGTTATGTTTTCTTGATTTGTGGCATTTTTTTTTGCTGATGTGCATTTTGAAAATTGCTGTTCACATTACATTTTCAAATTTACTTTTACTAATCAAAGTAAGAATACATAAGATAGGTGTGAAAGTGATCAATAGTCATTGCACGTTGCAGATGCTTTTCAAACAAAAAAATAAAATAAAATAAATAAAATAAAATAATAATAATAATAATAATAATAATAATAATAATAATAATAATAAATTCTAACCCCATTGATTGTATTATCTAAAAACCTATATTAATCATCCATTAGTAAAATCATTCTTGCTTATGCATTGATCATAAAATATTAATTGACATTAAGTATGATGAAATGTGTGTACAAAACCATGTCTCAAATTCATCTTGATTGATCACCATTGACTCCAGGATGCCGTGGGCTTATGTTCTGTCTGTGGGAGGAGGCCTAGAAGCTCCAAAAGTTGACTAAAAAGGTTGCTGCTCTTTTAGCCCCCCAATTTTGTCCATTTTGGTTCTGTTATAAACCCTTAAAGTCAAGCTTCCTGTATTTTATGTGAAAGCTTAGAGGGATGGGTATCATGACGAGTTCACCTCACCATTCCAACGTGGAGACCTCGCCACCCTTAGCCACGACACCACCTAGGCTCGCCACTTCCTCCCTCGCCACCCCAACGACATGAAAAACGACAAAACACTTTTTGTGTTAATTTGTTTCTTTTGTGTTTGTGTTTGTGTTTGTGTTTGTGATGTGTTTGTGAGGGTGGGTGGGGCCCAAGTGAAGATGTTTGGGTTAGTTGTGAATAGGGGTATTTTTAAGTGGGTGTGTTGAAGTGATGTGGCACATGCAGAGTGGAAACGAGCCGAGCCGCTCGTAAAAAGCTCGGGATCGGATCGATAAAAATCTCGAACGAGCCGAGCTTAAACGAGCTCGAGCCCGATCTCGAGCCTAATTTTTGGCTCATTTAATAATCGAGCTCTGTACAAAAAGCTCGAGTAGGCTCCCGAGCCTAAACGAGCCCTAGAAATATATACGTATAAACGAGCTTAAAAGTAGTAAACGAGCTCGAGCTTTATGTAATTAACGAGCCGAGCTCCATTTGAACTTTATTTTTTTAACACATCATAAAATTAATTGAGCCCGGGCCGAGCTCGAGCTCAAAATAAAAGGCTCGAAACGAGCTCGAGCTCGAGCCTTATATATATAAACGAGCTGAGCTCGAGCTCTGGCGAGCTCGAGCTCGAGCTCGACTCGACTCGTTTCCACCTCTAGGCACATGTGGGGCCCAAATGAAGAGGCATGGCTTAGCCATGATACCCTTCACTCTTAGATACCACTCATACCATTCGTAAGTAATTTGCGAGTAACAAAATCACCTCGATCATAACTATGGAATATACCCATATTGGATGTTTAATGTGTCTAATACCTAATTTCAAAAAAATAAAAATAAATAAATAAATAAAAATTGCCAACATGTTGTCTGCAGTCATTAGAATAAATATCATAGAAATACTTGAATGAGAAAAACAAAACATATATCAACAGAGAAAACATATAGGGAAGCAATTATTCTATGGTTGAAGACTCGACTGATCTTGATGGAGAAAACATATAAGGTTTTGGAGGAATTTCCAATAACTCTAATCCCCCTTCTAACATTTCTACCACCTTGGTCATTGTGGGTCGACTCAAGGAATTCGTTTGTATGCACCACAACCCCACGATAATCATCTTCCTTGCCATCTCACTTTCTACTTCGCTCACAATCCCGTGCAGTCCAAGTTGTTCTTCATGTAGTTCAAACTTTTTGTATATCCAATGAGGAAAGTATATTTCACTTGTATGATCAACTTCAACCTGGACATTTTTCTCCCTCCAACCATTTCTAGAATCATCATTCCGTAACTATAAACATCTGATTTGTGTGAGACCCCTCCAAAACTTCTAGAAAATAATTCAGGAGCAATATACCCAGGCGTCCCTCTCATATCAGTCATGGATATCATGCTTCTTTTCTCGGGGAACAACTTAGCTAGCCAAAGTCAGATATCTTAGGACAAAAATCTTGATCCAATAGAATATTATGGGGCTTGATGTCAAAATGTAAGATCCTTGTGTTACATCGAGCAATCCCTATTGCAATCGAGTGACTTTTCCCACCCGAGATGACTATTACTTGAAGAACCACGACCATATATGAACTTTTCAAGGGATCCGTTAGGCGTATATTCATAGATCAAAGCTCTTCGACTACCCTCCAAACAGAATCCCACAAGACTTACTATATTGACACACTACACCAAAATCAGAGTTTGGGGACGAGCAAATTATTTGGGTCGACAATGTCGTGCCAAATTGCAAGTAGGACCCACACGTTTTCAACAAAAGTAGCAGTCAACCAAATGTTTTTGGCACGACGCAAAATTGTCGTGCCTTTTTGTAATTATTTGTTTTTTTTATAATCTAAAAACTTTTTAATAAACCAGTAAAGTTAACAAATACGTCCCGCCCTTTTTTTTTTTATTCCGCCAAATACTTTGGGACGACATTGTCGTCCCAAACTGTAAATCTATATATATATATATATATTTTTAACTTTATAAACCAGTTTTTAATTAAATTATTTAATTTTAGAAAATTACTTTTATTTAATTTAAATAATTTTATTTAATATAGAATTAAAATTAAATAGTTTATATTTATAATTAAATACTTTAATTTAAAATTAAATACATTTATAGAATTAAAAAAAATATTTACCGCCAATAGTTTCCCGCCATTATTTTTACCGCCAATAGTTTCCCGCCATTATTTTTCCCGCAAAGTTTTCCTTATATATCCCGACAAAACATAAATAACCCAATCGTCAATTCCCACAAAACACACGTAACAATATAATGGCTAATTACATACCGGAAAAAGAGTGGTCACTGGTTTTATCGTCGATATATCTCTTTACTCGAAGTTCTTGATAATGTATGGGTCAGAATTTATGATGAATATGGTTCTTATAAGAACATAGACCCGTTGATGAGAGACCGCATTCTGGAATGGTTAAGGAAAGAGCGATTCTACAGGGTGTATTTGGACTGTGAAGCTAATGGTGTTGGAGGAGAAAACACGCTGGAAGCTGAAGCAATGTGGGAGCAATTCGTCAAGAAAAGGAAGGAAAAAGATGAAGCTGAAAAAAGCCCGTTGGATTACACATTTGATGATGCGGGAAATAGGGTAACAAATCTTGAAGCATTGTTTGAACAGTTCGTCAAGCAAAGGAAGGGAAAAGATGGTACAGGTTCTAGCAGAGCGGGAAGTAGCAGGGAAAAAATTGAATGGGCGAGTTGTTTCATTTGAACTGTTTCGTTTTGTTGTCAAGTTGTTTCGTTTGAGTTGTTTTGTATGTCGTGTGTAGCATATGGTCTATGTCGTGTGTATCATATCGTTTGAGTTGTTTCGTTTGCTTGCCGAGTTGTTTCGTTTGATCTGTTTCGTTTTGTTGTCAAGTTGTTTCTTTATTCATGTGTAATTTAGTATTGGAAAAGGGGTGTTTGGAAACCATAATCTTGTAAACTTAGAACATGGTCAAATTGAAAGGTACATAGTAATCTTAATTTATAAAAATACTTGACAGATACATACTACAAGAACAACAACAACATCAATAACAACAACTACAAGAACAACAACAACTACTACTACTACATACGAAGATTCTCCATGTCACCTAACAGCTCACGAAGTAATGCATCATCCGACTGACATACGTGGTCGTCAGGAATCCTTGCCATTTCAAGTCTTGCCTCCAAAGAACCTTACTCTTGTCTCTAGCACATGTTTTTGTAATTCCAGCAAGTTTATCCTAAGATCTTTTTCATGGCAGCTCGAGCACTCTGTTGGTGCAGATCCAGAACCTTGAGAAGAGATTGTTCTTAAGTACTCGTCAAATGCATCCTTCCATATAAAATATCCGCTTCATTATCGTTTCTGGGCTGTTACATAATAAGAAAATTATAAGAGATTACAACCCAATTATTTGTATATTTACATCAATAAGAAATGTATGATTGTTCACCTTTGACAGAGGACATGCATAATATTGTCGTCCAACTGAATATTCTCTATGTGATGTTCTTAATTTTATATTTCCTGCTCCACAAGAACACATAAAAGGATTAAATGGCTCCATCTCAGGTTTTAAAATTTGTGTGAAGATAAGAGGTTGTGAGGTTTAGTGGTTTTGAGGATAAGAGGTTGTGAGTTCTATATAATGTGTTTGTCATGTTTTTTGGTGGGAATTCTTGGCGCCATTTTTTGTGGGAATTGCAACAATTTGGACATATTGCTAGAGGTGTGGGGGCCCAGTTGGTTTCTCGGCTTCCCACCAATTTTTTGTAAATCCTATGAGTTTTTAATAAAAGTGTAGATTATAAATTAAAAAAAAATAAAATAAATAAAATAAAATAAAATAAAATAATAATAATAATAAAAATAATAATAATAATAATAATAATAATAATAATAATAATAATAATAATAATAATAATAATAATAATAATAATAATAATAATAATAATGCCATAGCACATATACTTGGTTGTTTAACATGATACGTATACCATAGCACATATACTTGATCGTTTAACATGATACGTATACCATAGCACCTATATATACTTGGTCATCTCATGTATAAAATATCATACTATCTCGATTCATCCGTTTTAATTTATATAAACAATTAATAATTAATTTTAAATCAATTTTAATCAATTTAAATATTTTATAACTAATTTAAATTTCTTATAACTAATTTAAATTATTTAAATTTTTTATAACTAATTTAAATTATTTTTAATTTATTTAAACTTTTTATAACTAATTAAATAATTTAAGGAACATTTTAATATACAAAAAATAAAGGAAAAAAAAAACAAAAAGGGACGACATTGTCGTGCCCTTTTTTTAACAAATTTTTTCACGAAAAATCAAATAACCCGCCAAATAACAAAAAGGTACGACAATGTCGTACCTTTTTGTGTCGTCCCTTTTTTATATCAATAATTGATGTACGCACCAGCAGATCTGTTCTTCAACACTTAACCAACAAAAAAAAAAGGCACGACAATGTCGTACCTTTTTGTGTCGTCCCTTTTTTATATCAATAATTGATGTACGCACCAGCAGATCTGTTCTTCAACACTTAACCAACAAAAAAAACCCACTCGAAAACCATCTTAAAAATCCACTCGAATCAAAAAAGAAAACGCTATTTTCTGCAATTCACACCACCACAACACTACTATCACTCGTAACCATCAATTACACACGCACCACTGTGCACAATTTGTATAATTTTTGTTATTCTGTTTTGTTTAAAGGTATTTTTTTTTGTTAAATTTTTGTTAATTTAATTTCTTTAATTATGGTTTGTTTACAATGGTTTTATGTTGTGTTTGTGTTGGTTAGATGGTCCACCGCAGCTCACCACCACCGTGAACCACCGCCGCAGCTCCACCACCAACAATCGCAGCAGCCGCAGCTCCACCACCACCAGCTTTTGTGTTGGTTAGTGATTTTTTTTTTATTTTGTTAATGTTTTTTGGTACGACAATGTCGTCCTAAAAAGTTTTTATTAATTAATTTGGTACGACAATGTGTTTTGGGACGACAATAGTTTGTTTAATTATGGTTTTATGTGTAGTGTTTGGGACAGCCGTGTCAGGCCGGGTCGAGCGACCACCTCTTTTTCTCTTTTCTTCACTTCTGTATTTCACCGCGAAATAGGTATATATATATATATATATATATATATATATATATATATATATATATATATATATATATATATATATATATATATATATATATATATATACTTTTATTACTTTGTCGATAATGTTATTAATTGTTACTTATAATACTTAAAGTGACCGTGTTAAAATGAAAATGATATGTGATATCGGAAAAAATGTCATGTGATATGTTATTAATTATCGACAATGAAAATGATACTTTGGTTAGTAATATTGTGATTGTTAAACTTGTGTTACTGTTTTAAGGATTTTAGTGATTAATTTGGAAATTCCCCGTCCAAGTTAATCATCCTATAGAAAACCCGTCCAAATTAATTTTGGAAAGTCCCCTCGTTTGGGACTGCTTGAATGTTTTGTCTCATTTAGATATGGATGCGTATAAGCTGTTTACTATTTGAGAGAAATTCGACAATATTTCCCTTTCACTCCTACGAATATGTCTTTAATGCACATATTTGGGGCGTTGAGGGGAAATGCTGCCGAATTTTTTCAAATAGTAAATCGCTTATACGATTCATATATGAGACGAGACATTCAAAGAGTGGGTTAGAATTGCCTTCCATAGTTGCACTAGGTAAATGTAAGCTCATAATTACTTTTCATGTTTGAATATGTATGTATATATATAAATTCATTTTTTGAATATGTTTTTTACAACACACCATGACAATTGATAAGAGTTGGACAATCAGATCCAACCGTAATTCCCCATAATTTTTAAATGGTCTTTTTGCATTCATCGCGCATTGTGAGCCATTGGTAAACCCCATCACAAAAATGATTCATTGCCCATGTGTTCGTTGTGGTAACGCTCCAACTAAATTGGGTACGCTCAAAACTCTTGAGTCACACATATCTAAATACGGGTTTGACACACTTTATACCCCTTGGAAATGTCACGGTGAACCACTTCCTTCACCCGTAGTACACAACACACCACAACCACCTTCACCTGAACACATGGACATGGATGCATTCTTCCAAGATATTTCTGCTGATAATGTCCCAACTCCACCATCTCAAACAATAGTTTCTCAACCAGATCAAACAACAAGTCCTCAACCAACTCAAACCAGTGATCCTAGCATTACTAACAAGTACGAAGAGTTACTTGCTAGGTCCACCCAAAAGTTGTACCCAGGTTGTGATATGACTACATTGGGCTTTACGTCAGAGCTTTCGCACATCAAGGTCTTACATAAAATAACCGATGTCGGGTTTAACAAGATTCTAGCTCTTTTGCAAAAGGCATGTCCCCTTAGTAAAGGATTCAATTTCCCACCGTCATACTATGAAATCAAGAAGACATACAAAGATATCGGGTTAGGATACAAATCGATCCATGCTTGTATAAATGATTGTTTTTTATTTTGGAGATCAGATGAGAACAAAAGTCTCAATAATTGTCCAATCTGCAACGAGAGTAGATGGAAAAACCAAAAGACAAAGGGGGAAGAAAGTTGCCAACAAGGTGTTGCGTTACTTTTCGTTAAAACCTAGACTACAACGTATGTTCAACACAAAAGACATCGCAAAGTGGATGACTTGGCATGCTACCGACAGCTTCAAGGAAAACGGTAAGATGAATCACTCGTGTGATGGTCAAGCATGGAAAATTTTTGACATAATGAAACCTGACTTTTCTCGTGACCCTAGAAACGTCCGATTAGGGTTGGTGCACGATGGTTTCAACCGTTTGGAAACATGAGTCAAGGTTACATCATGTGGCCAGTGATATTGACAACATACAACACACCCCTTTGGATGTGTATGAAAGAGACTTCTTTAATGTTGACGATGTTAATTCCTGGCCCTAAATCAGCTGCAAAGGACATTGATGTTTTCTTGCAGCCTTTGATCAAAGAACTCAAATAGTTACGGATAGGAGAGTGGACTTTAGACGCTGCTACGGGTACTCATTTCAAAATGAAAGCGGCGGTTTTATGGACTATCAATGACTTTCCAACTCGAAGTAGTTTGTCTGGGTGGATTGGTCAAGGCTACTATGCATGCGCCACATGTAATCAGGACACTCCATCGCTTCCTGTGAAGCATAAAATCGCTTATGTTGGGTATAGAAGATTCTTACGCGTAAGGCATTCACTGAGGAATAAACATAAGGAATTCCATGGTAAACCTGAAAAGAACCATTCTCCTAGAAGCTTTACCCATGAGGAAATCATGATTCAAATTAGTAAAGTCTTTAAACGTGTCTCGTGGAAGCATCCAAATACTTAAAAAAATAACCCTAAACCTAATCGAGAAATCGAATTGAATTGGAGTAAGAGTTCTATCTTCTACTTAACCGGAGTATTGGCCCGTTCTTCTACTAAAACAAAATCTCGATGTCATGCACATCGAAAAGAACGTGCTTGAGAGTGTGCTGAATACCTTGTTAATGAACGACAAATCCAAAGACATGCTAAAGGCAAGGCAAGACTTGAAAACTTTGGGAGTTCGAAAGGAGTTGTGGCTCGTTGATAAAGGAAATGGGAAGTTCGATAAGCCTCATCCAACGTACTCTTTCACACCGTAAAACGTAAAACTTTTTGTAAATTCATCAAAGGAGTTAGACTACCCGATGGGTTGGATCCAACTTCAAGAAAAAAGTGACCACTGATGATAACAACATAACGGGCCTAAAATCTCATGACTGTCATATAATGATGCAAATGTTACTTCCTTATGGATTTCAGCGATACTTACCTAAAGACATTTCAACCCCATTAATCGAGCTCTGCTTATTCTTTAAGCAGATTTGTGCTCAAAATTTGATGCAGCAGGACATGGAGAAAGCTAAAAAGCAAATGATCGAGGTTATGATTAATTTAGAGCAAATATTTCCTCCCGATTTTTGACATAATGATTCATTTGGTTATACATTTACCTGAAGAGGCTATTCTAGGTGGCCCTGTTTACTACAGGTGGATGTATCCATTTGAAAGATACATGAAAAACTAAAAATTATGTCCGAAATAAAGCCAAGCCCAAGGTTCTATAGCAGAGGGTTATGTTGCGTAAGAAGCATTAACTTTCTGCTCGCGTTATCTTAAGGATGTCGAGATGAGATTTAATCGCCTTGACGTAAATGATGACGGTTTTTCTGAACAACCAAATAAATTCCGTGTGTTCCAGTCGTAGGCAAACCGGTGGGTAGAGAACACCCGACTCGGTTGAATACAGATGTTATGCAGGCAGTTGTATGGTTTATACTTAACAACAGTCCTTGAAATAGACGCAGCACATCCTGGCGATAAAGAGTATGTTTCTTCTTATTTATATTTTGAAGAACCCTTTTTTTCTTAAGTTATTTGTTTCCGATGACTTATTCATTACCTTTGTGCAGTGAATTTCCTAACGATACCGTGGAAACAAGTTTTCCTCCCTTGTTCAATCACAAGGTAAACGCATTAGATATATTACCTTGTAGTCCAGAGTTATTGCTCATCTAAATCTGTTTGTATCTCTTTCGTAGATTCGTGAAAAGAGCGTGGCAAAAGACCCAAGTTGTAGTCCCGAGTTACTCTATTTGGCATGTGGACCTTCATCTAGTACAAGTACATACCCCGCATGCATAGTGAATAGTGTGAAGTTCTTGGTGCATCAGCGCGATAAACTTCATACCACTCAAAGCAGTGGAGTTTCAACACCCGGGCCTGATGGAGCTATGTATTATGGTCAACTGGAAGAAATTCTAGAGCTCACTTATATGGGCAACCGTAAGGTTGTGTTGTTCCGATATATATGGTTCGACACCCATAACCCTACTAACCCTACGCCACGCTCCAGACGTTTTTACATTGAACATGGCATACATCATATTTTGACTGAACGGGATGCTTATAGAAATCAACAATACATTCTTGCGACACAAGCAACATAAGTCTTCTACCTTGAAGACCCCGCTAGACGACCACCTCATTGGAAGGTTGTCGAAGATGTTCATCATCGGAAGATCCGCATGGGGATGTGGTAGATTCTTATCGATGTTATACATGGCGCTAGCTCATCTGATGTTGTATTTTCTTTTGGTTTAACTGGTTTTGAGTATGCGAATTTGAGTGTAAATGATGAATCAGCAGAAGTAGATGCCCCACCAGATGTTGTTGCTGAAGAAGATGTTGATTTTGTTACTAATGAAGATAACGTCGTTGCTCATGTCCTTGATGATGATGATGTTGAAGTGTCTGATGATGATGAAGTGAACCCCACTATTGTTGTTGAAGAAGTTTTATCTAGTGAGGATTCTGATTATGACAATTAATTGCTTTTGAATTGTAATTTTTGATTATGACAATTATTGTTTTTAAATTGTAATTTGAATGAAATTGTTACTGTATGTTTATATGAATGTGTATATTAGTATTAATTGGTCCACGAAATTATGTGTCGATCTTTTACTTGTACTTTTACAGATGGCGTGTGTACAGCCTAGATCACACGGCGGGGATGCTGGCGGTGATCCACCAAGACGGCCCTCATTTACTTTTCCGGGCTATTGCGCAGGTAACAAATTGTGATTTTTTTTATTATTATTATTATTTTTATTTTATTTTATTTATTTTTTGTTGATAAGACTTAATTTTTTTACATGTATTTTCACAACTCAATAACTTATATTTGTAGGTTCAATGATCATCGGTGAGACGGCAAATCGGGTCTTAAGGAAGGCTTTTAGGGAGAATAACGGACAGCCTTTGCCTATAAGCTTTGATACCGATGATCAAGGCACCTTCTCAGCGGTTGGCACTTATGCACCGCAGTTAAATAGTCTTATTGGGGAACAAGTGAGGCCACTTCCCCTTGATTGCATTGGGAAGAAATTCTGATTCTTATAAGGCTTATATAATGCCGGCACTACAAGTTATATTTATTGTTTATTTTATTTCTATTCTTATTGTTATTGACCGTTTAGATATGTTTGTTATATTTAAATTGTGTGTTTGTTTAAATGCGTATGCTTTTTTGCAGACCTATTTCAACCTCGGCGCTTGGTTGAATAATCAAAATAGATTCCGTGTTGGAGATAATCTTTATACGGTGGGGGAAAGGGTAGGACTTGGGCTATGGTTACAGCAGAGGATGCTATACCGAAAATACAAACACAGGCTCAAGTCTAAATGCTTTGATATCCACGACGCCCGCGGCAAGGGCAAGGGCACATCCGCCACCCCCAAAGCCTGGCCTGAACAGTAACCCAAGAAGAATGGGAGATGTTGGTTGATCGGTGGTTAGACCAAACGGATAGCAAAATCGGCTAGAAATGCGTAAAATCGATCTAAAAACAAGATTTTAACTCACCAAGGTCGACAATCGCTCGCTCAAGGACGCAAACCATCATGTAAGACTCGTTATAATTTTTGTGATTTTTAAAGGTTTTATATTGTTTATATTTACCTCGTTATCAATTTATTTTATATTGTATGTATAGAGGGTCAACAATAACAATCAAAATGAAGACCTGATTGAAACTTGGAGGAAGGGCCATTCAAAAAAGATGGCACATTTAAGGCGAGAGAGAACGAGACGGCTTACGTAAGTAGTTTATCTCTTAACATGCGTCATTATATTAAGTTACTTCTCATTTATTTTTTTTCCTAACTTATTTTTTTTATTTTTTATTTTTTTATTTTTTTTTTCATTTTATATATATTTTTTTTATTTTTTATTTTTTATTTTTTGAAATTACACAGAATGAGATGAGGGCCTATCAGGAGCAAGTCAGAGTCGGTGCCATCCCGTACATGAGCAGATAGAAATATTGCGCTTGTAGTTCCGAGTGACAACCGCCGTAACATGGCGGGTGGAGGTTACCGGTGGTGGCTCAACCTCTCGCAGGTTCACACGTGGGCATGTTGCTCAAGATTACGCTACTAGGGAGCATATAACAGAGGCGATGAGGGAAACCAAGGCTACGCAAGAACGGGCTCGTCAGCCGTGAGGCGTAGCCGCCGGGCTAGGAACAGCGCCGCGGCTAGGGAACAGGTTGCCGCTGCCCAAGCCGCAGTTGGGACATTCGGATCTTACCTTCAGCAGTTTTTCACCCAATACAACTCACAAGGTAACCCATTTTCACCTCCCTTTCCTTCGGTACCCATTCCTGGCCCTTTTCCCCATCCCGGCCCTTATGGTTTCCAACGTTCCATTTTCGACCCCAATAATGCATTTGCCGGTTGTTATCGCCCACCTTCCCAACTCTATCACGCCCGGGTACTAGTTCGAACTATGCAATGCCACCGCACCTTAACCGGTACAACTTACAAAATAATCCTCATTTGGGCCAAAATGATCATGTTGATAATAATGATTTGAATAATAATGATGATAATAGTGGGGATAATAATGAGGCGGCTAATTCGGTCAGATTCTGGCGGCGAAGTTCTTTAAGGAGTAGGCGGGAAGTTAGTTTGTGAATTTTAGATTTATTAATATTATGGAATAGTATTGTATTTGTCGAATGTTATCGTGGATTTATGTTAACTTTATAACTTTTGGACATGTTAGCTTTATAAGCTAGTGACTTGTTAGTTTGAGACATGTTATTTAGAAATTTGCGCTGTATAGTTTAAGAGTAGTTTACTTTGTATCGTATTTGTTGAATGGTATCGTGGAATTGTGGAATGTTATTCGATCCGTTTAGTAATTTGGTATTGTATCATATTGTCGAATTGGTATTGTGGATTGTGATTGACAGTGTTGTATTTATTTTGGTAGATTTTTTCCGAAAAAATCTGGAAAAACTGCATTTGTCGTGATTTTTTGCCCACCCAGAAAATTAGGGACCTACATTGTCGTCCCTAATATCCATACCACATGTCGTGCCATTCTGCAACACAAGGCCACGTGTTTTGTATCCAGTGCCACGTGTAGTTACAATTTGGCACGACAATGTCGTGCCTTTCTGTATTTAAATTAACTTTTTATCGTTATTTTAAAAAGGTAAAAAAAAAGAATGGTACGACAATGTCGTACCATTTTGCAAAAATTTGTCGTGCCAAAGAGTATTTGCAGGTGGAACTCACTCTTTTGTCGTGCCAAAACATAAAGCTTATTGTCGTGCCAAATTTTTTTGGGTCAACAGGAATGACACTACCAAAAAGGCACGCACTATGTCGCTTTTTTCTTTGGGTCGACATCCTTTGCATTTTTGGCACGAGAATGTAGTGCCAAATGGTGCATTTTTTTGTAGTGACCTGGCAAGTCCTGCCAACGCTTGCAACTTCATTAACAAAATCTTTCCCATTTCCTTTTAGTTCACTTAAAATCTTCACTGCCACAAGGTTTCGGCCGCTTAGCTCTCCTCTATACACGTAACCGAAACCGCTTTGTCCTAGCTTGACCTCAAAGGAGTTTGTCATCTTCTTGATTTGTGAATAAGAGTATCTTTTTGGAGCTAGGAACTCTTGATTCTTTAGAAAAATCCCCAGATTGACATTGCACTCCTTTTTTCTCCACCCATGTTTCTTCTTTAGACACAACATTAGAATGATTAGTATCGTCACAACTCCTGCAACGAGAGCTGAAAATTTCGATAGACGTAGTTCGTTTTAGAAAATAGAATGGTTAAGGCAACAAAATTGATGTTGATGACAAATTACCAGTGAGAAGAATCACCCATATCAAATGTCTTCCTGTTTCTACACCAAAGAAATTGAACCATTCATATATCATGTTAGTACGCTATAACTATCAAAATAGAGTATAATTTAGTGTTTTACTAATAAGATAGAAGGGGCTTTTCTGGGTTAGAAATGTTTGTATCCATTTGATTAAAAATTAAATACAGTCATAGGGAGTGCTCGAATTTTCCCACAAAAGATGCCTACCTGGCATGTGTTCGTGAGTGGGATACCTCTCCACCCTCATCTATTCTTTTAAATTTGGTCCTGATCACCGGGGAATTCTTCCCGAGCCTTCCCATGTGTTTATGTGTGTGAACCCAACACCCTTACTGTGAATGTCATTGTGTCACCACTCCCACACCCCCTTTAGACGTTGTGTGTGCATGTGTGTCGTGTTGTCCATGCGGGAAAACTCAAGCACTCCCCATGCTCGATATAGCCCTGTCTACCTAAGTAATAACTTTTTCAAACATGATCTTTAGGTATAATGTTTGTGAAAAAGATCCTTTTCTTGATAATCATAGACTGTTTGTGACTTTAGGGTGTTTGGAATAGCTTATTTTATGGGCTTACTGAATTTGGTAAAAGCTCATAAGCTCACTTTTTCGGCTTATGAGCTTATGAAAATAAGCTTATATATAGACTTGAATAATCCATAAGCTCATAAGAAAAAAAAGAAAAAAGAGCTAATGAGCTTATCTAAATTCAAATATGTCCATAATCCTGGAAAATAAGCTAATCCAAACACCCCTTTCCAATCAGCAAAGACAATTCTCGTAAAAACTGAATAGTAGCACATTGAAGGGGATCGTACCATACATTAGAAATATGAATCCATATATAAATTAATTTATTGGTTTGGTGAAAAATATTTACTATTAAGAGTAGACAAATAACTAAATACCAATGGTAATAGTAATAGTTGGTTGATAGTGAGTAATCGTTGCATACGATTTACTTAATTAACTTATGAATAATAGTTTTTGACCCTATGTAGAGCTGTGCTTTTATACGTGTGTGTGTGTGTGTGTGTGTCCATGGAAATTGCATTCAGCAGGAAACAAAATATACAGTCCAGAAGTAAATACCCTTTTTGTCACACAAACAGTGAAACTTTCCTTTGTTAGCATGGCAGCGGCCACCCTTGTTGTGACACTTTTCACAGGAACGTGTCAATGAAATTGAAATAGAGATTACTCTGGATAAGAGAAGGGAAAATATGGTGGTTGTTGTATTATGTTTTATATATTCCCATCCCCCTATCATTGGCAACTGTATTACTTCACATGTACGCGGGAGATCACTCGGAACTGATGCATTGCTGACTGAATAATCATAGTAGAAATTGTAGTCTTTGCATGTGTTGTAGCTATTGTAATTAGATTGGTTAAAATAAGCATGCGTTCCTTCAGCATGACTGGTATTTTTTGTGCATTTGAAGAGAGTGAGGAAGGGAGTTATTGAAATGGAATATACAAGAGGGTTTGGAGAAGTGAAATTATTCATTAGCGCCTCACAACTTTTGTTGTTCACAAGTTTTTCAAATGTTGTGTTAAAGATCATGACAGAAGAACTACTAGGATCAAACTTGGCAACAATTTCATATTTCTTTTTCCCAATTTGAATTTCCCCACCTTTTGAGTTACATCTGACCTTGATCAACCCACACCGTTCGTCAGTGTCATTGTAAAACGGGTACTTGAACTGGGCAAAACCTGGACAACTAAAACTTTCCGGACAGGTAGGCGTAGACATGTTACTTTCTATAGCAGAATGAAGGAGAGGTAGACAATAAAGAAAAACACACACGAAAACAAAGACAATAATCATTTCAATATTTCAAACACAACAGGTTAGAAAACTATCCAACTTATCACCTGTATTTTTAAGACTCTATATAATACATCTTTCACCTCTATGCGTATTACAGTAAGCCAAAGATATAGACAATTCTGTCACTTTTGTAAATTAACTTCGTTGACTGGTTCTCCTCCATTCATTTGCTTTTAACCCATTTCAAACGCTATCTGTACATACCTGGAGACTTAATATGGTCCCCATTCTTATTCCATGTGATACGTATCAGTTTTGCATCACTCAATATGGTCAATGTATGGATAATAATCGGCTGATGGAATAAATTTATAAATGTATGATGCTAGTTAACTGATGATGAACCTCTAACTTATTACTCAAGTCTTGACTGATCTAAGTAGACTGATTTTATTCAGGATCGATAAGTTAACTTTAATTTTCCTATAATATTGTTAGTCAAGTCTCATTTACGAAGCTTTAATGCCTATATAAACCGAGTAAAGCCCTCCCCTTTTCTGGAAGGTTGGTGTGGCCACATTAGGGTTGTTTGCGCCAAGTAAGATTTAAACATGAAACCTCTCACACTCCGTTAGTATTTGGGTTCCAATGTATCTTATAATGGGTTAACAAATTAAGTATGGTGCACTTGTCGTTTATTTGGATTCAAGGTGTTTCTTGGCAGACACGCATCGGTTCTCTATATTTGTTGTATTTTTCGCCATTAAGGGTTTAATATCAGGATTATGCATAGGAGATACAGGAATCGTGTTTGCTTCGACTTGAAACCTCCGAGAAAGGATATGTTAAGCGAAGAAATCAAACTATTATCTCACTCGTGGATTATGCATAGGATAAACACTCCGGTTCCCGGTTGGTTAGATTGGATAGTTAATCCTTATTCACTTGTAGCTTAACTGTATTTTCACTTTCTTTTTCCTTTCTTCCCTCTAGCTTCTTGCTAGAGTGTTAATAAAATTGCCGTTCAAAAAAAAAAAGGGGGGTTAATATCAGGATACAAGATTATGATGTAAAGTCAAGTATGTTCAAAATTTTCATTATTTGAGTTGTGGTAAACAATTCACATCCATGCTAAGCTTCCTTTCAACAAGATTGCACTTTGATTCAGTGAACCCATTAGTTAGCAAGTTGTCTTGATGATTGATCATAACTGTTTTTAATAGGCCTACCAGAACTCGTACATGCATAACCATGAGTTTCAAACCTACAAAATAACATATCCTAGGTCATAAAGTGCTAATCATGGAATCAAAGTTCATATTTTTTTTTTTTCTGGAATACCAAAAAAAGAGGGAAAAAAAAAAAAAAAGACAAAATTTTCCTCCTATTTCATTAGTGTCAATCCACCATCCCTAAATTTCTCAACAAATTATTTAAATTGAGGTTTAGTTTTGAGCTTATTAATGAGATTCTCGTAAATTGCTACTGATACTCTTGAACATAGACATATAATAATCACCCTCTCAAGAGCTTTGATGTCACAGTTTGAATTCCTCGAATAAGTTCACCCACAGATCAGTCTCCTTTAGGAAAACCAAGTCCTCGTCGACTGATTTCCGCCAGTCTAATGGAAACACAATATCAATATAACTTAATGAAATTCCAAGGAAATATACTGCAACCGCTTTTTATAAGGATTTGTGAGGTTATGATAAAAGTCTAAAAGAAACTTGGAGACCTCAAAAATGTGCAGGAGATATGTGCTTTGTTGAAACACATAACTGTTTGAGTTTGACTTACGGAGGGCGTCAAGAGTAACTCGGGCTGCCAATAAGACCAATAGCAAACACCAACTCCCTGCCATCAAAAGCTATACGCTTCCGGTCCTTATGCATATAGATCTTTCCTGCAAAAACACACAAGTTCAAAATGGGTAATGTTTCTTAATGAGCTCGGGTTGAAATAGGAAAACTTATTTTCGTACGTTATTTATATCTGTTTCTCAATTAAATTGGATCCGTGATTTAACAGTAATTTGGGATTTACATCAAGGTGGTAGGTAAGCGGGCAACAAGCTGCGCCGCCACCCCTTTCTGAATAGCAAACCCTATTCTACTGAAAACATAATCGTGACCCCTCGGGGCCGATATATTGCTGCGAACAATCTTACGAACCCGATCCAAGAAGCGCACAGCTTCAGGGGCTAAGGAACCAAAAGTGTCAAAAGCAAAAGGAACAAACACGTGTTGATTCTCAGAGCAGGCTTTATCATGTTTGTCCACTTATTATTCGAAATATTCAGCTCCTGTAAGCTATTCAGTTTCAAAACAGTGACGTCACCAGAAAACTGATTATTCTCAAGACGTAATGTCAACAAATGTATCATTGTGTTCAAAGATGCCGGAATCTCGCCGGAGAAGTTGTTGAACGACAGATCAAGGCGGTAGAGTCCGAACAAAGACGGAAGCGACGGCGGGAAGGCGCCGGAGATGGCGTTGTTGGAAAGGAAGAGCAGCTTGAGTGAGGTTAAGTTGGAGAGATCAGGTACAGGGCCAGTGAGGCGGTTGTTTTTGAGAGAGAGGATGCGGAGGTGAGTTAGCGAGTTGAGTGAGTCGAATCGGCCTTGGAGGTTTAGGTTTTCGAGGACGAGTTTGGTGACTCGGTTGTGGAGACAGGTTATGTATTGGAATGAAGTGCATGGGTTTGAGGTGTTGGTCCAGGTGGTTAGGTGGTTTGATATGTCTGATGTGGATTTGAAAGAGAGTAGAGGTTGGAGGTCTGGGTGGTCGTCGTATGCGTGTAGGATGCTGACGTGGAAAAGAAGGATGAGGAGGAAGAGGTAATGTGGTGGTGGTGGTGGTGGTGACATTGTTGTTTGTGTGTTTGGGAGTGGAGCTGGGGAGAGTGAAATAGTAGTGTGGGATAGAGTGCTGTATGCTGTGGGGAAATGTGAACGTTAATGGTGAGATTATTTTATGCTTATAGTCCTTGTGGGTATTTTCAATTTTAAGATAGGCCCTTATATTTTAGGGGTGGTCGTTTATTGCGATGAGAATGACTTTTAGACCGGTAGTAATAGGGCTGAGCATCAAAGGTCCAAAACCGAACCGGACCGACAAAACTGACCGAACCGACAAAAATCGAGCCGACCCGACAGCCCGTCGGTTCGGTTTCGGTTCCATGTTTTACATGTTTTCGATTTCGGGTCGGTTCGGACCAAAACCGACAAAAACATACCTAAATACACCTAAACCGAACCGAACCGACGGCCCGACACAAAACCGAACCGACCCGACGGCCCGTCGGTTCGGTTTCGGTTTAGGTTTTTCATGAATTTCGGTTATCGGTTTTGTCGGTTCGGGTCGGTTCGGTTCGGTTTTGGACCGACGCTCAGCCCTAGGTAGTAATAGTGACTCCGATTATAAGTTTATAACCGTCAACTTTAAGTAAGACTAAAAGGCAAGGTACCTACATTCTCATTTTACACTTCAGCGATATCTCAGTTTTCTCTCTACTCTCACTTTCCCTCACTCTCACTCACTTTTTTTTGACAATGTCACATTTACTCCCATTTTTTTAATACTTACAATATATAAAAACGTAAATAAACGAAAATAAAAACCCAAGTACAAAATTAAAACAATACATAAACTCAAATATTAAAAATAGTACATAAACTGTGAATATTAAAATTATACATAAACTACGAATATTAAAACGCAAACATAAGAAAGTAAAACATTACATAAACGTCGAAATTAAAACTAAAAGTTGAAACCCAATTTCACTTTGATCCTGCACTTCCACCTCCTTCTTTTTGATCGCCATAAATTCAACCCGTTCTTTCATCTTCAATTCCATGGCACATTCGTTATACTGTGCCAACTCCGATATCATCATCTTAGCTAATGAATCGTCATTTATAGTTGCCGACGATTCCGACGACCGCACACCTTTCTTCTTCAAATTTCGTTGTGTCCCTGCTCGTTGGTCGTCGAAAATCCTGTACCTCATCTTCTTCGTTTTCTCGAGCATCATCATTCAGGTTAATACTAGCATCCCAAGTCTCTGGGTTGAATGAACTAGACCCAGATGACTTGTATCTCTTCAGATACATGAATCCAACCTTTGCACAACGCAATTCTTCCTCGTATTGCTTTTAATACGTGTATGTATCCGTCCGTCTCGGTTTGTAACGGGCACTCTATTCCTATCACCAATACGGGTCATAGCATTTTGCCAACTCCCTCTCGACCCTTTCACCTCAATAATGTACTTATTACCCCACACATTGTTAAAAATTTAATTTACGTTCGTCAATTTGTATGCGATAATAATTGTACTGTTGAATTTGATCCTTTTAGTTTTTCTGTTAAGGATTTCATGACGCGTCTGGTGCTTCTCCGATGTGATAGATCGGGCGACCTCTATCCCGTCATGGCCCTGTCTCCTATTCCTCATGCTCTTCTTGTTAGTCAGCATATGTGGCATCAGCGCCTTGGACATCCAGGAAGCGAACTGCTACGTCGTCTTGTTTCCAACAACTTTATTTCGTGTAATAAAGAGAAGCCTCTCGTGCTTTGTCATGCTTGCTAGCTTGGCAAACACGTTAGACTTCCATTTGCTAGTTATGATACTGTCGTTAATGCATGTTTTGATATTATTCACTCTAATGTATGGACTTCACTTATTCCCAGTCTTTCGGGTTTTAAGTATTATGTACTGTTCTTGGATCATTATACGCATTTTGTTTGGGTTTATCCTTTAATTAACAAATCTGATGTTTTGTCTCAATTTTCATTATTTCGTAAATATGTTCACACTCAGTTTAAGTATGAAATCAGATGCTTTAAGTGTGATCATGGAGGAGAATTTGACAACCGAACCTTACACAGACTTTTTGCCGACAATGGCATACAGTTTCGTTTTTCTTGCCTAAAAAAATCACAACAAAACGGCAAGTCTGAACGAATGATTCACACCATCAATAACCTCATTCGAACCTTACTTTTTCAAGCCAACCTCCCACCAACGTTTTGGGTTGAAGCCCTCAATATGGCTGTCCACTTACTCAATATCTTACCCTAAACCGCCATTAACAACGAAGTCCCGTATACCCGACTGTTTGGCCAAAACCCAAATTACAACCTCTTACGCACTTTTGGTTGTTTATGTTACCCGCACTTATATCCAAATCACAAACTTGAACCCCGTGCTACACCTTCCATTTACTTGGGCCAAGCATCAAACCACCGTGGATATCGCTGCCTTGAATTAAACACCAACAAAATCATTATATATCGCCACTTAACCTTTGATGAGACGGTCTTCCCATATGGTACCTCCAAACCTACATCACCACCTACATACACTTTCCTTGATGACTCACCTGACATAAATCTCCCATTTATCCCATCAAACCCCACTATACAACCCACTGTGACTCCACCGACAAACGATCCTATTACACCTACTCCCAACAATACACTACAATAGGGATGAGCATTTCAAACCGAATCCCGGAACCGAACCGGAACCGTAACGGTACCGTACCAAAACGGTACCGATTCTTGAAATACGGTACGGTACCGGGACTACGAAATAAGGTGAAAAAATCGGGACCACTAATTCGGACGGACCGTACCAAATCGGAAATTCGAAAAAGCGGAAAACCCGATTTCCCAAGACTGCAGGTATCCATCCCGCTCGTACGGTACCGGTACCACTAATTTAGGCTCGGGAAAAAATCGATACCACTAATTCAGTACGGGACCGGTACCGTGCTCATCCCTACACTACAACCTGATCCAGCCCACGATACGCCTCCCTCACCACCCACTCCAAAACACATACCTAATCCAACACCTACCCAGAACCAACACCCACTCATTATCCCTGATCCACTTCACAACCCAAACCCTGTCTCAACTCATTCCATGGTCACAAGATATCATGTCGGGACTAACCGTCCCACTTAGCGTATCAACATGCATGTCTCCTCAGTGTCTCCTTTACCAAAATCATATCGTGATGCGTTTAATGATCAAAATTGGCAAAATTCTATGAGTGATAAATACACTGTACTTATTAACAACAAAACTTGGACTCTTGTACCCCGACCCAAGGACACCAACATTATACGCTACATGTAGCTTTTTCAAAGTATTTAGCTCATGATCACTTAGTCGCTACAAGGCTCGCCTTGTGGCGAATGACAGCAATCAATTAGAGGGATTGATGTTGATGAGACCTTTAGTCCGATAGTAAAATCGGGTACTATCTAGACCGTCTTGATTTTAGCTACT
Organism: Chrysanthemum makinoi; assembly: GCA_910596185.1. NCBI lineage: Eukaryota > Viridiplantae > Streptophyta > Magnoliopsida > Asterales > Asteraceae > Chrysanthemum > Chrysanthemum makinoi. Next base: position 87,429,057 of record OU343225.1, read on the forward strand.
TCTCGACATTGGCCGATCCATCAGCTTGATGTCAAGAATGCATTTTTGCATGGGGATTGATCTGAGACATTTTATATGCATCAGCCTCCGGGGATTCGGGATCCTGAGCATCCTGATCATATGTGTTTAATACAACACTCTCTTTATGGGCTCAAGCTGGCCCCTAGAGCATGGTTTCAGCGGTTTGCATCTTATGTCACTCGGGTTGGGCTTTGTCATAGTCGATGTGATTCATTCTTATTTATATATAGACAGGGGACAAATACTGTGTTGGAATCACTCCTAAACTAGAATTCAAGTGTTAGTAATTAATATGTAATAGTTAGCTTAATATGGCTTTTAAGTTAGTAATCATGCCAAGGCTTATGTAGAAAGCCCATGAGACTTGGCCCAAGCCCATAAAGGAAAGGAAGGGAACTTGCATGTTGCCCTAGCTCCTTCCTATAAATAATGCTTGTAAACCCTCACTTGAGGGTTGGTTGTTCAATTCACACACTTCATCTCTACGCATAACTCTTCAATATTCATACGTGTGTGTGTGTGTGTGTTTGTTCATCAGATCACTTCTCTTCTATTTCTTATATTGATGCTTGTGTTATGAATATGGGAACCTAACAGTGGTATCAATCGCCAAATAGTTGGGTGAAAAGGTTTTGTTTTTGAAGTTGTTTTTGATCTTACGCGTAACATACGGTTTTCAAACTTTGTCACGCTTAAAAACTCATTTTTTACACTTTTCAATCATGTACTTTCAAAGTTTTTAGGTGTTAAAATTTCAGTTTTAAGCAAAAAGTTTCAAACTTTACGTGTAATTCTTTGTTTTTAAGCTTGGTTTTATATGTGGGATCATTTCTACGCATAAGGTGTTTCTAAGTTTTTGATCATCAAGTTTCACAATTTTGTGTTATTTTGGTGATATTGAAACTGTTTCATCTCAAAAATCTGGTTTAGAAACACTTTGGGCTAAAAATCAGTTTTGGTTAAGTTTTACGCGTAACAAAACCCTAAAGTTACGCATAACTTTTCCTTGGAGCGATCTTCAGTGAAATTGGTTTACTCAGTGTTTTCTTGCTTGGATAAGCCTGAAAACACTTCGACTTTGGATATCATTTACACTGTGATAGTGTAAAGGATTTTTGGGCAAAACCCTAATTTTACGCATAAGCTCAAACTTATGCCTAGAACTCTTTATGCCTAAGATTTTTCTTACGCCTAAGCCTTGTCTTACGCATAAGCTAATCCTACGCATAAGTTTTCTACGCCTAACTTTCAGTTTACGTCTAATCTTAGTGTTTCTCAATTCTTACGCGTAAGCTAATTCTACGCGTAACTATTGCCTTTACGCGTAAGTTTGGTGTTTTTACGCCTAAGTGTTGCTTTGCCTAAACTTGGTTTTTTACGCCTAAGGATACTTCATCAACAACGTTTCATTCGACTACAAAGATCCATTTTACAACACAAGTTTTCAACATGTCTCAACCGCCATATTCTAGCTACTTTCCTTACGCGTATCCTCAACAACAACAACAACAACAACTAAGTCCACAACATCAACAATTTAATCAACAACAACAAATTTATCAACAACAATTTAATCAACAACATTTTCCACAACAAGGAGCAATTCAACCTCAAATGGTTCAACCACCACCTAGTCTTCAAGTAGAACCTTACACAAACGTTTACAATCAACATCCATCCAGGAACACTATGAAGGAACCGTCTTGGTTTGCAAAGATGTGTGAAGCTTTAAGTAGCCAGCAATCAATTCATGAGGCAGGATCACTTGATAGACCTCCAATGCTCACTCCCGGAAACTATGATCAATGGGTAATCAGGTTCTTTCGGTTTTGTGATCTAAAGAAGCCACATGGAAAGTTCTTAAAGAAGGTTATATTGGAAGGTCCATTACAGATGCCTATTATCGTTACAACCGGAGATCTTAATGCTATTCCACCAAGAGATGATCTCACAAAAATTGCAACTGTTACTGAACTTTCTGGTGATGAACTTCTACACTACGAAGCTGATGAGCTAGCAATGCAATATATCCTTTTAGGATTACCCAATCCAATCCTTCACAGTGTTGATGCTCAAAAGACTGCAAAAGCAATGTGGGAACATATTCATCTTCTCATGGAAGGCACTGAACTCAATCAAGAGGATATGGAATCCAAAATTTACTTGGCTTATGAACACTTCATGATTGAACCAGGAGAGACATTAAAGTCTTATCATCATCGATTCTCAGACATCATCAATGATTTGGATAAACACAATATCATCATGCCAAGAATTGCAGTCAATACTAAGTTCCTAAGTAGTCTTGGTCATGATTGGGAGAAGTATGTCATTTTTATCCGTCAAGCTAAGAATCTTCATCATGCTACATACGGATTGTTGTACGACTATTTGAAGCCTCACCAAAAAGAAGTTGACAAAGAAAGGGCTATCCGTGGACTCCCGGCTCCACCGTCACTTCCGGACAATCAACAACTTGCTTTGTGGGCTCAAACTAGTTATCCTCCTCAACCAGCTCCTCAACCAACTGCCACAGTTACACCATATGATCCATCACAAAGAACAATCTCAACAAAACCAATTGGTTCCATACAACAACAACAATGATCAAGCACTTTACAGTGAAGCTAATGAGGACTCCGATGCTTTCGATGCATTGCAACAAGGATTTGTTATGATTGCTAAAGCTTTTGGCCGTTATACAAACAAATCCAACAATCGCATTCGTTCTTCATCAAACACAAGGAATCAGGCTGTTGTGAACAATGGACGAGTTGAAGTTCAGAATCGTGGTTATGGTCGCCAGATGGGCGGTGGTCAAGGGTTTAATACTATGGGTAGGAATAACATGGGTGCTCCACAACAACAAAGAGCTCAAGTGGTTGAACAGGTAATGCTCGAATGGGATTAATGGTCTCCGTTGCTATAACTGTAATGAGAAGGGTCACCTGGCTAATGCATGCCCAAAGCCGAGGACTAGGGGCAGTGCTTATCACAAGGAGGCTTTACTTTTGGCTTTTAAGGATGAAGCTGGTGGAACTCTCACAAACAAAGAACAGAGCTTTATGGCGATGCAGACTCAGATGATGATATGGAAGACTTGCTGCTAATGCAGCAGCTTATGTTGATCGCTAATATGCACGAACTCCACATGAGTGACACAGGCCCAATGTATGACACGATGGCTTGTTTCGTGTACCCGAACAAACCATCGTCATCTCTGATCTACTATGTCAGCCAACATCTGAATCCGACGAGGCTCAGAATGTTCAACATGAGTCGTCCACATCTCATTTTGACGATTCTCAACTAGACCCCGTAGTTACATTTGATGATCAAGATGATCTTATGGTTACCTTTGATACTCAAATTGACTCCGTGGTTATACTTGAGGATCTGAATAGTGATAATGTTGTGACTCACATTGAACACGCTGAACCTTTGCCTAATCCAGATATTGACCTCTTACTTAAAGATTATCAATCTCAAATGGATGAATGTCGTTCATTAAATCAGAATTACACAAGAAAATGCAATGTTAACTGTGGATATTGAATGCTTAAACTGGCAACTCAATTTTTTCAAAACTCAAGAAAAACGTGAAAAAGGTTTTGAAGTCGCTTTTGCTAAATCACACCAAAACGAAAAATCTTTAGAACGACAGATTCGTGATCTAGCCGCATCGAAGAATGCTTTGTTTTCTCAAATAGAACAAATGAAACATGAACATAAAAAAACAACTTAACGCACTTACTTTGGAAACTCAAAAAGCCAAGGCTGAGTTGCTAACTTGTCAAAAACAGTTCTCTGCGTACAAAAAGCATTCAACGAAACGAATAGATGACCATCTTGAAGAAATTGTCGGCTTACAAAACAAACTCAAATAGTTTTGAAATGTTGTTTATAAACATGGTGAGTCACTCACAACAATTCAAAAGTTTACTTTAAAACCCAATCCAAATGGATATGGACCAAATCTTGTTGATTACAAACCAAAGCTTTCAACTAAAGCATTCAAACCAAATCCTGAAGTTTCCAGTGCAGAATAAGAAATTGATGATTCTGTTATGAGTGTTGTTGAATATCATCGTCAAGAGGAATTAGATGCGGAAGACGAGAGTCGATCAAAATTAGAAAATGTTGTTTATAACAAACCATTTAACTATTCAAAAGCCGTCACTTTCGTCACACCAAAGGATTCTTGTAACACACCCAGGATTATCACAAATACGTCTGAGTCTTCTACTGTTGCTCCCCAACCAAATTATGCACAAATTTATGGTCCGTTACCTTCACTCAGTGAAGTAAAATCAAAACCCGAAAATCGTCAAATTCTTAGATATTTTGACATTTTCACTTCTGACCTCAAAATTTTAGAACGTGAAATTGAATTTCATTCTGAAATTAAAGTTGAACATTTTCAATCGCCTCAAGAGCGAGAACAAAGAGATATTTTTCAGAAAAGAATTTTACCCCATGTTAAAAATTTGAAAAATTGTGCATTATATTGGGAAAGGGAATTTCATACGGAACTTGGATTAATGAAAATCGTTTTCGAGAAAACAGAAACATCTATTTATAATACAAAACGTAAAAAGAAAATGTTACGAAAAGATGTTGATCGACTCTTGGAAGATGTTATCTGTACTGTTGATTCTGTTGAAATTGTTGAGAATACTGATAATGTGCATCAGATCGAGTCTTTAAAAGTTGAAAATGAACGACTGTTAAATGAGCTTTCAAATGCAAAACGTCGTCTTCAATGGTGTCAAAAAGATTGTCAAAATCGTTAACTTGCTTTGCAAAACAAAATCAACCAGTTGCATTCCAAAACTTTTAATCCAAAATTTGAGCAACTGGATGATCAAAACGCGTCTTTGAAATGTCAAATCTCAAAATATGAACAAGAACTTGTAAAAGTTAAAAAGGAATATGCTGTCATATTTGATTTACTCAAACAGACTCGTGATGAAGCATCAAACGAACTTGATCATTATCTTGCACACACTAAAGAAGTCCTGAATTTTTCTGGTAATCTTCGTTCTGAAAATCAAGATTTGTTGCACACTATCATTGAGTTAAAAGAAAATTTAGGAAAGTATGAACAAGTTCAGCTTAGCAACATTAAGAAACTTGCACCTGTAACATATAGAAAAAGTGACCCTCGAATGCCTACTGACAAACCACAAGATACTAATGTGCTTCCCTCTACTGAAACAGGAATAGTTGCCTCTTTTTCCAACGTCCGCACTTCACAGCCTAGGAGCAATACAAGGAAGAATAGGAAGTTGCGACCTAAGAAAAGAACAATAAAGAATCTTTGAAGTAGAAGAACAACCTAGGACTTTGAATAAGACTCAAGTTGCACCCACTTTAGATATTGCGTCTAACAAATGTAATAGAAAAAGTGATGTAACGAATGCTGAACCTTTAAGTACTTTTGATTTTCAGTCTGAAGCTTCTTGTGTTATTTGTGGTAAAAGTATGCTTTCTGATTGTCATGATAAATGTGTTGCTAAAGCTATCTTGTCTCGTTTTCGGAATCCTAAGAAACGGAATACCTCTAGGCCCACTAATGCTTCTAAGTCTGTGCTTGGTAAACCACCCTCTTTAGATTCTAAGAAACGCATTGATGTCCCTGTAGTTCCAGTATCACCTCCAAGGAATGTAGTACCGCCTAGTGCATTCACTATGACTAAAGCAAATACTAGTTGGAGATGGCAGAAATGGATACATAATACACTTGGATTTAAATGGATGCCTAAAATCATTGATGTGTGTATTTATACTATAACTGTCTCGGAACCCTCTAACTCTTCGGGTTCCACATCTACTTCTATTCCATCTGTGTCGCCTGTGTAATGCAGTGATACGATCATCCTTTGATTGTTGATAGCGGATGTTCCCGACACATGACATGCAACCTCAAACTGTTATCAAACTTTATTGCAAAGTTCATTGGCACTGTCAGATTCGGGAATGATCACTTCACAGCTATCATGGGCTACGGAGATTACATCAATTGAAACATCAAAATTAACAGGGTTTATTATGTGGAAGGTCTCGGTCACAATCTGTTTTCTGTTGGTCAATTATGTGATGGAGATTTGGAAGTTGCTTTTCGAGAGAAAACTTGTTTCATTCGTGATCTACAAGGAAACGATCTTATGTCTGGCTCTCGCAATTCTAGTCTGTACACAATCTCAATGCAAGACATGGTTATGCAACATCAACAAAATCTTGGCTATAGCACCGACGTCTCTCACATTTAAACTTTCAAACCATAACCAACCTTGCTCGATACAAACTTGTTGAAGGTCTCCCGAGATTCCGGTATTCTAAAGATCACCTTTGCTCAGCTTGTGAACAAGGGAAAAGCACTCGTGCTCACTTTCCTTCAAAGGTGGAACACAGCTCTCAGCATGTGCTTCATCTTCTTCACATGGATTTTTGTGGCCCGATGCGTGTGCAAACGATTAATGGCAAACGCTACATCTTGGTAATTGTAGATGACTACTCAAGATGGACTTGGGTCTACTTTCTTCGAAGTAAAGATCAAGCTCCATAGATGATCATTACCTTTCTCAAGAAAATTCAAGTTCAGCTCCGGAATACATCCGACAAATCGAATGACAAAGGAACTGAATTTGTAAATCAAACTCTTCGGGAATTTTATGAGAAAGTGGGAATTGAGCATCAAACATCTATTGCACGCACACCAGAACCAAACGGAGTTGTTGAAAGACGGAACCGTACGTTAGTGGAAGCTGCAAGAACAATGTTAATCAATGCTAAACTTTCAGATTACTTGTGGGCTGAAGCCGTATCAACTGCATGCTACACTCAAAATCACTCAATGATTACTAAACGCCACAACAAAACACCTTTTGAGCTTATCCACAACAGAAAACCGAATCTCAAACACTTTCATGTATTTGGATCCCTTTGCTACCCAAATAATGATTGTGCTGACTTTGGAAAGCTCAAAGCCAAAGCTGATATTGGAGTCTTTATTGGATACTGTGAGAATTCTAAAGGTTACCGGATCTGGAATCGTCGTACAAAGCAGGTTATGGAACCGATTCATGCAAATTTCGATGAGCTTACAGAAATGACTTCGAGCATAACACTTGGAACCCGGTCACAACCGTTTAAACTTCCCTCAAACCCCATCATCACCTGAATCAAGCCCCCAGCTTACTCGTCAACAAATGGAAAAGCTATTTGCTCCTCTGCTTAGTGATGATATTGATGAACGTGCTCCGGTGTATCCGCTGTTTCCGCTCAACCCGATCATATTCCAATACCGATACACTGCTACAACAACTACTGTTGAAGAAGCACCACCAGTTGACTCTTGAACAAACTGCTTCCAACGACGTTGAACCAGCTGATGAGGCTCTGAACAATGAAGTACCCCCACCTGCATATTTTGATCCAAATACATTCTTTAATCCGTTTACTAATGAAACTGCTGCACCTGATGTTGCGGAATCATCTACAAGCCATTTGAATCCTCAAAATCTGCACAATGTATACCAACATCAACCCTCTACACATCGTTGGACAAAAGACCACCCCTTTGAAAACATTATTGGTAACCCGAATCAACCAGTCGTAACGAGACAACGTCTTCACATAGATGGTGAACATTGCATTTATGCACTCACTGTCTGCCAATCTGAACTTAAAAACATTAAAGATGCAATGACAAAAGACAACTGGATTGAATCCATGCAAGAAGAACTCAATCAATTCAAACGTCTTGAAGTATGGGAATTGGTTGAAAGACCAACAGGGGTCTACGTCATTGGTCTCAAATGGATTTGGAAGAACAAATTGGATGCTAAAGGGAACGTAATCAGAAACAAGTCACGTCTGGTGGCTAAGGGTTATAGATAGGAAGAGGGTATTGACTTTGAAGAATCATTCGCCCGGTTGCTCGCCTTGAGGTCGTTTCGATCTTTCTCGCGTTCACAGCTCATATGAATATAACGGTCTTTCAGATGGACGTCAAAACTGCTTTTCTGAATGGTCAACTGAAAGAAACGGTTTATGTTAGCCAGCCAAAAGGATTCGGGCGTGGTACGATAAGTTATCATCCTTCCTCATTGCCAATAATTTCACCAAAGGTTCGGTCGACCCAACTCTTTTCATACATTATCATGGGGCCACATCTTAATTGTTCAAATTTACGTGGATACATCATTTTTGGGTCAACACATAAAAAGTACTCAATCGCTTTTGCAAAACTAATGAAAAAACATTTTGAAATGTCCATGATGGGTGAACTTACGTTCTTTCTAGGACTGCAAGTTCATCAATCACCCCGTGGTATTTTCTTGAGTCAGTCCAAATATTCCCTTGAACTTCTTAACAAATTTAGAATGCAAAACTGTGACACCTATGCCACACCAATGGCTCATACCAAGAAGCTAGACGCTGATTTACATGGGAAATTGGTGGACCCTACCAAATACCGTAGTATTATTGGGTCTCTCATGTATCTAACGCTAGCGGCGACATTGTTTTTGCCGTATATCTTTGCTCCCGTTATCGGTCGAGACCAACTGAAACCCACCTCTCAAAGGCTAAAAGAATCCTCCGATACATCAAGGGAACCATTAACTTGGGAATCTGGTATCCGAAGGATTCTGGTTTTGAACTAATAGCTTTTCAGACGCTGATCACGCAGGATGTTTAGATTCACGGAAAAGTACTTCAGGAGCATTACAATTTTTTGGTGATAAACTGGTGTCATGGCAATCGAAGAAGCAGGATTGTACATCGCTGTTCTCAACCGAAGCAGAATATGTAGCCATGTCGGCGTGTTGTGCTCAAGTCATTTGGAAGAGAACACAACTCAAAGACTATGGTTATGTATTTGACAGAATCCCGATGTACTGCGACAATCGGAGTGTTATTGCGATCTCGTGCAACTCTGTTCAACACTCGAAATCAAAGCACATCGATCTTCGATATCATTTCATCAAGGATCACGTGAAACAGGGTACTGTTGAATTATACTTTGTGGGTACTGAATACCAACTGACAGATCTTCTCACCAAAGCCTTAGCTCCTGCTAGGTTTAATGAGTTGGTCCACCGGATTGGTATGCGGTGTTTGACTCCAGAGGAACTGGATGAACTCTTAAAACATTCTTAAAACCAGTCAAACACCAAAACCTCTTTTGTAAATATTTTTCAAAAACAAAATACAAAACTATAAAATCTAATTAAACAACAAAAATATTCCTCTATCTATTTTTCTTTTAACATGGCAAGTACAAATCTTCCGTCAACACTGTAATCTTTCAAAATTCAGTATTTTTTCGATCAAGTGTTGAGGGGGAGAAAGCAAATATTTTTTCGGTCTCATAAAACCTTGTACTAGCATGTTACATCATCCCGGTTGTTTCTTTAATAATGGTGGTCACATTTCTGGTTTACTGACACTCCTTGGACTAAAATTTATAAAATTTCATTATTTCTTAAGTCGAGGGGGAGTGTCATCTTGTTTCTTTCCAAATATCATTCGTTTAGTAACCAAAATGGAAGTTATGGGCATTGGATGTAAATGGTAAAGGTGGAGAGACTGAAAGTGTCAAAAGGTCACAGTAATTTTAACAAAATACTCCACCTAAACTCATTTACTCACGTCATTTATTTCCCAACTAACTTAATCCTACGCGTAAAAATCCATCTACAAATCCGTGTTTCTGATCATCATTTTGTAAGTGTTTCTGTGTTTTTAACAAGATTTTAAATAAAGGTTTTGAGTCGTTTTAAAAACTAACGGTTAAATCTTAACTTATGAATGATTTTGTGTTCTAAGCATAAGCGTATGAACACCTAATCAAGTGTGAGTGTTTGTGGTTGAAATGGTAGTGTCAAAAAGTTTGTATAATCTCTATGATACCATTTTTATCCTCAAAACTCACCCAGATACACGAATTGAATGAGATTGAAATTTAGGGTTTGTGCGTAAGTTTGGGGTTTTTCAAATGTGAATGTTTCTGGTTAAAAAGATAGTTAAGTGATGTTGTTTACATGATGAATTAACCAAATCTAGGGCTAGAACTTACCCAGAAACACTAACTGCGTTCATATTGAAAGTTAGGGTTTATGTTCTTAGCATTTGGGTACTTTTGATCCACTTAGGTTTTGATGTTAAAACTTGCATAAATCAACTCACTAGCCTTCTTAGACATACCAGAAAAAGTTTGGTGCAATTCCTATGGCTAGAACTCTTACACGTAGAAATTGAGCTTTAGGGTTTAAAACCTACGCGTAAATTTGTTTCTACGCATAACTGTTTGATTGAGTATTCGTGCTTAAAACTGATAAGGATTGAATGTAGGTGTTAATATTGGTGTTATGATGAATTTATTTCAGGTTTCTACGCGTGAATAATTCAGAATCAAGGTTACTTGAACATCTACGCATAAGGATCACCTTACGCGTAGAATGTTAAGCGTAAGAGAAATCTTACGCGTAACCTTTACTCGTAAGGTTCTACAATGGGGATTACGCGTATCATGTGAAAGATATGCGTAAACAGTAACCTCTACGCATAAGGTTCACTCTTACGAGTAAGCCTTACGCGTAAGGTCCATATACGCTTACGCGTAAGCTTTACGTATAAGGCCCTCTTTTCCTACACGTAATATTTCTTACGCGAAAGTCAAGAACCTACGCATAAGCTTACGTTTAAGCGTATAATCACTCCTGTTTACGCATAAGCTTGCAAAATCTATGCCTAAGCCTAGTTTTAACCAAAATTATGAATTGTTACGCGTGCAAACTTGTAAATAAATAAATCATAACGCCACGAAACCAAAATGTCACTAATAAGCTTAAATGTTTAATAAGTTGTGAAAAATAAGTGAAAACTTGGACTTTAAAACTCAAAGTTAACCAACTCACGAAACTTATCACGACGTCTTTGGACTATTGGACTAACAAGTGACATTGGACTCGTAACAATCATCGACACACCACATTCAAATAATAGACAATAAAATCAACTGTTGACTAATGTAATTTCTTTCGATATGTTGGTTCTTTTGGCTAAATATCTTTCAGATCACGACATGGACGCTCAAATGCAAAATGTGGAAGCACCAAACGTTCTCACTGTTGAAGATATCTTCCCTCATGGTTATCCAATGAAGATCGGAAAGAATAACCTTCGAGTTGATTTTGATACTCTCACCGCCGAGTCTTTTTGTCCGATTGCTTTGTGGACATTCGAAGAATCACCCTTATCAGAACATGCTCACCAACTCTGCTACAGTGCCGGAGATCTACATTCACCAATTCTAGCATACAATGCAAAAGATCAAAGGTCAAAATGCTGTGACGGTGACGCTCAACCACAAACAAGTCACCATCACACCAGCAGACTTAAGGGCTATTCTTCTCATTCCTGTCATCGAGCCAACTGAATACAATGCCACACCAACTGAAGAGGCCGTTCTGCAACTCATGATCGACATTGGTTATGACGAAGCTTCAGGAGTAATCACAAAGCATTCATACGTGGATCTTAAGAATATTCCCCAGCCATGGAGAACCCTCTACATCATCATTACCAAATCCGTTTCTGGACGTGATAGTGGTTATGAGCATCCCAAGCTCATGGAACTACAGATCTTTTGGGCTTTGGTCAACATGAAACACATTGAAGTTGAAGCTCTGGTATGGGACGACATGATGACTTTCCTCAAAAAGCTTGGCTCCAAGATCCCATATATCAGATATACCAAATTTTTGATCCAAAGAGCTTTAGGGTATAATCCTGATATCCCCTTGAGACTCAATGACCCCAACAATCACTCCATGTTGTATGAGCCTACACTAACTGTCAGATTTAAGGAATCAACAACAAAGAAACAAGGTGCAGTGTTGCCAGATCACCTTCTAACTGATGCAGTCAAACAACTTTATTCATACAAAAGGTATCTGGTAGCGGTTGATGAAGGCAAAGTAGGTTTTCTTGATGAAAAGTCCGCTGGTACACCTACAAGGGAAACCAGAAGAGGCAGTGCAGGAAGTGCTACAAGCACTGAGAGTCAAAGAAAGTTTCCTAAGAGGAAACCTGGGCATAAAAGGAAAGTTCCTTCAAAGGAGGCTATCCTTATCCCCAAACCTGAACCGCAAAGAAAGCTAACGGACGAGGACTCGGAGGATACTGAAACTGACGAAGAGATCATCTACTCTGAAACTGCTAAAGATGACACTCAAACAGCAACAAAGCCTCCCAGTCCCAAGGGTGATAAAGCAAAAACTCCAGTACTTGAGCATGAAGAAGAAAGCTCAGATGAAGAGCCACTGGATACTGACTACAGGAAGAAGTTCAAAATCATAAGACTCCAACATGCTGCTAAAGAGTTCGAACAGCAACAAATGCGTGGCCCCGGAGGGTCAAGTGGTGGAGTCCAATCTACACCAATTCCTGATGCGGTTCATCAACTCGATAAGGGAACTGGTGCCACCACTCTTGAGCAACAACAAAAGCAACTGGAGAACTCTATTGATTATGACTTTGAGGAACCAGAAAAGGAAAAGGCCGAGAAAGAAAAAGCTGATGAAGAGGCTGCAGCTCAAGCTAAAGCAGATGAAGAGGCCCGGATTCAGGCTGAAGAAAAGGCTAAATCTGGACAAGATGATGAAGTGAATTATGATAATTTTCTTCTTGACAGTCCAACTCGCTCCAAGGAAGAAACTTCTGAACCTCCTAAGGACCCTAAATTTCCTCATGTCTCCTCATCATCAGACTCGTCTTCTCATTCTTCACCTCCACCATCCAAAGGCACAACCAGATCCACATCTAAATCTGTGAAGAAACCAACTGACTCTTGGATATCCCGGGCTAAAACCAAGATTGTCAAAGCTGTCAAGCAGGTCAGGAAGAAAGACGTGACCAACAAAAAGCTGAATCAACTAGCTGACAACATCAATCTTCTACATGACGAGATGGACAAGATGTCAAGTGAAAGGGAGTATATCCAGAAGTTCATGCAACGTGATATCCAAGGGGAAATGAACATTATGATCAGGGAATATACTCATAAATTCCTTCTCGACATTGTTCCTGGAGTGACAAAAGAGATGTTCACCAGACAACTATATCCGAATCTCATGTAGATAGCCAAGCAGACAATAAGGTCAACGCCCTTAACCATTACAATCAACCCAACTGAGCCTACAGCGTTCTCCGATGCTGAATTGGTTTCCAAGTTGGTAACACAAATGTCTACATGATCTGCAAAGTTTACTTCTGACGAAGGTGAACTATTTGAAGCATTATTGGAATACCAACTTAAAACAGCATGCAGAGCAGAAGTTGAAAGGCCTAAGCATCCAAGAGACGATGATGATAAGGATAAAGATAAAGATAAAGAGCCTAAAAGCCCGAAGAAAACTGGTGAATCATCCTCCATGCCACCTCCACCCCAAAGGACTCCAACCGCAAGAAGATCTCCACCTAGCTCTACTGACAAACCTCAGGAATCTGAGTTACCACCCCAGACAGAGAAAACCGGTGATCATTTCGAATACACTGGTGGTGACGATGAGGAAGTCCCTGAGCCCCAACAACAACCCACCTCTCCCGCTTCAGCAAAGAAACCAATATCCTCATCTAGGCCAAAGAAGAAGAAGAAGACGCCTAAGGCTGATGTCTTCTCATGGCTAGACGAAGATGACACCGAGTATGAATGGTTCTCTACACTTGTTGTTGCTACTCCCGCCCTAACTGATGATCAAGATATGGTAGAGGTCGAACATTGGAACATGCTAAGTTACTTCAAGAAAAGTTTCGGGTGAAAAAGATGACCAAGTCAGAGTTAAAACGCATCAAGAATGAAGCTTTTCAACTGCTCAAAGACAGCTCGGAAAGTGCTATTGAAGTTGAATATCATCTTGAAAACATAGCACGAGCCATGTCTAACAACATTGATTGGCTCAACCCTGAAGCAAACATTGACTTCACCAGAAATGACAAGGCTCCATACTACACCGACTGGACCAGACCTCTACCAACGATTGGCCAACCAGATCAACCAAAGATTCCATTTCGCTACTTCTTCAACAATGACCTGGAATTTCTTCTACACGGTAGCGATATGTCAAAGAAATACGCTACATCACTTACACTTCCGTTCCCGGCAGCCATATACTCCAACTACATAGCCATCGAGGAAAAGGCTACTCACATGTTTACCAACAACATGGAACAGTATGACATTGATGCAATGTATGGGATTCACCATTGGCCGGAACGCCGAAGAATCTACTACAAAAGCTGCCAGGTTCGAAAATCTAAACATGAAGTGCACAGTGATAAAGGGATCATTGATGTTAAGCATATAGCTCTTTCGTCTAAGTGGGACTACACTTTCCTCAAGAAAATCGCGGTCAAAAGACAAGACGAAAAGGACTATGATTTCTGTGAAGCGGACTTTCAGAATTTGTCTCTCAACGACATTGAAGATCTGTATCTTGAAAAGGTACAAGGACGAATGCGACAATTCTCAACAAATATCCAACGTGAGTACATCAAGTCACTGTTAATCTTCATCAGAAGCATCGTGATCCAAGAACGTGTAGAAGACATTCAACTTGCCGTGGAATCATATCAGATACGTGTCAACCTCACCAGACCTCAGCTAGAACTTCCTGACATCAACCATCTTCCTCAATACACTCTCATCAACAAACCATTTAGCATAGTCTACCGTAGTGAAATACACCGCAACTGCTTGATGGCGTGTAAAGAGCTTCATAAGTTTGGAGATCACACACTGAAGAAAGTCAGGGACGGCTTAGCTTATAGGTTGAAGGAGATACATGAAGGCATTGGGTCACCAAAGCGATGGAATTCAAGGGAGAAACGGGATGTGAAGAAAATCATCACTCGCATCGATGAAAGGTTGTAAAGAAGGGACCAGTTCAGAACTTTGGAGAGCTTCGTAGGTGGTCGTCCCAGGATTTCTCTCATAGGCTATCAACGCCCAGTTCACATTCCTGGAGTTATTGCTGGACTACCTGAATCTCCTGGTACCCCTTGAGCTATTTCTTTTTCAATATTGATTTGGATGTGTGATTGTTTTATGACGATGGCTTGTGCACACATAACATTGTACAACCCGTACTTGTAATGAAAGGACCCTGTGGTACGCTTCAGTGCCACAATCCTTATAAAAGGAGCGAAAGCTTCTTACTTTTGAGTAAAACTTATCAAACCTTTCACTTTTAAAAGGTTTTGCTCAAAAGGACAAGTACTTCCCCTTATGATTTTCAAAACCTCAAAAGTTTATATCACTTGTTGAGGGGGAGTATTTGATTATAAAATCTTTGTTCACAAAATTGTTCTTCATGGTAATCTTCCCGCAAAACTCGAAATGGACATATTTGATATCAAAATTTCGTCAAAAATAACATTTATATGCCATTTTTGAGGGGGAGAAAAATTATGTGATAAGAAATATGTTGTGAAATTGCAAATGAATCTTTGTGCTACAGACTTAACCAATGAATTGACGAGATCTTAAATGTTAGTAACTCGAAAAGACTTGTCTGGGACGAGTAATAATTTCAAGCTAGTTCGCTAGTGATGTAAACGTGTCTCGCAAAGGACTTGTCCGAATAGAATGTACCATTCGAGAAACTCTTGGTAGACATGAACTTTGACGGGTTTGACAACCTTTTGAGGCTTGTCCACACCTTCAAGATAGTTATTAGAGCTAGTTGTTACCTAAAAGCTGACAATGTAACTCTTTAACTATGCAACGTAACCGTGTCTCGCGGGGGATTGTCTATCTTGAGTTAATCAATTCAAAAGTGCGCGCTCTTCCCTCACCGTGCAAATTTCTGTCAAAATACTTAAGCACGTGTGGAGGGGGAGTATTTCTGCAAAATAAAACTCTCGAAGTGTTTCAAAATGTTTCTTATTCATAAAACTTTGAGAAATTTTCAAGAAATTGGTTTTATGGCAATGGAGCTATAAGGTGATTAAGGTTAGGAATAACCGTCCTATGATCCGCCAGAGCCGGAGGGATCTACCCAAGGACACTACCAATAGTTAGAACTAGAAGTCCTTAGGTATGATTATAAAAAGGAGAAAATAAGAATCGGAGAAAGAAGGAGTTGAAGAATTAAAAAGAAAAGCAAAGAAAAGGGTTAAAAGAAATATCCCTCTAGATTATTCAACACAGGGCAGACACCGGGTTCAATTCATATGCTACTGGTTGTCACTTGATGACATCGGTATTGAAGATCAAAGTCGTCATGGACCCAGTGACGCATGCACTAAACCTTCTTAGCCACTCAAGTTTCTCTAAACAGAAGCTTGTTTCATTCTCACAGGGAACCCTACGTAAACTACCGGCTTTCTCTTAGAGATTGCTAGTATTGAACAAGGAGACCCTCTCTCTTGTCTCCTCTCAGGAAAACCAAAGCGCACTATTGAGTCTAGAGCCACGAGATTCATCAAAAGATCTCTTAGGTACACTTGACATTTTATCACTTGTCGTTCAACAATAAGGACACAAGTGATACATTATCGTGTCCTTCACAGATCTTAGCAATCTGTCAAGAATATTTATGAGAGGTTTACATATGTGATCCTCAGTGATTGAATGGAAACTCCTGCCAGGGTCAACATCAAACAACCCTGACAGCAGGTCACTTCGGTAACTCCTCGTGGATTACGCTTAGTGTGTCTCAAACGGTCTACAATCGTGAGGTGATGCTTCGGTGTACCCCAGCGACTCATCTGAACTGTAGGTGTACCTTGGTACATCGCGTTATCTCACTTGTGGGACTCCAGTTCAGGAACAACCTTTGTGAGAATTAGAGTTGTGTTTTCACACTATGCTGTTAACACACTCAAAGTTCAAACTTGTAAGTGCTGGAATCCACTTATTACTAACCACTCTTATGTTTTCTTCTTATGGAAGCTCTGGAGCGGACTAATCGTGCAGATTCTTCACATGCTCATACCAACAACATCACTAATGGAAGTTCTCTCAAAAGGCAACACAAAGTTAGAATGATTCTTCGTCAAGTCAAAGAATCTACAAAGTTTAAAGACTAAGAGAACTTCATCAGTACTGAAATCCAACGTTAAAGAGCATGTGAGCATGTTGGAGAAAGACGTGGAGTCACTGGAGCAACGAAGCGCACTGATGCGCATAACAACAAAAACATACTACCACTACCATCACAAAGAACAAAGATCAAAGAACAAAGAAAATGATGACGTCAAAGCAGAACTTTTCAAAGGAAACAATTTCTCTACACTGGGGAGATTGTTCGAATCGAGGCAATTCTTCTCACAAGAAAGAAGAATGTCAGAAGATGTCTAAGCTACTATTACATCAGCACCTTCAACGTTTATATTATCAATCACTAACACTTAGGGGGAGATTGTTGGAATCACTCCTAAACTAGAATTCAAGTGTTAGTAATTAATATGTAATATTTAGCTTAATATGGCTTTTAAGTTAGTAATCATGCCAAGGCTTATGTAGAAAGCCCATGAGCCTTGGCCCAAGCCCATAAAGGAAAGGAATGGAACTTGCATGTTTCCCTAGCTCCTTCCTATAAATAATGCTTGTAAACCCTCACTTGAGGGTTGGTTGTTCAATTCACACATTTCATCTCTACGCATAACTCTTCAATATTCATACGTGTGTGTGTGTGTGTTTGTTCATCCGATCACTTCTCTTCTATTTCTTATATTGATGCTTGTGTTATGAATATGGGAACCTAACATACTGCATATATGTTGCTAAAACGTTGATGATATCATTCTCAATGCTTCCTCAGAGAAACTGTTACAATAGATTATACATTCCTTGCATCGGGAATTTTCCATGACAGACTTAGGGCCACTTAATTATTTTTTAGGCATTTCAGTTACACAGGATTCTTTTGGGTTATTTTTATCTCAGAAGAAATATGCTATTGAGGTTTTGGAGAGAGCACATATGCTTACTTGTAAGCCTTGTCAGACTCCCGTTGATACCGAGTCTAAACTGGGGGCTAAGGGTGATCCGATCTCTGATCCAACTTTATATAGGAGCCTTGCTGACTCTCTACAATACCTTACATTCACTAGACCGGATGCAGGTTTGTCTCTTCATGCATGATCTTAGGGAGCCACATTTCTCTGCTTAGAGGATATTGTGATATGTTCAGGGTACACTGGATCATGGCCTGTAGATGTATTCTTCATCTACTACAGAGTTGATTGCTTATTCTGATGCGGATTGGGCAGTGTTAATACAAATAAGCCATAAAAACGTTTATTTATATTTTACTATCTTCTAATGTTTTGTCGATAACAACGTAAAATCATTTTTACGAAACAAATAAAATACGTAAATGGTTTGAGCCAATAGTTTTCTAATACACTTACGTTTTCACATAAAATACTAAAACAAGTATAAGTGTTTTTATGATTTAGTAATACATATGTACAACAACTAGTGTTTACATATTGGGCAAATATATACATAACTAGTATGTATTATAATGGGTAATATAAATGGGTAGAAACTTAAGTATTTGACCCATTGATCAAATACATTGAATGTAGTTGGGTACAACCCAAAGTCCATGACCCATACCCATGGAGCTTGATCCATAACCCATTGTATGACATCATGCTTAAGTCATACATGGTTTTAATCCATGGCCCATAGTTTTAATCCATGAACCATGGACTAGATACATTGCATCTCATAGATACATTGTATCTACTTGGATACCCATGATCCATAACCCATGACCCATGACCCAAAACCCATGGGCAAAGGGGAGCGTCCTACGGATCCCCAGTATTTACACTGGACGGATCCCTCAAGTGAGGGATCCGTGGAACAGTAGCTACTTTCTCTCTATAAATAGTGAGCCATTTCTTCATAGTTTCTTACCCCCTTTCTAAAATATTTTCTTTTTGAGTTATAAACTCTCTAACCTCAGATCCAAGTGATCTATGTATGTAGTTTTGTTTTTGTGTGATTCTCTAGGTTCCTCTTAAAGGCGAGATCACCACCTTTTGAAGTCAAGCAAGCTCAAGTCCATGAGTTTCCATGCTTCGTTATCATCAAGACTACTGAGGTTATCTTGTTGATAGTTTTCTTCTTTCTCATAAGAAGTGTAGTGTTGAAGACATTAGTGAAAGATGTCTCAAGTGTCAAGACGAAGATATTACTGAAGGGTGTCGATCGTCCGTATTGAAAGCACTAGTGAAGGGTGCTTAGAAGTCAAGGCTAGAGGCATTTGTGAAGGGTGCCTAGAAGTCAGGTCACAAGACATTAGTGAAGGGTGTCTTGAAGATTGAGTCGTAGGCATTAGTGAAAGGTGCCTAAGGTGTACATTCGATATGGTGTGATTCGATGTACAAAATAGATTAGTATTGGGTCAAAGGATATTGTTGTCCTTGTTGATGTTATTATAAGGAGTAGATCTCCTTTGGGGTTAGGTGTTGGTGTAGTATTGGGTAGTAGTTCCTCCATTGTAATGGAACTCGGTATCTAGCCTAGTACCGGATAAAGGGTAGGCGACGTTGTGATAGGTTTGGTTCTACCTCGTGGAAGAACCCGGTATCTAGCCTTGTACCGGATAAAGAGTAGGCAACGTTGTGAAGGTTTCTCCAACATAAGGAGCTAGTGTTGTGTAGTGATTACGAACTCTCGAGTAGGTGACTCGGGGAGTGGAGTAGGGCAAGGAAGGTGTCCTTGTAGCCGAACCACTATAAATACTCGCGTTGTGGTTTTGTTCATTACATATTTATATTTCTATATGTTTGTTTATCAACATCCAACAAACATCCAAATAGATTGAAATAAGTCGATCTAAATAGTTTAAAAACAAGTTTTAATCGGTAAAACTATTCAACCCCCCTTCTAGTTTTCCACAATTGGCATCAGAGCTTCGTTACCAAGTTTCTTAAAGTATATTGTACTTTAAAAACTTGATACGATCCGTGGTTAATTGAAAACTACAAATAAGGTCTTTTATAAAAACAAATACCATGTTTAAAAAAAAAAAAAAAAAAACTCTTTGTTTGGATGTTGATTAGATGACAATATTTTTTTTACTTATTATTTATTTAATTGCACTAATCTTCTCTGTCATGTTGCTTAGTTAAAGCTCATACCTACTAAGCCATAGGAATTTCTTGGTAATAAGAATACCTTCCCTAAGAAGGTATCTTAAACACTAAGGAACCGGTATTGTCCATTGACACTTGTTGTGTCATTTGTAAAGACATTCCTAAGTGCATTAGAGGTATGACTTTCCTCTTATCTCTAAATAACATTAGCTTGATAAATAAGTATGCTTACATAGGAATTTATATGATTATCTGTTGTGCATATTCATATATTACACGTAGCTTCGTTAGGAAACTTTTCTCGCATACGTGTTGCATTTTCGTCTAAAGTTGAGGTTTATAAAATTTGTGTTTTATTTCATTTAATCCAAAAATCATATCTTTCTAAATAATAAAACAAAACACAAATCTCAAAAATTCCTCCTTCCCCATAAAAACTCACTCCGACGTCCACTCCACCAAATCCTCACTTTTTCAAATCTTCCACTTTCAAAAATTACCTCTCATTCAAAACTTCATCTTCTTCCTCATCTCATCTCATCTCAAACCAAAACCAAGAAGGTTCGTCATCATGGTTTACATCGCCCTCGTACTCATCGCTCTCGTGTTCCCTATGATGAAGTTCTCGTATGGAGACATATACTTTGTGTTGTTAATCTACATTGGTGTTATATACCCAATCCTTTGTATCGTTCTTAGCATTGAAATGAAATATTACTAATATTCTAGTCTATCTAGTTTATTCTTATAATGTGTTTGTCATTTCTTTTGATTTATATCTTTCGTATTTTTCGTGATACATTAGAAACCATTAATGCATGCTAAAAGAAAATGTAGGCTAATACACATATCTTGGTATAAAACTATAAAGATGTAAAAACCTATGTTTTTATCAAAAATCTTGTTTCTGTTACTACAGATCCACGGATCCTCAGATATACTAGCCGCATCCCTTATGGAAGGGAAGCGTGAGAACCGTCCTTCTGGATAACAGTTTTTCATGCAAATTAAAAACCCTTTTCTTCCTAAAAGAACTGTTTCACTAGAATATCTAACATTAAGTGAGTTAATTATCATTGTTAATAAACATCTTGAAAAAACGTTAGGTAATCATTGTTTTGCCCGTAATACGTCACATCCTATTAACTCTTCTTTCCTATAGGTCTCGCTATGTCGCATGAGTATGAGTTCGATTTTTCACTCACTAGTGTCTACACCCCTAACATCTCACTTGAGCCCAACACACCTGGCAATCATGTCCGTGGGTTCAATAATTTCGAAACCCGTCACTTCCATGAAGGACGTATTGTCGACACTCCTCTACAATACGAAGAAGGTATCAATACCTCCTTCCGAACCATAGGACTAGAATGTCTTCACGAAATTAACGAGAAAATATGTCCGAGGTTTGTATTGGAATTCTTCCGTCAAGTTGAACTCGTTCGTAACGAGGATCGCTCTCTATCTCTTTGGTTTTGGATCAAAAACCAAAAGTTTGTTCTAACCCTTGGGCAATTTGCTCACATCATCCGAATTCCAAATCATGGACAATGTGCCTTCTTTGAAGATTGGTCTCTTGATTCTCTCTTCAACTATCGTGAAGAAAATAGTCCATATTGTTCACACATACCTTCCCGGGAAGACTTGACTCGCATAATATGCAAACCCCATTACTCCGATCCAAACATTATCTATACACGGGATATCTGAGAAGAGTACAAGGCTTATGCACTCATCCTACATGAAAATGTTTGGAGTCTTAAGGGAAATCGAGAAATCCTTCCCGCTTGTTTTGCTCACATAATGTATTGTTTGCTAACAAAACAACCATACAATCTCGCCTACTTCTTCGCAAGGCGAATTGTAAATCTTCAAGGCTCCAAGAATAAACTATTCCCTTATGGAATGTTCTTGACACACCTTTATCATCACATCGTGTACTTCGACCTTCAATTTCAAAGTCCGTTGTACGTACTTGTGAATAAGATGATGGAACCTCTAAACACATCTCTCATGAAGACTTTCTTCATTCCTGAATCGGCAAAAACTCATCAACCATTTGATGATCCATCTAGCGAAAACGCTCAAGAAACTTAGCCTTCTTTCAAATAGGGTCAATCCTTAGTATCCATGCTTTATCAATGTAATGCAATTTCCTTCATGAAATGAAACATCTTACATTTGGTATCTCTACTACATTAGTGTTAGAACCTCTTAGAAAAACACTAACTTTGAAATATGATGCATTGTGCAACCCTTGCATACCTTTTGTAAAGGTTCTGCTTAGCAGAGAGACGGATCTCAAAGTTTGTGCTAGACGGATCCCTACTCTTAGGGAACCGTGGGATCCGGCAAACAGAAATGCAATTGCAATCATTGTATTTCAAAACATGTCTTTAGATCACTTCACACTAAGCTAGACATAGTTCCTTAGAACAAATTGAGTTCTTATCAAGTTGAGTAAATGGTTCATACTCACGCTTAACTCACTTAGATCACACTCTAAGAGCTTGTAGATCTATCGTTTCACCAAAACTCATTACTCTTCCGCTCTTATACTCACACAAGATCCCTCACATGTTAATACATCTACCTTTAGAAATATTTCAATTATAGCAAATTGAATATAGTCATCCTTACCTCAAAATAGGTCAAAATGGGTTAAAATTCTAGCTTTTCCATCTTAAAGCTTTTAGGATATCTTCCAAAACATTATCTTAAATTACCATCTGGCCTCTAGGATCATTTAGCTCTATTTGACACTCTCAAATCTTTAGTGTCATCTTTGGTCACTCATTGGTTCTTATGAAAGTTCCAATTTCTTCCATAAAAAGCAAGCATTAGCTACATCACTCATTGCCCTTAAGCATTTAAGTACCCTTTCATTAAAGACACTTAGATGGACTGAAACACTCAAGAAGGTATAGGCATTAGACCTTAAAAACATCATTGTTATTGTTTCTTAGCTCCTGAGAGACGGATCCCTAGAATTAGCCTAGACGGATCCCTCATTGGAGGGAACCGTGGGATCTGTATGACAGATTCATGTCAACTCTAGCTAAAACAATCATTTCAAGCTCATCTTGCTAACTTGAACACTCCATCTCATCTTAATTAAGTTCCTAGATCAGTACAACTCTGAAGTTGACTCTTGTGCGTGCTAATCATCACATTCCAAGGAATTTTAGTGGCTTAAGTCTTGAATGCACTTGCCAAATCCCTTGCTTTATAAACCACATTGTTAGGACTCCTAAAGTCATCATCTTCATCCGTATTTTCAGCACTTAGAAACCTCTACAAACCTCTTTGAATCATCTCATCATGAGTAAAGCTCCAAGTGGTAACTCATCCACCAAAGGACCACCCAAGAAAATTGCTCGTGTTGTACACGAAATTTCTTCAACCGAATCATCTCCGGTTAAATCCACAAATGCTAGGATTTCTCCTCCACCAACTAAACCAATCCCTAAAAGGATAGTTCCCACAAAACTACCAATGCCAAACACCACCATACCTCCTAAACCAAACAATCCCATTTCCACTAAACCATCACCATTGGTGCCTAGAGCCCTATCATTCACCACTCCACTTTCATCACCACACCTCCACAATCTAGAGGACTTTCCTCCTAGGCCATCTCATCCTCTACCACCGACAACATTCTCCTTATTAGGAGGAATAATGGAACAAAATCAAGGTGTTAAGTCAACACTAGCTCCGGCTTCCTTTTCGCCGTCACCATCAAATAATCCCATTTGGATTATGAGAAATTATCAAAGTCAACCACCCGACCACATGGAAGTTGACACTTCTCTACCACTACCATCATTCTTGGTCGAGCCATCTTCGAATGCGCCTCCACCAATCCCTCCATCATTTGAGGCTCCTCAACCCGCTTCACTTGATCCTTCACATCAAGCTATTTCCTTTCTTCCATCACCACTACCTAGCCATGACAAATATTGTTATTATTGTCAACATGTTGAAAGTTTGATACATGAAGTACGGGAAGATCAATGTTTCATGTTTTATCACCTCCTCGAACGTTTCGACGAGATTAAACCTAAACAAACTTGAGCTAGAGGATTTTTAGTGGTGTCCTAGTATCAAGCGTGACTTAGATAGTCTAGTAGCACAAAGTCATGTATCGTTCATTTTTGTGTGTGTTTAGAGTCATGTATATCATATTTCTAGTTTTATTAAATGAAATTACATGATATTTGCTATATTTCTGTGTATATGATTATTGGTATAATTTATATCTCATTTTGATGCCAACATTTTTTTGGTACATCACATTTTCTGTATCTTAGTTACAGATAGACGGATCCCTACGTTTTGCCTAGACGGATCCCTCCAAGGAGGGAACCGTGGGATCCGTGCAACAAAAGACTAGTTTTCTACTAACTCAAGTCTTATTTGCAGGAAATTATGCATCATACACTCTACAACTTTATATAGGAGCCTTGCTGACTCTCTACAATACCTTACATTCACTAGACCGGATGCAGGTTTGTCTCTTCATGCATGATCTTAGGGAGCCACATTTCTCTGCTTAGAGGATATTGCGATATGTTCAAGTTGCCACAGTCGGTGACCAAGTTAAAAAAATGTGTGTGTAATAATCGGTCGAATTTTAGACCGATTGTTTATTTTTCAGCCCTTGGCCGATATTTGACCAAGTTTTTATTTTATTTATTTATTTTTTCAATTTAATACACCGTAAAAAGCTAAAAGTAAAAGGTGGTTGTCGTATTTTTGTTATTAAATCTATTCTTAAATATAACTTATTTATTTATTTATTTATTTATTTTTTG
Organism: Chrysanthemum makinoi; assembly: GCA_910596185.1. NCBI lineage: Eukaryota > Viridiplantae > Streptophyta > Magnoliopsida > Asterales > Asteraceae > Chrysanthemum > Chrysanthemum makinoi. Next base: position 87,454,022 of record OU343225.1, read on the forward strand.
TAAATATTAGGTAGACTAAGGGTGTGTTTTTAAAGTTAATTTATTTTTTGCAAAAATTTGGATTAACTTTCAATATTTTATATAAAATCGTATGTTCGTCAAAAGAATATCAATATTTGGCTCGTTTTGTTCGTAATCCAGAGGCTCATTAGTATACTTTTTATTAGAGAAATCACTAAATATTTGTTATATATTTGATTAATAAATAATGATATATAAAAAGGTCGTAAATAGTAAAAAGTTTAGGATAATTTTCATAACTCGTACCATAGTTTGAAGGGCTATTTTGTGAATATTTCTTTTATTAAACGAAACAAACACATGAATATGCTAAATTGGATGTTGGGCCGGGTTATTTTGAAGCCCCAAAACACTTTCGTTTCATGTGGGTAATAGTATCTATACTACTTATAATTGAGGGAAAACTCTCTCTCCTGTTTATGAGTTTAAGATTTCCTAAATTAGAATTTAAGCAAATACTATTTATAAAACATAATATACAATTATGTAAAGCACAATTGATTTTAAGCAAATATTATTTCTTACATACATACAATTAATACACCCCATCACAAATATATACAACTATCTAAGCACAATGTAAAATGCAAATAAAACTAAAAACACCTAGTCAACATACAATTAATACACAATTTAATTCACTCATTCACCAAAATATACAACTTTTTAACCACAATGTACAATCTAATTAAGCTTCCAAAACATAAATCTGAAATCAAGCAGCTCAAAATAAAATAACATTTGTTCGCTGAAAAATTTAGTCACAAGGTACCCGCCGCCGCATCGCGCGGGTACCCTGCTAGTTTATAGTAATGCTACTATAATCTTAAAGTAAGTCTTGTATGCCAAATAAATGAACCCGCTTTATTGATCAAGACAAACCTTTAAGACTTGGCTCATTGACTCGATCATGGTCCTTGCATAATGTGTCTTCAATTATTGCCGTTAAAAAAAAAAAAAAAAAAAAAAAAAAAAAAAAAAAAAAAAAAAATGTGTCTTCAATTATCATCCCCTTTAGCATACCTCCATGTAAAAAGAATCAAATGCATTACGAGCAATGTGTGACTGGTTCTTTGCCCTCTTTTGATAGTGATGAAATGGTTAACGTCAAATATAAGGATATGCTGTGGTGAATTAAGTTAACCCCCTATTCCCCCTGGCCAAAAAAAACACTAAATCGTTTCTTCTCTATTCCTTTGGATCAACTACTAAACTCGAAGACACTCAATTGAATCTATCTTGTTGGTACCTAATACTCGGACCGGTGATTCATTAGTTTGTTTAGGGTTTGTAACGTTTTAAGGGTTCGGGTCTATGATGATTATCTAAACCGCTGATAATCTTTGTGCGTTCAAAGTGCTAGTATTCTTCTGCTTCGATTTACTTGTGTTGTATTATGAATTAATTAACCGGTTTAGGGTTTTGTTCGTGCCCTAAGTGTCAGTTAGGGCATACTTGGTGGGTTTCGATTGGTTTGTTTAGGGTTTCGCTAGTTTGGTGTCGTGCTCCTACATGGTGTTGACATAAGAAGTGGTTTCTTGGGTTCAGGGGAAGGGAGTGGTAGTTAAAAAGATAAGATTAAGGAGGTGAATGCATCCATGTTTGATGCAAATGAAAAGGTTTTAAGGGTTGGGTTGATGTTGGTGAGGAGTTGTTTCTATGGAAGATAGTACAAAGATCAACCAAAAACTATCAAAACAACTTGAATTTCATAAAAACAACATCCCCACTGTTTTTATTCATAACATCTACCTATGGCTTCAAATAAAATAGCAGGTTTTGAGTTCAGTTTCAAAACAAGAAACAAAGAAACGATTACACAAGATTTTATCTCAACTGAGAGAAAGAGAGATGAAACCACATAGATGAAAACTTAACAACCAGCCACAAAAAAATAAAGAATAAGACATTATGTACTAAGTCTTCTAGGGCAACAATTATCTTGACACTTTACTCCACATCTTCTATTACTTGACATAATAAGTCCTTGCAAGACAAAATAGACACAAGCAATATCCAAAATAGAAATAAAGGTTTACATTGTTTTACCTATTAGCCTCTGAATACCAATATAAAAGTCACAACTGGTCCAAACTACAAGACTGAGATTATTCATTTGAACAGTTTCCAAGTATATCTGATGATCTTGGTAATAAAAACTCATGTAGGGATGTACCTTTGATGGAAGATATGAATTTGCTTGGTCAGACGATAGATGATGATGTTGTGAATGTGAACGAAGCATCAAATCGAGTGGTATAAGATCTCTATCTTATGCCAATGTATTGAATTTTGATGAGGTCACAAATGTTTCATAGCAGATAAGATTCGTTACATTGAAAAACAAATGCTGGAAGGAAAACTTGTGTTACTGGGTAACGATGGAAGCCATTGAATACATGTGTTGATAAGCCGTGAAATGCTGGAACTAGTTCTAATGGTCCGCCATGTTAGAAAATTGCTAATTATCATACCTTGATAGCCTGGTTGGTAATGGGGTTGATGTTGCCATTCTCATAAGATCAGTCCTAAATAATTGGGAAGTACAATGAATTTCTAAATGATTGAGCCCATTGGCCAAACTAACTCATTTCTACAAAACAAACTAAAAGCAACACGAATTTGCAAAGCAAAATCAAAATAGAATTATTCATGCAAAAAGCTTGTATATGCATCCTCATCCGAAACATGACACTTAGTGGGTCAACACTTATTACCTTGACCTAGGTATAGAACCTATCTCAATATCCACTACAAGGACGCTCTTCGATAAATGGTCCAAGTCAATTTCAATAAATAAGTTGGATTGCACTATTCGTATAGTTAGGTGATTTGGGTACTTGTTTTTATTTGCACAGTCATTGTGCGAGTATTCAGGGCAAAATATAAATATGGTACAATTGTCTGATGCAGAATTTGAAATATCTCAATAAAAATGAAAGTGTGCAAATAAATTCTAATTAGTACCCCTTACCTTTTCCACATTCTGATAACCAGTTTTATTGAAATGAAAAAACAATATATTTTTTTTATTATTTTTGTTCCGTATCTTTTTTCTTTTACTATTTTTGACTTCTCAAACTTTATATGTTATGTTCTGTACTTTTTTCGGCAGTTTTACTCATTTTATTGTATTTTACTACTTTTTAACTTGTCAAATTTTATAGTTTCTACTTCGTATTTTTTATTTTGTACTTTTATAGTAAAAGAAAATTTGTAAAAATAAAATAAATGCAAAATATATATAAACTTTAAAAGGGGTATTATTTGTAAATTTAGAAGGTACCTAATAAACAAAGCCAAAAAAGTTATGCCCAAAATATGAGTTTTGTATCATTATGATTACAACGTGTTGCTTGATTCCGTTAGAGCTAATGAGGCTGTGTATCATTATAATTGTACCGGTTTATAATTTATGATTTTTAAGGTCATATAAACTGAAAGATGCATAAATGAATATAGATAATTCCTACTTGTGACAACACCAAATATAACTTATAAGGTCTTGTAATTATGTAAAGTTAAGTAAACCATAACCATGATAATTTGTGGCAATGACTCACATTATTTACCACTTGAAATTTAATATTGCATCATGGAGTAATAATATATGTCTGTTATTAGTAGAAATAACTTTTCAGCACATACTTGATACTCTTAACTTTCTTCTTTGTCATATTAAACTCATTATTGAGTTTGTAACTCTTATAGTCTTATGCAATTTTTACAACCAGAAAGTCCTTATTATCAAATAAAATAGTTTTCTTGAAGATAATTTGTCAAGATCACTAATATATATTCTTTTAGATGATAGAAAAGTTATATATTTAACCTTTATTGTTACATTTTAGATTGGATTCTTTATTACAATTTCCTTAAAAGTACTTAAAATAATAATAATAATAATAATAATAATAATAATAACACTAGATATAGAAAATAGCTATTTCAGTGGTTATAGTCAATTTCAGTTTCATATCTATATAGCCAGGAAGAAATTACGATTCATGTGTTGTTATTTGTATCAAAATATAATGCTATGGCGAAGTCATGTATAGCAAACATCTAGAACTTGTCATGCGAAGTGAGATCTGGACTTATAAGGTTTTTTTCTGAGGAACAATAATCGACTACGTTGCTTGTGAGACAACTTACATGCTATAATACTGTACACAATATTTTACGTGATATCATATGATAAAATTGCAACAGGTACCTTGAGTGTTAGGCTTAAGATCGGTGTAATATTTGAATAATACCTGTTAAAGATGCGCGCTATTCGCTCTCATTAAAAATATATAGGAATACTGAGGTACAATGTTGCACTATAGATCGAGTCACGGACCCTTAAACACTTTAATTGTCGAAGCCACCATTAATAGCGTTCCGAATAGAGGCTGGCATTTGGTCAGTTTCATGTAGATACTTATAAACCATAAATTGCATATATTTCTAATGTAATCTATTGTAAAAGTTACGCTTCTTTGATTTGTGGCATGTGCTGATGTGCATTTGGAAGACTGCTATTCACATTACATTTTCAAATCTATTTTTACTAATCAAAATAATAATACATGATATAGGTGTGAAAGTGATCAATAGTCTTGCAAGTTGCAATGCTTTTCAACAAAAAAATTTCTAACTCCATTGGTTGTATGTATAATTGCATTATCTAAAAATCTATATTCATCATCCATTAGTAAAATCATTCTTGCTTATGCATTGACCATAAAAGATTAATTGACATTAAGTATAATGAAATGTGTGAACAGAATCATGTCTCAAATTTGTCTTGATTGATCACCATTGTGTTCTGTCTGTGGGAGGCCCAAAAGCTCCCAAAGTTGACTAAAAAAGTTGCTGCTTTCTTAGCCCCAATTTTGCCCATTTTGGTTCTGTTATAAACCTTTAAAGTCAAGCTTCCTGCATTTTATGTGAAAGCTTAGCTAGCATTAATACCATACACTAGTAATCTGCATATAAGAAGATCATCTTAATCATACCTATGGAATATACCCATATTGCCATATTGGATAAGGGTATGTGTCTGCTACCTATTAAAAACAATGACGCCCAACATGTTGTCTGCAGTCATTAGAATACAAAATATCATAGCAATACTTGGATGAGAAAAAAAAACAAATATCAACAGAGAAAACATATAGGGAAGCAATTATTCTATAGTTGAAGACTCGTTGGACCTTGATGGAGAAAACATATAAGGTTTTGGAGGAACTTCCAATAACTCTAAGCCCCCTTCTAACATTTCCACCACCTTGGTCATTGTCGGACGACTTAACGAATTCGTTTGTATTCACCACAACCCCACGATAATCATCTTCCTTGCCATCTCACTTTCTAATTCGCTCAAAATATCGTGCAATCCAAGTTCTTCTTCATGTACTTCAATCTTTTTGTATATCCAGTGAGGAAAATATATTTCACTTGTTTGATCAACTTCAACCTGGACATTTTTTCTCCCTCCAACCATTTCTAAAATCATCATTCCGTAACTATAAACATCTGATTTGTGTGAGACCCCTCCAAAACTTCTAGAAAATAATTCAGGAGCAATATACCCGGGCGTCCCTCTCATATCGGTCATGGATATTATGCTTCTTTTCTCGGGGAACAACTTAGCCAGCCCAAAGTCAGATATCTTAGGACAAAAATCTTGATCCAATAGAATATTATGGGGCTTGATGTCAAAATGTAAGATCCTTGTGTTACATCCCCTATGCAAGTACTCTAATCCTCGAGCAATCCCTATTGCAATCGAGTGCAACTTTTCCCACCCGAGATGACTATTACTTGAAGAACCACGACCATATATGAACTTTTCAAGGGATCCGTTAGGCATATATTCATAGATCAAAGCTCTTCGACTACCCTCCAAACAGAATCCCACAAGACATACTATATTGACATGGCAAGTCCTGCCAACGCTTGCAACTTCATTAACAAAATCTTTCCCACTTCCTTTTAGTTCACTTAAAATCTTCACTGCCACAAGGTTTCCACCGCTTAGCTCTCCTCTATACACAGAACCGAAACCGCCTTGTCCTAGCTTGACCTCAAAGGAGTTTGTCATCTTCTTGATTTGTGAATAAGAGTATCTTTTTGGAGCTAGGAACTCTTGATTCTTTAGAAAAATCTCCAGATTGACATTGCACTCCTTTTTTCTCCACCCATATTTCTTCTTTAGACACAATATTAGAATGATTAGTATCGTCACAACTCCTGCAACGAGAGCTGAAAATTCGGATAGACGTAGTTCGTTTTAAAAAATAGAATGGTTAAGCTAACAAAATTGATGTTGATGACAAATTACCTATGAGAAGAATCACCCGTATCAAATGTCTTCCTGTTTCTATACCAAAGAAATTAAAACATTCGTATATCATGTTAAAATAGAGTATAATTTAGTGTTTTACTAATAAGATAGAAGGGGCTTTTCTGGGTTAGGAATGTTTGTGAGTATCCATTTGATTATAAATAAAATACAAAGTCACAGGGAGTGCTCAAATTTTCCCACAAAAGATGCCTACCTTGCATGTGTTCGTGAGTATCCATTTGATTATAATCATAGACTGTTTGTGACTTTAGGGTGTTAATAGCTTATTTTATGGGCTTATTGAATTTGGTAAAGCTCATAAGCTCACTTTTTCGGCTTATGAGCTTATGAAAATAAGCTTGTTGGATGTTTATTGACAAAAACAGTAATAGTTGTTTTAAGTTATACGTTTTAGGTTTTATAACGTTTCTGTGAATCGTTGTGTCTTTGAGAAGCAACGTTTCGTCTTGTATAAATAGCATAGAATCTGTAAATCAATTCAACCCAATTCGATTTATATATCAGTTATCAAAGGGGTTCGCCCATTCTTTGTTTCTATTATCGGTTCTTGTTTGATGAACACATGATGTTGTTTTGATCATATTCGATCCTGGAGAAAGAGATGCAAGGCCTGTCAACAGTGGTATCAGAGCTTCAAGGGATCAAACAACATTCAAATCATTTTTAACAATCATCACTCAGGATTAAACCTGCGTTTTTTTCATAAAAGAAAAAACGGCAGATATGGTGAAGGAAGATGCCATTTGAAGAGAAAGAAAGAAGGGAAAACGGTTACCACCAACCGGGGTTAACCAAGAACAGAAAGGAAAGCTTAGAAGATGGTTACATCTGCCATTAAACCGGCGGTTAACCAACAAGGAAGATAGCAAGACCGAACCTTTGTGGTTCATAGCAAGACCGAGCCCTTTGTGGTTCATAGCAAGATTATTCCGAATCCTCGTGATTCATAGCAAGATTAACTGAACCCTTGTGGCTCATAGCAAGAGAAAACCTAGTGTTTTCAAGCAAGAAGAAACCTTTGAGTTTCAAGCAAGATAGCAAGAAGAAACCTTAGAGTTTCAAGCAAGAATTTTGATCTTTTGATCACAAAAGCAAGAACTTTTGATCTTTTCGATCAAACACAAAAAGCAAGAAAATCAGAAACATCTCGGTTCTGATTATAACACAAGCAAGAAAGCAAGCAAGAAAAGAAAGCAAGCAAGAAACAAGAAAAGTATGTAGAAGATGAAAGACTGCAGATTGAAGACTTTGGCATATCGACATTAGGGGGGAACTGTTGGACGTATTAATGTCTATTATTCCAAAGAAAACAAATGGGTCAAAATAGGCCTGTAGATAGATTTTCTGTTTGGGCCACAGGCCAACAAACCCATGACTGCAGATTGAAGACCAATATTTGGCATCAGAGACCATGGTTTAAAGATCCTGGAAGAAGAAAAACTAAGAAACCTGTGGAAGAATGTTTGCAAGATCAATTGCAGTCAAGGAATATATCGCTTTGAAGAAGAAGAAGACCCGATAACGGAACATGAAGATGATCATGGACACGTTACTGTTGGGCAGAAAAGAAAGAAGGATGTTGCAAGAAGAGACGTTCCAGAAGAGAGATGTCTTACGCATATGGCGGGAATAAGACATGGCAAGAAAACGGTTCATAGGCTTGATAATGGTTACCAAGACGCTGCAAGAAGAGAAGCCAAAAGAAGAAGTGGGAAGAAGCAGTTGAACTGCAGAAAATTAGAGACCCACAAGGCTTGCAGGGTGTGGACAGGGTCTACACAGGATGGAGCAGTTAGGGATGGAACACAAGAACAAGTAATGGACAGGTTTGGTGTTAGGATGGATCACATGAAGAAGTTAAGAACAAAGACGATGATCCATGGAACGATAAAAGGCAACATGAAAGAAAGAACAAGTAAAGGCGATTATAACTTCAAAAGAGAATGAAGTAAAGAAGGAACGAGACTGCAAGTAGGATGAACAAAAGGACACGTGTGCGCATTACTGGTTTTTGTCATTAGGGAGGAACTGTTGGATGTTTATTGACAAAAACAGTAATAGTTGTTTTAAGTTATACATTTTATGTTTTAATAGTTTAGTTACTGTAATTGGGCCAGAAGCTATGGAAGCCTGATAAATAAACAAAGCCCATGTATGGCATGTATATTAGAACGGTTAAGTAGGGTTGTGTCGATTATTGAAACGGTGTAACTGCCAAAGGCAACGTTTCAACATGTATATATAGGTCTAGGGTTTGTAACGCTTAATTCATTCGAATAACAGTATAGTTTATATGTACTTTTCTGTTTTCGTTTCACACAAGCACACAAAACATTCATCGAAGACCAATAAAGCTTATAGACTTAAATAATCCATAAGCTAGTAAGAAAAAAAGAAAAAAGAGCTAATGAGCTTATCTAAATTCAAATATGTTCATAATCCTGGAAAATAAGCTAATCCAAACACCCCTTTCCAGTCAGCAAAGACAATTCTCGTTAAAACTGAAGAGTAGCACATTGAAGGGGATCGTACCATACAAATCTTGCTTCATGCTACATTAGATATAGGCCTCAGAAGATTAATAACTATATAAACCAACTAAAGCCCTCCCCTTTTTCGTGAAGGTTGGTGTGGCCACATTAGGGTTGTTTGCGCCAAGTAAGAATTAAACATGAAACCTCTCACATTCCGTTAGTATTTTGGGTTCCAGTGTATCTTATAATGAGTTAACAAATTCTGTATAGTGTACTTGCCGTTTATTTGGACTCAAGGTGTTTCTTGGTAGACACGCATCGGTTCTTCTCTATATTTATTGTATTTTTCGCCATTAAGGGTTAATATAGGACACAAAGTTATGATGTAAAAGTCAAGTCTGCTCTAACTTTTCAATTCTTGAGTTATGGTAAACAATTCACATCAATGTTAAGCTTCCTTTTTTTAACAAGATTGCACTTTGATTCAGTGAATCCATAGTTAGCACTTAGCAAGTTTTATTGATGATTGATCATAACTGTTCTTAAAAGGCCTGCCAGAACTCTTACATGCATCACCATGATTTTCAAACCCACAAAATAACATCCTGTGTCATAAAGTACTAATTAATCATGGACTCAAAGTTCATATTTTTTTCTGGAATACAAAAAAAAAAAAAAAAAAAAAAAAAACCATACGATATCCCTCCTATTTCATCAGTGTCATTTCTTTTTACCTTTGCTCGTTTTACTCTTCTTTTCCTTGTTGTTTCCCTTCCCTTTCTTGTTGTTGCCATCCTGAGTGTTATCACATTCACTTTGATTTTGTAACACCACTGAATTACGTGTTTGTTTAACCTTTAATGCCTGGTTCATGGAAGAACGGTTCAAGAAATTATCTAGCTTTGGCCTATAACTTTGTAGCCCCTTGACAGCATGACTCACACCCTTCAATATAACTGAATGCTTCAATTCTAGTCGACTGAAAAAAGATCCAAAAACAAAAGAAATCTTAATACAAATTCAACAGTAAATTGGTTTGAAGTTTAAAAACCACTTCAAGATTTACTATGGTGCCAGTCTAACCTTGTGTCAAATGCAAAAGAAAGCAATTTCAGATCTTCATTTGCATCACGTATAGCTCTTGCATCTTCGTGAGAACAAGAAGTTTGAGCCGCAAAGGCAGTAAGTAATGTGCCCCTATTTATATCAAGAACATTCTGGCAAGAAACAAATAAATGATAAGGCATCAAACTTACAGTAATGACAATATCATTAACAAAAATCATTTGATACAAACACAACAATGTATATTACCATAAACATAGTCGCAGTGGATAACTTGTTCAGTGCCACTCCCTTCTTCCCATTAACAGCCTCAGATATTTCTTCTAAAACTTTCCAATTCATTTGCAGTTCCACACGATCCATAATGTTAGTATCTTGCAATGTTTCTGAAGACAATAACTCAGGAATTGTCCCCGCGTTAACAGTAATTGATGACATGTGAACATTATGTGTGTTCTTCTTTGGAAACAAAATACTCATTATCTCCTCTTTAGATTTCTCAAGGTCAACAAATATAGCACAAGGAGCATTGATTTTAGGACTCACATTTTCTGATCTAACAATTAGGAGAGGATCATCAATGCTCAAAAACGCTTCTGCAACAACTTCTGGATCCAAGTTCAGTTTTTGGTTTATCCTTTTCCTTAGAAGACTACACACAAACTTCTTTGGAAGAAAATAAGCAATATTGTCGTAACCAGACAGAAAGTCAAGTAGCTTAGGAGAATAATTTGGTGCCTTCAGACATATTAAGGAAAATATCATAACCATCTTTAGTACTAACAGTGGATAATAAGAGACATCAATCTTTGATCTTTTAATCCATACCATACTAATTTCACTAAAGCAGAGAATATCGTTGATTCTTTCAACAAGAACGCTCAGATTTGGAGAAGGGCCAATAGATAAAGTTGAAGCAGATTGAATATGTGTAAATGATCCAACAAAAGAAGATCTTGTTGTGTAAGAATTTTCTGAAGTGAAAGTTTGCATTAAAAGAAGACGGTCCACTAGATACCCGAAACTGTGAGGTGATAGGAAACCGGAGGCGACTCTAAAGTTATCTTCTAAAGCACGTTGAAGTGTTGGAGCAACCAAAACATCTTTCAATCCACCATCCCTAAATTTCTCAACAAATGATTGGAATTGAGGTTTAATCTTGAGCTTATTAATGAGATTCTCGTAGACTGCTACTGATACTCTTGACCATAGACATATAATAATCACCCTCTCAACAGCTTGAAGAATAATCTCCTCGAGTAAGTTCACCGACAGATCAGTCTCCTTTAGGGAAACCAAGTCCTTGTCGACTGATTTCCGCCAGTCTAATGGAAACACAATATCAATGTAACTTAATGAAATTCCAAGGAAATACTGCAACCTCTTTTTATAAGGATTTGTGAGGTTATGATAAAAGTCTAAAAGAAACTTGGAGACCTCAAAAATGTGCAGGAGAGATGTGCTTTGGTGAAACACAGAACCATTTGACTTTGACTTACGGAGGGCGTCAAGAGTTTCAAGTACCTTTATACCCACAGAAAGTAACGCAGACTGCCAATAAGACCGAATAGCAAACATCAACTCCCTGCCATCAAAAGCTATACGATTCCGGTCCTTATGAAGACCCTTGTTATCAGTGTTTCTTATCCAGTCAGCATCTTTGTTGAGTGACAAGAACACTGTGCTTCCTTTTAGAGACAGTTTCCTCACCCCAAAATAATATAAACAAAAATCAGCATGCCCCGAGGTCTTACATAGATCTTCATTTTCAGGACTTTCAATACTTCTGAAGATGTCAACGATATGCTTCTTCCAGAGATTCCAATAAAAAACAAGAGTTCTAACAGAAACGTGATTCTGAAACATCTTGTCATCACAGTGCTTATATATATCTACCGGTAAATTAATCTCCCAATCATACTCTGAGGAATTCATCTGAAGATGCTTATCTAAGATTTTCCTAATCAACAAGATTTCTCCCCTCAGACTGCTAGTTTTCTGAGAAACAAACAGATCATCCTTCAGCTCAGACAAGCTGTAGTGCTGATCAGAAGGTACTTTAAGTTCACTACAAACAATATCATACATAACGTCCTAGTCCATTTTTGCAAGCAACTTTACTCTATTACTAAGTTCTTCCTTTTGAGCAAACTGCTTCAGTGGCCAACCTCTGTTTCCGTTTCCCCATAATGAGCTAAAAAACACATACCAAAGTAACAAAAGACAAGCCTCCTTGAAATGTCCAGCCTTCTCCAAAAGATGAGCCTCTTTTAAAAGATCACCCCACGACCTAGCCAACTAAGCAGCTTCAAGAAAATTACTCGATTCTTCTTCCAACAACAAAAGTTCATCAAGGCACCCCAACGACCTCAAAAACATACGCTTATATTCCATAGATGAAAATGTTTTGACAAATTTCATCATGGATTCAGAATCTTTATGTTCATGGTAATAAAGAGCACAACTCTCCAAAAATTCTTATTTAACTTCTAATTCTTCACTTACATTAGCACGTTGTTCCCAGTTTTGTATATATAGCATGCCTATATCAAAAAGTTTCCCTCTTTTGCAAACTGACAAACAACTGGTGAACTGATCTCCTTTGGCATAGGCTTCTGCGGCTTCACTATAACACCCTGCTAGAGTGAAACACTCCGCTGCAGCGTCAAACTTTCCACACTTATGCATATAGATTTTTCCTGCAGAAACACACAAGTTCAAAATGGGTAATGTTTCTTAAAGAACTGGGGTTGAAACAGGTCCGTTCCAACCCGTTTACACCTATTTGTTAATATATGACTAGATAAAGAAGTTACCAGCTCTTTCATACTCCCCCAAATCACAATATGATGATGCAGCGGACTCAAATTTCTCAATAGACTCGAGCAGTCCCGCTGCTTCTCTAAGATAACTGAAATAGGATTCTGGATGTGTTCCCTGTATTTGATTAGCCGATGCTCTTAGACCACAAGCCTTTGCCAACTTCTCCCACATTGTGTCTCCAGCTCTTTCAAAACACATTCTTGCCATCACAAAATTATTCTCATAGAAAAGCTGAAAACCATATAAACATCATGAAAGCATATCAAATAAGATACTCATATATTTATACAGAACTAAGTAGAAAATAAGTGACACATATCTCGTTTATCATGTACAATCAATAATTTAGTAAATGAAGAGATAAGTGTTGATACAAAAGTTGGGCGTTCCTTGTTTGGAGCTCCGGCTCTCGTACCAATTGAGAATCGTTGCTTGAGACCTGCGCACTAAGAGACAGAAAACACCGTTAGGCTTACCGTGGGATTGTCTCCCACGATTATCCTCCGGCGTGAGAGTAAGTAATCGGTTTAGGGTTTAAGGAGTATTAGGGTTGTGAGATCGTACCTTAAACGAGGGATGTGATTCCCTTTATATACGCACGGAATCCTTGTTGGTTCCGTGTTCCTCAACCTTCGGCGTATCCCACCTTAATCGGTTGGGAATGATTATCTTCCTATTTAAAAGATATCGGATATCTATTCCATCAATAGATTCGGGCTTGGGCCTTCATGAGCCCAAATGTTTAGTCCGCTTAGCCCAGTTCGTACCGGGCCAAGTTAGTATTGGACTTTAGTCGGGTCCGTGACCCGGATATAGACTATACGTCATCATGTCCCCCCAGTCTAGTATGCGCAGTGACTAACTGCGGATGCTAGACTAATAATCCGTAGCCAGTTAAAAAACTTTGAAGCGTATGCAAGAAGCCATAAACATATACCCTCCGGTACGTTGTACCTAGACATGAAATTGGATAGTAAACGCATCGTTATTCGGGGGAAAGTTACTGTCCCACGTCCCATCGAATCAATCTCAACCACACAAGTGAAGTTAGTGGGATCCACGTGTCACATATCTTGTGGGTGAGAAATAGGATATAAACCACCGTTTTAGTTTCACAATGGCCCTCACCGTAAAAAAGAAAAAGTCGCCATTGTTAAAACATATCTGCAGCTGTGAGCCAGAAAATAAACCACTTCGAGGTAGCCGCGCACGCTTTGTAAATCAAACACCATTGTCAAACAACTGCATGATTTCACCTCTGATCTATCCACGAGTGATCTTTTAGAATTCACATCGGATTACTATATCCCACTTGACGCATCCGTTGTTCCGGGTGCACGGGCCTCGATTGCCGATTTCCGAAGGAAAATAGGGTATACACACGCTTTGAATTCGCCAATCAACGTGTGCCTATATCCCGATTTCTGTGCGATGTGCTAAATTATTACGAATGCACCTATCCCAATTACATCAGTATTGGTGCAGCCAAAATTACCAATTTTGAGGTGAACTGCAGTTTGATGGCGGTTAACCCCACAATCAACCTATTCCGCGCATTCTATCATACAACATGGGCGCATGGGTGGGTTACTCGCTGGCGCTACCTGGCAGTGCTTCAGTGCTACATCGAGAAGCTAGATGCGCTAAGGAATTGGAGAGAGTCCTTTTTCTGGGTGGACGACACATGCTTCCCGTGGCGTTATAATTTTTCACCCGGGTACGCTGCCGAGAGACGAGTGCCCTTTGCCTGGATCATATGTCTCCGAGGATGCGAAACTGATAAATGCAAACCGCATCCCTATCAGTTCTTATCCCGAGGAGTTTTAGTGCATATGGGCATCACCGTAACTACTTTGCTCCCGAAGATGAGATCCCATCTTCTTAGGTGCTAATGGCCAGGGTGGGTACTCGCTCTTCCGCACCCCCTTTTGTAGTTAATGTAAGAATTTGTCTTTCTTTGTCCACACATTAAATAACCGATGTCGTTTGTTGTTTCCTTGTGCGCAGAGATGGATCTGTTTACTGTTGTGCATTTGGCGAAGCCCGTTGAGGTAGGGACAGGAGTACGTCCCCTAAAAGAAGGGGAGGAACCTATACTGGCTGCCACTGCTGGTCATGTCATGGAGATGAACATGGGGGAAGCAGGTACGAGTTCCTCTGTTGCAGTGGAAGCGACACCACTACAAAGTGTTCCCAACCCCAAAGTGCCTTCTGCTGTAGCGCAGCCACCCCCTGTAGCCGCGGCGCCACCTATGGACGAAGAAGAAGGGGAGTCAGAGGCTGGGTTAAAGCGCAAGCGATCCATCGGAAAAGATGGTGCAGGCCCTTCAAGGAAAAAACGCCCTGTGATCCTCACTGTGGAGGTATCGTCCACTGATGAAGCGTCTTCGCACCCCTCGGCTACTATCGCTGGACCGCAGTAAGTGATGTATTCAGTATATATATATATTTTTATATATATATATATATATATATATATATATATATATATATATATATATATATATATATATATATATATATATATTGATGCACCATTGTGTTACATAGGAGCCTAACAATTCTCTGGTAAACGTACACAGGGTGGAGCAGTTTGCAGAGTCACCCCCCAAGGCTAGTCCGGTACGTTCTGCGCATACTGAGCCGCATAGTCAGAACGATGAAGACATGCCTGATGTGGATGCGCCCATGGAGCAACTGGTCGAAGAGTTGGTGCAGGTCTCTGCACATCAGGCTTCGCTAATTGTGAGGCTGAAAGACCAAGTTTCTGGTAGGAGTAGTCAAGATTCGCAAAGGGAGCAGACAGTAGCGTCGCTGGAGGCGCAACTGGCGAGTACCCGGGTGCAGTTGGAATGCGCCCAGGTGCCGAGGCAAAGGATCTGAACGCGCACGCCGAAAACAGGTGAAGAAAAGATGGCGCTGATGTGCCAAGTAAACCAAGAGCGTGCGGATGTTGCCAGGTATAAGTCTGCGTGCCACTGGGTACTTAAATATCTGGAGAAGGGCAAAGATGCGATGACATCCCAACTTGAAGAGCTTGGTACCACGGTCAAGAGTGCCCTTGAAGCGCAGGAGATGAAGCTGCGTACTCTGAGCATAGAGTACGACGAGGAATTGTATCCCCAACTCTTGTCCACTATTGCAGAGCGCCGATGGCTCATAGGCCATGGCTTGCGCCTTGCTCGCTTACTACTGGAATCCAAGGAAGTGGTAGACGCGTTCGGGAGTTGTTCAATGCGCTCGAGCGTGGTAAGGCCGGCAGTGGAAAAACTGCATGAGGGGTCTGCTGAATGTGCCTTTGGAGAAGGTGCTGGGTATAATGCGCAGCATATACTGAAGTTGGTGTCTGCCATGGAGCGGTTGAAGTCTTTAGAGTTTCCAAGGATTTCTGAATTGGAGCGCGACCAAGACTATCCAATTGGGGTGATAATGGAGGGGTTGACTTTGGCAAAGCACCTTTCTGAGGATGCAGAGGCGCAATCCGATTACTTTTTGAAGCCCAACGAATCTCAGTTGCAGGTACCTGTTTTTGTTCGCCCTCGTGATATCTTGAACCCGTTTGCGTTGGAAAAAGAAGTCCCGTTGAAGCAGGTCCTGGAAGCTCATGCCACAAGGCTCGCGAAGAAGAAAGGTGTCAAGGGTAAAGCCATTTTGTGTGGTGTTGGCGCGGCGCATCTCCCTCGTTCTGACAGGGTGCCTGTGAATGTCGCCACAGTATCTCGTCAAGATTCTGATTTGTTAAAGAGTTTGAACGAGATTAAGGAGTCGAAAAACCGCGTAGGTGGCTCTCCCCTTGAGCGTTGTAATAGCTGGTAGGTGTATGTATTGTAAAGGGACAAACCTTTTGTAATAACTCATGGTTATCTAATGAAAATATCTCTTGTTGAGTTCATGTATGAAAGTTGTAATATACTTAAGTGGCTAAATGTAGCGTTTGTAGCATAGTCGTGTATGTTTGTGATATGCAGCGTACTTTAAATATCACGTTAAGGAATCAAGTATTTTAGTTCCAAAGTTGTTAAACGTGCACGTGTGCGTTGTTGCGCCTCCGTCGTAGGAGGTGTACAAAACTTATTCCAACATCTTGATAATAAGGTGTTTAACAAGGATACGTGATCCAGTGTTGATGGGTTTGCAACCCTCTTATTCAACAAGTTGTTTAGTAGGTGAACTTATCCCTTTATCATCGTGGGTTTGTTATGGTGCATGCACGCCATCGTGGGCAAGAAATAAAAAAGGTTGTTAAGACATAGAGTATATGGAAATAACAAATATGCCGCGGAGTTAGCTAGAAACCGCGGCGTTTTATTGATACTTGCAAGTTTTGATAATAAATAAACAAGACAATTATTCTAAGCAAAAGAAAAAAAAGTAAATGCATAGATGTTTATTGGGCACTGGAAGTGCGAGAGCGTCTGTGCGCTAGGTCGTAGCCATTCCTATAGATAGCACCTCTTGAGGTTGCAGACGTTCCATGTGCGGGGCAATTCACGACCATCCAAGCCTCGGAATTTGTACGCGCCTGTTCCTAGTGCTTCAGTAACCTCATAGGGTCCTTCCCACTTTGGTCCAAGCTTACCTGTGTCTTCGCGTGGCTCGCGTCATTGGCGGTAGACAAAATCACCGGTCGAATGAAACATTACGCACTTTAGCATCATAGTATCCTTTCATCCTTGACTTTGATTTTGCTTCCCGTATAGCCGCGTTCGCCTTTCTTCTAGCATATCTAAGTCGATGCGCCTATCGTCATCATTGGTTGTCACGTTGATTTCAGCAGTACGGATAGTTGGCATGCCGATCTCTGCCGGTATGACTGCTTCTGTCCCATAGACTAAAGAGAAGGGAGTATCGCCAGTGCTGGTCTGAATTGAGGTGCGGTGCGCCCACAAGACATGTGATAACTCTTCTACCCATCTTCCTTTGTGCTTTTCTAGGCGTGCCTTAATTCCTTCACCCAAGCTTCTATTCGCTCGTTCCACTAGGCCGTTGGTTTGTGGATGCTTAACTGACGCGAAGTGTTGTGTTATGTTAAGCTTCTCACACCAGTCCCTGAAAGGGTTATCACAGAATTGTTTCCCGTTGTCCGAGATGATTTCCCCAGGGAGGCCGAAGCGGTACACAATGTTTTCCCATACGAAACGCTTCACCTGGTTGCCAGTGATTGTTACCACTGCCTTCGCTTCGATCCATTTGGTGAAGTAATCTATGGCGACTATGAGAAATTTTAGTCCACCCGCTGCGATAGGAAAAGGGCCCGCGATGTCAATACCCCACTTGTAGAATGGCCATGGTGAAGTTATTGGGGTTAGCTCGTGCTGTGGTTGGCGTGGGACGGGTCTATGAACTTGGCAATCGTTGCACTTCCTTATTAAGTCCCGTGCATCACGGTGCATGGTCGGCCAGTAGTATCCCGATCGCATGGCGCGTGCCACAACGGACCGTGGTCCTGAATGCATACTGCATGAACCTTCATGGATTTCTCGCAGTACGTAATTTGCTTGTAAAGGGCCGACACAACGGAGCCATGGTTGCAGGAAGGAACGTCGGTACAATATGTTGTCTCGCAGTTCGAATCTTTGCGCTGTGCGCCGTATCCTGCGAGCTTCCTTCTGCTCTTGGGGTAATGTTCCCTTGCTCAGGAAGTCCATTATCGGTGTCATCGATGTAGGATCTTCCTCCTCTACTATCGTGGAGATTTCCATCTCCGAAATTGACTTGCTTTTTAGTGTTTCCACCAGCACTTGCTTTGATAGATGTGCAAAGCTTGTCGAGGCAATCTTGCTCAGTGCATCCGCCTTGCGGTTTTCCCCTCTAGGAACTTGCTTTATAGTGAACCTATCAAAGCTTTTTATCAGCGTCTTGGTTTTATCAAGGTATTGGATCATATTATCTTCTTTGGCCACGTATTCACCCAACACGTGGTTGGCCACTAGGCGGGAATCCACGTTTGCCTCTAGGTTACGTACACCCATTCGAGCTGCAATGCGTAGCCCAGCGAGCAGGGCTTCGTACTCTGCCTCATTGTTTGTTGCTGTGAATTCAAAGCGCAGTGCGTAAGTGAATTCCATTCCCTCTGGATTTGTGAGAATAAGGCCCGCTCCTGAGCCATCAATGCATGAGGATCCATCTGTAAACAAGATCCATGGATCTTGCAGCTCGGTCTTAATTGGTGTGGATATCTCGTCGCTGTCTGGCTTTTCAATGATGAAGTCCGCCAGATCGTCCTTTGATTGCGGTACGTGGTCTGTATGAGATGTTGTGCTCACCTAGAAATACACTCCACTTCGCAGTCTATCTGGCGCGCCGTTTGGAGATGATCTGCTTGATCGGTTGATCCGTGATTACTGCTATTGGGTGTGCTTGGAAGTACCTGCGCAGCCGTTTAGCAGCAAATACCAACGCCAGAACTAATTTTTCCATAGCACTATAGTTCATCTCCGTCTTCTTGAGTGCCTTGCTTACGAAGTAGATGGGAGTTTGTACTGAGTCCCTATCTGTGAGTAACACTGCACTGACTGCGCCTTCAGTCGCAGACAAATACATGATTAGCTCTTCCTCTGGTCGGGGTGCGACAAGTGTTGGGAGCGTTGCTAGATGTTGTTTAAGCTGAGTGAAGGCCTCTTCAGCCTCCGTAGTCCATCTGAAATCACCTTTCTTTATACACTTCTTGAGTGTTTTGAAAAGGGGCAGTGATTTTTCTGCTGATTTGGATAAGAACCTGTTTAAGCCGGCCAACTTTCCGTTGAGAGATTGGACTTCTTTCAATGTGCGCGGTGAAGGAAGTTCGATGACCGCTTTTGTCTTTTCTGGGCATGGTTTTATGCCGTCGGGTTCTATCAGGTATCCAAGGAACATGCCTTCAGTAGCGTCGAAGGTACACTTCTTAGGATTCAACTTCATATTGATCTCTTTTAGAGTTCTAAACGTTTCCTCGATGTCACGCACTAGTTCATCTTCGGTATGGCTTTTTATGACCAGGTCATCAACATAGACCTCTAGGTTGCGGCCCACCTGTTTTTCAAAAGCGTTATCCACTAACCTCTGGTAGGTGGCGCCTGCATTTTTCAAGCCGAAGGGCATTTTTGTGTAGCAGTAAACACCTTGGCTTGTATGAAAGGCTGTTTTTTCCTCGTCCTCTCTAGCCATTTGGATTTGATGATATCCCTTGTACGCGTCGAGGAAGCACTTCAATGGATATCCGCACAGAGACTCTATTTTCCAATCTATCTCTGGTAAAGGATAGCAGTCTTGTGGACATGCTTTGTTAAGGTCGGTGAAGTCTACACACATTCGCCAGCTGCCGTCGCTCTTTTTTACCATGACTGGATTGGAAAGCCAGTCATGGTAGTAAACTTCCCGCATGATCCCTGCCTCTACCAGTTGTTGTACCTCTGCCAAGATTGCTTGCGCGCGCTTCGGGGCTTGGCCGCGCTTCTTCTGGCGTATGGGTGTGTATCCCTGTCGGATTCTCAGTTTATGCTCTGTGATAGAGCGTGGGACTCCTGTCATGTGTTTAGGCTCCCATTCAAAAATATCCAAATTCTTCTGCAGGAGTGCACATACAGTTGTTTTGCCGTTGTCCGACAATGAACCTCCGATGGATACTTCCTGTTCCGGGTATTCGGGGTGAATTGCTACTTTCAGATTTGGAACTCTGGTTGTCTGCTGTGGTGGAGTTGGTGCCATCTCGCATGCAATCGTTTTGCATTCTCTGTGTGGTATAGTGGTGTTGTAAAGAGTAACAATACCACCTTCCACTGGGAATTTAAGCATCCCATGCGCTTGATGGTACTCGCCGCATAGCTGATATTCCGTGTCTCCCAATAATGCCATTGTATGGCGAGGAGATTTAATCACCATGAATTCCATCCGGCCGCTTGGAGTGCTCTTCGTTTCCAATGCCGACAGGTAATCGTATTTGCCCCATAGGCCATATCTTCACTGTAAAACCACCAACGCTGTCGACCGGGATTAACCGACTCTTTATTTCGGGACGCAATCGTTTGAAACAATGCTCGTACATGATGTCGGCAGAAGCTCCACCATCAACATACATGCGGTGGATGTCGTGACCTCCCGCGCTTATCTCTATAGTGAGTGGTTCCACCACCTGCGTTGTCCATGGTTAAG
This sequence comes from Chrysanthemum makinoi, assembly GCA_910596185.1. Lineage (NCBI taxonomy): Eukaryota > Viridiplantae > Streptophyta > Magnoliopsida > Asterales > Asteraceae > Chrysanthemum > Chrysanthemum makinoi. The sequence continues at coordinate 87,474,890 of OU343225.1, forward strand.
GTGGGGAAAGAGATCTCCTTTCCACGTGAAAAATCCCTGGTGACCTTCCGCCTTGTGACCCTGCCATGATTGTATCATGTAAATGGTGTCAGGCTTGTCTTTAGGTGTCTCTTTCTTAATGCCACTCTTCTGTTTGTCCTTTCCTTCTTTAATATGCTTGACCAAATGGTCCAATCTGCCCTCTTTGACCATCTTGTCAATGAGTTGGCGCAGTTGGACACATTCATTAGTGGTGTGGCCCTTCTGCGCGTGGTAGTCACAATATCCATTCCCAGGCGTCGATCCTCCAGGGGTGCGCATTTGTGGTGGTCTTGGGAAGTTTGCCCCTTCTGTAGCGAGTATTTCCTTTGGGGTTTCGTCAACGGGTGTACCTATCATTATCTCTCCGGCTTCCCGACCGCGATAGCTTCTATTACGGTTGCTACTCCGGTCATTGGGCTGTCTCCCAGGTTGTTCTTGTGACCGGTAGGTGGAGGAGTTTCTTTTGCTATTCGCCGCGGCGGCTTCTCCTTGGACGAAGGACCTAGAGCGTTTCATGAGTTCATCAAAAGTTTCAGGAATCTTGTCATTCAATCTCTTGATGAGTTCTGGGTTATTAATTCCATTCATGAAATCGGAGATTTTTAGCACTTCCGGGCATGTTTTAACTTGCATGCATTCATCTTTAAAACGCTCCATGAATGCGCCAGTAGTTTCTCCTTGGTATTTGCTTTACCCGCAAGTTCGACAGGTTTTTAGCGACTTTTTCCGTTGAGTAAAATTTAGGCGGAACGCCTTTCTTAATTCCTCAAAACCATTTATACTTCATCGTGGAAGTTTGTTAAACCAGTTCAGCGCTTCCCACGAGTGTGGAATTAAACATATGGCACCACACGGTTGTGGCCAATTCTCAATAGTCTGGCTGATTCGAAAATTTTTAGGTGATCGTCTGGATCACCTGTTCCGTCATAAGTCTTGACATTAGCGGGCATGCCTCTTCTTGTTTTCTGAGAAATCCCTAATGCGTCTAGTGAACGCGTCCACCTTCTGACGACGCCATGGGAGAGACATGTCCTCCTCTTGGTCATTGTGTCTACTTCTTTTCTTCCAATGTCCTGTATCACTATCCTCGTTGCCCGAGGAGTTATCGGAGGACGAGTTTTTCTTCCTTCGGCTTGCCGGTTATCTCCAGAGTGCGGACTGGAAGGACTTTCACTTGGGGAGTACTTCCGCCCCAGTCATGTCATGCACTTTAAGCTACCTAGTCTATCATAGACACAGTGCGTGTTCACCTTCATCACTATCGTTAAAGTGGTGAGAGTGGGATGCCTCATCATCCTCGATCCTTTTCCCAATTCTGTTAAACATAAGAGATCGGTGGTTGTCTCTCCCGCTTCTCTTTCGGCGCAGTTGGGGAAGTCTCAGTATTCAGAATCGAATTTGAGTCGGGCTTTCAAGTTCCGACCTGATCTCTTCTTCTCTTCCTCTTGCATGAGGGCGGTTAATGTTTCGTAGTTTTGGGATACGAAATCTTCTGGTGCTAGCTGCAGTGCGACCCCCAAGAGCGAGTGTGTTTGTTTCTATCACTACACCCTTATTTCGGTCTGGTGCATCGGTGCCTTTGTGTCGGTTTCTAGCACCGATTGAAAGGGAGTAGTAAAGACGGTGCTTAGTGGATCTACTCCACTCGTGGTGGTTGTAGTGGCTTGGGTTGTTCCCAAGCGCGGTTCCACCAGAGGGAAGACCAAGTCTTGGACTGATCCCTTGTTTTTAGCAGCGCTGGTTGTCCCGAAGTCGCTTAGGAGTTAGTCCGCTTTGCGACTTCTTTCCCATAAGGTCCTGCGATCGGTCGATTTCCATGCTTCGTCATTCTAGTCTTGGTTCTTAGTGTCGGGTCCCACGGATGGCGCCACTTGTTGATACAAAAGTTGGGCGTTCCTTGTTTGGAGCTCCGGCTCTTGTACCAATTGAGAATCGTTGCTTGAGACCTGCGCACTAAGAGACGAGAAACACCGTTAGGCTTACCGTGGGATTGTCTCCCACGATTATCCTCCGGCGTGAGAGTAAGTAATCGGTTTAGGGTTTAAGGAGTATTAGGGTTGTGAGATCGTACCTTAAACGAGGGATGTGATTCCCTTTATATACGCATGGAATCCTTGTTGGTTCCGTGTTCCTCAACCTTCGGCGTATCCCACCTTAATCGGTTGGGAATGATTATCTTCCTATTTAAAAGATATCGGATATCTATTCCATCAATAGATTCGGGCTTGGGCCTTCATGAGCCCAAATGTTTAATCCGCTTAGCCCAGTTTGTACCGGGCCAAGTTAGTATTGGACTTTAGTCGGACCCGGATATAGACTATACGTCATCAATAAGTTATATGAATAAGTACTGAAATTTATAGTTCTCGGATGCTCTCGCAAACAAAATAAACTTTTAGTTTATATACTTACCAAACTCTACGTTAATCTGTTCAAGTGGCCACTTTTCCCCTCTTGGCCTGTGGAGCATTGGAAAATCACTCGACTGCCTAACTCCATTTATAGATTTAAGTTTAACCTGTTTACCCTTTCATACTTCTGACTTAAGTTAGTAAGTTTGATTTAAACCAGAATAACCAATCTGCCTATTTGAATATGAGTTAGCTTTTTAATTATGTATAAGTTATATGAATAAGTACTGAAATTTATAGTTCTCGGATGCTCTCGCAAACAAAATAAACTTTTAGTTTATATACTTCAGCCAAACTCTACGTGTCTGTTCAAGTGGCCACTTTTCCCCCCTTGGCCTGTGGAGCATTGGAAAATCACTCGATTGCCTAACTCCATTTATAGATTTAAGTTTAACCTGTTTACCCTTTCATACTTCTGACTTAAGTTAGTAAGTTTGATTTAAACCAGAATAACCAATCTGCCTATTTGAATATGAGTTAACTTTTTAATTATGTACAAGGTCAAAAGTCGGTTTGGGAATGGAGGAAATTGATACGAACCTATCCCATACTAGGCTCGTATCGATGTTCATAAGTCCAAATGTAGAACTCACTCAAAAAGCTAGCTTGATGGAGGGACACTTAGACATTATAAACCACAGCCCAATCCCATACTTGGGCGATGTGGGATCGTAACAATACCCCACCCTTTGAAGAACCAACGTCCTCGTTGGTCACGGCTATGTTGGTCACGGTTGGCACCCCTCTTTGGGTCCAAGCCACCACTCCATAGGCCACCACTCCGAGCTCGTTGGTCACGGCTGTGTTGGTCACGGTTGGCACCCTTCTTTCGGTTGGCATACTAGGCTCGTATCGATGTTCATAAGTCCAAATGTAGAACTCACTCAAAAAGCTAGCTTGATGAGGAGGGGACACTTAGACATTATAAACCACCGCCCAATCCCATACTTGGGCGATGTGGGATCGTAACAATACCCCACCCTTTGAAGAACCAACGTCCTCGTTGGTCACGGCTATGTTGGTCAAGCATAGTTGCTTGTGTCATTCATATGAATCCATATAAAGTTTTGTTTATATGCTCTTTCGGGTCTATGACTGCTATGATGCTCTTTTGGGTTTATGATGAATATTATGAAACAATGAAAACCTTCAGGTAGATCCAGAATCCTAAATTACGTTTAGCACAACACCTTGATCTTTTCTCATCTTATAAGCAAACTCACCTTGGTCGGCAACTACTGAGGGGATCTAGTGACTGACTGGACACACATGTGTCACTGTCCGATTCACAAACATAAACATTAAAAACTTGGTAGCCCATATATATGTGCAGATTTTGTTGCATGCCAAAAGGGAGCTATAAGTATATCAGGGAGCTCGGAAAAGTGATTCTATATGTCCACAGACCAAATAAGTTAATTATTTAGATAAAGAACTAATAATGAAAACTTTTTCTATGCTTAAACGTAGCATTTATTTTATTCTCTTTTGTGACATGTGAATCATGTGTTAAACATATCTCCAATCAAATGAACAGGTCACATAAGGGAAAAGTTATGCTTGGATTCAATATCTTTAATACTATCTTATCTTATTATGCCAAAGAGGAACAAAATCAAAAATATGAAAGCATGACAAATAAGATACGTAATAAAGAACAAAACATAAGATAACTAAGGCAGAAATAGGAAAAGAAACTAGCCTTTTTTCCACGTTCCTGCCACTCTCGAGGGCTGCTTGCGACTCGCATAACCTGTGCCACTGAGTCATCCAGCTTCCGTATTTGAACGAGTCCCCTCCTTTTCCAGTAGTCAAACATCGGCTTGGATAGCTCCTCTTTGTTCTCACAAATCCGTAGCCTTTGCCTTGTCCGAGTTATGGCCACATACAACTGTTTCAATTCAGAACACAAAATACTATGTCTTGCTTCATTGAATGTCGGGAAAGACTTAGGAAGTTCCTCGTCGAGCCAAATATGTTTTTTCATGTATTCATATATAACTCTCCACTGATCTTTCAAAGGAGATGTCCCAAAAAAGTTGTATAGCAATACATCCTAAATAATCATGGCAATCAAACATTATAAAAACATAATTGGCAATTCTAGACCAATAAAAACAATACCTCGTTAAAGATAAGAAACTGACCTGAAACTCAAGACCCTTACACTCCGATATAGTGAGAACAAGAGCTTGTCTTCCAATATAACCAAAAACTTCAGTTTTCACACGATCGTCACGTACCAATATAACTTGTTCAGCACCAAACCCCACAATTTCTCCACCACTTCTACGCCCACCAAAGATTGTCACGATTGCATTTTCATCATTACAAGACTCCAATAAAACAGGAGCTTCCCCAGAAATAAGACTAGTTTCAGGCTCTAAATTGTCAATTGAGTGAACAAAGTAACAGTATAAAATGTCAATCACACTTTGAGCTAAATCAAGCACACCAGCATGCGTTCTGAAATTCTGTTGTAACTGTTTTATCTCCGATACAAGACCTTTTCCTTGTTTCCTGGATATTGATGTGCTTAAGAATTCTTTGTAGAACAGAGATCGTCTATCTTGAAACCTGAAATCAATCCCTCTTGCAATGGTCTGTGCTGTGTCACCCGCAAAAATAAAGCCTTCTTCAACATTTTGACAAATATATTTAAAAAGAGAAATCTGCCTCATACTAAGATCTTGCACCTCATCGATATAATCAAAATTCATTTGGTCACCTTCATAAATCCCATTTTTAAGCCTCTGATGAATGTCATTTACAAAATCTCCCAAATCGAAGTCTCCATTTTCACTTTTCATTTTTTAATATGTTTCAAAGAGGGTGTAAACAATCTCTCTTTTTTCTTTACTTAGAGTGGAAGAACGACTTTTGGCCAACAAACGATAACCCTCATGGCTTAAATTTCCTTCACTGCTTCCTTTTATATGAGATATAATTTCGGTGAACACTCTTGACAGATCAAGCTTTTTGGTTACATTCAAATTGAAGTGTGGCCAGTATAGCGAACAAAACCTATCAAAGGTAACCTCCCTTAATCTTATAAAACTTTGCAATGCAACAGATCTTGAATTTATATGGTTACCATGAGAACTTTCTCTTGCGTCAAGGAATCTTTCAAAGAACGAATTCCCTAATGTGCCATCCAACATTATTAGAAACTTATGAAATGTTATAACAAGAGGGTATATATTCCTGGGGAGGTCAATAAATGTGTTTGGGATATCACTGAACTCTGATGTAACATTATCAGCATCAAGACCGATCTCTGCTAATGAATTCCCGTTACTTGAGATACTGTTAAATAAGTTATAATTCTTGAAGTCAGAAATTACATTCATAGCAAAATCAACTAGGGAAAAATATATATATATATATATTCACACATCTTGTCATGTGGGGCAAGATGTTGTTTAACAGCATAACACAGTCTCGGGCTAAATGTCACAAAAAGCTGACGAAGAACACTCGGGTTGCTATTTACAGGATCGTTAACAACCTCAGCATCTCTAAATTGGCTGCTTTCCCCTGTAAAGGATTCTTCAGATCCATTGCAAAAAAGTTTTTCTTTTGGAACAACTTTGTTGTCAAAATAGAGGTTTTCCGGGTTCCTGACCGCCCAGTTATAAATGAACTTTTTCTAAACAATAATACATCCATCCGTTCATCAGTCAATTGCATGGGTAGATCAACTTCATTATCAGATAGCAAATGGCACACCACTTCGTACGAAAATGAGTAGAACTTCATCAGCAATAAGCTTTCACTCACTTTTTAGTTTTCAACATAATTTCTACCAATGCGTGGGCTAAGTTTTTCCTGTTGTTGTTGTTGTTAATTTCATCAGCAATAAGCCTTGCTTTTCCTGTTGTTGATTACTTTGTACGCAATGCATGGGCTAAGTTTGGTATACAAAAGGTAACGATGAATGCAAAGGGGTTCTTTTTCTTTAAGTTCAATTCGAAGAAAGGTGTTGATGATGTTCTTGAAAACGGTCCTTGGTTGATTAGAAATGTACCTATTATTCTTAAACCATGGACATTGAACACCAACTTACTTAAAGAGGATTTGACCAACATCCCGGTGTGGGTTAAATTCCATGATGTTCCTCTTGCTATGTTTTATGATGATGGCCTTAGTCTCCTTGCCACATTGATAGGCACGCCCAAAAGGTTAGATGCTTTTACTAGCCAAATGTGCAAGGACTCGTGGGGCCGTAGTAGTTTTGCTAGATGCATGATTGAAGTGAAGTCGGATGAGGTGCTTAGGGACAGCCTTCCTGTTGAGATACCGTTACTTGATGGGTCGGGTTCGACTATTGAGAAGATACGGGTTGAATACGAGTGGAAACCACCTCATTGTGATAAATGTAAGATTTTTGGTCATACTCTTATTGAATGTCCGAAAGTTGTTGAACCTCTGCTGGCCTACTAAGCGTGTTAATGATGGTTTTAAGGCGGTCAATAATAAGAAGAAGGGAAAGCAAGGAGTTTCTACTATTCCGAGTCAAGGAGGGTTTACTAAACCTGTTGCGGGTAAGCAGTTTCAATATCAACCCAAAAAGACTCCTCCCGAACCTAAGAAAGTGGAAGTCACTAAGAAGAATGCTTCGATGTGGCTGGTTAGTGGAACAAAGATCTCTACATCTAATCAGTTTGATGCTCTTAATATCGAATATACGGATGCTTTTGGTATTCCTTCAAATGACACCAACAAGGATGTGGGTTCTGGTTGTACAATGGAAGTTAATGAAGATAAGTCTACTAAGGCAGTCTTGCATCACAAGAACCCATTGTGAGTGATTTGAAAGAGATGGAGTCGGGTGTGTCTCCTATAACTAGTGATTCTTGTATTCCGCCCACCTATTCTACTAAGAGAGTTAACCCTTTTTCTAAAGTGGGAGATATCGTGGTGTCAGATTCTGAAGATGAGGTGGTTGCTAACCCATTTGATGAGTCTGCTAATCTATTCGGTGGTGGCCAAGAGTTTGAAGATGAGTATGATGACTATGACTACGATGACTATGCGAAGGGTTTACGATCTTCCAGGGAATTTGGATGCCTTTAATGCCATGTATGGCACCAAGCTTCAAGGTCCTAGGAAGTAATTTTCTTTCGTTATGTCTTATGTTATCATTAGAGTAGTGGTTTGTTTTCTTGTTTAGAAAATAGGTAGTATCTTGTTATGTAAGCTTTATGCCTATGTAATGGGCTGAGATATGGGATTTCACTCATATCCATTGTATTTAAAAGTTTTTTTGGTTAATATATTTATTAGGGCGCAGGATTACTCCCATTTACCAAAAAAAAAAATATATATATATATATATTCTACCAACACCAAAATCCAAACTCACTTCCTTATCACCTTCACCATTGACCGAATGACGAAAGCGGATAATTTCTTGAGATGCCTTCCAACACCTAGGAACTACCAAATTCCTGAATGACATTAAAACAAAACAGCAATATAAATAAATTGGAATAAGCATGTAAAAATCATCATTGCTATTTCAAAATAGTAGATGGAAAATGATCGTATACCCTTCGAATAGTTTTCTGCGCAACGACTAATATAATCATCTGTGTATGCAGAAAATATGTTCTCAAGTCGTTTTGTCAATTTTGGAATTTCTTCAAAGGGTAATATATCCCAAACCTTAATAACTTGTACATAATTGATATCCTTGATGATGTCAATTGTGCTTATAATATACAACTCTTTAACATTAAACTGTTTCAAACTTTGTGTGGAATTCTCATGAGGCAAGCCTAAGCTTCTCTCGGGACACCGGCATTAGAAAGTCTCAATAAGAGATTTAAGAACAATTTCTTCACGCGGTCACTCGTAAGCTTCCCAAATGATCTTCTAAAGTCATCACTGAAGAGAATCTGTGGCATAAAGTACACGAAATATGAAGAACATGTTACATAATAACATATCTTGCTTACATAAAAAAATAAGTATATAAAAAATAAAATAAAAATAAAAGGTAAAAAGTAAAAACTTAAATACCTTCCATTTTGCATTTTTATAAGGTACACTATTCCTGTTAACCAGATCATCAAGTGGTTCTACCTCTTTTTCCACCTACAAATGATACATCAGGTCATCAGAAAGATTCAAGTAATGAATATATTTGCCAAACATCAAACCCAAACAGTTTTGTATTCACATGTAAAGTGATTATCGGCTTAAAAGTAAGTACCTTAAATCAGAAGATAATCAGTTTTTGCCAAACACTTGAAACTTTAATATGTACATAAACAGATAAGCACTTATATAAGTAATCCTAAATATCCTCATAAACAACAAATCGATGTCACTAATCTGGGAAAAAAACAAGAATTAACCTTCCTATCCAAACCACTCAACTAAGAAACAACCAAATGCACTAGAAGATTGTGTGTCACAGGAACCTTAAATGCTATTACAATCCTCACATTGATGGAGATATATCTATGAAAGCTTTCCCAAACCCCTCAACTAATCCTATGTCAAAAAAATAGACATCCTGATTGTTTCATTGGGTGCTAACTTCAAATAACACTTGTGAGATTAGAAGTAAGTCATCTTGATTGTGCCATCTGTCAAAGGTTGAATACACATGTTCGTACATACACAACTATGTTCATACTCAAGCAGACAACACCATCTGTTTAATCAAGAATAAAACTGTAAGGAAGATAAACTTCCAAAAGTGTCAGACCAAACACATAGCACAGAACAAAAATAAACTAAGCCAAGTACTTCATGAGCTAAGAAAAGGGTAATTAGACTTAAACTATTAGCATGCTTTACAACAAAAGATTAAAGAAAATTGTAAAACAATAAACACAATTAAAGTGACAATCATACAGCTTTAAGCTGCTCAATTTACAAGTTTTGCATAAGTCATACACTTAAGTTAAGGAGTCTGGCTTTAAGAAGCTTCTGCATAGACAACAATTACCACATACTCGTACATTGTATGCACAGATGCTAACACGAAACATTCAACAAGAAACTTTGAACGAACAAAAAGAGTATGAAGTAAACAATTAAACAGTTAAACACACTAATAGTAATATAACAAAATACGTGTTACAAGTCAAGGCACCACAAACAACCACCAGAACTCGATCATACAGTTAACTTTAGTTTCATCAAGTAACATAAATGAACAATCAATTCACCCTGCATGCAGAGATACTCTCACATAAAGAGCTTACAGAAGACAATCAACAACAATAACATAACACAATCAACAAGAGTAACATAATAACTTGTGCAAAATAGACACAAATTATATGATAATCCTCATACTCCATGAACGTTGACTTCTAAGTCAAACGGGTCAAGCTTTGACTTCAAAAAATTAAATAAACATTTAGAGGGTGCCTCAGAATTGCTTATGTATTCTACCTATGCTCTTGATACAGCTTGATAATAAGCAGTTTGGGATTAAGGGTTTATATTTGCTTATTTAATCGAACTGCTTATCTGCTTAAAAAAATAAGCAGTTTAGGCGTAGAAAATAAGAAATGCCAAAGACCCTCTAAACTCCATAATAATAAGAAGTATGAAAATAGCAGTTTGGTTCTCGCAATAATGCACAAACCTGAATTCTTAAAAATATAATATGGGTTGATTTCAAGCATAAAACTGTATCACGTGTTTTTTCTATAAAACCCAACTGTTTACACTTTACAAATTAAGAACATGAACAACTTTGGAATGTGCTTAATCTGAATCCTAATGAGATTGAAGACTAATCACAACATAACACTGAATTTACAATATCAAGAATGCAAATTGGAGTGAAATGTAAATGGGTTTTGTTATTGGAATTATGAATTTGTTACAAACTGGAAAGAGAGAGATTACATCAAAAACTAAGAATTGAAAATGAGAAAATGAAACTATTTAAAGAGAATGACAAAGAGGGAAAATCAGTTATGTTTGTTGGAGTATGTCACGTGTTTGTCACGTGATTCATAAGAGCATATAACAATCCATCCTTCTTCAAATGATCCTTGTCCTCAAGGATCAAGCACAAAGTCTGGGAACCTCTGCACAATGTCACTAAATTCTCCGAGTAGCATCTTCAACATCACTATTTGACCCTTTGAATAAGACCAAACACTACCATCCTGTTATTTTGTTTAACCATTTTCCTGTCAAGCAACTTGAATGGTGTAGCAGCTATCAATCCTTCATCATTACATTGAGGAAAATCTCCCATGGAAACAGATTCACAAAAACATGGTTTCAACTGAGAAACATGGAAAACTAGATGGACTTTTGCACTAGTTGGTAGTTGAAGTTTATAAGCCACTTTCCCAATTCTTTGGATAACTGAAATGGCCCAAAAACTTAGAAGAAAGCTTGTTTTGCCTTCCTTGTCTCACATTAACTGTCTATAAGGCGCAATTTCGGATACACCCAATCTCCTATGGCAAACTCTCTATCGGTTCTATGCTTGTATGCACTTTTGCACTTTCATTCTATCTTGTGCCTTCTTGAGATTGAACTTTAACATCGAACTTCTTTCCCTTGTCTGCAAAGCTCTATCTACAGCATCAACAGGACTATCTCTGGCCATATAAGGAATATGCAAAGGAGGAACTTGACCATACACAGCTTCATAAGGAGTAGTATTAATGGCACTATGAAAATTGGTATTGTACCAAAATTTTGCCAATGAGATCCACTTAACCCAATCTTTTGGAGACTCACCTGTCATACACCTGAGATATGTCTCCAAACATTTGTTGACTACTTACGTTTGGCCATCACTTTGTGGATGATAAGCGAGATGACATTTTCAACTGCACTTGTAACATCTTGAACAATGATTGCCAAAACTGACTCATAAAAATCTTGTCTCTATCACTCACTATAGACTTGGGTAACCCATGAAGTTTGTAGACATTATCAAGGAACAACTGAGACACTTGAGAAGCTGTGTAGGGGTGATTGATGGGGAGAAAATGGGCATATTTGGATAGTCTATCCACAACCACCAATAAGGCACTTTTCCCATGAGACATAGGTAGTGATTCTATGAAATCCATTGAAATATCTTCCCAAATTCTATCTGGAACCTTTAGAGGTTGTAACAACCCCTGGATAAGCGAACAAATCACCTTATTCCTTTGACAAATGTCACAATTCGACCCACTGCTTAACCATCTTTCTTAATCCTTTCCAATAGAAATAAGTGGTGAGTCTTTTAGTAGTAGCCTGTACTCCAGAATGACCACCAATAGCTGTACCATGAAAGTGAGCCACCAACTTAGTTCTAAGATCTTCATCTTTACCTACCACCCACTTGTTCTTTCTCCTTAACTGATCATTATGCCAAGTATATTTACTATCAGTAAGTGTCACTTGTTTTAGTTCCTCCACCACTTTTTTAAGACTTGGATCACTAGACCAAGTAGACACCACTGCTTGATCATCGACTCATTAGTAACACCCCCAGCTATCAAGGTAAATAAAGCCCCTTGTCTTTCAACTCTTGACAAAGCATCCGCCACTTTGTGTTCTCTTTTCCTTTTTTATACTCAATGTCATAATCAAAACCAAGTAACTTTGGCAACCACTTAGACGAAAGGAGTAGTAATTCTACGGTCCAAAACATACTTCAAACTAAAGTGATGATTCGATTTTTAAAGTGCTGTCCAATAGGTAGCCTCTCCACGCGCAATGCTAAAACCACAGCAAGTAATTCTTTCTCATAAGTAGATAAGGCTTGGTGTTTGGGTGCTAATGATTTGCTCAAGTAAGCTATAGGATGACCTTGTTGCAAAAATGGCTCAATACCAAAACCGAAGCATCGGTTTCAATAATGAACTCTTCATTGAAATTTGGCAAAGCTAAAGCAGTTGATTGACTCATTGTTGCTTGCAAACTTTCAAAAGCATCTTGAGCCTGAGTAGTCTACTTAAAGCATTCTTTTCAACGGCAAAAGGGTTGGTGATACTAGGATAGTCTTTAATGAACCTTCTATAATACCCAGTTAAACCCAAAAATCCTCTTAACTGCTTCAAATTAGTAGGAACAGGCCAATCTTTCATTGCTTGAATCTTACGAGTGGTCGTGGATACTCCTTTACCAGAAATTACATGCCCCAAATACTCAACTTGTGTTGTTCCAAACACACATTTGCTCTGCTTTGCAAACAATGTGTTGTCCCTCATTACTTGCAGGACCAATTTCAAGTGCTCAAGATGTTCTAACATAGAAGGACTATACATTAGAATATCATCAAAAAATACCAAGGTAAACTTCCTCAAAAAAAAATTTGAACACAGAATTCATCAAAGCTTGGAAGGTGGATGGGGCATTAGTTAAACCAAAAGGCATAACCATAAATTCATAGTGGCCTTCATGAGACTTAAAAGCAGTCTTGTACACATCCTTCTCATGCATTCTAATTTGATGATACCCTGATCTAAGGTCAAGTTTAGAGAATACCTGAGCTCCTTGCAACTCATCTATAAGCTCCTCAATCACAGGAATAGGAAATTTGTCCTTCACAATTTGTTTGTTCAAATTCCTATAATCAATGCACATCCTCCAAGAACCATCCTTCTTTTTAACCAACACAATAGGAGAAGAAAAAGGACTATTGCTTGGTCTGATCACCCCTGTATCCAATAACTCTTTAATCATAACTTCTATTGTATCTTTCTGAGCTGGTGGGTACCTATAAGGTCTAACATTCACACTCACATCAGCAGTTTTTAAAGGAATGGTGTGGTCAAAACTTCTATGTGGTGGTAACTCTTTGGGTATCTCAAAAACATCTGCAAATTCTGTAAGTAGCTGTTGTAATTCTATCTGCATTGGTAACTCTTCTTCATTAGCACATTGCATCAAATTTAGTGTAGCAGATGAACCAAAACAACACATAGCAGACAATTTGGCACTTCTGTTAGGTACCACTGCTCTAGCTAAATCCTTCGCACTTAACCAAGCAATCTCGGTGAGTTGTACCCTTAATAGCACCTTTTCCCTTTGTATACAAACTGCATTCTTAGGTCTGAAAATTCCATAAAATTTTTCCCCAAAGTAGATAGCCTTGAACTCCAAGAACCAAATCACAACCTCCCAATGGTAATAACATGACATCAGTTTGAAACAAAACACCATTTATTTTCCATTGAAAGTCTTTAACCATATCTTGGCTCACCATTTTAGTACCTCCGACGTGATACTTGAAGAGGACAAGTTTTCTAATGTTACAACCAAGTCTTTTGGCTTTTGATAGTCCAAAAAGTTATGTGTACTTACTGAGTCCATCAATATATGCAATAATTGGTTCAATACATGCCCTTTAAGCCTCATAGTGTTATGTGTGGGAATACTAGATAGTGCATTAAGAGATATATGAGGTGTATCTTCATCAAAGTGACTCAATTCATGTTCTTCCCTTCACCATACACTCTCTATCTCTTCCTCTTCTAGTCCTTTCACTTCCAAAGTAAACATCTGACCCTCACATTTATGACCAGGCAAATACTTCTTGTCACAATAAAAACACAAACCCTTTGCCCTTTTCTCATCAAATTCTTTCTGACTTAACTGTCTTCTTGGCCTCATTTCACTTCTTGAATTATTCCTAACCACATTTTGGTGAGGTGGAGGTAAAGCCAAAGTAGTTGTAGCTTTGGTAGGATAATTCATATTTCTATTCACAAAAGTATTCACAGGTTTAGGATTTGTTAAAATGGGAGTAGTATACCTTTGTTTAGCAAGAGCTAAAGCGACTTCTTGCAAATTAGATAAACTAAAGCGTCTGCAGTGTTCTTGGCTTGAACATTCTCATTCCTCTACGGCGGGGAAGACCAGTATATACATGCTAACCGGTGATCTTACATTATGTTCACCGGGGTTAACAATGCTTCAAAATCATTACGATCTTGTTTCATTGTGGTTTTATACCTCAAGTTCTTAAGTTACGCCATGGGATCCTCATTAGCCTCACCAAATCTCTTAAGAACGACCTCTTCATACACGGCCAAGTAACATTATTACCATGGATCTTCATAAACTGCAAATGCCAAGCCAAAGCCCTTTCATACATGTGAATGGAGACTATCTTAACCTTGTCTTCTTCGATCACCCCATCAATTGCAAAGAACTGTTTGATTCTATACATCCAACCCTTCACATCATCTCCATAAAACTTGGGAAACTCCATCTTCCCCATTCTACTGAATCTACTTGAGCCTTCACCATTTCTGATTCTATTCATATCATTATTCATCACTTGATATTGAGTCATCAAGTCAGAAACACAAGTGGTCAGATTAATCATTCTTTCTTCCAATGAAGACATAGAAGTAGTAACATGATTAGTAACCCAATTCTTGATGCTATCATCTACATGTGGCTCCATTGTATTGTTATTTCTTGTTCCCACCATTTTCTTGTTACAACAACTAACAAACTAACAACTGATTCAGAAAAGAAACCGTAGCTACACGAGCGAGTATTCCACCATACACGCCTAACTACGCGTGTTTTGGATTAGGAAACAGATCAATTATAATCAAGAAACGTATTTTGGATTGGACGAATGGTCTAGAGTGACCGGAGTTGATGTTTGTATGGTGGATGATCAATGATCAAGAAAATTTCCGGTGTAACAGAATTATAACAGAAAACGGTTTCCTAACAACTCTCTAACAGTTTCCAGCCATTAATGGTGAACAATGCTCGCAAGGTTTCGGCTCTGATACCATTTGGAATGTGCTTAATCTGAATCCTAATGAGATTGAAGACTAATCACAACATAACACTGAATTTACAATATCAAGAATGCAAATTAGAGTGAAATGTAAATGGGTTTTGTTATTGGAATTATGAATTTGTTACAAACTGGAAAGAGAGAGATTACATCAAAAACTAAGAATTGAAAATGAGAAAATGAAACTATTTAAAGAGAATGACAAAGAGGGAAAATCAGTTATGTTTGTTGGAGTATGTCACGTGTTTGTCACGTGATTCATAAGAGCATATAACAATTAAAACAAACAATGATACAAACTCAACATATGCCCATTCCCAAACAAGTCCTTTAATCTAACCGATGCCCATAGCGATTCAAGTGCAACATACCAAACGGCCCCTATATAAACAATTAATAGGGTGTTTGGGATTGCTTATTCTATTGCTTATGCTTTTGATACAACTAAAAAAAAAGGAGTTCATGAATTACTATTTGGATTAGCTTATTTAACGGAAACTGCTTATCTGCTTAAAAAATAAGCAGTTAAGATTAAAAAATAAGAAATCCCAAACACCCTGTAAATTCTTTAATAATATTAACACTGTATGAATGTAGTTGTTTAGTGCTCATAAAAACAAACACAGAAGTTTAAAATATACTCGTATCAGGTTTGATTTCAGCACAAAATTGTATCAATTTGTTTTTATAAAAAAACCATGGATTTACTCTTAACATATTAAGACCATAAAACCTCTTTGAAACATGAACCAACTCTACAAAAAGTATAAAACTAAAATAACCCCCAAGTTATTTACATTGTGTTTAGTATATACAAACAACAAACCACTCGGTGTGGCATTATGCCCAAAGACTTGTGACTCTCGTCACTAAAATATGATTCAACCTTGCAATGACCACGCCAATCTCCTGAAAAGGGATTGTTTTACCCGGTTTGAGTTTGTGGTGGTGAGTTCAAACAGCGTGTATTAGTTGGCCAAAAGGTCATAAACCATGGTTACCCCAAAAAATATATACATATATACAAACAACAAACAAGAAAAAATTAAAAAAATGGTAAAAATAAAGACCTTATAGTTATCATTTAGAGACCATGAAAATATCAACTTTGTGAAATCAGGGTTTTGTTGTCCCAAACACCCTTGTTCCATCATTCACCTAAAAATATGCATAAAAATATAAATTTTATTAGCACCAAATGGGTTAGTCTTTTTGTTAATAAAATGAAAAAAGGTTTTCTTTCTTATAGTTAAATGAAAGTTGATAAAGTATCTCAAATATCAAAAACCAATTTTGTTTATGAGAAACAAAATCAATAATTTGAGGGTTTTGAATGGAACAGGGGATTTGTATATGGAGCAAGGTTATAAGGCTGCCCCAGTAGGGGATTCAATCCCCCTCATTTTCCTAGCCACGTCAGCTTTCTCTCTCCAGCGACCTTCAGGCGATTAGGTGCCCCAGTAAGGGGGACCAAGTTCATTTATTTATTTATTTATTTATTTAAAAAAAACATTTTTAACACAAAATAAAATTTCATTAATAATTAAAACGTTACATAATAATTCAAATAAAATTAAATCATTACGACAAGGATACGGGAGATATCGCCGCCTGTTCGTCCTGAATTATCATATTATGTAATATGATGCATGTGTACATTATATGCGATAGACGCTCTTTGTCAAACCCTCAAGTCGGATGTTTAATCATTAGCCACTTCTTCTTTAGTACACCAAAAGCACGTTCCACATCTTTTCTTGCTGCTTCGTGCATCGTCTTATACAATATTCGTTTGTGATCATTCGTCCCTGGATTTTTAATGGACTTCATAATAACCGACCATTCCGGATATATCCCATCAGCAAGATAATATCCGCGTTTATAAGGCACGCCGTTAGCAATGAATTCCACATCGGAGCTCTCCCGTTTGAGATCATTGAAAAGAGGCGATGCAGGGAAAACATTTACGTCGTTATTCATCCCGGCGACACCAAAGAACACATGCCAAATCCATAAATCTTGGGACGCGATCGCTTCCAATAAAATGAAAGGATCCTGCCCCGTGATCACCCCTACAAAATTGAGCTTTTAAAGCATGTGGGCAATTCGCCCACGGCCAATTTGTGCAATCGATGCTACTTATCATCCAGAAACCCATGAGTTTCGTAGTGATGAGCATAGAGTTTGTCAACGTCGATGTAACCGTCGGCTTTGCAAATACTCGCACCATATAACCCATTATGGCCTCACAAATTTTTTCGAGAGACTCACGAATTGTTGACGCACCCATTTGCACGTATTCGTCTAGAGCATCGGCATTGACTCCGTATGCCAATTGACGGATTGGCGTTGTAAGTACACTTCATCAATGGAGAAATACCTAATACGCCTGTACAATTAGGAGTTTGTTGGAAATAAGGTGAATGATCGGTTATATCTCGGACAATTAGTGTGAATAGTCGTCGGTTCATCTGAAGCGATCATGGAATGCTTGATCGCCGTATCTTGGGGTCTCGCTGAAGTAAGCATCCACTAAATGGTTATGAGCACCCACACGATCCCTACTAACTTGGGTTCGTGAGACTTTTTGACGCTTGAACGACCTCCCAACACTCTTCCATGAGACATCATAAACTCGGTACTAACTTCATTTTCATTATCCGATGACGAATCGGCAATGAATAGCTCGTAAGAATTAAAACTCATAGTGTGTAAATATAGGGTAGGATTTTTTATTTTTTTTTGGTTTGGATATAGAGAATGTGTGAAATGAGATTTGTGAGTTTAAGTGTGTAAATATATTGTGTATTTATAGGGTAGGATTTTTTTTTTAACTTTGCAACGGCTACAAATGATAAATACCAAGTACACTTCACCAACGGCTAGCAACAATGCTTTGTTCTTATCGATCCTCCACACGACCGGTTTCTTTTTTTTTGGCTGGCGATCGATTGCCTCACAGCAAGGGGATCGAGATGTTATCGATCGCCCTATGCCCTCGATCGATAGTCGATTACTCCTACTGCATTCAGCCTAATGTACAATCTTTGTTGTATAATGTATAACTTTGTATAGCAGGTCAGGGTTTTAGTCCTTTTCTTTTGTCGTGTTTTTGGTTTTGGTCATCCATTCATGTTTGGCCACTTGTTGTCTTTGTATTTCATCATCCGTTTAACGTTTTCTACATTTTGAAATTATAAGATATTTCAACCATTTTTGCATTTTGAATGGTTAAAAAAAATTGGAATGCTAGGGTGCGGTTAGTTGGAGAAAAACTTTTCTTATTTTCTATCTCTAGTTTTATAAAAATTTGGAAGGGAAATTTATCTTCAC
Source organism: Chrysanthemum makinoi (assembly GCA_910596185.1). Classification (NCBI taxonomy): domain Eukaryota; kingdom Viridiplantae; phylum Streptophyta; class Magnoliopsida; order Asterales; family Asteraceae; genus Chrysanthemum; species Chrysanthemum makinoi. The sequence goes on from OU343225.1 coordinate 87,493,403, forward strand.
AAAACATTTGAAAATACAAAAAACGCGTTTAGTTGATGTTTGTATTTACTATTTTAAAAAAATGGAGGGAGGGTTGTGGGTTACAAAGGAAAACAACTAATTTTTTTTTTTAATTTTCCTCGTTAAGTTAGAAAATAGGGGATTTGTGTTTAACAAAACATTTTGTTGAAAAACATTGATTTGAACGCAATCTCTGTTTTCCTTGTTTTCCACAAAATATTTTGTTGAAAACAAAGGTGTTTTCCCCCAACTAAACGCACCCTTACTAGGGGTGTGTTTGGCAAAAATAGCTGTGAGCTGTAGTAGTGAGCAGTAGCTGTGAGCTATGAGCAGTAGCTGTGCAGCTCACTGCTCACAGCTTCTTAAAGAAGTATTGGAAAATTGAGCATTCCTAAAAAATAGGAAAGCTCACCGCTCCTTTGCCAAACGACTAATAAAAATCAAAATGCTCATTGTTCGCCGCTCATCGCTCCAAAAAGCTTCACACCGCTTCGTGCCAAACATACCCTAATTATGTCTTGGGTTAGAATATGAGTCTAATTTGTTTTAAATTTTTTAGCTTACGGGTGGTTTAATTTGGTCATGTGGTAAAGCAACTCTCTTCTAGTTTTATTGGTTCATTTTTTTTTTAATTTTTTTTTCCAAGGCTTTTCTTCTTACCTCATTATATAAAAGATTTTTTCACGCCTATTTACCACTTGTCTTGCACTATCTTATAGATGTCTCTAACAAGACTTGAACTAGTAATCTCTTGGTTGATAGACAAACTTTCATACCGCTGAGCGCCTGGCCAAAGACCTATAGTTAAATAGTTTCACTGAGGGCAGTATGGTATCTAACAAAAGTTGCAACCCACCCGTTATATGATCGTCTAATTCTCTGATCTTGTATCACACCGCCTTCACATAATCAATCCTTAGTTAAAAGTTTGAAGGCTATTCATAGCCACAATTTAATTTATATTTCACTTCAATGTCACATAATTTCTCTTTCATGCGTTCGTCACACAAAGAGATGTAACTCTCATTCATCATTTATTTATACCTCAATAATTATTTAGGAAAATGATTGGTAGGACTAAAAATGTGACTAGTTATGTGGCTAAATAGATTTGACAAGTTCACAATTTCGAATTCATTGGTTTTAAAACTTTGGAGTATCTCTAAGTTTGAGATGTTTTAAAAACTCATTTTTACAACTCTGCACCACGTTTGGTTGGCACAAATATGCATGCATGACCCCACAACATTTAATGTCTTTTGTACCAATATTACTAGCATGGCCTCGCAACATTTAAATCTACTCCTTATCCAGTGAGTAAAAATAACAACAAAAAAAACAAACTTTTTTTATGTATTTATAATTTAAACCCTCCCTCATTTTTTAACCAAACATGTAGAAGGAGTGAATTTAAAATTCAAAACACTCAAACCTTCAAATATTTGCCAACCAAACAGGCCTTATTGGTTTGTGAAAAAACGGGTTCCCTTACTGTCACCAACATGATGCTAATACATAGGTTTAAGCATATAATTAGTCATACCCATTAGGCATGCCAATCAATACTCAGTTATTTGATAACATATGCATACCCACAAAACATATGGTCTAAACCACTTTATGATGTTCTCATAACACATTATGTTGTTTTGAGTGTTGCTGGTCTATTTGGTTATTTCCAATGTAGTATTCTTCCCGCTCCATATTATATTCATAGTGATTGAATTGTTGTGTTTTTTGATGATAAAAATGCCAAAGATCTTGCTATAACTTCTCAGCCTTTTCAAACATCGTTAGCAGGTTAAGAGAAAGATAGGTATAGAAATGTTGATGCCTTAAGCATAGTGAAGGAGTGGCAAAAAAAGACAGAATAACTGTCGCAGAAAAGAAGACAATAATCATATCAATATCCAACCTAACAGGTTAGACAACTAGTTATTTTTTATTTAAAATGTTACACAATAATTTGCAACTTCAAAAAAAAATCATCTTAATCAGACGTCTCAGTAAAAAGTTATGATCTCTTAAAGTTTGAGAAATTTGTTACACAACAACTTGCAACTTACTATATATACGCAGGCCAAAAAATTCCCAACTAAAAGAACCTTCGCATAGCATTAGACCCCAAAAGGTCACGTCATTTTGGCTTGGTTATAATCCAATACCAAAAGCTGATTACTCATATATGGTGGAAAACATATGCATGCCTGATGTTATCTATACTTATTATTTACGTATGGTATGTAAATCGGTTTAAAGATGGGATGAGAATGGTTTTGTTGTTTAGTTTCCCTTGTTGAACGTGTGGACCCGATGAGATTGATATATATTAAAAAGCTCGGGTAACACTTAAAAAGAACCATGTTGCACTGTTGTGAGGCAATATTTGCCCAAGTGTGTGAAACTTATGTGACTGTGTGTGTTTCTTTCCTTTTATAGAGAGGCTTTGTAGGGTTTAGAGATAAGCCCTTTAGGAATGATCAGCGGCTGCGAGCGAGCTAGGTGTTGATCATTCGGGAGCAGACAGGGAGGATACATGTCATGCGTCCTTTAGCTCATCTGAGGAGAGTGCTCTGATCTCTTGTTTTGCTGATCGTGTGTTTCCCACTGTGCTACGTCAGACTCATACGTCTTAACCATTAGCGACAGTTGTAACAGTTGTCTTTTTGCGCACGTACTATGTTGTCTAAGAAGAGTTGCCAGACCTAGTTCAGCCTAGGCTTATGTTGTTCCTATGAATGCTGATTTCATGAACTGTTTGGTGTTTGGGCTTAATCCGAGCGTGTGATTAATGGGCTTGGGCCACTAATAATGATACGCTATCCCAAAGTCTAGTATTATGTCATGTACAAGTGAGATGATGCTGGGCTTTGAAGTGCCCGAGTCCCCCAGTCCTCTACCAGGCAACTGGGGTCTATGCGTCCATGTTAAGTTTCAAAGCTGACTCATGAGTTACCTTGTGATGATGACCTAGACCTTAAGTTGCGTTCTCCTAATGAGATGTGGGTGCTTAAGGTAACACCTGCATTAAATTCTTTCATGAGAAATGTAGAAAGGATCTCATTTGGAATGATTTCAAATCTTTCTCTGATACTTCGGCGGGTCAGACATGTCGATTCGACTGTGCTTGACGTCATCCTGAGACTGGGTGCACGCGCATCTTGTTAGGTCGTGAGTAGTACGCACATGGAATGGGCTTGCTGGCCCAATAGGTTGTTGCCACTTGTTTTTCACTAGTGGTTATCTTTCATCTCCTATAAATATAGGGCGTGGGGGATGGAGAGTTAAATTGTTTCAAAATTCCCATTTTCAAAAACCGCTCAAGTTTTTTCATTCTTTTGAGATTGTGTTCATTCTCCAAGTTTTCCCTAGAAGAAAATAGTGAGGCGAGGTTTGTTTTCTTTCTTGTTCCTGCATTCTTCTTTGAAAAAGAATCATTTGTTGTATCGTCCTTCTTTCTATTGTAATGTCGTCAGAACAAAATAAAAGTGATGTCGCCAATAATCCTTCTGGGATAAAGGCCCAAAAGTTTAACAATTTCTTTAGTGATCATGAGTGGATTCAGGCCTATTTTCCCCGCGTGCCCGCGGCGGACGATAGGGCTGACCAACCCCCTTCTCGTAGCATCACTGCCTTTTATCTGGAGTACGCTACGCATGCCAATGTTAGGTTCCATTTGCACCCTTTTATTCTTGAACTATATCGCCATTTCAATATTTCCTTCGCTCAAATTCATCCTCTTGGGTATCAAAGGCTCCAAGTCTTTATTATAGCTTGTTTTAGGTTGAACTTGCTTCCTCGTTCTTGATGGTCGTAGTAGTGAACGTATTTTTACATGCCATTTTTCTGTCACATATGATTCTAGTAGAATCATACATGATTCTAGTAGAATCAAATATGATTCTAGTAGAAGAAAAAGAAGTTTTTCTGTTTTATCCGTTTCTGTGATTTACATTACAAGAAACACATATGATTCTAGTAGAATCATATATGATTGTAGTAGAATCATATGTGATTCTTATAAAATCATATGTGATTTTGTTATGAAATCAATATTGTTTGATCCTTCAATATTTATACGCACATGAAGAAACTTTATACGCAAATAGCATAAGGAAGTTGACTTTAAGCATAAAGTAAACTCGCTCTGCAAGGACCAACTTTGAAGCAATATTACTAGCACGAATATCCTTCATCTTCTTTGGAGAAAATTGCTTAAAACACAGCTTCAAAGAGGTCTACTAGAATCATATGTGATTCTAGTATCCTTCATCTTCTTTGGAGAAAATTGCTTAAAACACAACTTCAAAGAGGTCTACTAGAATTATTTATGATTTTAATAAGAATCATATGTGATTCTAGTAGAACCACATATGATTCTACTACAATCATATATGATTTTAGTAAGACTCATATGTGATTCTAGTAAAATCAATAAATCATATATGATTTTTGTAAGAATCATATGTGATTCTAGTAGAATCATATGTGATTCTACTAGAATCATATATGATTTTAGTAAGAATCATATACGATTCTTGTGTAGAATCACATGTGATTCTAGGTTTGACAAAAGGTTGTTGCTTGACAGCAGCACGTTTTAGTTTAGAAAGCATTACATGGAAAGAAATCTACTTATGGAACTAATCAAAATAATTGTTCAATGAAGCTTACTTTTTTTGATCATGCTATACCCAACCAACCCATTTCTACCATCTAAAGTTTTTATTTACAATTACAGAAAAACTAAAACATCATTTGACAAACAAGCTTATTACAGAAAAACTAAAACATCATTGTTCTTAGTCCTCCATTTCAACTTTGGAATGTGTCCTCTGACTTTAGCAACAACAACATATTTTTGATGTTGATGTTCTTTTGCAGAAACCTAGAAAAAAATTCTACAAATAAGAAAAAAAAAAAGTTAAAAATATGCTGAATCACATGTGATTCTAGTTGAATCACATGATATTGTAATACAAAAAAAAAAAAAAAAAAAAAACGCGATAGGAAAACAATCAAACCTGTTTGTCGGTAGGAGGTACACAAAAAGCATAAGGAAGTTGACCTTTAAACATAAATTAAACTATAGAAATGAGGACCAACTTTAAACACAAGCCTTGCTTAAACCACAACTTCACAAAATCATCATCAAGAGGTCTACTAAAATCATATATGATTTCAGTAAGAATCATATATGATTCTACTAGAATCATATATGATTCTACTAGAATCATATATGATTCTATTATAATTGTTGTTCAATTGTTCACAAAATGTACAAAATCAGAGAAACACAGCTGCCAATTTCATCAGGTATTTATCCAGTAAGCTTATTGCCCTACAATCAAAATGATTTTCTCCAATGTAACATATGAGTTATGACATTGCTGGAGCAGATCGAGTAACTGGAAAGTATTCTTACGGGTTAGTGGAAGTGTTGCAAATGTGTGAGAAGACAACCAACGTAAAACAACCATACCTATGATTAAACTAAAAAAACAAATTAGTTCATCCTTTGTTCTCACTTTTTTTTTTATCATTTTTGCATTCTGAGTATTCTACAACTTCTTTGAAGAAAATTGCTTAAACCACAGCTTCACAAAATCATCATCAAGAGGTCTACTAGAATCATATATGATTTTAGTAACAATCATATATGATTTCAGTAAGAATCATATATGATTATAGTATACTTGTTGTTCAACAGTTCACAAAATGTACAAAAGGAAGTATATCACTACAGTAGAAATCGAGAAACACAGCCAATATATGTTATCAGGTATTTGTCCAATAAAGCTTATTGCCCTGCATATCTCTGTTATCATATAAGCAAACCCATAAGAACATTTTCACTTTAAAACGTATCATGATAAAATTATAAAAAGGATTGACATATACATAGAATGTAGATTAATAAGCCTAGCCAAATCATCACTATTAATAATCGTAGCCAAATCATCACATACCCTATCTTCTTCTCACTCTTCATTTCAAACGACCTGTAAATCGAATCCAGCTTCTCGAAAGCCGATTTGGTCCAAATGACAAACCTACCCAAATGACTACCAAGTGCCAGTTTCAACAAATTCAACCTCTCAACATTCGAAACCTCGACACCAGGGATATTCCTAAAAAACCTTAACTAACTTAGCATCCTCAGTACCATAAACAACCAAAGGACCCTTCCTAGAAATGTACCTCCTATTTTGCATCTTTCTAACACCATGTCGAATTCGACAGAATCCTTGGCCTTTTTCAAAACCTCAATAGCATTCTTAGTTTTGTAAACACTGTCAACCTACAAAACTTCTATTTCCAAATCCACATTCCTATATAGTTTTCGATCCTAATCCTTAAAACAATCCAACTCTACATAGCCAAAACAAAGAACACCGCAACACAATAAATAGCTTAATCTATTCTAACGCCTGGTATATAACTAGTAACAAGCTCATCGCAACATTTCAGTATCACATATATAAAACAATCAAAATACTACAACTATTATATATGATCCAATCCCATGGGAGTACTTTATTAACCTGATCAACAATGGGTCTTATCTCATTTATGAGTATGCAAAAGGAACAAGGTTATACAAATTAAGTTAGCCTAAATCATAGAAGTTATAGAGATTATCATCTAGTGTTCAAAAACTATCATCAGTTGTCAGGCACCACTAACATCTTACAAACGAAACTTTGTGTTATCCGATAAAATTAAGTAAACAAAAAAATAAAGCAGAAATGAGGATATATGATTTTTCAGAATCACATGTGATTCTTCAAAATCATATGTGATTCTTCAGAATCACATGTGATTCTTCAAAATCATATGTGATTCTTCATAATCACATATGATTCTTCACAGACGCATTTTATCAAACACATGGTGTGCGCCTAAATCATCAACATCTTCATCCATAACCTGAAATCCACAACACGATTTTCAACATCCATCTTATCGTTAAATCATAAAAATGGTTAAAATCAGTTAATTAACTGATTAAAAATCGCGATTTCACCATTTACAAATCACGATTACACCATTTAAATTAAGCTATATAAAGAGAGTTAGCATCACGAGTGATTTGTCGAAAGTTTTTATAATCAGAGCCTCCTCCTCCTTGAGATGAAGTATCTGAATCTGACATCGACATATTTTTAATTTAATTCAATTTAATAATAAGCTCCTCCCTCTGATTATTAATATTAAGCAGCAGTTAAAGTGTATTATAATCTGGATCGATGATACAGTTTGTTAATACAAATAAGCCGTAAAAAGGTTTATTTATATTTTACGATCTTCTAATGTTTTGTCGATAACAAACGTAAAATCATTTTAACTAAACAAATAAAATACGTAAATGGTTTGAGCCAATAGTTTACTAACACACTTACGTTTTCATATAAAACACTAAACAAGCAATAGTGTTTTCATGTTATAGTAATGCATATGTACAACAACTAGTGTTTACATAATGGATAGATATATACATACTTAGTATGTGTATTAATGGGTAATAAAATGGGTAGAAATCTAAGTAGTTGACTGATTGAGTTCCAGACAGTCAAGTTTATCACACAAATTAACCACTTGTGAATGGTCAACCGTAATAAAATTAAAACAGTCTAAAACCAATGCAATGAAGATCTAGAGGAGTATAGTGTTACCTCAGGTCGTTAAGTCCCACGGAGGATTAATGGTGCTCAACACTTTCAGATGTCGAATAATCACTAAGGATAGTGATCAGTAAGGATTTTGGAATATTTATACCTAAAGAAAAAGTTTTGTAAATTACAGGGGCTTAAATGCAAATTAAAGAAAATTAAAAAGCTAAATTATATTAAATAAACGCTATCACTATTTTTAAAATGATGTTTTTCTTGATTTATAAAACAAAATAACTTAAATAAACTATTTTAATTGAAGTGTAAACCTAAATTACCTAAAAACGTGACCTAGAATGAAAGCAGCGTTATATGTAAAAATTACGCGAGCTGCAAGTAAAACGTAAAATTTATAAAATAAAAGTCCTACGAGTGTAAAAACAATTTTCTTACTTACTATATGACAAAAGAAAATTTTAGAAAAAAGATTTATATTTTTTTGACTTTTATATTTTTTATTATGAATTAAATTCTATTTTAAACTAATTAAATGATTAAAAATACTAAAACTATTGAGAAAATTCTGAAACTTTTTTTATAAAATACTTTATAACAATACAAATCTAAGAAAAATATAAAAGGTATGAAAGCTTCTTTTAATAAGCTGTAAATAAGCTAATTTATACGAATAAGCTAAACTAGAAAATAAGGGATAAGTATTAAACTTTGCAAGGTATAACCAGTCAAAGACCCAAGGGCAGATGGTAGTGTGTGTGTGTGGTGAGCTGGGTGGCCAGGGTTCGAATCCCAGCAATGTACTTTTTATTTTTATTTTCTTTTTGGATTTTTTCTTTTACAAACTGATTAAGTACAATAAGATAAGCAAATTTCAAAACTACAATTTTTTATGAAAAACACTAATAAGCTAAGTTTGAGCTTATGTTTTCTTAACAGTTGAACAAGAAATGGAAAAAAGCACAAGTACTAGCCAAATGGCTATTTAAGCTAATAAATAAGCAAATGTAAACTGAAATAAGCTAAGCAAATGTTAATAAGCTAAAATGAAAACTGAAAAAGCACAAATACTTAGAAATAAGCACTGAACAATAAGCACAAGCTTGACTGTTTAAACAGTGTACCTATTAGATTTCTAGGTACTTTTTAGCTTATTTTTAAGCACTAAAATAATCTTGGAAATGAAAAAGAACACTGGAACTAACAAGTTAACCAACTAAGCTTTCTAAAAAGCTAAAGCTTTCACTGTGGAGTTCATTGATGAGCTTTTAATGAGCTTATGAAAAATTTTAAAACACTGAGTAATCTTTGTACTAGTTAAATTGGACAAAACAAAAAGCACTTAGCAGGCTTATTAAATAAGCTAAGAATGGAAAAACTAAACTTGGAACTTTGAGATGGCTAGGTGAGCTACTCAAAAAGCTAAAGTACACAAGCTAGATCTCTGTGATGAGCTCTGTGTGAGCTTGTGAAATAGGGTAGCTTAACTGTGCACAGAGCATGTTTTTGAAAAAGTGTCTAAAACAAGATTGAAAATAAGCAGTTTATAAGCTAAGTAGTTATAAGCTAATATTTTTCTAATTAAGATGAGCAGCTAAACTTTAATATCCCAAAAGCTTAAATCCTAAATCCTAATGGTAAGATCACAATAAAATTACAAAGTTTATTCAAAAACTGCTACTAGGAAAATTTGACTTTTTATGAAAATCAAATAAGTTGACTAATATGAACTTTGGCTTGATTCTACTTAATGATTATGATATATTAAGCTGTAATAAGAATGATTTAAGCTAGAGTACCAAGTTTTAAGCTAATATGATGAATTTCACACTCTAGATCCTAACAGTTAACTATTAATATGAGATTAAACATAATTTTGACTTTTTTACAAATGAGTACTGGTTTATATGGTTGAACTGAGCTATTAGGTCCTAATGTAACATACAATAGACAAGTACAATGGGTAGAACACTATCTAACACAGTTAACAAGGTCAATCCAAACACCCCTTTATGAAACTGTTTTAAAGCCTTTCAAAGTATTCCACTAATTAAGACCATGCAAATGATTAAAAACCTTATACTAACTATATTTAAATAGGATTAAGCTAAAATTAACAGGTTTTAAGTACTTATACTAGAAAATGCAAATCTCAAAGAAATAGCTTACAAGTTGGAATTCAAGCACAAACAGAGAACCAAGGACTGAGATCACACCCTATAGCTTCCCAAGAAGCTCTAAACCCAAGGCAATCCAATATCAACCTTGCTCCAGCTTCTTGATCTTCCTTTCCATGATTTTTGATTTTTCACTAATTTTTTTGGTATTTTTGGTATTTTTTTTCTTTTTGCTTCTAAACTGACTTTTATGAGTTTCTAATAGCTTAAATAAGCTATCTAGGAGCTTATGTAGGCTTATCAGTCCTTAATAACAACTAACAACAACATTGGAACACATTGAGATTTTGAACTTGAAAAATTGCATAAACTGGAAATATGATTTAAACTTGAAATTGATACTTGAAAAAGTTTAACAATACACTGAAATTGCTAGAAACAGTACTTGAAAGATTAACATTACACTGGTATTTGAAAACTAATTAAAACGACATAAATAAACTAAAATTACTCTCGATATATCTCTCCTCTGCTTCACCTTTCTTTATATTGATCTTTTAGACTCCCCACATGTCTCTGAATCTTTCCCACTTCAAATCTTGGCCATTGATGCAGTCAAACTCATCCTAGCCTTTAAATTCACTTTTGGCGCCAAAAGTGTACACGGTTGCTTGAGACAGTTTTAGAGCAATTAAAGAACCTTGGTGTGTTGTGGAGGTGGAGGGGGACAAGGGGAAGTAATTTGGTGGCCAAGTTGGGAGGTTAGTAGCAAAAACAGAGGTTGTGAGTGAAACCTTGATGAAGGAACTGCTATGGTGGGGAAGCATTAAATGCAAGGTGGGCTGGGATGTGAGGTGGAAAGGATAGTGATGAGTGTTTTTAGACAGCTGGGGGTGATGAGGTGGTGGTGAAAAACCATGGTGGTATTGAGTTGCAGGCGTGGGTGAGAGGGATGAACAGGGAAGGCGGGTTTTATTTTTTAAACGTGGGTTGGGCTTGGTTGGGATTGGGCCAAGGTTTGGACTGGATTGGATTTGGGTTATTAATAACCAAGGGTCCGTTTGTTGTAGCTTATAAACACAAAGACCATTCATGTAATTCCACCAAACTTGAGGGGTTGAACCTGCCCATTTTCCAAAGTTCACACAAGGACCATTCCTGCCAAATATGAATAGTACAAGGACCATAGTTGATTATTTTCCATTTTTAAATATCCAAGTACCATTTATGTCATTTTTCAAAGTTTAGGGACTAAAGTTGTAATTTTGCAATTTTAAATTTCAAGGACCAATTTTGACAACTCATGAATCCCTAGGGACTTTAAATAACATTTTTCTTTACTTTGATTTACAGGGGACTATTTTTGACATTTTTGAAACTTGGGGGACTAAAACTGCCAATTATGCAAACTTGATACGTTTTTCACCTGATTTTGGTATTTTTGCATTTAAAACACATAAAACACTTATTTGTGATATTTTTATCATTTTGATGCATTTCTGAGTGTTTTCAGATGTTTTTGGCATTCTAAATGGTACAAAAATGATGAGTATTTAGACACTCATCAATCCCCCACACTAAGAAATTGCTAGTCCCTAGCAATCTTTTGAGAAAACTTAATGGATTTGAATCTCTTTACCAAAAGCCATTACTTCGGGAGTAGCCAATTGTTTTAGTTCAAGTAAGAACCTTGGCACAATGATAACCAAATGATTTTGAGCAAATCACCAGATTTCAACGGTTTTGATTTGTCTTTACCAAGCCGTTTGCTTACGGACTAGCCAACTCTTTAGATAAATTATCAATATTATCTTTGGTGAGTCGATTACCAATTATGGTTTTCCAACTGCCTTTACCACAAGCCATAAACTTGCGGGCTAGCCAACTCTTCACTAATTAAAGATATGGTGAGCTAAACACCATACAATTTTAGGCAAATTGCAAGCCATAAACGGATTTGAGATATCTTTACCAAGAGCCGTTTGCTCCTAGATTAGCCAATCCTTATGTGTGTTAGACATGGCGGACTGATTACCATTTGCTGAGTAAGTGAAAAACACTTACTCCAAAAAGAATTTTGGCCAAAACGGGGAATGGGTGGAATAATTACACGATAAAATTCGTGAGAATTTCCCCCCACACTAGAAATGAATATTGCCCTCAATATTCAAAGTACCGGCGGTTATGCCGAAACATAGAACGTAAAAGGGAAATACTACGGCCATTATTTGAATTTTTTTTTTTTTAGAGAGCTTATATACAACAGCGTGGGGCAACTCCCCCACACTAGGGTGATACTCACGGGTGAAAACCCATGTGGCGTGCTACTGTTTTTGATTACCGAGTCATTAGCTTGACTCGATCCCCGCATTCATTGGTTCATGGGGAAAGTTTGTAGATCCGGGACAACCACGGGTGGAATGTCCTCTCCAAAATAATGCTTTAATCGATGACCATTTATTTTAAAATTTGGACCATCAGGCTGAGATAACTCAAGGGTACCATAAGGATAAACCTTAGCAATAGTAAATGGACCAGACCAACGGTATTTGAGCTTTCCCGAGAAAATCTTCAATCTTGAATTGAAAAGAAGGACTCGATCACCGACGTTGAAAACGCGGTTTTTGATTTTGGAGTCATGAATCTTCTTTGTCTTTTGTTTGTAGATCAAAGAGTTCTCGTATGCTTGATCATGGAGTTCATTTAATTCATTCATTTGAACTTTTCTGTGATCACCAGGTGTCTGAATATCAAAGTTGGCATGCTTTAAGGCCCAGGATGCTTTGTGCTCAAGCTCAATCGGCAGATGACATGCCTTTCCGTATACTAGCTTGTATGGAGTACACCCGATTGGTGTTTTATAAGTCGTACTGAAGGCCCGAGTCGTCATCCGGTTTATCGACCCGGGATGCACGGTTTTCGCCTACTGTCCTTTCTAGAATTCTTTTAATACCACGGTTGGAAACTTCCACTTGCCCACTTGTTTGGGGGTGGTATGCAGTAGAGAGACGGTGAGTTACACCATACTTTTGCATGACACGATCAAATTGATCATTGCAGAAATGTGTACCACGATCACTGATTATAGCTCGCGGAGTTCCAAACCTAGCAAAAAGAGATTTTAAAAATTTCACAACAACTCGGGCATCATTGGTAGGTAAAGCTTTCGCTTCAACCCATTTTGACAAATAGTCAACAGCCACAAGTATGTATTTGTTTCCTCGAGATGATGGAAATGGCCCCATAAAATCAATGCCCGGATGTCAAATATCTCACACACTTGAATGGCGTTTTGCGGCATTTCATTTCTTTGTGAGATATTTCGGTGACGTTGACAAGCGTCACAGGTTTTGACAAAATCGTGGGCATCTTTATAAATAGTGGGCCAATAAAACCCGGAATCAAACACCTTTTTGGCGGTGTAGTTTGGATGTGATGGCCCCGGTGGGTCCAGCATGGCAAGCTTTGAGAATGTCCATAGCTTCTTGTCCATAAACACACCGTCGGATGACTTGATCCGCATAGATTTTGAATAAGTAGGGGTCGTCCCAGAAGTAATGTTTAACATCCTTGAAGAATTTGTTCTTCTGTTGGGTCGACATCCCTTTCACTATGAAGTTACCCGCATGGTAATTTGCGAAGTCGCAAACAATGGGGTGGTAGAATTTCCACGAAAAGAAACCGCATTGAGTGTCTCGAGAGGAAATGTTTCATTAATTTCCTTTTTCTCGAAAACATCTTGGTGTGGATTTTCTAGAAGGGATGATGATCGCTGACTGTTCTCAGCTCCTTTTTATCATATAATGATATCAAATTCTTGCGGAGGAGAACCCAACTGAGCAATCTCGGCTTTGCATCTTGTTTTGCAAAGAGATATTTGAGAGCCGAGTGATCCGTATACACCACGCATTTGGTCAAGATTAAGTATGGCGAAATTTCTCAACGCATACACCACGGCTAGTAGCTCTTTTTACGTGGTGGTGTAATGGGTTTGAGCTTCAATCATAGTCTTACTTGCGTAGTGGATAGGCTGAAAATGCTTGGATCTACGTTGCTAAGGCGCACCGATAGCAAAATCACTTGCATCGCACATGAGTTCAAAAGGTAAATCCCAGTCGGGAGCAACGAGAATGGGTGCTTCAGTAAGCTTTTCTTTAATGTTTCAAAAGCTTCGATGCACTTTCGGTGAGAAGATAAAAGGAGCATCTTTTTCAAGAAGATGAGTCATAGGCCGAACGATTTTAGAAAAATCTTGTATGAATCTGCGATAAAAACCGGCATGACCTAAAAACTCCTAATACCTTTGACGGTAGTAGGATGAGGCAATTTAGCAATAACATCGACTTTTGCTCTATCAACCTCAATCCCATTTTTGGAAATCTTATGGCCAAGGACTATGCCTTCTTTGACCATAAAGTGGCTCTTCTCCCAATTTAGACAAAGATTGGTGTCTTCACACCCGTTTGAGCATTTTTTCTAAATGGGAGAGACATTTTTGAAACGAGTCCCCAATGACCGAGAAGTCATCCATAAACACCTCCATTGTTTCCCCGATCATGTCGTGGAAAATGGCCATCATACATCGTTGGAGCGTGCGGGAGCATTACATAAGCCAAAAGGCATCGTCGTAGGCAAAAGTTCCGTATGGGCAGGTGAATGTGGTCTCTCTGATCCGTGGATCAATGGGGATCTGAAAATAACCCGAGAAACCATCAAGGAAACAATAGTACTTGTTCCCTGCTAATCTCTCAAGCATTTGGTCCATGAAGGGTAGAGGAAAATGGTCTTTTCGGTTGGCGTCATTCAACTTACGATAGTCAATGCAAACCGCCATCCGTAACCAATGAGTTGGAATTAACTTCGTTATCTTCATTTGTGACAACAGTAATGCCACCCTTTTTAAGAACACAATGAATTGGGCTAACCCGGACTATCTCGAGATCGGGTAAATTTAATCCTGCATCAAGAAGTTTGAGAACCTCTTGTTTAATAACATCATGGATTTTTGGATTCACCCTTCTCGATGTTGAACTCTGGTTTGAAGTCATCCTCCATTAAGATTTTGTGAGTACAAAACTCGGGGTTGATACCCTTAATGTCGGAGAGTTTCCAAGCAATTGCTTGCTTGTGTGACTTCAAGACCTTTATGAGAGCGGTCTTTTCATCTTTACTCAAATCTCGAGCAATAATGGCGGGTAATTTATCATCACCCTCAAGAAATGCATACTCGAGATGAGGTGGTAAATCTTTAAGTTCGACTTCAAGAAATTCTTGATTTTCTCAAGCTGAATTGACTTCCTTATTAAGAAGCTCGACGGGAGGGAGTGATGATGGATCATCATTAAGCAACTTCTCAATGAAAGTATGTCCCTCGATGTCAATAGGAGCGTGATCAATTTCCCATGAAACCGAATCACTAGACAAGTATGCTTCAATCTCTTCCAAGATGAAGTCACTTTCCTCAAATGGAGTGAGAGGAGGAGTAGAATTGGCGATGATGGGTTGAGATGAATGAGTGATATTATCACTCGAAGAATTATGATCATAACCAAGAACTTCTTGAGAGTACTCTTCGGAAGCAACATCAATGATATCTATTAGGTTAGCAGGCTTCGGAATCATAGTTTCGGAGTACCTCGAAGTTTGATCAAGGTTAAAGGTGACGACTTCATTACCCACGCGTAATGTGATTTCTTGCTCAAATACATCAATGAGAGCACGCCCATTCTCGGAATCCTCGTCCAACAATGAGAGGAACCCGATGATAGGCATCGAAATCAACAACCACAAAGTCACGGTCGGAAAATGGAACTTTCCTACTTTCACAAATCGTCCTCGGCAATGCCAAGTGGGCCGGGATATCGTCACGATCTCGCAAGCTCGAGAGTCATGCATGTAGGAGGTTCCGGAAGATAAAGTTTCTTCCATCTTGAATAAGGCATCGGATTGATGCTTGCACCAAGATCGGCTAAGGCAAAGCATTCAACCATCACTGGAAATACACAAGGTAAGAGAAATTTTCCAGGATCTCCAAGCTTCTCTGGAAGCTTCTTCAAGATAATCGCTGCTTGAGCGTTCGTTGAAGGAGTTTAGCCATTTCAAAAAGTTTTTCCTTGTTGCTTAACATGTGTTTGAGAGTTGATGCAAACTTGGGCATCGGCATGATAGCATCCGCAAAGCTTATGTCAAAATGTAGTTCTTGGAAAATTTGAAAAAATTTGTCCATTTGATGGCTGACTTTTTCGCGGAGCTTTTGCTCATTCAAGCGTGATGGGTAAGGAATAGAAGATTTGGATTTGGGGTTTTCAATGGGAGCTACAGGAGGTTTAAAAACAACTCACGGATTGGATTTGGGTTTCAGGACAACTTGAGGTTGGACATCGTTGGTACCTCCGTTATTAGTAGGAAGTTCCTTGTCCTTGTGGCCTCAGTTCACTTTCCACTACCTTCGGAGAGAAGAAGAAGAAGAGGTAGTAGGAATAAGCGGGTCCATTGTATGAAACACCACTTCGGTTGTGACGCCTTTGCATCGCTCGGTTAGCGATCGTGTTGCTCGGAAGTTTTCCTGAGCCCGAGGGTTGATCATTTAAAGACTTCTTTAGATCGACCGATCACTGACCAACAACCTGTTCATTTCATCTTGGGATTTCATGAATTGCTTCAATAGTCGATGATGGTACCGAGGATGTGGAGGGAAATTTTGAGGTCGTATGTTTTGATTATGACCTTGTTGTTGAAAATTCCCTCGGTTAGGATTCACATTTCCCTGAAATTGATTCCCTCGATTGAAATTGTTTTGATTAAGGTTTCCTTGATGTTGGAAACCTTGATTTGGTCCGAAATAGAAATTACCTTGGTTTTGATAACCTTGGTTCATTCTAGGTTGGTTCGGATTCCGGTTTTGTATGTTAGGATTTTGGTTAAACCGGTGGTCCCCGATAAGTGTTAGCACGGTAGTTTGGTTCATTTTGAGGACGGTATTGATTACCCCCTGATTTGAAGTACCGGCTATAGCATTGGCTTCAAAAGGACTACCATCGGTGGCAGCATGCTTGTAGTATGCATGGGTCACCACAAGTAACACGACTCGACTTTCTTCACTTCACCATGTGATGGTGTTCGTGTGAAAGTGACTTTCTTTTGGTTTGCAAGAACCAAAGCCTGAACAATATCCGTGAGTTTGTCAATCTTAGCATCGGTGCTAGATGTACTCACGGGAGATGTAGAAGGTCCAAAGATTAGACTGAGACCTGATATGTCTTTGTTCGGAAAGGCGGACTGGGACTTGTTTTCAATGATTTGCAAGGCTTCTTTTGTGGTCTTGCTCAGAAATTACCATGAGGCATTTAAAGAGTCTTGGTCGACTTTGTCTCACCATTGTAGAAAGTATCCATTTGCATTAACGGTAAAACCATGATGCGGACACTTCATGAGAAATTCTTTGTAACGATCCCATGTCTCCCCGAATGATTCATCAAATCTTTGAGAAAATTTCATTATCTCATTCTTAAGACTTGTAGTTCGGGATGGAGGATAGAATTCGTTAACAAATTTGGTGACTAAATCCTCCCATGTCTTAATGGAACGAGGGGGTTGTTTCTCAAGCCAATTCCAGGCTTGTCCCTCTAGAGAGAATGGGAACAGAAGAAGCTTAATTGCTTCATGTGGGACATTCTTGTATTTGATGGTAGATGCAATCTTGTTAAACCATCGAATATGTGCATGAGGATCATCCCGCTCAAAACCATAAAATTGGCTTTGGGTTACAAGATTAAGCAACCCTGTTTTGAGCTCAAAGGTATCGCCCACGATGGTGGGACAATAATGGCCTCTCCGTAACCCTCGATGGGTGCTTGGAGAAGCTCATTCATCGGCTTATCTTCCGCCATTACGATGGGGGTGGTTGTGCTAGACGTTCCTCGCCACGGCGGGAGCGAACGCCCTACGCTCACGAGGAATACTTACAAGCTCTGAAAGTGGACTTGTAGAGCTGGAAGAACGAGTGCGCATGCACTAAGTATAAAAATCAGTTTTCAAAACAAATGCGGGGAAAACGACAAGTGAACTTAACCAATAATCACAAATGAAATGGCTTCTTTGAAAAAGGTACACCGGATCACAAGGACACAAAGGCAAGTTTTAAATCTTTTGTTTTGGAACTTATTAATGGTCACACCCCAAGTAGGTGTAATCTGCCTTGGTTTGCGGTGGTTGATTTTATGTATTTATTAAGTACCACAGAAAAGACGTAGGTATGGATTTGTGCTGAGGGTTTAAAAACTTTTGGACAATATTTTTGGTATCGTCTCGTTTAACCAAATCGTATCGCTTTAAGAATCACCTCAAAGAAAATACAAGATAGAAAACGTTACGATTGTTTTGTTGTTTTATATTTTTGGTGTTGTTAACACTTTAGGAAAAGTGTTAATGAACTTTTTGATTACTTTACAAAAACTGTTTACAAAGGTGGTATATGTGCAAGAATGGAACGAAAATGCTTTAAAACACGCCTAAAATTTGATTGAGTTCCGCATAAGTTTATCACACAAATTAACCACTTGTGAATGGTCAACCGTAATAAAATTAAAACAATCTAAAACCAATGCAATGAAGATCTGAGAAGTATAGTGTTACCTCGTCGTTAACCACGGAGGATTAATGGTGCTCAACACTTTCAGATGTCGAATAATCACTAAGGATAGTGATCTGTAAGGATTTTGGAATATTTATACCTAAAGAAAAGTTTTGTAAATTACAGGGGCTTAAATGCAAATTAAAAAAAATTAAAAAGCTAAATTATATTTAATAAACGCTATCACTATTTTTAAAATGATGTTTTTCTTGATTTATAAAACAAAATAACTTAAATAAACTATTTTAATTGAAGTGTAAACCTAAATTACCTAAAAACGTGACCTAGAATGAAAACGCTATAAAAAAATTACGCGAGTGCGCAAGTAAAAACGTAAAATTTGTGAAATAAAAGTCCTACGAGTGTAAAACAATTTTCTTACTTACTATATGACAAAAGAAAATTTTAGAAAAAAGATTTATATTTTTTGACTTTTATATTTTTTATTATGAATTAAATTCTATTTTAAACTAATTAAATGATTAAAAATACTAAAACTATTGAGAAAATTATGAAACTTTTTTATAAAATACTTTATAACAATACAAATCTAAGAAAAAATATAAAAGGTGAAAGCTTTAATAATCAGAATAAGCTAATTTATACGAATAAGCTAAACTAGAAAATAAGGGATAAGTATTAAACTTTGCAAGGTATAACCAGTCAAAGACCCAAGGGCAGATGGTGTGTGTGTGTGAGTGGGTGGCCAGGGTTCGAATCCCAGCAATGGACTTTTTATTTTTATTTTCTTTTTGGATTTTTTTCTTTTACAAACTGATTAAGTACAATAAGATAAGCAAATTTCAAAACTACAATTTTTTATGAAAAACACTAATAAGCTAAGTTTGAGCTTATGTTTTCTTAACAGTTGAACAAGAAATGGAAAAAAGCACAAGTACTAGCCAAATGGCTATTTAAGCTAATAAATAAGCAAATGTAAACTGAAATAAGCTAAGCAAATGTTAATAAGCTAAAATGAAAACTGAAAAAGCACAAATACTTAGAAATAAGAATCGAACAATAAGCACAAGCTTGACTGCTTAAACAAGTGTACCTATTAGATTTCTAGGTACTTTTAGCTTATTTTAAGCACTAAAATAATCTTGGAAATGAAAAAGAACACTGGAACTAACAAGTTAACCAACTGTTTAAAAAGCTAAAGCTTTCACTGTGGAGTTCATTGATGAGCTTTTAATGAGCTTATGAAAAATTTTAAAACACCGAAGTAATCTTTGTACTAGTTAAATTGACAAACAAAAGCACTTAAAGGTGCTTATTAAATAAGCTAAGAATGGAAAAACTAAACTTGGAACTTTGAGATGGCTAGGTGAGCTACTCAAAAAGCTAAAGTACACAAGCTAGATCTCTGTGATGAGCTCTGTGTGAGCTTGTGAAATAGGGTAGCTTAACTGTGCACATAGCATGTTTTTGAAAAAGTGTCTAAAACAAGATTGAAAATAAGCAGTTTATAAGCTAAGTAGTTATAAGCTAATATTTTTCTAATTAAGATGAGCAGCTAAACTTTAATATCCCAAAAGCTTAAATCCTAAATCCTAATGGTAAGATCACAATAAAATTACAAAGTTTATTCAAAAACTGCTACTAGGAAAATTTGACTTTTTATGAAAATAAAATAAGTTGACTAATATGAACTTTGGCTTAATTCTACTTAATGATTATGATATATTAAGTTGTAATAAGAATGATTTAAGCTAGAGTACCAAGTTTTAAGCTAATATGATGAATTTCACACTCTAGATCCTAACAGTTAACTATTAATATGAGATTAAACATAATTTTGACTTTTTTACAAATGAGTACTTGTTTATATGGTTGAACTGAGCTATTAGGTCCTAATGTAACATACAATAGACAAGTACAATGGGTAGAACACTATCTAACACAAGAACAAGGTCAATCCAAACACCCCTTTATGAAACTGTTTTAAAGCCTTTCAAAGTATTCCACTAATTAAGACCATGCAAATGATTAAAAACCTTATGCTAACTATATTTAAATAGGATTAAGCTAAAATTAACAGGTTTTAAGTACTTATACTAGAAAATGCAAATCTCAAAGAAATAGCTTACAAGTTGGAATTCAAGCACAAACAGAGAACCAGATCACACCCTATAGCTTCCCAAGAAGCTCTAAACCCAAGGCAATCCAATATCAACCTTGCTCCAGCTTCTTGATCTTCTTTTCCATGATTTTTGATTTTTCACTAATTTTTTTTTATTTTTGGTATTTTTTTTTCTTTTTGCTTCTAAACTGACTTTTATGAGTTTAGCTTAAATAAGCTATCTAGGAGCGTATGTAGGCTTATCTCCCATAACAACTAACAACAACATTGGAACACATTGAGATTTTGAACTTGAAAATTTGCATAAACTGGAAATATGATTTAAACTTGAAATTGATACTTGAAAAAGTTTAACAATACACTGAAATTGCTAGAAACAGTACTTGAAAGATTAACATTACACTGGTATTTGAAAACTAATTAAAACGACATAAATAAACTAAAATTACTCGATATATTCTCTACCGCTTCACCTTTCTTATATTGATCTTTTAGACTCTACATGTCTCTGAATCTTTCCCACTTCAAATCTTGCCATTGATGCATCAAACTCATCCTAGCCTTTAAATTCACTTTTAGCCAAAAGTGTACACGGTTGTTACGCTTTTTTAGAGCAATTAAAGAACCTTGGTGTGTTGTGGAGTGGAGGGGACAAGGGAAGTAATTGGGTGGCCAAGTTGGGAGGTTAGTAGCAAAACAGAGGTTGTGAGGAACAGTTGAATGCTATGGTGGGAAGCATTAAATGCAAGGTGGGTCGGGATGAGGTGGAAAGGATAGTGATGAGTGTTTTAGACAAATTGGGGTGATGAGGTGGTGGTGAAAAATCATGGTGGTATTGAGTTGCAGGCGTGGGTGAGAGGGATGAACAGGGAAGGCGGGTTTATTTTTAAACGTTGGGCTTGGTTGATTGGGCCAAGGTTTGACTGATTGGATTTGGGTTATTAATAACCAAGGGTCCGTTTGTTGTAGCTTATAAACACAAAGACCATTCATGTAATTCCACCAAACTTGAGGGTGAACCCGCCATTTTCCAAAGTTCACACAAGGACCATTCCTACCAAATATGAATAGAACAAGGACCATAGTTGATTATTTTCCATTTTTAAATATCCAAGGACCATTTATGTCATTTTTCAAAGTTTAGGGACTAAAGTTGTAATTTTGCAATTTTAAATTTTCAAGGACCAATTTTGACAACTCATGAATCCCTAGGGACTTTAAATAACATTTTTCTTTATTTTGATTTACCAGGGACTATTTTTGACAACTTTTGAAACTTGGGGGACTAAAACTGCCAATTATGCAAACTTTATACGTTTTCACCTGATTTTGGTATTTTTTGCATTTAAAACACATAAAACACTTATTTGTGATATTTTTATCATTTTGATGTATTTCTGTGTGTTTTCAGATGTTTTTGGCATTCTAAATGATACAAAAATGATGAGTATTTAGACACTCATCATTGACCCATTGACTAAATACATTAAATGTAGTTGGGTAAAACCCAAAGTCCATAACCCACATCCATTGAGCTTGATCCATAACCCATGACCCATTGCATGACATCATGCATGAAGTCATCTTGGGTATTATCCATAACCCATGAACCATACCCATAACCCAATGTCTAGGTACATTGCACCTTGGAGGGCACTCAAAGCTCATATCCATGACCATAACCCAACTAGGGAGACCCATAACCTAAGTAGGGAGGAGCGTCCTACGGATCCCCGTAATACATCGGACGGATCCTCGCAAGGGATCCGTGGGATTTGTGGAACAGTAGCATGTTTTTGTCTATAAATAGTGAGCCATTTCTTCATTGCAACTTACCCCTTTCACACACATTATCTCTTAGTGTTATAAACCCTCTAACCTCAGATCCAAAGGATATTTCTATGTAGTTTTGTGTTTGTGTGATTTTCTAGGTTCCTCTTAAAGGCGAGATCACCACCTCTTGAAGTCGAGCAAGCTCAAGTCCATGGGTTGCCTAGCTTCGTCATCATCAAGACTACTGATGTTATCTTGTTGATAGTTCTTTCCTTTCTCATTAGAAGTGCTGTGTCGAAGACATAGGTGAAAGATGTCAAAAGGGTCAAGTTGAAGGTATTAGTGAAAGGTGCCAAAGATCCAAGTCAAAGACATTAGTGAAAGGTGCTGAAGAGTCAAGACAAAGGCATTAGTGAAAGGTGCCAATAAGTCATGTCAAAGGCATTAGTTAAAGGTGCCTTGGGTATACATTCGATATGGTGTATCGATGTACAAGAAAGATAGCTTGGGTTCAAGGATATTGATATCCTTAATGATGTTGTAATAAGGAGTGTGTCTCCTTTGGGATAGGTGTTGTGTAGTGTTGGGTAGTAGTTCCTCTTTAGTAATGGAACTCGGTATCTAGCCTTGTACCGGATAAAGTGTATGCGATGTTGTGATAGGTTTGGTTCTACCTCGTGGAAGAACCCGGTGTCTATCCTTGTACCGGAAAAAGAGTAGGCGACATTGTGAAGGCTTCTCCGCCATAAGGAGTTTGTATCGTGTAGTGCTTACGAACTCTCGAGTAGGTGACTCTGGGAGTTGAGTAGGGCAAGGAAGGTGTCCTTGTAGACGAACCACTATAAACACTCGTGTCGTGGTTTTGTGTTTCTAACTCTTTATCTTTGCATTACATATTTACATATTCATATGTCAACATCCAACATACATATTTGAATAGATTGACATAAGTCGATCTAAATATTTTAAAACGAACTTTTAATCGGTAAAACTATTCAACCCCCCTTCTAGTTTTCCACACAGTTGAAGAGATCAATCAGTTGAATCAGTTGAGCAATACGCATTGAAGCGATGGTGGTTGTTCGATGGTGGTGGTTACCGACGGCGATGGTGGTTGTTCGATGTGAAATAGTGTGTGTGTGTGTAACTGGTGAGAAAGAAATGAATTATTTCAACTCACTCCTGTGAGTTGAATTAGTGAGATAGTATAATTATCAAAAGGCCCTTTAGTAAATAATTAAGTTAAAATGTCAATTAATCTCAACCTTTGGATTGAAGTTGGATGTATGGTTGAGATCAACTAGTTTGATCTTTGGTAAAAAAATAGATCTGCATTGATCTTTTTGTATTGGCCCTCTTAAAAATTTTGGCAACCAGTCTTTGCACACTAAACAAAAACCTATCAATACTCTAACAAATATGTAACACTAGCATAATCCTATCATTAAGACTCATCCAAGATTTTAAAGTCACACACTTTGATAATTATTACTGTAATTATTTTGAGGCTTTTTAGTAATATGCCTTCTATAATTTTTGTTGCCACATGTGCTTTTATTTTTCTTATTATATAATTATTTCATGTTTAGTTTTATGATTGTATCTCAGATTATTAGCTCATTCTAGTGTATTTTTAAAGGTTCGTTCGACTTTCGGTCTTTCACAAGAATTCTACCATTGAGGTGCAATTTTACTTGAGGTGCAATTTTACTTGTGACTGGTCTTAATCGATTTTTCTACGACAATAAAGAACTAGTTTGTAAACTTCAATTTCGCCCCCCTAACAAAATTGTTGAAGTTCGTCTCTGCTCATTATCAACCCTGGATTAGTTAACAAAATGCTTCCGCCTCGCATCACTTGATACTAATTATTTCGATATGGTATAGTACTACATTACGCACTCATGGATTCCACAAGTCAATGTACAAACGCCTACGCACACAATTTATAATGCCATTACTTTGTTGGACAGAAGCTTGTTGCGGGGAGCAAGGGGTCGATGGCCTTGATGGATAAGACATATATGGTTTTGGAGGGATTTCCAATATCTCTATGTCTCCTTCTAACATTTCCAACACCCTTGTGATTGTGGAGCGGTTCAAGGGATTAGTTTGATGCACCAACCCCACGATGATCGTCTTCCTTACCATATATTTTCTTCATCGCCACAATCCCGTACCCAAGTTGTTCTTTGTTAAATCCAATCCTCTTGTATATCCAATGAGGAAAATACATTTCACTTGAATGATCAACTTCAACGTCTTATCTTTTTCGCCTGCAAACATCTCAAGAATCATTCCGTAACTATAAACATCTAATTTATTAGATACCCTCTAGAGAATAGTTCTGGAGCAATATAACCGGGTATCCCTCTCATATGGGACATGGATATCTTGCTTCTCTCATTTGGAAACAGCTTAGCAAGCCCAAAGTCGGATATCTTAGGAAACAAATCTTTATCCAAAAGGATATTATGGGGCTTTATGTCAAAATGCAAGATACGAGTGTTACAACCACTATGCAGGTATTCTAAGCCTCGAGCAATCCCAATAGCAATTTGGTTTAACTTTGCCCACCCAAGTTGGCTATTACTGTTAGTTTTATGTATATAAATTAGTAGACGTGAGTTAGGATCGAACTCGAGACTATGGGATTGCACACTTTACGTATGAGAATTTTAAGTTAAATAATTAAATATAAACGTTGTATTTATTTATTTATTAAACGAAATAACTAACGGACGTTAAGTAATTAATGTAATGGACTAACGGGCATTAAAGGTATTTGGAAAAGGACTAGATTGCAAAAGTTGGGAAGGTTCCTGAATCCCTATGGGATATCCTAAACCGATCGGCCAAGGAGGAAACAAGGAAACAAAAACCAACTTGTTCACCAAGTTTAGTTGGGTATATATACAAGGCTAGGGGTCTTGTTTTCCTATCTCTTGTATTCATTGCTAAACCATAAAAATTGTTTTGTGTGTGTTTTGTTCTCCAAACCGATCGTACAACCCCTTAGGTGTCGATCCAAAACTTTTCCAACAAACCAAGTTATTGATAAAACTAGCATTACTTTAATTCGGTTTAGTACGGTGTACAAGAACATAGTAATAAACACTATTGTTATTATCTTGGATTGAATTACAAAAACGGTAATTCATATAATCCTAATTAAATCAAATTAGGGTTCATCTGTTGTTAGTTTGTGGATTTGATTCTTGTTCGGCTAGAATCAAGAAAAGGTACGCATATTCTTTTATGTTAATTAATTATTCGTTAATACATCCTATACGCTTCCGTTTGAATACTTTGATGTTTTGTGGTTATTTATTTGAATGTCATGATATCTAATTCAACAGTGGCATCACGAGTCATTGGTTTTTAATGAGTAATTAATTACATAAACGCGTAATAAAACATATAATTGTATGATGTTTGATATGTTTGATCTAGGGTTTTTGTTTAATTTTTTGTTTTGTCGATTTGTTTTTGATAATTGGGGCGTACCCCTATTTTTTTAAGTCGACATACACATAAATTTTTAGGGTTTTGAAAATTGTTTGCTAACCTTATTAAAACCTAGAATTAATACATATATTACGTGCTTAATTCATGAATAATTTGTTATGTGTCATGGAATTTTATATGCGATCTTGTGACTTATTTGTATAATTTGTTATGATATATCCATGATTATACATGCATGTTAGTCATGGATAAGTTACTTTGATATTGTTTAATTGTTATGACATATTTATTTACGATAAATTTTGAATTGGGGAAGACTCCAATATATACATTAATGAATCAATTACGTGCAATTTGGTATATTTTAATTAAGGGTTTACGCAATCGATTCGTCGATGTATGTGGCTCACTTTCTATTGTTGGAGTGAAAACCCTAAATTAATATATACATTAATTTAACCTAGATATTGATTATTAATAGGGTTTTATCGAATAAGTTGCACGTGGCTACTTGTTTACACGTATAAATTGTTTATTATGTGCGCATTATTTTTTAGTAGTTTATTTTTTATTTATTAATTGTTTGTTTATTATGTTAGACAGTTTTAAGCAAAAGGTAATTTTGAATAGTAAAATAATACGGACTAAACAATGGCGAAATTTGATTTGTTTTAGAAGAGTTAATTTTTCAATAGTTTAATTGATTGGTGATTTGGTACAAATGGTCTGAACGGCTCACTCACTAGAATGAACTATAAAGAGGTTAATTAAGAAGTGCTATAGTCACACGAAGGATGTCTAAGGTTATGCTTTTGCTTACCCCTCGCCTCTCTGTAAGTTCGAATGGAGCTACTTAGTAAGCCATAAAATGTGCAAATTCATCTTAAGGGCGAATTATTTTTAATTTCATGCGCCACTTCGGTGGTAATTATCCGAAACACTAAATGTTTACACTTATGCAAAAGTACGGTATAATGGATGATAATTAACACTAAATTCCTTGATTGGTGAACCCAATACCTCAATCAAAACTTTGATAATTGATCTTTATGAATTGGTAATAAAAAGTTTTTTATTAAAATTATGTTACAAGATGAATGCATGACATCTTTGTACATATTTGATTTGACCACATAAAATCAAAAACTAGTACCCTTTTAAATTAAGTTATATGTTATCTAATTAAAAGGAACACTTGAAGTTGCAATTTATGTCATGAGAGTACTTGGCTAGATTGTGATGGAAAGGTAAATCTCTATGTAAAGTGAGACCTTACATGGACATATTTGCAGTTCTTTAAGTTAGACACTTAAGTTGAGTAAGAAGTGAGACTTGGACTCAATGGCATAAGATGGGATGAAACATGTTTATATTTGCAATAGCGTTGGAAAATATAAATCCCATAATGATCTAGGAGTTGGAAATTGTTTGCCAATTAATGTTCGATAGATTACCTTATTATGTATTTTCGCTACTAGCGGATCAACTGATGTAATGAACATATGATAATTTGGATCCTAGTTTTAGAGAAAATTATATGGTTATATGTTTATATTACCGTTGGGTATATTTATTTTCTTGAAAAGTGTATTATCGAAAATACTAATACTTGAACTTTTCTGTAGAAATGGCTCAAAACAACGATAACACTAACATTGCTCTAAATTCTCAAGCGTCGTTTTTGATCGAGAAAAGTTGATCGGCTCTAAGAATTTCAATGATTGGCACCGCTTCTTAAGAATTGTCGTAGATCTATTGAAATATCTTTATGAACCTTGCCCAACAACCAATTGGTCCCGATGCTACTCAAGCTCAAAAGGACGCTTGGCAAATTGAGTATAAGCGCCATGTGGCTTGTCTTATGTTGGGAACGATGGAATCGCTCTTCAAAAGCATTTCAACATTATTTCCCATAATATGCTCAATGAACTTAACTATGTTTGAGAAGCCAATCCGTCGAGATTTATGACTTGACCGACGATTACACAACAGAGGGGAGAGGGTAAACCCGTAAGTGCTCATGTACTTGAAATGAAATGATACATGGATCAACTCAAGGCACTTGGCAAAACTTATGATGATGACATGGCGTGAACGATTAATAGATCCCTTAACAAGGATTTTAATGGTTTTGTCGAAATTTCAATATGCAATCGCTGGGAAGACAAGCATCGACCTACACGCATTGCTAATTGACTATGAGAAAGGGTTGCCTCAAAGGTTCCTAACGCCTGTGTACTTGCTATTCGGTGGAAGAATTAATAAGCCAAACCAGCAGCTTAACAAAAGAAGGGGAAGGGTGCGGTGGTTGACAAAGGTAAAAATGTTATGGCCTATCAACCACAACCCAAGAAGAACCCTACTCCTAGGAAGGAAAATCCTAAAAAGGATCAAGCATGCCACCACAAAGACAAGAGGGCATTGGAAGAAACTGTGCTCTCTATCTTGATTAATTATGGGCAAATAAGATGAAGTACGACGGGTCCTCGCCGGTCCTCAGTAATTTATTTGTCATTGAATTATTTACTCTAAATCATAAAAATTCACGGTATATGATACGGGTTGTGTATTCACATTTGTAATACAATCTGCAGGGTTTAGAGTGGAGAGGAAGCTAGCCTAGCTATGGGGAGCAATATCTGACGTGGGAAATGGCGCATTAATTGAAGCCATAGGAACGTTTAGTTTAGTATTTCCTTCGCTTAGTAATCGTTATTGAACAATTGTCACACGCCTTTTATAATTAGAGTGTTTCCTTTCAGCTTTTGTTGGATGATGGTTTTACTCATACTATTTCACATAATGGAATTGATGTTTCTTTAAATGGTGTATTTTATTTTAAAGCAATTGAATGGTGTGTTTGAAATGGATGTGATTGGAAATGAATCTAACAATAATAATAATTCGATGTTTAGCATTAACAAGAAGATAAAGTTAGACTTGAATTCTTCTTATCTTTGGCATTGTCGACTTGCTCATATAGGCAAGGCTCGCATGCATAAGTGCAACAAGAAGGATTTTGAAAAATATCAATGATAAATCATTTGATAAATGTGAGTCATGCATATCTGGAAGATGACTAAGAAACCTTTTCATAGCAATATGGAGAGCTTCGATCTACTTGGTCTTATTCATAATGATGTGTGTGGACCACTTAGACATGTGTCAAAGAGAGGTGCTAGCTACTTCAACCTTACTGATGATTTCACATTATGGTTATGTTTATTTACTTAAGCATAAACATGAGGTTTTTGAAACATTTAAGGTTTTCAAAGTCAAGTAGAACTGCAATTGAGAAAGAAGATTAAAGCTCTTCGATCCGATAGAGGAGGCGAATATCTAAGCCAAGAGTTTAAAGATTACTTAGTTGAGAATGGAATTGTCCAGAATCTCACTTCTCCATATACTCCACAACAAAATGGTGTATCTGAGAGAAGATATCGCATACTGTTGGACATGATACGAGCTATGTTTAATCTTACCACTCTACCTTTATCCTTTTGGGATTATGCTTTGGAATCGACACCAGATTCTAAATATGGTTCCAACAAGAAGGTTGATAAGACACCATATGAAATATGGCATGGTAAAGCTCCTAACCGCTTATTTAAAGGTGCGGGTTAGAGGCTTATGTTAAACGTGACGCAGTGAGATAAACTCCAACAAAGATCTCTGTAAAGTGTATTCGTAGGATACCCTAAGGAAACTATGGGTTACTACTTTTACTATCCAACCGAAAATAAAGTAATTGTTGCTAGGTATGGAGATTTTCTTGAAAGAGCTCTCGTATCTCAAGAATTCATGGGAGAGTTTATGATCCGGAAGATGATCAAGAAGATGCTTTACCAACGCATTCTGGTAGAGCCCGATAGTCTTGGTCCTCCACCGAAGTTGAAGTGGTCCCGTCAGAGATCCGTGAGGAATATACGTGCACCAACGCGTCTATGTCTTAACGTAGAGGAGGGAAACTATGTTAGGAGATCTTAGAGAGCCTACTAGTTATAAAGCTGCCATGGCAAGTCCTGATAAGGATAAATGGCAAGGTGCAATGAATGGGGAAATGCAATCCATGAAAGAAAATGAAGTCTGGATAGAAGTTGATTTACCTCCAAACGCCACGGTGGTTGGAAGTAAGTGGCTCTATAAAATTAAGACTGACATGGATGGCAATGTACACGTCTATAAAGCTCGTCTAGTTGAGCAAGGTTTTAATGTAGCGGACATTAGAGCTATTAGAATTCTCATAGCTATAGCTGCGTACTACGATTATGAGATATGGAAAATGGATGTCAAAACCGCCTTCTTAAATGGTCGCTTAGATGAAGACATCTATATGAAGCAACCTGAGGGGTTCGTGAATCCACAATTTCCAAACCGTGTATGCAAACTTCAAAGGTCCATTTATGGATTGAAGCAAGCATCAAGGAAAATGGAATAAGAGATTTGATGAAGAAATCAAAAGGTATGGATTTATTCAAAATCTTGATGAGCCATGTGTATATCACAAAGTTAGTGGGAGTGATGTAATTTTCCTAATTCTTTATGTCAATGACATATTAATTATGGGAAAATACATTCCAAGTATGCAAAATGTTAAGGCATATCTTGGGAAGTGTTTTTCCATGAAGGATTTAGGAGAAGCTGCATACATTCTGGGAATAAAGATCTACCGAGATAGGTCAAAGCGGTTAATTGGTTTAAGTCAAAGCGCTTACATTGATAAAATATTGAAGAGATTCAATATGCAAAATTCCAAGAAAGGATATTTGCTCATGGAAGTAAAGCATGGCTTATGTAGCGATATGTGTG
This sequence comes from Chrysanthemum makinoi, assembly GCA_910596185.1. Lineage (NCBI taxonomy): Eukaryota > Viridiplantae > Streptophyta > Magnoliopsida > Asterales > Asteraceae > Chrysanthemum > Chrysanthemum makinoi. The sequence goes on from OU343225.1 coordinate 87,523,913, forward strand.
CTTCAACACTGCTGAGGTGGCAGCGATGCGAAAAGTTCCTTATGCTTCGGCTATAGGATCTATTATGTATGATGTAAGATGCACAATGCCGATGTAGCGTTCGCCAAAACATGACCACGATATCAACGAATCCGTGAACTTCATCGATTGTCTGTAAGCATATTCTAAGTATCTTAGAAATACGAAAGATATGTTTTAGTATGGTGGAAATCCGCATTACGAGCTGGTGTTACGTGTTACCTGATGCGTCTGGAAATGTGATAAAGATGATACGAAGTCTCGGATGGGTTATGTCTTTGTCAATGGAGGAGCATTGACCGAAGAGCAAGAAGCAGAGACGACAATGCATGTTCTGCATGTAGAAGCGAATACATAGCCGCTTGGAAGCTGCAATGGAGGTTGTTTGGATTAGGAAATTCATTTCATGGCTTGGTGTTATGCCTTCAATTGAATCACCTATTGATATGTATTGTGACAATTCACAAGCAATCATATTTGCCAATGAACCCGAGTCATGAAGGGCACCGGACATTTTCTACTAAGTATCACTATGTTCGAACAAGTCCGTGAAGGTGAAATAAACTTATTGAAAGTTCACACAGATGATAACTTAGATGATCCATTCACTAAGGCTTTAGCTAAAGACAAGCTTATTGGACTTGCCAATGGAATTGGACTCGCTTTAGCTAATAGTTTCATGCATAACTGTGATTAGTATTTGGATAAAGGATATTTTAAAAAATTTATTATTTTGATGAAATAAAGTTTGGATTATGTTTATTTTCATTTATAATATTGTTGTCCTATATTTGCATTTTAATCCGTGAATAACTAAGCTATTCTAAATGTCCGTTGTCGATTAATGATATGGGAGTATCATTAAACTAAGACAAACCGAGATGGTAGAATATACTTGAAAGTATATTGATGAGAATGCATACAATTTTAGATGATATTCAATGAATTGAATATAGGACTTATCCCAACTACATAATTTACTTTGTGGATATTGTTATAAGTAAATTATGAATAGTTATCCTCTAACTTGAGATACCGATAAGTGTCATGAATGTAGTGCATTTCGGAAGCAACTTAAGCATAATGAATCGGTAGTCATAAGGGTTGTTTTCTAAATGTTACGAAGTTTATGGGTTAATTGTAGTCAAGAAAGAATTTGTTCCTTCAAATTTATTTGGAGTTTAATATTGTCGTAGGGTTGACAAGATGTTTTCATGCGGCCGCACCCAAATCTCCCTAAATATTTAGATGATTCGTAATATTGGTCAATCACTTACAACGAAAGCGAATGGTTTTATAAAGAATGACTTAATTCCATATCTTTATTTAACGTGGTATTAGAAACAAAAGGATAATAATGAGAAATCATTAAAAGGTTTTCCAGGAGCCTTACTCGATTCTTACTAGAGGCATCAAGTGTTAGACGTTAACCGATGTGATTACTCTATTAAGATATATACAAGTGGGAGTCAGTAGTTCTATGTATATAAATTAGTAGACGTGAGATAGGATCGAACTCGAGACCATAGGATTGCACACTTTAATGATGAGAATTTAAAGTTAAATAATTAAATATAAACGTTGTATTTATTTATTTATTAAACTAAATAACTAACGGACGTTAAGTAATTAATGTAATGGACTAACGTATGCTAAAGGTATTTGGAAAAGGACTAGATTGCAAAAGTTGGGAAGGTTCCGGAATCCCTATAGGATATCCTAAACCGATCGGCCAAGGAGGAAACAAGGAAACAAAAACCAACTTGTTCACCAAGTTTAGTTAGGTATATATACAAGGCTAGGGGTCTTGTTTTCCTATCTCTTGTATTCATTGCTAAACCCTAAAAATTGTTTTGTGTGTGTTTTGTTCTCCAAACCGATCGTACAACCCCTTGGGTGTCGATCCAAAACTTTTCCACAAACCAAGTTATTTTGTTTGATAAAACTAGCATTTTTAATTCTTGGATAAGTAGACGGTAAAAGAACATAAGTATAACACATTATTGTTATTATCTTGGATTGAATTACAAAACGGTAAGGGGTAATTCATATAATCCTAATTAAATCAAATTAGGGTTCATCTGTTGTTAGTTTGTAGATTTGATTCTTGTTCGGCTAGAATCAAGAAAAGGTACGCATATTCTTTTATGTTAATTAATTATTCGTTAATACATCCTATACGCTTCCGTTTGAATACTTTGATGTTTTGTGGTTATTTATTTGAATGTCATGATATCTAATTCAACAATTACTTGGGGATTCCATACTACATATGAACTTCTCAAGGGATCCGTTAGGCATGAATTCGTATATTAAAGCTCTTTGATGGCCCTCTAAATAAAATCCTACAAGCTTGACAATATTAACATGGGAAGTCCTGCCAACAGTCGCAACTTATATAAAATCTTCCCGTTACCTTTCAATGCACTTAAAACCTTTACTGCCACTAGGCTTCCATTGGTTAGCGTCCCTTTATACACAGAACCAAAGCCACCTTGGCCTAGTTTGACTTTAAAGGAGTTTGTCATCTTTTTGACTTGTGAATAAGAGTACCTTTTTGGATCCAAGAATTGATGATTCTTTATAAAATTCTCAACATTGGGGTGATTCTTTGTCCTTTTTCTCTGTTTCAGTTTCCTTCTGATGCATAAGATTAGAACAACCAATATAGTCACACTTCCTGCAGTAAGTGCTGCATCAAACATTCTTGAATCAGCTACTATTGATATTGAAGTTGAAGTGGTAATTTGACTCGTAAAAAGTTGAGTATGATATATTACCCGTGACGAAAGCTACTGGTTTCCTTTTTTCTTCTGCATATACAAAGAATAAGCAATTAGCTTTCATGTTCTTTTATCCTTATTAAAATTATCATCTTACACATCAGGCAAACAAGAAATCAACTTTTATGTTCATTTACATTTTTCTCCATTAACCATTAACACGTAGGCTGATATCTTTTTTCTTCTGTCGAAAAGATTCTCATATTTTCTATTTAAAATCATCTGTTAACAAGGATTAAAGTTTCCATATTTTTTTTTTACTTACACCTATGTATTAAATTTTGGCCCCCCTAAAAATTGGAGGCCCTGCTCATCCCACACCTGCCCAAATAATCATAGACTGTTTGTGACTTAGTGGTGTTTGGATTAGCTTATTTATGGGCTTATTTGAATTAGGAAAAGCTCATGAGCTTATGAAAATAAGCTTATAGACTTAAATAATCCATAATAAGCTTATTAATAAAAAAAAAAGGAGTTAATGAACTTATCTAAATTCAAATAAGTCCATAATCCTGGAAAGAAAGCCCCCTTCCAGTCAGCGAAGACAATCATGTAGAAACTAATTTATACTAGCACATTGAAGGGGATCGTACCTTACAAGTCTTGCTTCATGCTACATTGGATATAAGCCTCAAAAGATCAAACACTAATATATATACTAACTAAACGTATTTAATCTAACACTAGCATGGTACCCGCGCAAAGCAGCGGGTTCGAAGACGAATGCTGTTTAACGATTTGATTATAGGTACCCGTCGTCGAATGTTGCTCGGAGGTGAATTGAATTAAATTTGAGTTTTTATTTTTGAATGAGTAAGATTAAAACGCTATCAGAAAAACATGTGTTTGATGTTGCTCATTAGAAGAACCAATAGAAAAAAACTAAAATAACCAACAAATTTGCAAGGCTCGTGTAAACAATCACAAAAGTTGTATATGCATTATATGTATGTGGTTGTGAAATAAATGTTGTATATGTATATGTATCATGTTGTGCAACAAAATTGAACAAAAGTCCATTGTAGTCTAGTGGTTGGAATATTTTTCTTTCATTTTGGAAACCCGGGTTCGAATCTTGCCACTACATGTTTTTTAAATCTTACACAATTCCACAATTAACAAGTGTTTTAAACCTTCTATAAATCCCAAATACTTTTTCACCTTGGAGACCCGGTTCGAATCTTGCCACTACATATTTTTTAAATCTTACACAATTCCACAATTAGCAAGTGTTTTAAGCCTTCTATAAATAGAATGTCCCAAATACTTTATATAGTAGTATAGATATAGCTGTAGATGTAGACGTAGATGTATTACCACAAACAGCGGAAATATGAGCTCATATAAAAAATAATTAAACGATTTGGTGAAAAAATCTATACTTTTTAGAGTAGTAAATAACTAAATACCAATAGTAATAGTAATAGTTGGTTGATAGTGAGTAATTGTTGCATACGATTTACTCAATTAACTTATAAATAGTAGTTTCTAACCATGTGTAGAGCCGTGCTTTTCATACATGTGTGTGTCCATGAAATTGAATTCAGCAGTAAACATAATATACAGTCCAGAAGTAATTACCCTTTTTGGCATCTAAACAGTGAAACTGTCCTTTGTTAGCATGACAGCGGCCGCCCTTGTTGTAACACTTTTCACAGGAACGTGTCAATGAAAATGAAATAGAGAGCTTAGAAGTGAGAAGGGAAAATATGATGGTTGTATCACGTACGTTATCTTCCCATCGCCCTATCATTGGCAACTGTATTACTTCACGTACGCGGAGATCACTTGGAACTGTTGCATTGCTGATTGAATACTCATAGTAGAACATGTGATCTTTGCATGTGTTGTAGCTATTGTAATTAGGTTGGTTAAAATAAGCGTGCGTTCCTTCAGAATAACTGGTATCTTTTGTGCATTTGAAGAGAGTGATGAAGTGAGTTATTAATATTATGTTTCTCTGGCACATTTTTATTGTTCACAAGTTTTTCAAATGTTTGGTTACGGATCACAACGGCTGAACTACTATTTCTTTTCCCCAATTTGAATATTCCCACCTTCTGAATTACATTTGACCTTGAACAACCCACACCGTTTGTCAGTGTCATTGTAAAACGGATACTTGAACTGGGCAAAACCTGGACAACTAAAACTTTCCGGACAGGTTGGCGTAGACATGTTACTTTCTGTAGCTGAGTGAAGGACAGGTAGACAAGAGAGAAAAACAGACACGAAAACAAAGACAACAATCATTTCAGTATTTTCAACACAACAGGTAAGAAAACTAGCCAACTTATCATTTGTATTTTTTAGACTCTTTATAATACATCTTTCACCTCTATGCGTATTACAACAGGTAACAAAGACAATTCTGTCACTTTTGTAATTTTTCTTCTTATTGACAAACCATCAAGACTTTGACTTCATTGACTGTTCTCTTCCATTTATTGGCTTATACCCATCTCAAACGCCAAACGTACATACCTGGAGACTTAATATGGTCCCCATTCTAATCCCATGTTACACGTATCAGTTTTGCATCACTCATTATGGTCAAAGTCTGGATAATAATTGGCTAATGCAATCAATGTATAAACGTATGATGATAGTTAACTGATGATGAACCTCTAACCCATTACTCAAGTCTTGACTAGTCTAAGTAGACTGATTTTTGTCAGGATTAATCAGTACTTTAATTTTCCTATAATATTGTTAGTCAAGTCTCATTTACAAAGCTTTAATGCCTATATAAACCTTGTAAACCCTCCTTTTTCTGGGAAGGTTGGTGTGCCCACATTAGGGTTGTTTGCGCCAAGCAAGGAATAAACTTGAAATCTCTCACATTCCGTTAGTATTTTGGGTTCCAATGTATCTTATAATGAGTTAACAAATTAAGTATCGCGTGCTTGTCGTTTATTTGGACTCAAGGTGTTTCTTGGTAGACACGCATCGGTTCTCTATATTTGTTGTATTTTTTGCCATTAAGAGTTAGTATAGGACACAAGAAAGTATGTTCTAAATTTTCATTTTTTGAGTTGTGGTAAACAATTCACATCAATGTTAAGCTTCCTTTTTCAACAAGATTGCACTTTGATTCAGTGAACCCATTAGTTAGCAAGTACTAATCTTGGACTCAAAAGGCCTACCAGAACTCTTACATGCATCACCATGATATTCAAACCCACAAAATAACATCCTGTGTCATAAAGTACTAATTAATCATGGACTCAAAGTTCATATTTTTTTTCTGGAATACAAAAAATAAAAATAAAACCATACCATATCCCTACTATTTCATCAGTGTCATTTCTTTTTACCTTTGCTTGTTTTACTCTTCTTTTCCTTGTTGTTTCCCTTCCCTTTCTTCTTGTTGCCGTCAGTGTTATCACATTCACTTTGATTTTGTAACACCACTGAATCACGTGTTTGTTTAACCTTTAATGCCTGGTTCATGGAAGAACGGTTCAAGAAATTATCTAGCTTTGGCCTATAACTTTGTAGCCCCTTGACAGCACGACTCACACCCTTTAATATAACTGAATGCTTCAATTCTAGTCGACTGAAAAAAGATCCAAAAACAAAAGAAATCTTAATACAAATTCGAGTGTAAATTGGTTTGAAGTTTAAAAACCACTTCAAGATTTACTATGGTGCAAGTCTAACCTTTTGTCAAACGCAAAAGAAAGCAACTTCAGATCTTCATTTGCATCATGTATAGCTCTTGCATCTTCGTAAGAACAAGAAGTTTGAGCCGCAAAGGCAGTAAGTAATGTGCCCCTATTCATATCAAGAACATTCTGGCAAGAAACAGATAAATGATAAGGCATCAAACTTACAGTAATGATGATATCATTAACAAAAATCATTTGATACAAACACAACGATGTATATTACCTTAAACATAGTCGCAGTGGATAACTTGTTCAGTGCCACTCCCTTCTTCCCATTAATAGCCTCAGATATTTCTTCTAAAACTTTCCAATTCATTTTCAGTTCCACACGATCCATAATGTTAGTAACTTGCAATGTTTCTGAAGACAATAACTCAGGAATTGTCCCCGCGTTAACATTAATTGATGACATGTGGACATTATGTGTGTTCTTCTTTGGAAACAAAATACTCAGTATCTCGTCTTTAGATTTCTCAAGGTCAACAAATATAGCACAAGGAGCATTGATTTTAGGACTCACATTTTCTCAAGGTCATCTTGAAGACTCACATAACAATCAGGAGAGGATCATCAATGCTCAAAAACGCTTCTGCAACAACTTCTGGATCCAAGTTCAGTTTTTGGTTTATCCTTTTCCTTAGAAGACTACACACAAACTTCTTTGGAAGAAAATAAGCAATATTGTCGTAACCAGACATATTAAGGAAAGTATCATAACCATCTTTAGTACTAACAGTGGATAATAAGAGACATCAATCTTTGATCTTTTAATCCATACCATACTAATTTCACTAAAGCGGAGAATATCGTCGATTCTTTCAACAAGAACGCTCAGATTTGGAGAAGGGCCAATAGATAAAGTTGAAGCAGATTGAATGTGTGTAAATGATCCAATAAAAGAAGATCTTGTTGTGTAAGAATTTTCTGAAGTGAAAGTTTGCATTAAAAGAAGACGGTCCACTAGATACCCGAAACTGTGAGGTGATAGGAAACCGGAGGCGACTCTAAAGTTATCTTCTAAAGCATGTTGAAGTGTTGGAGCAACCAAAACATCTTTCAATCCACCATCCCTAAATTTCTCAACAAATGATTGAAATTGAGGTTTAATTTTGAGCTTATTAATGAGATTCTCGTAGACTGCTACTGATACTCTTGAACATAGACATATAATAATCACCCTCTCGAGAGCTTTGATGTCAACAGCTTGAAGAATAATCTCCTCGAGTAAGTTCACCGACAGATCAGTCTCCTTTAGGGAAACCAAGTCCTCGTCGACTGATTTCCGCCAGTCTAATGGAAACACAATATCAATGTAACTTAATGAAATTCCAAGGAAATACTGCAACCTCTTTTTATAAGGATTTGTGAGGTTATGATAAAAGTCTAAAAGAAACTTGGAGACCTCAAAAATGTGCAGGAGAGATGTGCTTTGGTGAAACACAGAACCGTTTGACTTTGACTTACGGAGGGCGTCAAGAGTTTGAAGTACCTTTATACCCACAGAAAGTAATTCGGACTGCCAATAAGACCGAATAGCAAACATCAACTCCCTGCCATCAAAAGCTATACGATTCCGGTCCTTATGAAGACCCTTGTTATCAGTGTTTCTTATCCAGTCAGCATCCTTGTTGAGTGACAAGAACACTGTGCTTCCTTTTAGAAACAGTTTCCTCACCCCAAAATAATATAAACAAAAATCAGCATGCCCCGAGGGCTTACATAGATCTTCATTTTCAGGACTTTCAATACTTCTGAAGATGTCAACGATATGCTTCTTCCAGAGATTCCAATAAAAAACAAGAGTTCTAACAGAAACGTGATTCTGAAACATCTTGTCATCACAGTGCTTATATATATCCACCGGTAAATTAATCTCCCAATCATACTATGAGGAATTCATCTGAAGATGCTTATCTAATATTTTCCTAATCAACAAGATTTCTCCCCTCAGACTGCTATTTTTCTGAGAAACAAACAGATCATCCTTCAGCTCAGACAAGCTGTAGTGCTGATCAGAAGGTACTTTAAGTTCACTACAAACAATATCATACATAACGTCCGAGTCCATTTTTGCAAGAAACTTTACTCTATTACTAAGTTCTTCCTTTTGAGCAAACTGCTTCAGTGGCCAACCTCTGTTTCCGTTTCCCCATAATGAGCTAAAAAACACATACCAAAGTAACAAAAGACCAGCCTCCTTGAAATGTCCAGCCTTCTCCAAAAGATCAGCCTCTTTTAAAAGATCACCCCACGACCTAGCCAACTCAGCAGCTTCAACAAAATTACTCGATTCTTCTTCCAACAACAAAAGTTCATCAAGGCACCCCAACGACCTCAAAAATATACGCTTATATTCCATAGATGAAAATGTTTTGACAAATTTCATCATGGATTCAGAATCTTTATGTTCATGGTAATAAAGAACACAACTCTCCAAAAATTCTTGAAAAACATCTAATTCTTCACTATTAACATTAGCAAGTTGTTCCCAGTTTTGTATATATAGCATGCCTATATCAAAAAGTTTTCCTCTTTTGCAAACTGACAGACAACTGGTGAACTGATCTCCTTTGGCATAGGCTTCTGCGGCTTCACTATAACACCCTGCTAGAGTGAAACACTCCGCTGCAGCGTCAAACTTTCCACACTTATGCATATAGATTTTTCCTGCAGAAACACACAAGTTCAAAATGGGTAATGTTTCTTAAAGAACTGGGGTTGAAACAGGTCCGTTCCAACCCGCTTACACCTACTTGTTAATATATGACTAGATAAAGAAGTTACCAGCTCTTTCATACTCCCCCAAATCACAATATGATGATGCAGCGGACTCAAATTTCTCAATAGACTCGAACAGTCCCGCTGCTTCTCTAAGATAACTGAAATAGGATTCTGGATGTGTTCCCCATATTTGATTAGCCGATGCTCTTAGACCACAAGCCTTTGCCAACTTCTCCCACATTGTGTCTCCAGCTCTTTCAAACCACATTCTTGCCATCACAAAATTATTCTCGTAGAAAAGCTGAAAACCATATAAACATCATGAAAGCATATCAAATAAGGTACTCATATATTTATACAGAACTAAGTAGAAAATCAGTGACACATATCTCGTTTATCATGTACAATCAATAATTTAGTAAATGAAGAGATAAGTTATACGAATAAGTACTGAAATTTATAGTTCTTGGATGCTCTCGCAAACAAAATAAAGTTTTAGTTTATATACTTCAGCCAAACTCTATGTGTTTGTTCAAGTGGCCACTTTTCCCCTCTTGGCCTGTGGAGCATTGGAAAATCACTCGACTGCCTAACTCCATTTATAGATTTAAGTTTAACCTGTTTAGCCTTTCATACTTCTGACTTAAGTTAGTAAGTTTGATTTAAACCAGAATAACCAATCTGCCTACTTGAATTTGAGTTAACTTTTTAATTATGTACAAGGTCAAATGTCGGTTTGGGAATGGAGGAAGTATCAAGCATAGTTGCTTGTGCCATTCATATGAATCCATATAAAGTTTTGTTTATATGCTCTTTCGGGTCTATGACTGCTACTCTTTTGGGGTTATGATGAATATTATGAAACAATGAAAACCTTCAGGTAGATCCAGAATCCTAAATTACGTTTAGCACAACACCTTGATCCTTTCTCATCTTATAAGCAAACTCACCTTGGTCGGCAACTACTGAGGGGATCTAGTGACTGACTGGACACACATGTGTCACTGTCCGATTCACAGACATAAACATTAAAAACTTGGTAGCCCATATATATGTGCAGATTTTGTTGCATGCCAAAAGGGAACTATAACTATATCAGGGAGCTCGGAAAAGTGATTCTATATGTCCACAGACCAAATAAGTTAATTATTTAGATAAAGAACTAATAATGAAAACTTGCTGGTCTTATAAACAGTGACTTTGCAGTGTACGCCCCTAAGTTTTAGTGGTTACTCTAAACAGACAAAGCAAGTCTGTGACCAAGGTTGTTATTTTCATGTCTTTTTTTTTTTGGAACCGATTTTCTATATATAAGGATATGACGTTCTAGTAAGAAACTAGAAACGAAATAATACAACAAGAAAGATTACAATTGTTATTTTCATGTCTATTTATCATTCAAGATAAGTCATCTTTGAACGCATTATAATTCAAAACTTTTTCTATGCTTAAACCTAGCATTTATTTTATTCTCTTTTGTGACATGTGAATCATGTATTAAACATATCTCCAATCAAATGAACATGTCACATAAGGGAAAAGTTATGCTTGAATTCAATATCTTTAATACTCCGTAATATCTTATCTTAATATGCCAAAGAGGAACAAAATCATAAATATGAAAGCATGACTAATAAGATACGTAATAAAGAACAAAACATAAGATAACTAAAGCAGAAATAGGAAAAGAAACTAGCCTTTTTTCCACGTCCCCCCCACTCCTGAGGGCTGCTTGCGACTCGCATAGCCTGTGCCACTGAGTCATCCAGCTTCTGTATTTGAACGAGTCCCCTCCTTTTCCAGTAGTCAAACATTGGCTTGGATAGCTCCTCTTTGTTCTCACAAATCCATAGCCTTTAGTTATGGCCACATACAACTGTTTCAATTCAGAACACAAAATACTATGTCTTGCTTCACTGAATGCCGGGAAAGACTGAGGAAGTTCCTTGTCGAGCCAAATATGTTTTTTCATGTATTCATATATAACTCTCCACTGGTCTTTCAAAGGAGATGTCCCAAAAAAGTTGTATAGCAATACATCCTAAATAATCAAGGGAATCAAACATTATAAAAACATAATTGGCAATTCTAGACCAATAAAAACAATACCTCGTTAAAGATAAGAAACTGACCTGAAACTCAAGACCCTTACACTCCGATATAGTGAGAACAAGAGCTTGTCTTCCAATATAACCAAAAACTTCAGTTTTCACACGATCGTCACGTACCAATATAACTTGTTCAGCACCAAACCCCATAATTTCTCCACCACTTCTACGCCCACCAAAGATTGTCACGATTGCATTTTCATCATTACAAGACTCCAATAAAACAGGAGCTTCTCCAGAAATAAGACTAGTTTCAGGCTCTAAATTGTCAATTGAGTGAACAAAGTAACAGTATAAAATGTCAATCACACTTTGAGCTAAATCAAGCACACCAGCATGCGTTCTGAAATTCTGTTTTAACTGTCTTATCTCCGATACAAGACCTTTTCCTTGTTTCCTGGATATTGCTGTGCTTAAGAATTCTTTGTAGAACAGAGATCGTATATCTTGAAACCTGAAATCAATCCCTCTTGCAATGGTCTGTGCTGTGTCACCCGCAAAAATAAAGCCTTCTTCAACATTTTGACAAATATATTTAAAAAGAGAAATCTGCCTCATACTAAGATCTTGCACCTCATCGATATAATCAAAATTCATTTGGTCACCTTCATAAATCCCATTTTTAAGCCTCTGATGAATGTCATTTACAAAATCTCCCAAATCGAAGTCTCCATTTTCACTTTTCATTTTTTCATAAGTTTCAAAGAGGGTGTAAACAATCTCTCTTTTTTCTTTACCTAGAGTGGAAGAACGACTTTTGGCCAACAAACAATAACCCTCATGGCTTAAATTTCCTTCACTGCTTCCTTTTATATGAGATATAATTTCGGTGAACACTCTTGACGGATCAAGCTTTTTGGTTACATTCAAATTGAAGTGTGGCCAGTATAGCGAACAAAACCTATCAAAGGTAACCTCCCTTAATCTTATAAAACTTTGCAATGCAACAGATCTTGAATTTATATGGTTACCATGAGAACTTTCTCTTGCGTCAAGGAATCTTTCAAAGAACGAATTCCCTAATGTGCCATCCAACATTATTAGAAACTTATGAAATGTTATAACAAGAGGGTATAAATTCCTGGGGAGGTCGATAAATGTCTTTGGGATATCACTGAACTCTGATGTAACATTATCAGCATCAAGACCGATCTCTGCTAATGAATTCCCGTTACTTGAGATACTGTTGAATAAGTTAATTCTTGAAGTCAGAAAATACATTCAAGCAAAATCAACTAGAAAAAAAAGGAAGTATTCACACACCTTGTCATGTGGGCAAGATGTTGTTTAACAGCATAACACAGTCTCGGGCTAAATGTCACAAAAAGCTGGCGAAGAACACTCGGGTTGCTATTTAGAGGATCGTTAACAACCTCAGCATCTCTAAATCGGCTTCTTTCTCCTTCAAAGGATCCTTGAGAGCCATTGCAAAAACGATTTTCGTTTTGGAACAACTTTGTTGTCAAAACAGAGGTTTTCCCAGTTCCTGACCGCCCAGTTATAAATGAACTTTTTCTAAACAATAATACATCCATCTGTTCATCAGTCAATTGAATGGGTAGATCAACTTCATTATCAGATAGCAAATGGCACACCACTTCGTACGAAAATGAGTAGAACTTCATCAGCAATAAGCTTTCACTCACTTTTGAGTTTTCAACATAATTTCTACCAACACCAGAATCCAAACTCACTTCCCTATCACCTTCATCATTGACCAAATGACGAAATCGGATAATTTCTTGGGATGCCCAACACCTAGGAACTACCAAATTCCTGAATAACAATAAAACAAAACAGCAATATAAATAAATTGGAATAAGCATGTAAAAATCAACATTGCTATTTCAAAATAGTAGATGGAAAATGATCATATACCCCTGGAATAGTTTTTCTGTGCAACAACTAATATAATCTTCTGTGTATGCAGAAAATATGTTCTCAAGTCGTTTTGTCAATTTTGGAATCTCTTCAAAGGGTAATATATCCCAAACCTTGATAACTTGTACATAGTTGACATCCTTGATGATGTCAATTGTGCTTATAATATACAACCCTTGAACATTAAACTGTTTCAAACTTTGTGCGGAATTCTCATGAGGCAAGCCTAAGCTTCTCTCGGGACACCAGCCATTAGAAAGTCTCAATAAAAGATTTAAGACCAATTTCTTCACGCGATCACTTGTAAGCTTCCCAAATGATCTTCTAAAGTCATCACTGAAGAGAATCTGTGGCATAAAGTACAAGAAATATGAAGAACATGTTACATAATAACATATCTTGCTTACATAAAAAAAATAAGTAAATAAAAATAAATAAAAATAAAAAGTAAAAAATAAAAACTTAAATACCTTCCATTTTGCATTTTTATAAGATACACTATTCTTGTTAACTAGATTATCAAGTGGTTCTAGCTCTTTTTCCACCTACAAATGATACATCAAGTCATCAGAAAGATTCAAGTAATGAGTATATTTTCTAAACATTAAACCCAAACGGTTCTGTATTCACATTTAAAGTGATTATCGGCTTAAAAGTAAGTACAGCACTTTCAGTGTTAAATCAGAAGATAATCAGTTTTTGCCAAACACTTGAAACTTTAATCAGTGAAAAAAACAAGAATCAACCTTCCTGTCGAAATTCGAAACCACTTAGCTAAGAAACAACCAAATGCACTAAAAGATCATGTGTCACGGGAACCTTAAATGCTATTACAATTCTCACATTGATGGAGATATATCTATGAAAGCTTTCCCAAACCCCTCAACTATGCGCGTAATCGACAGCCCAGAAGACTAATCCTATGTCAAAAAAATAGACATATTGATTGTGCCATTAAATGCTAAATTCAAATAACACCTGTGAGACTAGAAGTAAGTCAGACATATAAATGGATATCCTATGCTAGTATAGCATCTGTCAAAGGTTGAATACACATGTTCGTACATACACAACTATGTTCATACTCTAGCAGACAGCACATCAAAACCATCTGTGTAATCAAGAATAATCACTTATCTGTAAGGAAGATAAACTTCCAAATGTCAGACCTTAGAAAGATAAACACATAGCACAGAACAAAAATAAAGCCAAGTACTTCATGAGCTAAGAAAAGGGTAAGTAGATTTATATTGTTAGCTTGCTTTACAAAAAGCTTACAGAAAATTGTAAGACAATAAACACAATTAATTTACCCTGCACACAGAGATACTATCACATAACACTCAGCAAAAAGAGCTTAGAGTAGACATTCAACCACAATAACATAACACAATCAACAAGAGTAAAATTAAAACTTGCGCAAAACAGACACAAAGTATATGATAATCCTCATACTCCATGAACGTTGAATTCTAAGTCAAACGGGTCAAGCTTTGACTTCAAAAAATTAAATAAACATTTAGGGGGTGAGTCAAACGGGTCAAGCTTTGATAATAAGCAGTTCGGGATTAAGTATTTATGTTTGCTTATTTAATCGAAACTACTTATCTGCTCAAAAAAATATGCAGTTTAAGCGTAAAAAATAAGAAATGGCAACCACCCTCTAAACTTCATAATAATAATAAATATGAAGATAGCAGTTTGGTGCTCGCAACAATGCACAAACCTGAAATTTTAAAATATAATATGGGTTGATTTCAAGCACAAAACTGTATCACATGTTTTTTCTATAAAAACCAACTATTTACACTTTACATATTAAGAACATGAACAACTTTAAAACAAACAATGATACAAACTCAACATATGCCCATTCCCAAACAAGTCCTTTAATCCAACCCATGCCCATAGCGATTCAAGTGCAACATACCAAACGCCCACTATATAAACATTAATAGGGTGTTTGGGATTGCTTATTTTATTGCTTATGCTTTTGATACAGCTTTTAAAAAAAAAAAAAAGAAGAGGAGTTCATGAATTACTATTTGGATTAGCTTATTTAACGGAAACTGTTTATCTGCTTAAAAAATAATCAGTTAAGTTCAAAAAATAAGAAATCCCAAACACCCTGTAAACTCTTTAATAATAACACTGTATGAATGTAGTTGTTTAGTGCTCATAAAAACAAACAGAATTTTAAAATGTATCAGGTTTGATTTCAGCACAAAATTGTATCAATTTGTTTTTATAAAAAAACCAAGGATTTACTCTTAACAAATTGAGACCATAAGCTTTGAAACATGAACCAACTCTTAAAAAAAAGTATAAAACTAAAATAACCCCCAAGTTATATACACTGTGTTTAAACTAAACAAACTACAGGGTTGCCTAGTGGCAGAAGGCTTGTAACTTTCATCACCAAAATGTGAAACAACCAACCCTGAAGTAGCCACGCTATTGTTTTACCCGGTTTGAGTCTGTGTGGATTAGTCGGCCAAAAGGTCATAAAACATGGTTACCCCAAAAAATTACAAAAATAAAAGAATGGTAAAAACAAAGACCTTGTAGTTATCATCAAGAGACCATGAAAATATCAACTTTGTAAGATCAAGATTTTGTTGTCCCAAACACCCTTGTTCCATCATTCACCTAAAAATATGCATAAAAATATAAACTTTATTAGTAGTACCAAATGGGTTAGTCTTTTTGTTAATAAAATGAAGGGAAAAAAAGGTTTTCTTTCTTACAGTTAAACGATAGTTGATAAAGTATCTCAAATATCAAAAACCCATTTTGTTTATGAGAAACAAAATCAAGAATTTGAGGGTTTTGAATGGAACAGGGGATTTGTATATGGTCAGGGTTTTAGTCCTTTTCTTTTGTCGTGTTTTGGGTTTTGGTCATCCATTCATGTTTGGTTACTTGTCGTCTTTGTATTTGATCATCCACTTTAACGTTTTCTACATTTTGAAATTAAGATATTCCAACCCTTTTTTGCATTTTGCATGGTTACAATTTTTTTTGGGAATGTTTACTAATTATGTACGGGGTTAGAACATGAGTCGAGGCTGTTTGATAAATGAGTCAGGGCTGTTTGATAAATGAGAATGATTTAGCACTGAATGACTATAATCAGTGAATGATTTAAAGCTATGAATGACTTTGATTCTGAATGAAAATAAAGTGTTTGACAAAATTTTAATATGGATAGACCGAATGATAAAAATGACTGTTTAAACCTTTTTTTTTTTATTACCAAATTCTTTTTAAATATTAATTACTAAATTACATTTCTTTTAGATATCATAGATTTGAAAAAGTTTATTATGATTATTATATTTTGTATAGTTCGAAGTTGAATGTAAAAGGTGTGATTAACTTATTGGATATCCTATTACTAATTAATATATATAGCTTGGAAGTTGGAATCAAATCGGTAATGACAAAAAAATGTGATATGAGGAAAATATATAAAAAGGTTTTGTTCTAATAGGTTACTTTAAAAAATATATATATAAGTCATATTTATTGTGAAAAGAAAGGACTGCACACGGCATAATTGTAACTTTTCTATCGCTGAATCATGAAGGAAGTATTTGGTGCTGCTCCATTCAAGCCACGTGGAATGATTCAGAGACAAATAATAACATGTCAAACAACTGACCGAATCAGTGATTTCTCTGAATAAGTCCATTAAGGGGCTATCAAACACCCCCTAATTTGTTTTAAGGGTGCGTTTGGTATGATGCCATGAATGACAATGAGTATGAGTTTGATAGTAGTGGTGGGTCCCTCAACTATGAAAGATCCATACCATGATCTCTTGATGTATATAAAGTATGGATTATATCCATCATTCATTGCCATAGTGTTGGTTCCCTTTCATCATAAACAAACAACTTTAATCACTTTGATAGTCATAGCCTCATTCCCATAGTGGGATACCAAACGCACCATAAAATTTTTAGCTTATGGGTGGTTTAATTTGGGCATGTGGTAAACCGAACATTCTTCTTGTTTTATTGGTCCAATTTGCTTTTTTTTCAAGACTTTTCTTCTTACCTCATTATATAAAAGATTTTTTTCACGCTTATATACCACTTGTCTTGCACTAAATGTCTCAAACGAGACTTGAACTAGTAATCTCTTGGTTGATAAACCAACTTTCATACCGCTGAGCGACTAGGCCATAGACCTATAGTTACATAGTTTCAATATAACTATTGTAAAAGCTGTTTAATGTCGATGAGGGCAGTATGATATCTAACAAAAGTTACAACCCACCCGTTAAATGATCATCTAATACCTGATCTTACATCACACCGCCTTACATAGTTTCAATATAACTCCCAATACCGTCTTGCGCGGGTTATGGGTCCCAATACTGCCTTCGACAGTGTATGGGAATACTTAGGTATAATGTTACACTATAAATTCACAGATCGGTGTAATATTTGAAGAATACCCGTTAAAGATGTTATTTGTTCTCATTAGAATTATATAGGAATACTTAAGTATAATGTTACACTATAAATTCACAGATCCTTTAACATTTTATAGATCGAAGCCACGTACCATTAATAGCGTTCCGAAGAGAGGATGTCATTTTTTCAGTCCCGTATAGATACGTACTTTGCCCTAACTTGCTTATTGATTAATTGTGATTTATTCTAAAAGTTATGCTTCCTTGATTTGTGGCATGTGCTGAAGTGCATTTGGAATTGAAGATTGGTATTCACATTACATTTTCAAATTTACTTTCACTAATCAAAATAATAATACATGATAAAGGTGTGAAAGTGATTAATAGTCATTGCAAGTTGCAGATGAATTTCAACAACAAAAAAATATATATATCTAACCCCATTGGTTGTATGTAAAATTGTATTATCTAAAAAACTATATTAATCATCCATTAGTAAAACCATTCTTGCTTATGCATTGACCATAAAAGATTAATTGACATTAAGTATGATGAAATGTGTGTACAAAACCATGTTTCAAATTTGTCTTGATTGATCACCATTATGTTTTGTCTATAGGAGGCCCAGAAGGTCCCAAAGTTGACTAAAAAAGTTACTGCTTTCTTACTCCCAATTTTGCCCATTTTGGTTAGGTTATAAACCCTTGAAGTCAAGCTTCCTATTTTATGTGAAAGCTTAGCTACCCCTCATACCATTCATAAGTAATTTGCGAGTTACAAAATCATCTTGATCATAACTATGAATATACCAATATTGGATAAGCGTATGTGTCTACTACCTCATTAAAAGAAAATGATGCCAACTTGTTGTTTGCAGTCATTAGAATATTAAATATCATAGCAATACTTGAATGAGAAAAAAAAAACATATATCAACAGAGAAAACATATAGGGAAGCAATTATTCTATAGTTGAGGACTCGACTGATCTTGATGGAGAAAACATATAAGGTTTTGGAGGCATTTCCAATAACTCTAATCCCCCTTCTAACATTTCCACCACCTTGGTCATTGTTAGACGTCTTAAGGAATTCGTTTGTATGCACCACAACCCCACGACAATCATCTTCCTTGCCATCTCACTTTCTACTTCGCTCACAATATTGTGCAGTCCAAGTTGTTCTTCATGCAGTTCAATCTTTTTGTATATCCAATGAGGAAAGTATATTTCACTTGTATGATCAACTTCAACTTGGACATTTTTTCTCCCTCCAACCATTTCTAGTATATAAACATCTGATTTGTGTGAGACCCCTCCAAAACTTCTAGAAAATAATTCAGTAGCAATATACCCGGGCGTCCCTCTCATATCAGTCATGGAGATCATGCTTCTTTTCGCGAGTATTGGGTTAATCCCAATCGACCCATCACAATACCCAAATCAAGCCAGTCAACACCCAGATGACCCGGTCAACCCAGAAGTCAAACAAGAAAGTCAACCACAAGCAGTTTTATGACAGTTACAAAAGTAATCTATTTGGCGCATTACAACTCCTAACCGACATATCTGTTGGTTCATTTTGAACCAACACAACGTTTCATTGTACCTTTTCATATTGTATATATAGTTTAGAATCTGTAACAAAGATGACGATGACTAATAATATGAAAAGCTTTTCCAGATTCAATTGTTTCTTGTATTTTGGTATATTTTGATTATAGATCCAGAAAAAAGGGAAAACAATTGGTATCAGAGCCGGAATCATCATATACCAAAGGCTTTTCTAAAATCCGTTCTTGAATAAACACCATCAGAAAAGACCTGGATTTTTTTTGTTTGCAAAAATAGTTCGAACCAAAAATTAATCACAAGATTATTTTTCGTTGTGATATTTTATCAAAGGAAACAACAACTTTTGTCACCAAGGTATCAATCACAAGAGTGAATTGTTACCGGCATCAAAAGGGTTCCTCTTTTCATTCATTTTTGCAAAACAGTCTGAATCAAATTCAAGAACAAAGAAGAAAGAAAAACCAATATACCAAGGTCATCAAAGGGCAGAATTAACGATTCACAAATTAGAACAAACACACCTATTCGTATAAGGAATCGAGCCTAGAAGGATCAATTGAGTCACAATTGATTCAATCACATACTCCAATCATCAATTTTCTCACGGATAAGAAAACCCCCAAATTATCTGAAACCCTAGGTTTCAATTGGAGGATTAATAGTGCTCGCGAAGAACACCCAACACCGGAGAAGAAGAAGAGACGGTCAAACACAGCCATAAACAGGCAGTTAACCATCATCAATTGGAGAAGGAGAAGAAACAGTTATCTTCCCAAGAGAGAGAGACAAAAGGACTTGTCTCAGAAGAATAAAGAGACGCGTTTTACTCTTATCTCAACTAAAGAGATAAGAAACAAGTAATAAAAGAGGCGCATCATTTTTTAGTAGGGCTACACACAAAGGATACTTTTTATTAGGGCATCGGGTTAGACCATCAACCCCTCCAGGTTTCAAAAGTTTACAAATACCACCTTTCATTTTTTTTACTTTGTATATTACTTTTGATAAATATTGATTTTATTTTATAAGTTACCTTTTAAATAGTATCTTGTCATTTTTGGATAGTATATTAACCTAGTGATTACACTGCTTAGTATACTGATTTGGAATAACATTTAAGGTGAAATTAACTTTAGGTTATTCGCTTTTTAAAATATAATAATCTTCGAGGATAGTTTTGGATTTAAAAACCAGTCCTATAAAGTTTTATAGCCTATAAGGAAAAATACAACATTTTTTCAACACACCTCGTGTTAGATTTTTGGAGATATTTTTTATTGTCAATATATTTAAAATATGACGAAAGGAAGTGGAAATAAGGAACCTATAACTAATATTACAAATAGTACACACCAATTTCAATGCCCAATCCTAAAGCCCGCGAATTACTCATTATGGGCAATTCGAATGAAAATCATTCTCGAAGCGAATGGTTTATGGGAAACAATTGAGCCGAGTGATTCGACTCAACCCGATAAGAAGAAAGGAAAAACCGCTATTGCTTTCCTTTATCAAGCCTTACCCGAAGAACAATTACTTCAAATAACAAAGCACAAAACCGCGAAGGACATTTGGAATGCTTTGACAACTAGACACGTTGGCGAAGACAGAGTTCAACAAGCAAGATTACAAACACTCAAATCCGACTTTGAGATGTTATATATGAAGGAAGATGAGACAATCAACACATTCACCACAAAACTCACAACACTCGTAAACAAAACCGCTAGTCTAGGACACACAATAGAAGATGAACCTTAGTACGGAAATTACTAAATGTTGTACCCGAAAGGTATCTGCAAATAGTCGCATCTATAGAACAATATTCCGACCTAAGTGAAATGACTATGGAAGAAGCAATTGGAAGACTCAAGACGTACGAGGAAAGAATAAAGTTTAAGAAGAATAAGGACAATAACGATCAATATAAGTTATTGTTTACACATCACAACAACAACATTACTCACGGAAGACACTGTGAAAAATGTGGACATGATTTGTTGCGAGACCAAGAAAATAATTTCAAGGAAAAATCAAACAGCAACTCAAATAAATTTACTCATGATAAGAGTAAGGTGACGTGTTTTAAATGCAAGGAGTATGGGCATTTTGCAAACAAATGTCCATCAAAGAAAGAAGAACAATCTAATCTCATTGAAGAAGAATTTGAACCCACATTGCTTATGGCAACTGTTGAAGAAGCACCAGAAAAGGGAAAATTGGTCAAATAGACCACCCGCCCTGATGCATATCACTTTCTAGACCACTTTTATTTTTAATTTGAAAATAGACCGAGGGCAACCGCTGTCATTGGGCAACTCAACCACATTGCGACAAGTGTCCCGTATGTGTAAGGTATTGTTTTTTGGGCAACCAAAAGTCGTTTGGGCAACCGTGATAATTTTAAAAGGGTTCTATCGTCATTTTACGTTAGACAAAAAGTACACATTTGAATAGTAAAAGTACAATATCCATTAATTAAGAGAGTTCAAAATCCAAAAGTCAACACGACCCATAAAGCATCCATAGTTATCGGTATTCTCGTTTTGCTTCTCGCAGATACTATTTTCACAAATCAAACCGTCTTCTTAAATTACGTCCCCCTTTCTTCCTTGTAACGCCGCTTATGTCACCATCTTTAAAAGTACAGTGTTGATTGCAAAACCACATTCGATTCATCAAGTTTTAAAAAAAATGTTCCCAAATATGGTACGTAAATATTCTTCTCGTTGTTTATTACATATGATTATTTCCAATTGGTTCTGTGTTATAATAAATCGTTTTTGTTATTCGATGAATACCTATGCTAGATTGGTGTTAATTCCATTTTATAATCCATTGCTCTTTTTATGTGTTAATTCCAATGGTTTTGTGTTATAATAAATCGTTTTTGTTATTCGATGAAGACCCTTTACCCAAAAATACATCTTTCTGCATAGGTTCACCAATGTTTAGAGTCTTAGCAATATGTCTAGGTGTAGGGATAGTGAGATTGCTTTTGGTTGACCAATTGTATGGCAATCTCATTGTCAGCCTTTTTGGTTTTGGTGTTGGTGTTATTGATGTGGTTATAATTGTAGCAATAGTTGCCTATGCAAGTGGAAATGTCCAAGTGGCAGATACTTGTGTAATAATAGCAGCAGTGGTTACTCCAATACTAGTAGTGGATGCAGCAATATCGGAAGTGGTTTCCTGCACCCCTTTCATTCTCCTTTTCTTCAACCGCTTTTTAAAGAATCATCTTCACTCTTGAGGTTTGGAAATTTTATGTTTCCTAGTGAATAATATCAATAACTAATGGAATTTTGAGTTTAGTATTGCAATTAAGTCTAGTTAGAGTATATTCGCATGTGAAGAATATCGAGATTGGCTATTATTTTCATTATTTATGTTTTCACAAATGATATCATAAAATCATAACATAAAATTTGATGCAGTAATCTAGTACCTTGTTAATTAGATAAATACTTATTACCTTACATACCTAATCACCCAAAATAGCACATTCTTAAACATATACAAAACACATTCATAATCCTAAAATCATCAAGATCACTGCAACTTCTTTGAGCCTGTTGATAAGATTTTTGGCACATTCAACCATCTCTTGATACTTAGCTTTGACAACAAAGATTATGATCTTTCAAATTCTTAAAACTGGTTTGCATCTCTTCATACTTCGCCAAAGACGCATTATAATATTTGTAATTCTTAAAATCAGCTATCGCCTCTTCACACGTTGCTTCCAAATTAGCATTATCATCTTGGATCCTCTTGAACGCTTTCATATCTTCATACTCACATTCATACTCTGGAAGTTGTTCAATCATTCTCTTCCTCTTATCAATCAGCTCTTGTTTCTCTCTAAAATTTCCTTCTATTGGGAAAGTCTTTACCGACTCACAAGCAATTACCATTCTCTTGAAACGGTCTATCATGTCTTTAAATAAAGAATCGTGCAAATTAGTACAATTTGGAGTGCATGTACCATCTTGACACAAAGAACACGTCATTTCGTAAATGATTGTGATGATTGATAATCTAATTGATCTAAATGTCAATTTACTAAAATATCACAGTAGAAGTGAAAGGTAAATTTCACAAATGAAAAGGTGTTTTTAGTTTGTGTGTAGACAAATTGTATTATTTATTGACCATTTGAATTGGTGTATAGTGTGAATAATCCAAACTAACTGTAATAATTGGTGTTTGCAAATGGGTTTTTGTGGTCACAAAGAGTTAGAGTATCAGTGGCCTCTGCATTTTTCTTTTTTTGACTTTTTTGTGAACTCTAGGTCTCTACCATTTGCCTATTTTGTTTTTACTTTTCACCTCGTAAGGATGTCATTGCTTTTGGGAAATAGTTTTGGTATTTTTAAATCAAATTAATAATCTTCAACTATCAACATCCACACATTCCTCGAGCATTACCAAGACTTGATGCAATGAACACAATTAAATGGTTGAGGTAAATAGCTTTTGCAAAACCAACTACTCCACTGCAAAAAGCATTTGCATATTTAATGTTGGGTGAAAAATGAAATTTTATAAATACAAAAGCTTTTTGACAATAGCTTCAAACACTTGAAGTCTTTATTAGTGTTTTTGTAAAAAGTCTTCTTCAAAGTTATTGCCACAATGGAACTAGTCATTTGAATATTGATCTGTGCTAAATCGTCAAGCTACCTCACACAAGCTAGCCACTTGTGGATGGCTAACCGTAAGAAGCTTAAAACTGCTTAAAACACAAATACAGTGAAGTCCTGGAGAATAGAATGAATTCCCGGGTCGTTAAGTCCCACGGAGACTCAATGGTGTGTAAACACTAATTCAGATGATAGAATGATCACTAAGGATAGTGATCAAGAAGGTTTTGATGAATTATTACACTACTGATTGATTGGAATGAGATTGGAAACGGAATTGGAAAACACAACAATCAGATAAAAGAGACGTAAAACGCACGTTTAAAAACTACGTATACGTACAAAATAAAAAGTGAGATCTAAAAAAGAAAAGACCTAAAAATATGAAAATGACATTTTTGGAATCCTAAAAATAAAAGAAAATTATTAGAAAAAGAAAATTATTTTTACAACTATTTAATTAATTATTATTAATTAAAAACTATTTTAACTATTAAAAATAACCTAAAATAAAAGAAAAATATGAAATAAGGCTAGAAAAATAAGATTATGATTCATAAAAATCTAAAATATTATAAAACTAATTTTAAAACTAAAAATATATTTTTTACACCTTTTATCTAATTATTATTAATTAATTATTATTTAAAATACACTTAAATACTAGAAAATATAAAATAAATCTGGAAAAATGAAATTTTAACTTGGAAAAATCTAAAATATGATAAAACTAATTTTAAAACTGAAAAGATATTTTTTATGCTTTTTAATTATTTATTACTAATTATTTAATACTTTTAACTATTTAAAATTATAATAAATACTAAAAAGATTAGGAAAATTATGAAACTTTTTCTAAAAATAACTTAAGGTGACAGAAAACTAAGAAAAATATAAAAACAAGATTTTCTTATTAATAAGATGAAATGAAAAATCAAAAAGCTAAAAACTATTAAATAAACACTATCACTGTTTTAAAAATGAAGTTTTTCTGGATTTTCTTTTTGAGAACTACTTAAATACTAAAAATATGAAACTTTTACAAAGACAAAAATTTTACAAGTAAAAAATAAGCAATTTGAGAAGCTTATGAGTCAACATTTGGCTTAAGAGCTTATTTTGGTGAATTTAAGCTCAAACAAAGTTATAAACTGGAAACAAAGATTAAATAAGCTACAAATAGGCTAATGCTACTCAAATGAAGCTAAAAGACAAAGATAAGCACACTGATAAGCTAATAACAAACAAATAAGCACTTATGCTAAACACAGAAATGGGACAAGATTAGAGCTTATTGCAGCCCTAGCAAACAAGTTCCAAAATAAGAAATTAAGCTTGGGTTCTCAAGATGGCTAGGTCAGCTACCCAAAGAACCAAAAATCACAAGATTAGACCAACAATTAAGCTCTGTGCAAGCTTATCAAGTTGGACCATCCAACTGTGCACAGGGCACCATTTCAGACAAGGTACTCTAAAGAAGCTGGAAAATAAGCACTTAAAAAGCTGATTTAAAGAGAATTAGTATTTTTCTAATTTAGATTAGCAACTGAACTATAGTTTCCCAAGAGCTTTTAAGCTAGATATTACTATTGAACACACAATAAAATTATCTTTTTAATTCAAAAACGACCCAAGTGAAAATTTTGACTTTTATAAAAAACAGATGAGTTGACTTTTATGAACTTTGATTTGATCCTGAGCACTGATTATGTTATGTTAAGGTGAAATAAGACTGTCTTGAGCAAGTTTAACAACTTATAAACACCAAATCATGATCATAGATCATAAAAATCCAACAGTGGACACACAAGTTTTGATCAAAAGGAATTTTGACTTTTGCTTAATCAAGGACTGTGTTTTTTTGGTTTCTTTGAGTTATTTAGATCCAATGAGACATAGAACAACAATGAACAATAGCACAAACACTCTTTAACTCAGTTAAACAAACTTAACCAAACAGTCCTCATTGAAACTGTTTTGATGTTTTTCAAGGTAAAACACAGATTTGGACCATGCAACTGAATCACAACCTTGTATTATCATGTAAGAAGACTGAACAAGCATGCAACAACAGTTCTATCAACATAAAACTCAATAATGATCTATATGTTATTTAAACTGTTAAAATGAAATTTATATAAACTACAAATTAAAAGGAACAACCAACTGATTTTATTGTTTAATTTCACTTAACTATAACTAATGATCACTAAGAAACATAAATTCAAGCTAATGAACAACTACAACAGTGAAATGCAAAAATGAACAAAAAGGCTTACAAAAGCTTCCAAGCTCAAAACTGAGAACAAGGACCAATTAACACCCCTATTAGCTTACCACTAAGCTTCTAACCCAAGGCCATCCAAAATTCACCCTGCTCCAGCTGTGAACTCCATTTCCATGGGATTTTTTATTTTTCAACTATTTTATTTGTATTTTTGGTGATTTTTCCTTTTTTTATGCTAAACTGAGTTTTAAGATATCTAATAGCTTTTATAAGCTATATAGGAACTTACATGATCTATGTCAGTCCATAATAACACCTAACAACATCATTTGAATCATATGAGTTTTTTGAACATGAAATTTGCATAAACTTTAAGTAGAACTTGATACTAAAATTAAGGATTGGAAAAGATTCAAATACACTTTGATAACTTAAACAAAGTACTGGAAAGACTTAAAATACACTGGAAATTTGAAATTGATTAAAACGACTAACTTTTTCTAAATTACACTAGATAGCTTGATACATAGCTTCCTTGCTCCTCTTTATAGCCTTTTTGGAATCCTTGTTGACCTCTGATACAATCCCACTCATTTCCAGCCATTGGATTGATCCAACTCATCATATCCGTCCAAGTGGATTTTGGCGCCAATTTCTTCATGAGGTGTTTTGATATTAATGGGGTTGGTTTGAGTCAATTAAAGATTTTTGGTGTTAGTGGAGGTGGAGGGGACAAGGTAAGTGGGGTTGAGTAAATCATGGAAAACCAGCCGGTTTTGGTTTGGCTTTTGTGAGAAAGATGAACAGTAGCCCGGTTTTGACTTATTTGACTGAGTGGTATTAATAAAGGGGGGTTCACAATGGGTAATGACAGGGGTCAAGTGGTATTTTGACCTAGCTCAAGGGTCAAGGTTCATGTGGGATTGGGCTAAAGTTTGGGCCAGCTGGATAAGTGGTATGGATTTGGGCTTTGATATTTAAAATGGTGTCCGGTTTGGTTAAGTATACACAAGGACCAAATTTGTAATTTATCCAAACTTCAAGGACTGAAATTGACACTTTTCCAAACTTATCACAAGGACCAAACTTGACAAACTTTGATAGTACAAGGACCCTTTTTGCATAAAATTCCATTTTTAGAAATCCAAGGACTATTTTTGCAATTTTTCAAAGCTTAGGGACCTTTTTTGCCATTTGACCAAAGAATCATTCAAGGGCCAATTTTAACAACTTAGAATATTTCAGGGACCTTGAATGATAAAATTCCACATTTTGATTTCCAGGGACTAGATTTGACAACTTTTAAAACTTGGGGGACTAAAACTGCCAATTTTGCAAACTTGATACATTTTTCATCTGATTTTGATATTTTTGCATTTAAAACACATAAAACACTGATTTGTGATATTTTCATCATTTTGATGCATTTTTGAGTGTTTTCAGATGATTTTGCAGTTTAGATTGTACAAAAATGATGAGTATTTAGACACTCATCAATCCCCACATCGAGATATTGCTAGTCCCTAGCAATGATTTAGATCTTTAATGGATTTTAAAACTCTTTACCAAAAGCCATCACTTCTGGAGTAGCCAATTGTTTTGATTCAAGTAAGAACCTTGGTACAATGATAACCAAATGATTTTGAGCAAATCATAAGTCAGAAACGGATTTGATTTGTCTTTACCGTAAGCCGCTTTGCTCGACTAGCCAACTCTTTGATAAATTATCAATATTATCTTTGGTGAGCCGATTACCAATTATGGATTTTCCACTGCCTTTACCACAAGCCATAAACTTGCGGGCTAGCCAACTCTTCACTTTTAGGATATGGTGAGTTGAATACCATACAATTTTGGGCAAATTGCAAGCCATAAACGGATTTGAGAAATCTTTACCAAGAGCCGTTTGCTCTTGGATTAGCCAATCCTTTTGTTTTTTAGACATGGCGGACTGATTACCATATGATGAATAAGTGAAAACACTTATTCCAAAAAAAAAATTTTTGGCCAAAAACGGGGGAATTGGGTGGATAATACATGATAAATTCGTGAGAATTCCCCCCACACTTAGAAATGAATATTGCCCTCAATATTCAAAGTACCGGCGGTTATGCCGAAACAAAGAACGTAAAAGGGAAATATTACGGCCATTATTATAGAAAGAGATTTTTATTATTTTATTTTTATTTTTTATATATAAAAAGATTTTATATACAACAGTGTGGGGCAACCCCCCCACACTAGGGTGGTAGAACAGAGAAGGAAGACAGAAATATGGGTGAAAACCCATATGGTGTGTGCTATTGTTTTTGATTCCCGAGTCATTAGCTTGACTCGATCCCCGCATTTATTGGTTCATGGGGAAAGTTTGTAAATCCGGGACAATCACAGATGGAATGTCCTCTCCAAAGTAATGCTTCACTCGATGACCATTCACTTTAAAATTAGGACCCTCGGGTTGAGATAACTCAATGGTGCCATAAGGATAAACCTTAGCAATGGTAAATGGACCAGACCAACGGGACTTGAGCTTTCCCGAGAAAATCTTCAATCTTGAATTGAAAAGAAGGACTCGATCACCAACGTTGAAAACGCTGTTCTTGATTTTTGAGTCATGAATCTTCTTTGTCTTTTGTTTATAGATCAAAGAGTTCTCATAAGCTTGATCACGGAGTTCATTTAATTCATTCATTTGAACTTTTCGTGATCACCACCGGCTCAATATCGAAATTTGCATGTTTTAAGGCCCAGTAAGCCTTGTGCTCGAGCTCAATCGGAAGATGACATGCCTTTCCGTATACAAGCTTGTATGGAGTACACCCGATGGGTGTTTTGTAAGTCGGAAGGCCCATAGTGCGTCATCCGTTTATCCGACCGGATGCACGATTTTCTCCTCCGCCCTCTCCGAATTCTTTTAATACCACGGTTGGAAACTTCCACCGCCCACTTGTTTGGGGGTGGTATGCGAGAGAGAGACGGTGGGTAACACCATACTTTTGCACGATCAAATTGGTCATTGCAAAAATGTGTACCACGATCACCGATTATCGCCTCGGAGTTCCAAACCGCAAAAGAGATTTTAAAATTTTCACAACTACCCGGGCATCATTTGTAGGTAAAGCTTTCACTTCAACCCATTTTGACAAATAGTCAACAGCCACGAGTATGTACTTGTTTCCATGAGAAGATGGAAATGGCCCTATAAAGTCAATACCCCATATGTCAAAGATCTCACAAACTTGAATGGCATTTTGTGGCATTTCATTTCTTTGAGATATATTTCCGTGACGCTTGACAAGCGCCACAGGCTTTGACAAATTCGTGGGCATCCTTATAGATTGTGGGCCAATAGAATCCGAAATCAAACACCTTCTTGGCAGTGTAGTTTGGACTATGATGGCCCCTGGGTCCAAAGGCATGGCAAGCTTTGAGAATGTCAAGAGCTTCTTGTCCATAAACACACCTTCGGATGACTTGATCCGCACAGATTTTGAATAAGAAGGGTCGCCCCGTAAATAATGTCTTAATATCCTTGAAGAATTTGTTCTTCTATTTGGGTTGACATCCCTTTCACAATGAAGTTACCCGCATGGTAATTTGCAAGTCGAAACCATGGGGTGGTAAAATTTCCACGAAAAGAAACCGCATTGAGTGTCTCGAGAGGAAATGTTTCATTTATTTCCTTTTCTCGAAAACATCTTGGTGAGGGTTTTCTAATCGACAGATGATCGTGAGCTAGATTCTCGGCTCCTTTTTATCAATGATAATGATATCAAATTCTTGCAGGAGGAGAATCCAACGGAGCAATCTTGGCTTTGCATCTTGTTTTGCAAAGAGATATTTGAGAGCCGAATGATCCGTATACACCACGCATTTGGTCAAGATTAAGTATGGCCAAAACTTCTCAAATGCATACACCACGGCTAATAGCTCTTTTTCTGTGGTGGTGTAATGAGTTTGAGCTTCATCATAGTTTTACTTATGCGTAGTGGATAGGCTGAAAATGCTTGTTTCTACGCTGCCCTAAGACTACACCGATAGCAAAATCACTTGCATCGCACATGAGCTCAAAAGGTAAATCCCAGAGCAACGAGAATGGTGCTTCAGAAGCTTTTTCTTCAATGTTTCAAAAGCTTTGATGCACTCGGGTGAGAAGATAAAAGGAGCATCCTTTTCAAGAAGATGAGTCATAGGCCGGGCGATTTTGGAAAAATCTTGTATGAATCTGCGATAGAAACCGGAATGACCTAAAAAACTCCTAATACCTTTGACGGTAGTAGGATGAGGTAATTTAGCAATAACATCCACTTTTGCTCTATCTACCTCAATCCCGTTCTTGGAAATCTTATGGCCAAGGACTATGCCTTCTTTGACCATAAAGTGACTCTTCTCCCAATTTAGACACAGATTGGTGTCTTCACACCTTTGAAGCATTTTTTCTAAATGGGAGAGACATGTTTGAAAAGAATCCCCAATAACCGAGAAATCATCCATAAACACCTCCATTGTTTCCCCGATCATGTCGTGGAATATGGCCATCATACATCGTTGGAACGTGCCAGGGGCATTACATAAGCCAAAAGGCATACGCTTGTAGGCAAAAGTTCCGTATGGGCAGGTGAATGTGGTTTTCTCTTGATCCTGTGGATCAATGGGAATCTAAAAGTAACCCGAGAAACCATCAAGGAAACAATAGTATTCGTTCGCACGCTAATCTCTCAAGCATTTGGTCCATGAAGGGTAGAGGAAAATGGTCTTTACGGGTGGCGCCATTCAACTTACGATAGTCAATACACACACGCCATCCCGTAACCAATCGAGTTGGAATTAACTCGTTATCTTCATTAGTGACAACAGTTATGCCACCCTTTTTCGGAACACAATGAATTGGGCTAACCCAAGGACTATCAGAGATCGGGTAAATCAATCCGGCATCAAGAAGTTTGATAACCTCCTGTTTGATAACATCATGGATTTTGGATTTACTCTTCTCGATGTTGAACTGCCGGTTTAAAGTCATCCTCCATTAAGATTTTGTGAGTACGTAACTCGTGGTTAATACCCTTAATGTCGGAGAGTTTCCAAGCAATTGCTTGCTTGTGTGACTTCAAGACCTTTATGAGAGCAACTTTTTCATCTTTACTCAAATCTCTAGCAATAATGACGGGTAATTTATCATCGCCTTCAAGAAATGCATACTCGAGATGAGGAGGTAAGTCCTTAAGCTCAACCTCAGAAAATTCTTCAGTTTTCTCAACCGACTTGACTTCCTTGTTATGAAGCTCGACGGGAGGGAGAGGAGGAGAAGTGTCCTGATTTAAAAACTTCTTTAGAAGAATATCTCCTCAGTGATAATCTCATTTTGATTAATCTCATCTGGATTGAATCACTAGGGTGAGGGGTTGATGATGGATCATCATTAAGCAACTTCTCAATAAGAAGTATGTCCCCTCAATGTCAATTGGAGCATGATCAATTTCCCACGAAACAGAATCACTAGCCAAGTATGCTTCAATCTCTTCCAAGATGAAGTCTCTTCCCTCAAAAGGAGTGATAGAAGGGGTAGAATTGGCTATGATAGGTTGAGAAGATGTGGTGGGATCCCCACTCACGGAATTATGAGAATAACCAAGAACTTCTTGAGAGTACTCTTCAGTAGCAACATCAATGATATCTATTCGGTTAACCGATTCAGAATCATAATTTGCGAAGTACCTCGAAGTTTGATCAAGGTTAAAGTAGCCTTCATTACCAACACGTAATGTGATTTCCGCTCAAATACATCTATGAGAGCACGCCCGCTCTCGTGAATCCTCGACCAACAATGAGAGGAACCCATGATCGGCATCAAAATCAACAACAACGGTCACCGGAAATGGAACTTTCCTACTTTCACAAATACGACCTCAGCAATGCCAAGAGGACGGGATATGGAACGATCTGCAAGCTCGAGAGTCATGCATGTAGGAGTAAGTTCCGAAGAGAAAGTTTCTTCCATATCAATAAGGCATCGTTGATGCTTGCACCAAGATCCGCTAGGGCAAAGCATTCAACCATTCCCGAAATACACAAGGTAAGAGAAATTTTCCAGATCTCCAAGCTTTTCAGAAGCTTCTTCGAATAACCGCAGAGCGCTTCGCTCAAAGGAGTTTTGCCATTTCAAAAAGCTTTTCCTTATTGCTTAACATGTGTTTGAGAGTGGATGCAAACTTGGGCATCAGCATGATAGCATCCGCAAAACTTATGTCAAAATGTAACTCTTGGAAAATTTGAAAAAATTTGTCCATTTGATGACCGGCTTTTTCGCGGAGCTTTTGCTCATTCAAACGTGATGGGTAAGGAATAGAAGATTTGGATTTCGATTTTCAACAGGAGCTACAGGAGGTTCAAAACAACTCCGGATTTGACTTGGGTTTCGGACAACTTGAGGTTGGACTCTTGACCGGTAGGACGTGGGACGGTACTTCATGGGCTTGAATAATGCACCGTGTCCGTTGTATCCATGGTAACTTGACTCATTTCTCCTGGTGGAGGAGGCATTGGAGTCGTAGGTCCATTGTGTGTCCTAGGTTCACTTTCCACTACCTTTGGGATAGAAGAAGAAGAGGTAGTAGGAATAGCCGGTCCATCATATGAAACACCACTTACGGTTGTGATCGCTTTGCATAAGCCTCTCGGGTTAGCGATCATGTTGCTCGGAAGTTTTCCTGAGCCCGAGGGTTGATCATTTAAAGACTTCTTAAGATCGCAATCGACCGACCAACAACCTGCTCATTTCATCTTGGGATTTCATGAATTGTTTCAAGAACTCATCGATGATGGTCCCGGAGGAGCAATGGCGGAAGGAGCCGGAGGGATAATTTGAGGCCATATGTTTTGATTATAGCCAAAATTCCCTTGATTAGGATTCATATTCCCATGAAATTGATTCCTTCGATTGAAATTGTTTTGATTAAGGTTTCCTTGATGTTGGAAACCTTGATTTGGTGCGGGATAGAAATTACCTTGGTTTTGATAACCTTGGTTCATTCTAGGTTGGTTCTGATTCGGTTTTGCATGTTATGATTGGTTAAAACCGGGTGGTGCCTGATTAGTGTTAGCACGGTAGTGTGGTTCATTTTGAGGATGGTATTGATTACCTCCTTGATGTGAACTACCGGCTAGAGCATTGGCTTCAAATGGACTACCATCGGTGGCAGTACAATTGTAGTATGCATGAGGGCCACCACAAGTAACACAACTCTCGACTTTCTTCACTTCACTATGTGTTGGTGTCTGTGTGAAGGTCACTTTCTTTTGGTTAGCAAGAACCAAAGCCTGAACAATATCTCTGAGTTTGTCAATCTTAGCATCGGTGCTAGATGTACTCACTGGAGATGAAGAAGAAGAAGGTCCAAAGATGAGACCGATATGTCTTTGCTCAGAAAGGGCGGACCTGAGATTTGTTCTCAATGATTTGCAAGGCTTCTTTGGTAGTCTTGCTCAGAAATTACCTCCGCGGAGGCATTCAAAAAGTCTTGATTAGTCTGGTTGAGACCATTATAGAAAGTATCCATTTGCATTAACTCGGTAAAACCATGATGCGGACACTTGCGATGGCAAATCTTTGTAACGATCCCATGCCTCCCCGAATGATTCATCAAATCTCTAAGAAAATTTCATTATCTCATTCTTAAGACTTGTGGTTCGGGATGGA
Source organism: Chrysanthemum makinoi (assembly GCA_910596185.1). Lineage (NCBI taxonomy): Eukaryota > Viridiplantae > Streptophyta > Magnoliopsida > Asterales > Asteraceae > Chrysanthemum > Chrysanthemum makinoi. The sequence goes on from OU343225.1 coordinate 87,557,659, forward strand.
GGATAAAATTGCTAACGAACTTGGTAACTAGATCCTCCCATGTCTCAATGGAACGAGGGGTTGTTTCTCAAGCCAATTCCGGGCTTGTCCCTCTAGAGAAAATGGGAACGGAAGAAGCTTGATAGCTTCATGTGGGACATTCTTGTACTTGATGGTAGATGCAATCTTGTTAAACCATCGAATGTGTGCATGAGGATCATCCCGCCCAAAACCATAGAATTGGCTTTGGGTTACTAGATTAAGCAACCCGGTTTTGAGCTCAAAAGTGTCGCCCACGCATGGCCGAACAACAATAGCATCTCTGTAACCCTCGATGGGTGCTTGGAGAAGCTCATTCATGGGCTTATCTTCGCCATTACGACGGTGGTGGTGGTGGTAGACGTTCCTCACGGTGAGGAGCTGAACGTCCTCTACGCCTACGAGGAATATTGCCAAGTTCAGAAAGTGGACTTGTAGAACTGGAAGAACGAAAAGCATGCACTAAGTATAAAAAATCAATTTTCAAAACAAATGCGAGGCAAAACGACAAGTGAACTTAACCAATAATCACAAATGAAATGGCTTCTTTGAAAAAGGTACACCAAATCACAAGTGACACAAAGGCAAGTTTTAAATCGATGTTCGAACTTATTATGGTCACACCCCGCTAGTAGGTGTAACGCCTTGATTTGCGGTGGTTGATTTTTATGTATTAATTAAGTACCACTTTGAAAAGACGAGGTATAGATTTGTGCTGAGGGTTTAAAAACTTTTGGACAATATTTTTGGTATCGTCTCGCTTAACCAAATCGTATCTCTTTAAGAATCACCTCAAAGAAAATACAAGATAGAAAACGTTCTGATTGTTTTGTTGTTTTATATTGTTTTTGGTGTTTGTTAACACTTTAGGAAAAGTGCTAATGAACTTTTTGATTTTCTTATAACTTTACAAAAACTTTTTACAAATGGTGGGATATGTGCAAGAATGAGTCCAAAATGGTTTAGAACACGCTAAAGCTCACCGTGGCGCCAAAATTTGATCTGTGCTAAATCGTCAAGCTACCTCACACAAGCTAGCCACTTGTGAATGGCTAACCGTAAGAAGCTTAAAACCGCTTAAAACACAAATACAATGAAGTCCAGGAGAATAGAATGAATTCCCGGGTCGTTAAGTCCCACGGAGACTCAATGGTGTGTAAACACTAATTCAGATGATAGAATGATCACTAAGGATAGTGATCAAGAAGGTTTTGATGAATTATTACACTACTGATTGATTGGAATGAGATTGGAAACGGAATTGGAAAACACAACAATCGATAAAAGAGACGTAAAACGACGCTTAAAAACTACGATAATGCATAAAATAAAAAGTGAGATCTAAAAAAGAAAAGACCTAAAAATATGAAAATGACATTTTTGGAATCCTAAAAATAAAAGAAAATTATTAGAAAAAGAAAATTATTTTTACAACTATTTAATTAATTATTATTAATTAAAAACTATTTTAACTATTAAAAATAACCTAAAATAAAAGAAAAATATGAAATAAGGCTAGAAAAATAAGATTATGATTCAGAAAAATCTAAAATATTATAAAACTAATTTTAAAACTAAAAATATATTTTTTACACTTTTTATCTAATTATTATTAATTAATTATTATTTAAAATACACTTAAATACTAGAAAATATAAAATAAATCTGGAAAAATGAAATTTTAACTTGGAAAAATCTAAAATATGATAAAACTAATTTTAAAACTGAAAAGATATTTTTTATGCTTTTTAATTATTTATTACTAATTATTTAATACTTTTAACTATTTAAAATTATAATAAATACTAAAAAGATTAGGAAAATTATGAAACTTTTTCTAAAAATAACTTAAGGTGACAGAAAACTAATAAAAATATAAAAACAAGATTTGCTTATTAATAAGATGAAATGAAAAATCAAAAAGCTAAAAACTATTAAATAAACACTATCACTGTTTTAAAAATGAAGTTTTTCTGGATTTTCTTTTTGAGAACTACTTAAATACTAAAAATATGAAACTTTTACAAAGACAAAAATTTTACAAGTAAAAAATAAGCAATTTGAGAAGCTTATGAGTCAACATTTGGCTTAAGAGCTTATTTTGGTGAATTTAAGCTCAAACAAAGTTATAAACTGGAAACAAAGATTAAATAAGCTACAAATAGGCTAATGCTACTCAAATGAAGCTAAAAGACAAAGATAAGCACACTGATAAGCTAATAACAAACAAATAAGCACTTATGCTAAACACAGAAATGGGACAAGATTAGAGCTTATTGCAGCCCTAGCAAACAAGTTCCAAAATAAGAAATTAAGCTTGGGTTCTCAAGATGGCTAGGTCAGCTACCCAAAGAACCAAAAATCACAAGATTAGACCAACAATTAAGCTCTTTGCAAGCTTATCAAGTTGGACCATCCAATGTGAGGCACCATTTCGCATAAGGTACTCTAAAGAAGCTGGAAAATAAGCACTTAAAAAGCTGATTTAAAGAGAATTAGTATTTTTCTAATTTAGATTAGCAACTGAACTATAGTTTCCCAAGAGCTTTTAAGCTAGATATTACTATTGAACACACAATAAAATTATCTTTTAATTCAAAAAGCGACCCAAGTGAAAATTTTGACTTTTATAAAAACTAGATGAGTTGACTTTTATGAACTTTGATTTGATCCTGAGCACTGATTATGTTATGTTAAGGTGAAATAAGATGCCTTGAGCAAGTTTAACAACTTATAAACACCAAATCATGATCATAGATCATAAAAATCCAACAGTGGACACACAAGTTTTGATCAAAAGGAATTTTGACTTTTGCTTAATCAAGGACTGTGTTTTTTGGTTTCTTTGAGTTATTTAGATCCAATGAGACATAGAACAACAATGAACAATAGCACAAACACTCTTTAACTCAGTTAAACAAACTTAACCAAACAATCCTCATTGAAACTGTTTTGATGTTTTTCAAGGTAAAACACAGATTTGAACCATGCAACTGAATCACAACCTTGTATTATCATGTAAGAAGATAAACAAGCATGCAACAGTTCTATCAACATAAAACTCAATAATGATCTATATGTTATTTAAATCTGTAAAATGAAATTTATATAAACTACAAATTAAAAGGAACAACCAACTGATTTTATTGTTTAATTTCACTTAACTATAACTAATGATCACTAAGAAATATAAATTCAAGCTAATGAACAACTACAAGGAAATGCAAAATGAACAAAAAGGCTTACAAAAGCTTCCAAGCTCAAAACTGAGAACAAGGACCAATTAACACCCCTATTAGCTTATCACTAAGCTTCTAACCCAAGGCCATCCAAAATTCACCCTTGTTAGGTCACTAGTTTTACAACACAAGTTATAGAGAAAGAGATAAGGCGATTGAACAAGTAAACAAGCACACATACACGATAAGAGTAGCACGGTTAGGCGTAGGAATATGTGTGAAAAGAAAACTTGAACAACCAACCCTCAAGTGAGGGTTATTACATGGTTTATATAGGCAAGGAGCTAGGGCAACACTCCCTCTCCTTCCTTATTCCTTATTGGGCTTGGGCCTAAGCTTACGGGCCTTCTACATAAGCTTGACCTTAAACAAACATAAAGGCCATAATAAAGCTACCTATTACATATGAAATATAAATACTTGAAATGTTGTTTAGGAGTGATTCCAACAATATCCCCCTCAAGTATATATGAATGTAAACGGTGAAGGCGTTGATGTAATAGTAGCTTGAAAGGCGTCTTCCCGACATTCTTCTTTCTTGTGAGAGGAATTGCCTTGATTCAACAATCTCCCGGTGTAGAGATAGTTATCTTTGAACAGCTTATGCTTTGGCCATCTTTAACTTTGTTCTTTGATCATTGTTCTTGTGGTGAAAGTGATAGTATGTTGTTGTTCGCATCATCTTCAGTGCCGCTTTGCTCCGGTGTCTCCACGCCACTCTTCAACATGCTCACACGCTCTTTGACGTTGGAAATCAATATTGATGAAGTTCTTTAAGTCTTTGACTTTGTAGATTCTTTGGTTTGACGAAGAATCATTCTGATTGAGTTGCATTGAATAGAACTTCCATTAGTGATGATGTTGGCGGAACATGAGAAGAATCAAAGACGATCATCCCGCCTCGAGCTTCCATAAGAAAACATTTCAAACGGTTAGTAATAAGCGGTTTCCGGCACTTACAAGTTTGAACTTCGAGAGTGCCAACAACATAGTGTGAAGACACAACTCTAATTCTCACAAAGGCCGTTCCTGAACCTGAGTCCCACAAGTGAGATAACACGATGTACCGAAGTACACCTACGATTCGATGAGTCGCTGAGGTACACCGAAGCATCACCTCACGACTGTAGACCGCTTGAGACCACTAAGCGCAATCCACGGGAGTTGCCGGTTTAAGCGACCTGCTGTCGCTTGATGTTGACCCGGCGGCAGAGTTTCCATTCAATCACCGAGGATCACAAATGTGAACCTCTCATAAATGTTCTCGATGCATTTCTAAGATCTGTGAAGTACTCGATATGAACCACTGATGATCTTATTTGTTGATCATCAAGTGATTAAATGTCAAGTGTTCCTAAGAGATCTTTTGATGAATCTCGTGGCTCTAGACTCAATAGTGCGTTTTGGTTTTCCCTGAGCGGAGACTAGGGAGAGGGTCTCCTTCTTCAATACCAATCTCTAGAGAGAGCCAATAGTTTACGTATGGTTCCTGTGAGAATGAAACAAGCTTGCTGAGAAAACTTGAGTGGCTAAGAAGGTTTAGTGCATGCTGCATCGGGTCCATGACGACTTTTAATCTTCAATACCGGTGTCACTAAGTGACAACCAGTAGCATATGAATTGAACCCTGGTTCTGCCCTAAGTTGAATAATCACGAGGGCTTTCTTTTCACCCTTTACTTTACATTTCTTTTTGATTCTTCAACTCCTTCTTTCTCCCATTCTCATTTTCTCCTTTTTATAATCATTCCTAAGGACTTCTAACACTAACTAATGGTAGTGTCCTTGGGTAGATCCCTCCGGCTCTGGCGGATCATAGGAAGGTTATTCCTAACCTTAGTCACCTTATAACTCCATGACTAACCTATGTTTGCCATTAAAACCATCAGATGATAAAATATCTCTCAAAGGGTTTGTTAATGAAAAACATGTTTGAACCATGGTGAGAGATGATGTTTTGCATAAATACTCCCCCTCCACATGTGCTTAATAGTTTTAATGGTTAAATGCACAAAGGAGGAAAGAGCGCGCACTTTTGAATTGATCCAATCAAGATAGACAATCCCCACGAGACACGGTTACGTTGCATAGTTAAAGAGTTACATTGTCAGCTTTAGGTGACAACTAGCTCTAATAACTACCTTGAAGGTGTAGACAACCCTCGAGAGGTTGTCATACCCGTCAGAGTTCATGTCTATCAAGAGTTTCTCGAATGGTACATTCTACTCGGACAAGTCCTTTGCGAGACACGCTTACATCACTAGCTTAACTAGCTTGAAATTATTACCCGCCCGGACAAGTCTTTTCGAAGTTACTAAAAGTTAAGCATCGTCAATTCGTTGTTAAGTCCGAGGCATACGATTCACTTTGCATTTTGTACAACATATTTCTTATCACGCATTTTCTCCCCTAAAAATGGCATATTAAAGTGTTATTTTTGACACGTTTGAGAATAAATATGACCATTTCGAGTGTTGCGGGAAGAATGACCATTGTGAACAATTTGTGAACAAAGTTTCAAATACTCCCCCTCAACAAGTGATATAAGCGGTTGAGGTTTTGAAAGTCTTAAGGGGAAGTACTTGTTCTTTTGAGCAAAACCTTAAAAATGAAAGGTTTGATAGGTTTTACTCAAAAGTAAGAAGCTTTCGCTCTTTTATAAGGATTGTGGCAGAGGCGCACCACGTGGTCCTTTCTTGACAATTACGGGTTGTACAATGTTATGTGTGCACAAGCCATAGACATATTAAATCACACATCCAAAATTATATGAAGGAAACAATTCAAGGGGTACCGGGAAGTGCGGTGATGTTCCGTGAGTGCGCATTGGGCGTTGAAAGCGGTGATGTTTCTCTGGGTCGACCACCAACATAGCTCTCCAATCGTCGAATGATCCCTTCGAACAACCGTTCATCAATCATGGTGATGATCCTTCTCACATCCCTCCTTTCATGAGAATTCCAGCGCTTAGGAGACCCAACTTTCAGACGTATATCCTTCAACCTGTACGCTAATCCGTCCCTAACCAGCTTCAAAGTATGATCCCGAATCACTACACGCCATTAAGCAGGTTTCTTTGAAGTTCACTGGGTAAACAACTCCGAAAGGTTTGCCGATGAGCGTATATTGAGGTATTGATGATCGGGAAGAGTCAAGCGTTGGAGGAGTGAGGTTGACACGCTCGATAAGATTCAACACCATCACGGATATCTTCAACACGCTTCTTTGATCACGATGTGTTTAATGAAGATGAGAACTCGACTTGATAAATTCACGTTGAACTTCACGAGAATTGTCTCATACGACCACTGACTTTGGCAAGGTACAAGTCTTCGATGTCGTTGAGGGACAAGTTCTCAAAGTCAGCCTCGGAGAATCCATAGTCCTGTTCATCTTGTCGTTTGACTATGATATTCTTTAAGAATGTGTAGTCCCACTTAGACTTGAGATCAATGTGTTTGATGGCCACGATGTCCTTAGAACTATACCGCATGTTGAGACTTGGAACCGGGCTTACGTAGTAGATTCTTCGACGGTCAGGCCAATGATGAATCCCATACAATGCATCTTGGTCGTATGCTTGCACGTTGTCGGAAAACAAGTGATTTGCACGTTCCTCGATAGCTATGCAGTTTGAGTAAATAGCCGCTAGGAATGGAAGAGTCAATGATGTAGCGTATTTTCGCGAACCATCGCTACCGTAAGAGAAAATCAGTCTCTGTTAAAGAAATGTCGGAAGGGAATCCGTGGTTCGTCTGTTTGGCCAATGGTCGGTAGGGTTTGGTCCAATCGGTGTAGTATGGAGGGTTGTCCCTTTGTGTGAAGTCAATGTTTGCTTCGGGATTGAGCCAATCCATGTCGTTAGACATAGCTCGAGCGATGTTCTCAAGATGATATTCGACCTCGAGGGCGCTTTCAGAGCTGTCTTTTAGAAGTTGAAATGCTTCATTCTTGATTCGCTTCAATTCAGATTTCGTCATTTTCTTCACATGGAACTTTTCTTGCAAAAGTTTTGCGTGCTCCAATGTAGAACCGTCTACCAATTCTTGACCTTCATCGGGGTAGGGAGTTTGATTGACAAGTGTGGAGAACCATTCAAACTCTTCGGTTTTATCGTCATCTAGCCATGAGACGACTCAGGTGAGTCGTCTTCTTCTTCTTTTGGAAGGCCTTGATGATGATCTTGGTTTCGCACTTGTTTGGGTGAAGTGGGTTGTTGTCGGGGCTCAAGGACCTCTTCATCGTCACCACCCGTATACTCAAAGTAATCACCTTTTTATGAGTCGGGGGTGGTAACTTCGGAATCGTCCCCGAGGTTTATCGATAGAAGACCGAGGTGGAGGAGACTTTTGTTTGAGAAGAAGTCCGTGGTGGAGGAGGTGGCATCGAGTAGATTTACAGATTGCTTCGACGGCGTTTAGGTGCGAGTCCTTGTCCTTATCATCGTCATCTCTTGGTCGTTTGGGTTGATCGGCTGACTCCTTGCATGATGATCCGAGTTGAAAATCAAGTAGATTTTCGAAAAATTTAGCTTCATCCGAAGTAAGCGTTCCAGATCGCTTTGACATTTGTATCACAAGTTTAGCGATTAACTTCAGATCAGAGAGATCGGCTTCTTTGGCCATTGTATTTTTAACCAATGCTACGATGTTAGGGGTGAGTTGTCGGGAAAATATTTCTCTAGTCACACCGGGGACAGTGTCGAGAAGAAACTTGTGAGTATGATCTCTTGCGGTCTTCTCCAGTTCCTTTTGGACTTTAGGAACGATATCCCGAAGGTACTTGTTAGTGTAACCTTCGATCATTTCGTTCAGTTCCTTTTTACGATGTTTCTTCATGAACTTCTGAACAAATTCCCTTTCTTTCTCCATCTTGTCTTTCTCATCATTTAAGTATCTTGAATGTGATCGACAAACCAATTTAGCTTTTGTAAAGAAGTATGTCCTTCTTTCGACTTGTTGGACAGCTTTCACAATCTTTTATGAGAGAAATCCAAGATTTAGGTGGTTTCTTCACGGATTTGGATGATGATTTTGTTGATCTTTTTGATGGTGGTGGTGATGAGTGAGATGAAGAATCGATGATGAGGAGACATGAGGAGACTTGAGGTCCTTAGGAGTTGAGGTTTCCTCCTTTGAGTGTGTTGGGCTCAGAAGAAACTTTGTATAGTCATCCTCGTCATCTCTAGAATTTTTCTTTCTCATCTTCGGTTCTCAAAATCATACTCACTAGTGTCCTCAATAGGCTTTTGTTGTTGCACAAGAGTGGTGGCACCAGATCCCTTATCGGGTTGATTAACGCATCGGGATGCGGAGAGGAGTGAGCAGCACCACTTGATCCTCTGGGCCACCCATTTGATCTTTAGCAAATTCTTGACTTATGAATTTGTCTAACTAATTTGAAACTTCTTCTGTATGATTGATCCGGTTGCTCTTCTTCTTCTTGAGCTTTCATCATTGGCACAAGTGCGGAGTCTTTCCTTTTCCTTTATTAGTTTGAGGACTTGGAGGTTTAGTGCTTTGAGGATTTTCATCCTTTGCGTTTGAGTAGGTAATCTCTTCATCATGTGTCGTAGCATCAGAGCTTTCGTCCACAAGCTTTCTTTGCGGTTGGTGAAAGGAATTGGAGTGGCTTCAGAGAAGGAACTTTTTACTTAGTGGTAGGTTTCCGCTTTGGAATAGGTTTCTTCTTTGGAACATTCCTCGACTCTCGAACTTGTGACACTTCCGCACTTCCTTTTTGGTTCTCCTACAGGTGTTCGAGAAGATTTTTCGTCGAGATGACCAACTTTGCCTTGTCTGCTTCCGGATACCTTTTATGCGATTCGAGCTTTCGACATCTTGATTAGAAGGAAATGGCAGCACAGCACCTTGTTTCTTTGTGAGCGTTTCCTTGATTCTGAAAGATAGAATGGGTTCCGTCAACATGTCGTGATTGTCGGGGTCATTGAGCCTCTTGGGAATGTCGGGATGAAGTCCAAGTGCTCTCTGGATCAACAATTTAGTATATCTGATGTAGGGAATCTTTGAGCCAAGTTTGTTGAGAAATGACATCATGTCATCCCAAATCGGAGCTTCGATAGCGATGTGTTTCTTGTTGACCAATGCCGAATATTTGCGAGTTCCATGAGCTTAGGGTGCTCATAGCCGCGTCACGACCGAAGCAGACTTGGTGATGATCATGTAGAGAGTTCTCCGGGGTTGAGGAATACTCTTAAGCTCTACGTGAGAATGCTTGGTGATTATTCATGTAGCCTCGTCATAACCGATATTGATTAAGAATTGGAGAGTGAGCTCTTGGCGGTGTGGCATATAGTTTGGTTGGATCGACATGAGGAATTAGGAGAACAGCCCTTAAGTCTGCAGGTGTAATGGTGACTTGTTTGTGATTGAGTCACCGTCCAGGATTTGTCCTTTGACCCTTTCCATAGTGTTCGGAAGCTGTTGGATGTAGATCTCGGGAGCAGTTGCGAGTGTGAAAGCATGTTACGATACGGATGAGTCCTCAGAATGTCAATAGCAATTAAACAAGAAGATGCTGAGCAAGTGAGGGTGTCAAAGTCAACACGGAGATTATTCTTTCCTATCTTCATTGGATAGCCATGAGGATAGATATCGGCAATGGAGAGAACTTGAGGGTGCATCCATATTCATTTGTTCGACCATGTCGTGATCTCGAAATAACATTAGCCAGAAGAACCAACATATCGAAAGACATAATGTTAGTCAACAGATGGTCTTATTGTCTAGTTATTGAATGTACAGTGTCAATGATTGTTACGAGTCCTAAGTCACTTGTATATTCAATAGTCCAATGACGTCGTGAAATGTTTAGTGAGTTAGTTAACTTTAAGTTTTAAAGTTTATTTTATCACTTATTGTTCACAACATATCAAACGATTTCAGTTTATTAGTGACATTTTAGGATTCGTGATGATATGATTAGTTTATTTACAAGTTTGTACACGTAACAATTCATACCGAAGGTATGATCTCGGCTTATGCGTAGGATTGGTAAAGTTATGCGTGAGCGGGAATGATATATGCGTGAAGCGTAAACTTCGCGTAGGGTCTTAACTTACGCGTAAGAAGTGTTACGCGTAGGAAAAGGGGACCTTATGCGTAGAGCTTATGCGTAGGCATATATTAACCTTACGCGTAAGGCTACTCGTAAGAGTTGACCTTATGCGTAGAGGTCACTTTTTACGCATATCCTTCACAGGATACGCGTAGTCCCATATGTAGAACCTTATGCGTAGAAGCTACGCGTAAGACTAATCTTACGCATAACAAGCTACGCGTAAGGTGATCCTTATCCGTAGATTAACAACAACCTTGATTACGATATTACGTGTTGCAAGCACGAAATAAAGCATCATATCATCAAAGTTAAACACATAACATTATTTTATGACAAATCAAAACACATTTGGACAGTTTAGCGATTCGCGTAGAACGCATACGCGTAGTCTAAACCCTAAATCTAGGCGTATGAGATCCAGCCATGGAATATGCACCAAAGTTTTTCTGGTATATCATAGATGTTGTGAGAGCATGTAGACCAAGTTTTAACACTTTTTATGCGGTGAATCAAAAATACCCAATTTTAGAACATTAAACCCTAATTCTAATTACGAATCAATTAAGGTTTTACGGGTGGTTATAAGGCAAGGATATCATCAATTCATCATCACATAAGCATAACACAACAATCTTTTTGACCAAAGCACTTCACATTCGAAAATACCCAATTCAACTCATAAACCCTAATTTTCAAAATCATTTAATTTGTGATTTACGGGTGTTTAGGTGATGAAAAATGATATCATTGATGTATTTGAAACATTTTGACACAATCCATTTTAACCACAAACACATTCTTGATCATGTGTGTTCATACGCATATCGCGTAGAACACTATAATCAACATAGATCAAAACGTTTGCCGTTGGTTTTGTATAAGAATCAAAACCTATGTTTGTAAACATGTTGTAATCAAAAACCACTTACAAATTGATGATCCGAAACACAAAAATCTTGAATGAATCTTAGGCGTAGGATGTGTTTAGGTTTAGTAATAAATGTGAAGAGTAAGTAGGTGGAGGTGTTTTATTAAAATAACTTTAACATTTAACAGTTTTGGTCCCTCCACCTTTTCCTTTTCAAACAAAGCCTTTTAACTTCCATTTTGGTTACCAAACAAAGATTTTAGGAAAGAAACTTGGCGACACTCCCCTGACTTGAGAAAATAATGAAAGGTTATTAATTTAAGTCAGGAGTGTCTTTGAACCAGAAAATGTACCACCATTTGTAAAAGATTCAACCGAGATAAGATAACATGCAAGTACACGGATGTTTTGAAGCAGTTAATAGATTATTTTCTCCCCCTCAACACTTGATCGGAAAAATATTGAATTTTGAAAGATTAAAGTGTTGACGGAAGAAATGTACTTGCAATGTTGAAAGAAATATAGATTAGAAGAATATTTTTGTTGTTTTATCGGATTTTATATTTTTGTATTTTGTTTTTGAAAAATATTTACAAAAGAGGTTTTGGTGTTTGACAGTTTTAAATGTTTTAGAGGTCATCAATTCCTCTTGAGTCAAACACCTCATACCAATCGGTGGACCAACTCATTAAACCTAGCGGGAGGCAAGGCTTTGGTGAGAAGATCTGCCAATTGGTATTCATTACCCACAAAATATAATTCAACGGTACCCTGTTCCACGTGATCCTTGATGAAATGATAGCGAAGATCGATGTGCTTTGATTTCAGTCTTTGAACGAGTTGCGAGATGGCAATGGCACTCGATTGTCGCATGATACATCGGGATTACGTCAAATAAGTAACCATAGTCTTTGAGTTGTGTTCTCATCCAGATGACTTGAGCACAACAGTCGGACATGGCTACATATTCCGCCGGTTGATGACGTGGCGATGTACAATCCTGCTTCTTTGATTGCCAAGACACGGTTTATCACCAAGAAATTGTAAAGCTCACAAGTACTTTTCCTTGAGTCTAAGCATCTGCGTGGTCGGCGTCTGAAAAGCGATTAGTTCAAAACCAGAATCCTTCGGATACCAAGATCCCCAAGTTAATGGTTCCCTTGATGTATCGGAGGATTCTTTTAGCCTCGAGAGGTGGGTTTATTGGTCGCCGATAGCGGGAGCATAGATAAGCGGCAAAGACAATATCAGTGCGCTAGGCTGTTAGATACATGAGGGACCCAATAATACTTCGGTATTTGGTAGGGTCCACCAATTTCCCATGTAAATCGGCATCTAATTTCTTGGTATGAGCCATTGGTGTGGCATAGGTGTCCTGAGTTTTCATTCCAAATTTGTTTAACAATTCAAGGGCATATTGGACTGACTCAAGAAAATACCACGGGGTGATTGATGAACTTGTAGTCCTAGAAAGAGCGTAAGTTCACCCATCATGGACATTTCAAAATTTTTCTTCATTAGTTTTGCAAAAGCGATTGAAAACTTTTTATGTGTAGACCCAAAATGATGTCATCCACGTAAATTTGAACAATTAAGATGTGTGCCCCATGATATTGTATAAAAAGAGTTGGGTCAACCGAGCCTTTGGTGAAATTATTGGCAATGAGGAAAGATGATAGCTTATCGTACCATGCCTGAGGGGCTTGTTTGAGACCATAAAGAGCTTTGTTAGGTTTGTAAACATGGTTGGGAACTTCGGGATCAACGAATCCATCGGTTGGTGACATAAACCGTTTCTTTAAGTTGTCCATTGAGAAGCGTTTTGACATCCATCGATAGACCGTCATATTCATATGAGCGTGAGCGCGAGAAATATCGAACGACCTCAAGGCGAGCAGCGGGCAAAAGATTCTTCAAAGTCTATTCCTCTTCGGCGATAACCCTTAGCCACTAGGCGTGACTTGTTTCGGATGACGTTCCCAGCATCAATTTGTTTTCCAAATCCATTTTAGACCAATGCGTAGACCCTGTTGGTCTTTCAACCGAGTTCCCATACTTCAAGGCGTTTGAATTGGTTGAGTTCTTCTGCATGGATTCAATCGGTTGTCTTTTGTCATTGCGTCTTTGATGTTTTAGGTTGATTGGCGGACGGTGAGTGCATAAATGCAATGTTCACCGTCGTGTGAAGGCGTTGTCTTGTAACGACTGGTTGATTCGGGTTGCCAATAATATTTTCCAGAGGATGGTCTTTTGTCCATCTATGTGTAGAGGTTTGATGTTGGTATACATTGTGCGGTCGAGGATTCAAATGGTTTGTTGAAGATTCCGCGACATCGGTGCGGCGGTCTCATTAGCAAGCGGGTTGAAGAACGCATTTGGATCAAAATCTGCGGTGGGGTATTTCATTGAGAATATCATCAATTGGTTCATCATTGTTGGAAGCGGTGTGTTCAAGCTGTTGTGTTGGAGTCAACGGTGTAGGTGCATCTTCAACGGTAGTTGTTGTAGCGGTGTATCGGGTATAGGAATATTATCGGGTTGTGCGGTGAGCTTGGCGGATACACACGGAGCACGTTCATCAATATCGTCACGCGAGCAGAGGAGCAAATAACCTTTCCATTTGTTGGCGAGTTAGGCGAGGGCTTTCTTCGGTGATGATGGGGTTGAGGGAAGTTTAAGCGGTTGTGACCGGGTTCTAAGCTGTTATACTCAGAAGCCATTTCCGTAAGTTCATCGAAATGAGCATGAATCGTTTCCATCACTCCTTTGTTCGACGATTCGATTCGGAAACCTTTAGAATTATCACGATATCAATAAAGACTCCAATGTCGACTTTGGCTTTGAGCTTTCCAAAGTCATACGATCATTATTCGGATAGCAAAGAGATCCAAATACATGAAAGTGTTTGAGATTCGGTTTTAGGTTGTGGACAAGCTCGAAAGGTGTTTTGTTGTGGCGTTTTGTGATCATAGAGCGGTTTTGAGTATAGCATGCACGATGAATCGATTACGCCCATAAGTAATCTGGGAGTTTAGCATTGATTAACATTGTTCTTGCGGCTTCCACTAACGTTCGGTTTCGTCTTTCAACAACTCCGTTTTGTTCGGTGTAATGCGTGCAATAGATGTTTGATCTTTGAATTCCCAACTCATAGAATTCACGAAGAGGTTTTGGTCTTTGCATTCGATGATTACTCGGCGGTGTTGGGCTGAACACGTATTTTTGTGAAAGGTGATGATCATATGTGGAGCTTGGTCTTTGCTTCGAAGAAAGTAGACCCAAGTCCATCGTGAGTAGTCATCAACAATTACTAAGATGTAGCGTTTGCCATTGATCGTTTGCACTCGCATCGGGCCACACAAATCCATGTGAAGAAGATGAAGCACATCTTTGAGAGCGTGTTCCACCTTTGAAGGAAAATGAGCGAGTGCTTTTCCCTTGTTCACAAGCTGAGCAAAGGTGATCTTTTGAATACCAGAATCGTGGGAGTCCTTCAACTAGTTTGTGTCGAGCAAGGTTGGTGATGGTTTGAAAGTTTAGATGTGAGAGACGGCGGTGCCATAGCCAGGATTTTGTTGATGTTGCCTTAGAAAGTAAGCAAATGGGAGAGGAAGCAACCATGTCTTGCATAGAGATAGTGTAGAGACTAGAATTACGCGAGCGAGACATAAGGTCATTTCCTTGTAGATCACGAATGAAACAAGTTTTCTCCCGAAAAGCAACCTCCAAATCTCCATCACAAAATTGACCTCTTGAAAGCAGATTGTGACGAGGCCTTCCACATAGTAAACACTGCTAATTTCGATGTTCCCATTGACATAGTCTCCGTAGCCCATGATAGGTGCGAAGTGATCATTCAACCTGGCGGTGCCAATGAACTTTGCAATAAAGTTTGATAACATTTAAGATTGCTGTCATGTGTGCGGGAACATCCGCTATCAACAATCCGAGAATGATCGTATCACCGCATTACACCAGACGACACGGATGGAATAGAAGTAGATGTGGAACCCGAAATGTTAGAGGGTTCCATAGCGATTATAGTAGATATACAAACATCAATAGCTTTAGGTATCCATTTAAATCCTAGTGTGTTATATATCCATTTATGCCATCTATAACTACTCTTTGCTTTAGTCTTAGTGAATTCACTAGGTGGTACTACATTCCTAGGAGGTGGCGGAGCTACGAGGGGACAACAATGCGTGTCTTAGAATCTAAAGATGGCGGTCTACCAAGCACAGACTTAGAAAGATTAGTGGGCCTAGAGGTATTCCGGTTCTTAGGATTCCTTAAGCGAGAGATGATAGCTTTAGCAACACATTTATCATGACAATCAGAATTCATACTTTTACGACAAATATCACAAGGTGCATCGGACTGAATATCAAAAGTACTTAACGGTTTAGCATTCGTTACATCACTATTTCTATTACATTTGCGGACTTAATATCTATAGTGGAGGCAACGTGAGTCTTATTCAAAGTCCTAGGGTGTTCTTCTACTTTAGCATTCTTGATTGATCTTTTCTTAGGTCGCAACTTCCTATTCTTGATTGAGTGCTCTTAGGTCGTGAAGTGCGGACGTTTGGAAAAGGCTCAACTATTCTGTTTAGGTAGAAGGAAGCACGTCAGCTACTTGTGATTTGGCAGTAGAGATTCTAGGTGCATGAGTACTAAGTGTTACGGGGCTAATCTCTTAATGATTGTTGGCGAAGTTGTTCATACTTTCCTAACATTCCTCTTAACTTGATGATAGTGTGAATCGATCTTGATTTTCGGACCGAACATTTCGGCAAAATGCATAACTTATTTAGTGTGTGCAAGATAATGATCAAGTTCATTTGATGCTTCATCACGAGTCTTTTGAGTAAATCAAATATGACACCATATTCCTTTTAACTTTTACAAGTTCTTGTTCATATTTTGAGATTTGACACTTAAAAGACGTTTTGATCATCCAGTTGCTCAATTTTAGGATCGAAGATTTTGCATAGCGGGTGATTTTGTGTTGAAAAGCAATTTGTTGATCGTGAATATCTTTTTGACACCAATTAAGGCGACGTATTGCATTTGAAAGTTCGTTTGACAATCGTTTGTTTTCAACTTTTAAGGACTCGATCTGAAGCACATTATCGGTGTTCTCAACATTTACCACGAAACAACGATATCGGCGAGATATTATCAAATGCATATGACAAAGAATTCAATAACACAACATTTTGAACATCAGCACAGATAACATCTTCCAAGAGTCGATCAACATCTTTTCTCAACATTTTCTTTTTACGTTTAGTATTAGAAATAGATGTTTGTTTTCTCAAAACGTTTTCATGACCCCAAGTTCCTTATGAAAATCCTTTTCCCAAGCAATTGCACAACTTTTCAAGTTTTTAACATTAGGTAAAAGATTTTTCAGAAAAATGTCTCTTTGTTCTCGCGCCGAGCGATTGAAAATGATAAATTTTGATTTCAGAACGATATTCTATCTCATGTTGTAAAATTTTGAGGTCACCCATGAAAATGTCAAAATATCGAAGAATTTTTCGATTTTCAGGTTGTGAGTTTACTTCACTAATGGAAGGTAAAGGACCATAAGTTTGTGCAAAGTCGGTTTTGGGATTAACAATAGAAGACTCGGGTGTTTTGATGATAACCCTTGGTGTGTTAGAAGAATCCGTTGGTGTGAAAGTGACGGTTTTGAATAATTAAAAGGTTTGTTGTAAACAACAGTTTTTAATTTTGATCGACTCTCGTCTTGTGCATCTAATTCCTCTTGACGATGATATTCAACAACATTCATATGACGAATTATCAATTTTATATTGTGCCTTTGGAAACTTGGGATTTGGTTTGAATGCTTTTGTTGAAAGCTTAGGTTTGTAATCGGCAAGATTCGGTCCATATCCATTTGGATTTGGTTTTAAAGTAAACTTTTCAATGGTCGTGACCGACTCGCCATGTTTGTAAACAACAGTTTTAAACTCTTTAAGTTTGTTTTGCAAGCCGATGATTTCTTCAAGATGATCATCTATTCGTTTAGTTGAATGCTTTTTGTATGCAGAGAACTGTTTTTGACAAGTTAACAACTCAGCCTTAGCTTTTTGATTTTCCAAGGTGAAGCGTTAATTTGCTTTTATGTTCATGTTTAGTTGTTCTATTTGAACAACAAAGCATTCTTGGCGGCTAGATCGCATGCATCGTTCTAAATATTTCTCATTTTGATAAGATTTGGCAAAGGCTGCTTCAAAACCGTTTTCACGTTTTCTTGAGTTTTGAAAAAGTTGAGTTGCTTTTGTAAACATTCAAAATCCTTTGTTAACAGTGCATTTTACTTTTCAAGTCTGATTAATTGCGACATTCTTCCACTATGGTTTGTTGGTCTTGTATTAAAAGGAGCAAAATCTGGATGAGGCAAAAGTTCACGTGTTCAGTGTGAGGCACAACATGATCATTACTGAGATCCTCAAGTATAACCACGGAGTCAATTTGATTATCAAGGAAACCGTTTGGTCATCTTGATCGTCAAATATAACTATGGGGTCTAGTTGAAAATCGTCGAAATGAGATGTGGATGACTCATTTTGAACATTCGAGCCTTGCGGATTGGATGTTGGCGGAGATATTAGATGAGAGATAAATATGGTTTGTTCGGGTACCTGAGACAAGCCATCAGTGTCATACACTGGGCTGTGTCACTCATGTGTAAGCTCTTGCATATTAGCCATCAACATAACTTTGCATTGGCACGCAAGTCCTCCATATCATCATCACGAGTCGGCATTTGCCATAAAGCTCGTTCTTTGTGCGTGAGAGTTCCACCAGCTTCATCCTTAAGGGCCAAAGAAGAGCCTCTTTGAAATAAGCACTGCCCTTAGTCCTTGGCTTTGGGCATGCATTAGCAGGTGTCCCTTCTCATTGCAGTTGTAGCATCGAAGACCATTCAACCCATTTTGAGCATTTCCTGTTCCACCACTTGAGCTCTGTTGTTATTTCTACCCATAGCATTAAACCCTTGACCACCGCCCATCGGCGACCATAATCACGATTCGAACTTCAACCGTCCATTGTTCACAACAGCATGAGTCCGTGTGTTAGATGAGGAGCGAATACGATTGTTGGATTTGTTGGTATAACGGCTAAAAGCATTAGCAATCATCACAAATCCTTGTTGCAATGCTTGACGGATCGGTTTCCTCATTAGCTTCCGACATATGCTTGAGCATTGTTGTTGTATGGAACCAATTGATTTTGTTGAGGTTGTTCTTGTGAAGGTGTGTTTGAAGCATTTGGTTGAGTTCTTTGGTTGAGGAGAATAACTGTTTTGAGCATATAAGGCAAGTTGTTGTTGATTTTCGGGATGTGTTGGTGGAGCGATTTGAGCACGGAGAATCCTTTACGATCAACTTCCTTTTCATGAGGTTTCAAGTAATCGTACAACAATCCGTAGGTAGAATGATGCATGTTCTTAAAGCGGCGGAGAAAAATGACATTCTTCTCCCATTCAGGACCAAGACTACTTAGGAACTTAGTATTCACTGCAATTCTTGGCATGATGATGTTGTGTTTATCCAAATCATTGATGATGTCAGAAAATCGGTGATGATAAGACTCTAGTGTCTCTCCAGGTTCAATCATGAAGTGTTCATAAGCCAAGTAAATTTTGGATTCCAAATCTTCTTGATTGAGTACTGATCCTTCCATAAGAAGACGAATATGATCCCATTTTTGTGCGGTTTTGAGCATCAACAATACGAAGAATTGGGTTTGGTAATCCTAAGAGGATGTATTCCATTGCAAGCTCATCAGCTTCATAGTGTAGAAGTTCTTGAGGATTCAAGTGCAACTGCTTGATAGCAATGTTTGTTTTTTCATCTCTTGGTGGAATGGCATTTGGATCTCCGGGTACAATGATAGTAGGCATCTCAAATGGACCTTCAAAGATAACCTTCTTTAAGAACTTTCCATGTGGCTTCTTTAGATCACAAAACCTAAAGAACCTTATCACCCATTGATCGTAGTTTCTGGAAGTGAGCATTGGAGGTCTATCAAGTGATCCAGCCTCATGAATTGATTGTTAGCTGCTTAAAGCTTCACACATCTTTGCAAACCAAGTGGGTTCCTTCATAGTGTTCCTTGATGGATGTTGATTGAATTCATTTGTGTACGGTTGAACTTGAAGACTTGGTGGTGGTTGAACCATTTGAGGTTGTGGATTTGCAGCAAGTTGTGGAGTATGTTGTTGATTAAATTGTTGTTGATAAATTGCTTGTTGTTGATTCCATTCTTGATGTTGTGGACTTAGTTGTTGTTGTCGTTGAGGATAAGTGTAAGGGAAATAGTTAGAGTATGGTGGTTGTGACATGTTGATAAACTTGTGTTGGTAAAATGGATCTTTGTAGTCGAATGAACCTTTGTTGATGAAGTGTCCTTAGGCGTAGAAATCACAAGAACCAAGTAGCACTTATGCGTAAAAACACCAAAGTTACGCGTAACAATGAGGAGTTACGCGTAGGTTTTAGCTTATGCGTAAGTAGGATAAAAGCACTAAAGTTATGCGTAGACAAAAGTTAGGCGTAGAAAGTTAGGCGTAGGATTACCTTATCGCGTGAACCTAAGTTTCTGGCGTAAAGTGAAAATCTTATGCGTAGGATTTCTACGCGTAAGCTTATGCTTATGCGTAATTTTAGGGTTTTGCCCAAATGATCTTTTACACTTCACGATGCAAAAGATATCCAAAGTCGGCGTATTTTCAGACTTATCCAAGTAAGAAAACACGGAATAAACCAGAAAATGAAGATCAAACCAAGGAAAACTTACGCGTAATTTAGGGTTTTGATACGCTTAGGATTACTCGTAATTTTGATTTTGCCCAAAGTTGTTTCTAAACCAGTTTTTGTGTGATGAAATAGCTTCAATAACACCAAAATACACAAAAGTGTGAAACTTGATGATCCAAAGCACTCAAAAGGTTATGCGTAGAAATGACACACCGCGAACTAGTTCAAAAACAAGCTTAAATGATATTACGCATAAAGTTTGAAACTTTTTGCCAAAAACAAGTATTTAACACCTTAAAACGTTGAAAGTACAAGAATCTTGGATTAAAAGTGTAAAAAAAGTTTTTAAAGCTATGAAAGAATGCGTTAAACCTTCTGCGTAAGACCAAAATCAAAAACTTCAAAACAAAGCGAGTACACCCAACTATTTGGCGATTGATACCATTGTTAGGTCACTAGTTTTACAAACACAAGTTATATAGAAAGAGATAAAGGCGGATGAACAAGTAAATCACACACACCACGTAAATAATATACGGTTTAGGCAAGAGTATATGTGAGAAAACTTGAACAACCAACCCTAAAGTGAGGGTTATTACATGGTTTATATAGGCAAGGAGCTAGGGCAACACTCCTTCTCCTTCCCTATTCCTTATTGGGCTTGGGCCTAAGCTTATGGGCCTTTTACATAAGCTTGACCTTAAACAAACATAAAGGCCATAATAAAGCTACCTATTACATATGAAATATAAATACTTGAAATCCTGTTTAGGAGTGATTCCAACATACCACTAATATAAGCGCTGAACAACTGAGAGCTTATTTAATTCAGGTTTTTAAGCAAATGGCATAAAATAAGCACAAGATACCTAAAGCTACTCAAATGATAATACAACAATGAGATTTAAGCACCAAAACAAACTTAAGCACTTTTGGTTAGCACAAAAACTTGTTTTTGCTAGGCACCTTCAAGATTAACCTTTGTAAGCTTTGAAAATTGGACTTAACAAGGTAAAAGTATTCAAAAGATTTTTGGCTTAAGCTTTTGTGAGAAGCCAAAAACCAGCGAGTAAAGACTCGATTATCTTTTATGGGAACTTATACTAAAAAGCTAGCGGCCCACTCAAATTACAAAGTATGTTAAGGTATAATAAAAGTTATATTAAAAGATGGCTATGCTAACAACAGCTAATCCAAGATGATTCCAAGAATTACCTTTAAAATAATCAATTTAAGGATTATAGAGTATTTTTGACTATAGCTAAACAAGGGACCGACTTATGGCCTTAAAAGTTTGTATGAGCTACTTACCCTAATGAGACTTTTTGAAATAAACTAGTAGGTTGACAGACTTTTGATCTATTCTACTTATTATTGCAATTATGTTATGTTAAGGTGAACTACAAAACACAAGATGTTTGATTGATTTAACTGTTATGTATGAAAATCAACGATTAACTAATAAGTGATCAAAAGTTATCTTGAAAATTTTAAAAAAACAAATGGACTATGTTTTATAGTTTGTTTTGAGTTCTTAGGTACTAGTAAATTGATTAGACGATTAACAACAACAAACAACATATAAACAACTTTTAACACCACTAAACATGATTTTCAAAACAAATAACAACATTAAACAATATCAATAACAACATGGAATTAAAAGTATGACATTATGGTCTTTAATCATTGAAAATGAGATTTTTGAACATAAATTACAAGAACAAGTAAAAGAACAAACTGTTTTATGGTTTAATTACATAAACTTTATCATGAAAACACACAAAGATTTGAGCTTGATTAGCAGTAAAATGTGGGATTGGAAATCAAAGAACAAGGACCAATTGAGAATAGATCTTCCTATAGCTTCCCAAAGCTCTAAATAATAAAGCACTAACCCATTCCATCAATAAGCAAAGCCTAACAAACAAAGTTTAATCTTCATTACCATTGATCATTACTCCATTGATTTTTATTTTTCTCTATATTTTCAAAAGCTATTTTTGAGTATTTTGTGATTTTGAGTTTAACTTTTTAGAGTTTCTAAAAGCTTGAATTTTTAAGGTCTCTAACTTTTAAAAGCTATCTAGGAGAGCTTACATGTGGGCTTATTAGTCCATCAAACAACAACTAAAAACAACATTTGCTAATAACATTTTAACATTCATGAGATTAAAAGCGAAATAACTAAGATTTGAAATTGAGTACTTTTTACTAAATTTTGTGCACCTTGACAAATAAATTTACAATAGATAGCTTAAATTAATAAAAGATAAAAAAGAAAATACATAATTACACTTTATCTTTCTTCTTGCTTTCTTCTCTTTATAGCCTTTTGGAATCCTTGTTGACCTGTCTACGATGCAATCCCATCATTTCCGACCATTGGATTGAGTCAACTCATCATATCCGTCCTTTTTAGTAATTTCTTCCTTGGGAATGCATTAATGGGGTTGGTTTGAGTCAATTAAAGATTTTTGGTGTTAGTGGAGGTGGAGGGACAAGGTAAAAAATCATGGAATTTCTACGGTTTGGTTTGAGCGTTTTACGTGATGAAAGATGAGCGATGCTTAGGTTTGGTGACTTATTTGGTGAGTGGTATTAATAAAGGGGGTTCTGGTGGAAATGGGTAGTGAGTCAAGTGGTGAAAACCAGCGGGTCAAGGTTCATGTGGGATTGGGTTTTTTTTCCAAAGTTTGGGCGGGTTTGTATTTGGATAAGTGGTATAATGGATTTGGGCTTGATATTTAATATGGTGTCAGGGTTTGGTTAAGTATACACAAGGACCAAATTTGTAATTGCCAAAGTATCAAACTTCAAGAGGGACTGACTTCCAAACTTTTTTGATCACAAGGACCAAACTTGCCACAAACTTTGATAGTACAAGGACCCTTTTTGATAAAATTCCATTTTAGAAATCAAGGACATTTTGCAATTTTTCAAAGCTTAGGGACCTAAAGTTGCCATAATTTTGAAAATCATTCAAGGACCAATTTTGACAACTTAGAATATTTGGGGACCTTGAATGACCAAATTCCCATTTTTGATTTACCAGGGGGACTAGATTTGACAACTTTTGTAAAACTTGGGGGACTAAAAGCGCCAATTATGCAAACTTTATACGTTTTTCACCAGGTTTTGATATTTTTGCATTTAAAACACATAAAACACTTGTCTGTGATATTTTCATCATTTTGATGCATATTTGAGTGTTTTCGGATGTTTTGCATTTAGAGTATAAAAATGATGAGTATTTAGACACTCATCAATCCCCATACTTTGATATTGCTAGTCCCCAGCAATGATTTGAGAAAAATTAATGGATTTCATCTCTTTACCAAAAGCCATTACTTACATTGGTAGCCAATTGTTTCAATTCAAGTAAGAACCTTGGTACAATGATAACCAAATGATTTTGAGCAAATCATAAGTAAAGCAGTTTGATTTGTCTTTACCAGGCCGTTTGCTACGGACTAGCCAACTCTTTGATAAATTATCAATATTATCTTTGGTGAGCCGATTACCAATTATGGATTTTCCAACTGCCTTTACCACAAGCCATAAACTTGCGGGCTAGCCAACTCTTCACTAGTTTAAAGATATGGTGAGTTGAACACCATACAATTTTGGGCAAATTGCAAGCCATAAGCGGATTTGAGATATCTTTACCAAGAGCCGTTTGCTCACGGATTAGCCAATCCTTTTGTTTTTAGACATGGCGGTGATTACCATATTGAATAAGTGAAAAACACTTATTCCAAAAAATTTTGGCCATAAATGGGGGAATTGGGTGGTATAATTACATGATAAAATTCGTGAGAATTCCCCCACACTTAGAAATGAATATTGCCCTCAATATTCAAAGTACCGGCGGTTATGCGAAACATAGAACATGAAAGGGAAATACTACGGCCATTATTTTATTTTTGATATATACACATTTTTTTTTTTTTTAGAAGATTTTATATACAGTGTGGGCAACTCCCACACTAGGGTGGTAGAAACGAGAGAAGAATATGGGTGAAAACCCATATGGTGTGTGCTAATGTTTTGATTCGAGTCACTAGCTTGACTCGATCCCCGCATTCATTGGTTCATGGGGAAAGTTTGTAGATCGGGACAATCACGGGTGTAATGTCCTCTCCAAAGTAATGCTTTAATCGATGACCATTCACTTTAAAATTTGGACCATCGGGTTGAGATAACTCAATGGTGCCATAAGGATAAACCTTAGTGATAGTAAATGGACCCGGACCAAGCGGGACTTGAGCTTTCTCGAGAAAATCTTCAATCTAGAATTGAAAAGAAGGACTCGATCACCAGCGTTGAAAGCAGTTCTTGATTTTAGAGTCATGAATCTTCTTTGTCTTTTGCTTGTAGATCAAAGAGTTCTCATGCTTGATCCGCGAGTTCATTTAGTTCATTCATTTGAACTTTTCGTGATCACGGTATGCGAATATCGAATTTGCATGTTTTAAAGCCCAGTAAGCCTTGTGCTCAAGCTCAATCGGAAGATGACATGCCTTTCCGTATACAAGCTTGTATGGAGTACACCCGATGGGTGTTTTGTAAGCTATACGGAAGGCCGAGAGTCGTCATCCGTTTATCCGACCAGGATGCCGCGATTTTAAGCCTCTGTCCTTTCAAGAATTCTTTTAATACCACGGTTGGAAACTTCCACGCCTTGCCACTTGTTTGGGGGTGGTATGCGATAGAAAGGCGGTGGGTAACACCATACTTTTGCATGACCACGATCAAATTGGTCATTGCAAAATGTGTACCACGATCACGATTATAGCTTCGGGAGTTCCAAACGGCAAAAAGAGATTTAAAAAATTTCACAACTACTCGGGCATCATTTGTAGGTAAAGCTTTCGCTTCAACCCATTTTGACAAATAGTCAACGACCACGAGTATGTATTTGTTTCCTCGAGAAGATGGAAATGGCCCCATAAAGTCAATACCCATATGTCAAAGATCTCACAAACTTGAATGGCATTTTGTGGCATTTCATTTCTTTGAGATATATTTCCGTGGCGTTGACAAGCGTCGGCTTTTGACAAATTCATTGGGCATCCTTATAGATTGTGGGCCAATAAAACCCGGAATCAAACACTTTTGGCGGTGTAGTTTGGACTATGATGGCCCCGTGGGTCGGCATGGCAAGCTTTGAGAATGTCAAAGCTTCTTGTCCATAAACAACCGTCGGATGACTTGATCGCCTGATTTTGAATAAGAAGGGGTCGTCGAGTAATGTTTAACATCCTTGAAGAATTTGTTCTTACGTGGGTCGACATCCTTTCACTATGAAGTTACCGCATGGTAATTTCTTGAAGTCGCAAACCATGGGGTGCTAGAATTTCCATGAAAAGAAACCGCATTGAGTGTCTCGAGAGGAAATGTTTCATTTATTTCCTTTTCTCGAAAACATCTTGGTGAGGGTTTCTAATGGGACGGATGATCAGCAGCCGGTTCTCGGCTCCTTTTTATCACGTATAATGATATCAAATTCTTGGGGAGGAGAATCCAGCGGAGCAATCACGGCTTTGCATCTTGTTTTGCAAAGAGATATTTGAGCAGTGATCCGTATACACCACATTTGGTCAAGATTAAGTATGGCGAAACTTCTCAAAGCATACACCACGGCTAATAGCTCTTTTTACGTGGTGGTGTAATGATTTGAGCTTGATCATAGTTTACTTGCGTAGTGGATAGGCTGAAAATGCTTGTTTCTACGTTGCCCTAAGACTGCACCGATAGCAAAATCACTTGCATCGCACATGAGCTCAAAAGGCAAGTCGGTCGGGAACGCGAGAATGGGTGCTTGATAAGCTTTTTCTTCAATGTTTCAAAAGCTATGATGCATTCGGGTGAGAAGATAAAAGGAGCATCCTTTTCAAGAAGATGAGTCATAGGCTGGGCGATTTTAGAAAAATCTTGTATGAATCTGCGATAGAAACCGGCATGACCTAAAAAACTCCTAATACCTTTGACGGTAGTAGGATGAGGTAATTAGCAATAACATCACTTTTGCTCTATCTACCTCAATCCCGTGTTTTGAAATCTTATGGCCAAGGACTATGCCTTCTTTGACCATAAAGTGGCTCTTCTCCCAATTTAGACAAAGATTGGTGTCTTCACACCTTTGAAGCATTTTTTCTAAATGGGAGAGACATGTTTGAAAAGAATCCCCAATAACCGAGAAGTCATCCATAAACACCTCCATTGTTTCCCCGATCATGTCGTGGAAAATGGCCATCATACATCGTTGGAGCGTGCGGGAGCATTACATAAGCCAAAAGGCATACGTTTGTAGGCAAAAGTTCCGTATGGGCGGGTGAATGTGGTCTTCTCTTGATCCTGTGGATCAATGGGGATCTGAAAATAACCAGAGAAACCATCAAGGAAACAATAGTATTCATTCCCTGCTAATCTCTCAAGCATTTGGTCCATGAAGGGTAGAGGAAAATGGTCTTTACGGGTGGCGTCATTCAACTTACGATAGTCAATACACACCGCCATCCCTTACCAATCGAGTTGGAATTAACTCGTTTTCTTCATTTGTGACAACGGTTATGCCACCCTTTTTAGGAACACAGTGAATTGGGCTAACCCAAGGACTATCTCGAGATCGGGTAAATCAATCCTGCATCAAGAAGTTTGATAACCTACTGTTTGATAACATCATGGATTTTTGGATTTACTCTTCTCGATGTTGAAGCTGCTGGTTTGAAGTCATCCTCCATCAAGATTTTGTGAGTACAAAACTCAGGGGTTGATACCCTTAATGTCGGAGAGTTTCCAAGCAATTGCTTGCTTGTGTGACTTCAAGACCTTTATGAGAGCAGCTTTTTCATCTTTACTCAAATCTCGAGCAATAATGACGAGTAATTTATCATCACCTTCAAGAAATGCATACTCGAGATGAGGAGGTAAGTCCTTAAGCTCGACGAGGAAATTCTTGATTTTCTCAACTGACTTGACTTCCTTGTTATGAAGTTCGGCGGGAGGAGTGACGATGATGATGGATCATCATTAAGCAACTTCTCAATGAGAAGTATGTCCCCTCGATGTCAATGGAGCGTGATCAATTTCCCATGGAACTGAATCACTAGACAAGTATGCTTCAATCTCTTCCAAGATGAAGTCACTTTCCTCAAAATGGAGTGAGAAGGAGTAGAATTGGCAATGATAGGTTGAGATGAATGAGTGAGATTATCACTCGAAAAATTATGATCATAACCAAGAACTTCTTGAGAGTACTCTTCAGAAGCAACATCAATGATATCTATTCGGTTAACCGATTCAGAATCATAGTTTGCGGAGTACCTCGAAGTTTGATCAAGGTTAAAGGTGACGACTTCATTACCAACCGTAATGTGATTTCTTGCTCAAATACATCTATGAGAGCACGGCCCGTTCTCGGGAATCCTCGACCAACAATGAGAGGAACCCGATGATCGGCATCAAAATCAACAACCACGAAGTCAGTTGGAAAATGGAACTTTCCTACTTTCACAAATACGTCCTCGGCAATGCCAAGAGGGCGGGATATTGTACGATCTGCAAGCTCGAGAGTCATGCATGTAGGAGTAAGTTCGGAAGAAAGTTTCTTCCATCTTGAATAAGGCATCAGGTTGATGCTTGCACCAAGATCACTAAGGCAAAGCATTCAACCATTCTGGAAATACACAAGGTAAGAGAATTTTTCGGGATCTCCAAGCTTTTCGGAAGCTTCTTGAGATAAGCTGCGAGGCAGTTCTCGTTAAGCGGAGTTTTAGCCATTTCAAACAGCTTTTCCTTGTTGCTTAACATGTGTTTGAGAGTTGATGCAAACTTGGGCATCAGCATGATAGCATCCGCAAAGCTTATGTCAAAATGTAGTTCTTGGAAAATTTGAAAAAATTTGTCCATTTGATGACTGGCTTTTCGCGGAGCTTTTGCTCATTCAAGCGTGATGGGTAAGGAATAGAAGATTTGGATTTGGTATTTTCAACGGAGACTACGGGGGTTCAAAAACAACTCTGGATTTGACTTGGGTTTCGGACAACTTGAGGATGGACATCATTGGTTCCTCCGTTATTAACAGAAGTTTCTCTTTCCTTGTCCATTGTTGCCTCAGGTTCACTTACCACTACCTTCGGGAGAGAAGAAGAAGAGGTAGTAGGAATAGCGGGTCCATTATATGAAACACCACTTCTAGTTGTGATCGCCTTAGCATCGCCCCTCGGGTTAGCGATCGTGTTGCTCGGAAGTTTTCTGAGCCCGAGGGTTGATCATTTAAAGACTTCTTAAGATCAGTGTCGGACTGACCAACAACTGTTCATTTCATCTTGGGATTTCATGAATTGCTTTCAATAACTCATCGGATGATGGTCGGTTGGAACAATGGCGGGAGGAAATTTGGATTAGGAAAATTATGAGGCCGTCGGATGTTTTGATTATACCTTGTTGTTTGAAAATTCCTTGATTAGGATTTATATTCCCATGAAATTGATTCCCTCGATTGAAATTGTTTTGATTAAGGTTTCCTTGATGTTGGAAACCTTGATTGGGTCAAGGATAGAAATTACCTTGGTTTTGATAACCTTGGTTCATTCTAGGTTGGATTCGATTCGGTTTTGCAGGTATGGATTCGGTTAAAACGGGTGGTGCACGATAAGTGTTAGCACGGTATTTTGGTTCATTTTGAGGACGGTATTGATTACCTCCTTGATTTGAAGTACCGGCTATAGCATTTGCTTCAAACGGACTACCATCGGTGGCAGTACAATTGTAGTATGCATGAGGACCACCACAAGTAACACAAACTTCAACTTTCTTCACTTCACCATGTGATGGTGTGTGAGTGAAAGTGACTTTCTTTTGGTTAGCAAGAACCAAAGCTTGAACAATATCCGTGAGTTTGTCAATCTTAGCATCGGTGCTAGATGTACTCACGGGGAGATGAAGTAGAAGGTCCATGAGTGATATGTCTTTGTCTTTAGGAAAAAGAAGCGGACCTAGGACTTGTTTTCAATGATTTGCAAGGCTTCTTTTGTGGTTTTGCTAAGGAAATTACCTCCCGCGGAGCATTCAAAGTCTTGGTCACCTTGGCTCAGACCATTGTAGAAAGTATCCATTTGCATTAACTCGGTAAAACCATGATGCGGACACTTGAGGAGCAATTCTTTGTAACGATCCCATGCCTACCCGAATGATTCATCAAATCTCTGAGAAAATTTCATTATCTCATTCTTAAGACTTGTAGTTCGGGATGGAGGATAGAATTCGTTAACAAACTTGGTGACTAGATCTTCCCATGTCTCAATGGAACGAGGGGTTGTTTCTCAAGCCAATTCCGGGCTTGTCCCTCTAGAGAAAATGGGAACAGAAGAAGCGTGATAGCTTCATGTGGGACATTCTTGTATTTGATGGTAGATGCAATCTTGTTAAACCATCGAATGTGTGCATGAGGATCATCCAGCTCAAAACCATAGAATTGGCTTTGGGTTACTAGATTAAGCAACCCGGTTTTGAGCTCAAAAGTATCACCACAATGGTTTGGGACAACAACATCTCCGTAACCCTCGATGGGTGCTTGGAGAAGCTCATTCATAGGTTTGTCTTCGCCATTTCGACGGGGGTGGTGGTGGTAGGCGTTCCTCATCCGCGGTGAAGGAGCGAAGACGTCCTCGTCTACGAGGAATACTTGCAAGCTCAGAAAGTGGACTTGTAGAACTGGAAGAGCGAGTGCGCATGCACTAAGTTTAAAAATCAATTTTTCAAAACAAATGCGAGGCAAAACGACAAGTGAACTTAACCAATAATCACAAATGAAATGGCTTCTTTGAAAAAGGTACACCAAATCACAAGGACACAAAAGGCAAGTTTTAAATCTTTGTTCGGGAACTTATTATGGTCACACCCAGGTTAGTGTACTGCCTTGATTTTGGTGGTTGATTTTTATATATATATTAAGTACCAGAAAAGGCGTAGGTATGGATTTGTGCTTGATGGTTTAAAACTTTTGGACAATATTTTTGGTATCGTCTCGTTTAACCAAATCGTACTTCTTTAAGAATCACCTTAAAGAAACACAAGCTAGAAAAGCGTTCGATTGTTTTGTTGTGTTTATATTTTGTTTGGTGTTTTTAACACTTTAGGAAAAGTGTTAATGAACTTTTTGATTTTATTATAACTTTACAAAACGTTTTACAAACGATGGTATATGTGCAAATACGGTCGAAAATGCTTAAAACAAACTACAGCCTCCCCGGCAGCGGCGTAAAATTTGATTGGTGCTCAACCGTCAAGTTTAATCACTCAAGCTAGCCACTTGTGAATGGCCAACCGTAATAAACTTAAAACAGCTCAAAACCAAATGCAATTAAGATCAGAATATAGGGGATTCCTGGGTCGTTAAGTCCCACGGAGGATGAATTGGTGTTAAACACAGACAGATGTCGAATAATCACTAAGGATAGTGATCAATAAGGATTTTGATGAATAATTATACCTGAAGAAAAGATTAATAAATTACAGCGACTTAAATGCAAATTAAAGGAAATTAAAAAGTTAAAATATATTAAATAAACGCTATCACTATTTTTACAATGATGTTTTTGTGATTTTATAAAAAAAAATGACTTAAATAAACTATTTTAACTAAAACGTAAACTTAAATTATTTAAAAACTAGATTTAAAATGAAAACGTCGTTATTTATAAAAAATGCAGCGGTTTTGTAAGCAAGCAATAAAATTTATAAAATAAAAGTCCTACAAGTGTAAAAACAATTTTATTACGTACTATATGATAAAAAGAAAATTTTAGAAAAAAGATTTATATTTTTTAGACTTTTATATTTTTTATTATGAATTAAATACTATTAAACACTAATTAAATGTTTAAAAATACTAAAACTATTTGGAAAAATCTGAAACTTTTTATAAAATACTATATACAAACTAAGAAAAATAGAAAAGGATGAAAAAACTGGTTCAAATAAGCTAGGAAATAAGCTAATTAAGCTCGTATAAGCTATTAGTGGAAAACAGACTTATATATTAAATAATGCAAATGACGAAAGACCTAGGAGATGGTGTGTGTGTGTGGTGTGGTGAAATTTGGTGGCCAGGGTTGAATCCCAGCAACTCCTTTTGCTACTATTATTTTTTTTTTTGATTTTCTTTTTACAAACTTGTTAAGCTACTTAAAATAAGCACTTTATATAACTGTGACTTTTTATGAAAACCAATAATAAGCTCTGAATAAGCTTAAAATTCCAACAGTGGCCAATAATATGAAATAAGCACAAGTGTTAAAAGTGGCTAAAAGCTAGAAATAAGTAAAAGTTAATAAGAAATAAGCTATATTACTGATAATAAGCTAGTGTTACAACTGAACAAGCTCAAGAACTTAGAAATAAGCACCAAATAAGCTAAAATAAGCACTAATATAACTGATTTGCACAGGACACTGTTTCGAATTACTAGGCACTTTGTAGCTTAATTTTAAGCACTTAGATAAGCTAGAAATTTAAAACAAACACATGGATTAACTAGATGACCAGTTAAACTTTTCAAAAAGCTAAAGTACAAAGTTTGGCTTACACTAATAAGCTTGTGAGAAGCTTATGAAGAACTTGAAAAACCACTGAGTCAAGACTCAGTGAATCTTTGAAAAATGGACAAAAACAATAAAATTTGAGTGCACTTATCAAACAAGCTTCAAATTGGAAATTTAAGCTTAGGACTTCAAAGATGGGCGGTTAGCTTTAAAAACTAAAATCACAAGCTAAAGTTAACTAGTGAGCTTGTGCCAAGCTTTGAATTCGACCATAAAACGTGCCAGAGCATTTTGACTTTTAAAGAAAATGAAACAAAGTTGACTTTAATGAACTTATAATCAAAGCTAATGACTGATTATGATATGTTAAGGTATAATAAAGTTATATTAAGCTATGCTAACAACTTTTAAGCTAATATGATGATTCTTACCTTTAAAATCTAAGTTATCAATTTAGAAGGATTATAGAGTATTTTGACTATAGCTTAAACAAGGACCGACTTATATTGTTTGTATGAGCTAATGAGACCTAATGAGACATGATAAAACAAACAATAACACAAACACTCTTAAACACAATTAAATTAGCAAATCCAAACAAGCCTTTACAAAGGCTGTTTTGAAATTTTAAAACAAATGAATGATTTAGACTATGAAATTGATTGCAGACCTAATATTATCACTAAATAAGACTAAAGAAACTTTAAATGACAACAATAACAACATAAGATCAAGAAATTACAATTATGCTAATAAGACTGTTTAAAACAAGATTTTAGCAACTATAAATTTAAAGAACAAGTACTGTTTTTATGATTTAATTACACTTAAATATAACTAATTATCATGAAAACACAAAGATTTTAGCTTATGACTGTATTAAACAGTAAAATGCCAAAATGATCAAAATAGCTTACAAATGGTGTTGACTGAGAATCAAAGAACAAGGACCAATTTTTACTTCCTATAGAACCTCCATAGGTTCACTAACCCATTCCATCCAATAAGCAAAGCGCCCACTTTCTTGATCATTCTCCATTGATTTTTTATTTTCTTATTGGTATTTTTGTGAATTTTCTGATTTTGATACTAGACAAAGTTTTAGAGTTTCTAAAAGCTTGAATAAGCTTTCTAGGGAGCTTATGTGGCTTATGAGTCCATAATAACAACGCTAACAACATTTTAACATTCATGATATTTTGAACATGGAAGATTTTTATAAGCGATAACGACTTAAAGCTAAAATTGAAGGTTACAAAAGTTTTATTACACTTGAAAATGTGAAATACAAAGCTTAGAAAATTAAAATACACTTTGAAATTCAAATTTAAGCTAGAACGACATGAAAATTAAAGATTACACTAGATATCTTCTTCTACGCTTCTCCCTCTTTCTTTATAGCATTTGAGACTCCCACTTGATTCTGAACATATCCCATCAACAATCTTGTCCATTGATTGAGTCAAACTCATCCTAGCATTTAAACTTACTTTTGGCGCCAAAAGTGCAAATGGTTGCTTGAGGCAGTTTGAGTAATTAAAGAAGTTTGGGATGTATATGTGAGGTGGAGGGGACAATATGTGAAGTAGTCATGGAGTATGAGTGATTTGGAAAGCAAAAACAGAGGTTTGTGAGTGCTACCTGTAAAGCTATGGTGGGGATGCATTAATTGGTTGTGGTTTGGTGTTATAGGTGGAAGGGAATGGTATACAAAAGTGGAGATGGTGAGGTGGAGTGAAAAACAAGTGGTGAAAACCATTGGTTTGGCTTAACACCATGGGGAGAAGGTGCTACATGGGGAAGCGGTTTTCATTTTAAATATTTGGGCGGGTTTGTATTTGGGCTGGGTGTGATAATGGATTGGATTTGGTTTTAATAATAGAGAGATTAGTTTGGTTTAGTTAAGTAACAAGGACCAAACACTTAAACTTGAAGAACTTGATGCCTTTCTTTCAAAGTTATCACAGGGCATTCTGCCATATATGAATAGTTCAAGGACCAATGATGATTATTTTCCATTTTTAAAATGTCTAAGGACCATTTTTGACAATTTTCAAACTTGGGGACCAAACTTGTAAATTTTCTCTAAACTTATCATAAAGGACCAATTATGCCACAATTGAATAGTACAAGGTGTAGTTTGAATAATTTCAATTTTTAAACTCACCAAGGACTGATTTTGACATTTTTCAAGTTTAGGACTAAAATTGTCATTTTGTAAATTTTAAACTTTAAAGGTTTTGTTTTGACAACTTTTGAATCTCATGGACCTTAAATGACATTTTACAAGTTTTTGAATTTACGGGGACTAGTTTGACAACTTTTGTAACTTGGGGACTAAAAGCGCAATTATGCAAACTTGATACGTTTTCACGGATTTTGATGTTTTTTTGCATTTAAAACATATAAAACACTTGTTTGTGATATTTTCATCATTTTGATGTATTTCAGGTGTTTCGGATGTTTTGCGATCTAGACATATAAAAATGATGAGTATTTAGACACTCATCATCACTTGATACCAAGTCTCTTTGGGTGATCCAAAAATATAAGTGGCGATATCGAGACCAATAATTTCAAATTGCTGACTTCGAATTGATATTATCATCATTAAGGTCATTAAAAAGTACACGATAATACCGCAGGAAATTAAGCCAATTCTTTTTACGCCCAATAGGATTTTATATAAAATAATTTACCGTGAATCGCTAATTCCTTGGAGCCCATTAATCTAGAAGGTAGGATTGGTCTTTTTAGATTGAATCCATCGACGATTGTGAGTTCCTCAATGATGCACAAAACTTCAATTGAAATAATATCTTACGATATGCGAGCTATCACTAATTAATAATGGCAACAAAAGTAAATAATATAAAGATGTAGCACCCATGAGAATCAACCACTATTTATTCCTGAATCACGATATGACTAGAACTTTCAATAAAAAGCTTAGTTTAGGAAATTTCTGCGATAAATAAACTTAGAGACTTTTAACACGATTGACTTGTTCACCAATTTGACTCACTCCCCTTTTAGCCTCAATATTTAATTTGACCTATTGACACGAGCATAAAACACCACCCAGTTCAACCTGTTTATAACTAAATGGGTGGGATTACCAACTTTAAAAAATAGCAATGCAACGTATAACTAGTGGTCAATGTGTGTCACTTTGGGCAGAAAGAAGGGCAATTATCTATAAAGTCTGTTTATCTGTCCTGCTGTGAAAAAATAGTTGTTCCAAAAAGGTATTCCATCTTAGTGTGATAGAGTTATGAGGCATACTTCACAGGCCGACCGATTACGTGACATATATTTCACATGTGATCAAGTTTTTCACGTATCCTAAAAAGCTAAGTGAGATATATATTTTCACATGTGCCAAGTTCCGACATATATTTCACATGTGGCAAGTTATGTGACATATATTTTCACATGTTTTAGGTTACGTGACATATATTTTCACATGTGCCAAGTTATGTGACATATATTTTCACATGTGACCAAGTTTTTCACGTATCCTAAAAAGCTCAAGTGATACTATTTCACATGTGCCAAGTTATAAAACATATATTTTCACATGTGCCAAGTTACGTGACATATATTTTCACATGTGCCAATTATAGACATATAAATTCACATGTGCCAAGTTTTCCACGTATCCTAAAAAGCTACGTGAGATATATTTTCACATGTGCCAAGTTATAAGACATATATTTTCACATGTGTCAAGGATTACGTGAAACACTATATTTTCACATGTTAGCAATTCACATCCTAAAACATAAGATATTTCACATGCGACCAAGTTTTCAGTATCCTAAAAA